>CM053582.1:242768921-242816393 GCA_028627135.1 Pseudochirops cupreus
CTTGAAAAAGATCCCCAAAAGAAAACTCCTAGGAATGTTATAGCCAGGTTTGGGAGTTCCCAGATCAAGGAGTAAATATTACGGGCTGCCAAGAGGAAACAATTTGAATATTGTGGAAACACAATTAGGATAACCCAGGATCTAGCAGCTTCTACATTAAGAGATCAAAGGGCCTGGAATATGATGTTCTGGAGACCAAGGGAGCTAGTATTAAAACGAAGAATCACCTACCCAGCAAAACTGAGTATAATGTTCCAGGGGAAAATATGGTCATTCAATGAGGTAGAGGACTTCCAAGCATTCTTGATGAAAAAACCAGAACTGAATAGAAAATTTGACATTCAAATACAAGAAGCATGAGAAGGTAAACATGGAAAAGAATTCATAAGGAACTTATCAAAGTTGAACTATTTACATGCCAACATGGAAAAAATGATAATTGTAACTTATGAAACTTTTCTCAGTATGAGGATATCAACTAGGGAATATAAATGTATATATATGTATACATACAGATATGTCTATAGGAGGGTATATATACATATGAATACATATGGGAGTGTGTGCATATATGTGTACATAGAGAGAGGGCACAGGATCAATTGAATAGTATGGGATAATATTTTAAAAGGTGAAATTGAGAGGTGGGAGAGGAATAGTATGAGAGGAGACGGAGAGACAGAACAGGGTTAATCCTCTCATATAGAAGAGGCAAGGGATAATTGTTACAATGGAGGGGAAGAACAGGAAGGCAAAAAGGAGTGGGTCAACCTTACTCATTGAAGTTGGCTTAGGGAAGGAATGACATACACTCTAAATTGGGTATCTTGGCCTACAGGAGAGTAGGGGGGAAGGGGATGAGAGGGTGGAGGATGGAGGGAAGGTCAGGTTTGGGGGGAGGGTTGTTAGAAGACCACACTTTTGTAAAGGGACAGGGACAAAGTAGAGAATAGAACAAGTGGGGAGTGGATTAGGAAGGAGAGGAATATACAGATAGTGGGATAGAGAGATCCATCTTGCCCTACCAGATAGTCAGAGGGGTGATGGGGAGGATATAGGAGAGAGCTGATTGGGGGAGGAGGTATACAGTGGGATCGCTGTTTTGGAGTGGTGGGTAGGGGAAAGATGGAGAGAAAATTTGTAAATCAAAATCTCATGGAAATGAATATTGTAAACTGAAAATAAACAAAAGTTTAAAAAAATTAAAAAAATAAAATATTCTCATAGTTTTGCCAGATATTGTAATATTTCTCCAGGATTTTTATTTCCCCCTTCTTCACTTTTATATTCTTTTGCCTAATATACATCATATTTTTAACCAATTTGGGGTTTGTACCTTTGGTGTTTCTAAAATGTAATTTTTTATACACATGACTACATTTCTATCATTGTGATATTGATCTAGGAGTTCACGAAGCATCTCTCCTGTCTATATCCAAAACCTCTCAAAATGCAATTGAGCAAGAAAGTGGGGCCTGGTTCATGGCTTGATGAAGAAGTAAGGTGTTAGAACCTCTGAAAGAAGGCAGAACAACTCAAATCCTATTTTGATTTTTTTTTCTATAAAGGACAATGATTTTTTTTTTGAAAAAGAACAATAGCATGTTTTGCTTCAGTCTCCATTTAAACTATAGTCTTTCTATATCTTTCTCTGAGTTTAGATATCTCCTTCCATCCTGAGGCTTGTAGAGTTGTCTTTAGCTGTGCCTTGTTGAGGATAGTCCAGTTTATCAAAGTTGGTCATCATACGTACAATGTGAAGGACAGTGATTTTAAGACTTAAAAGTACGTAATAAAATAGTTAATAGGGAATCAAAAAATAAAAATAAGAAGGTTATGTATAATTAAACAGCATTGAGCTGCCTTCAACGAATTCAAATAACCAAGCTTTCTTGACATATTGCATGATATTAAAAGAACCTGCAAGTATGTTTATAGAATCACCCTTAGCAAATCTTTAAAATCAAAGAAAAATGGAAGCATTGCATTACCAGAGATTAGGAAATGTTACAATTTTCAAAAAAAAAAAGGGAAAGAAGGTGTATTTTCCAAGCTACAGGCTATTGATCTTGGCTTCAATTCTTGGCAAGATTTTAGAATCCATTATTGACTTGTGAGAACTTAGGAATTGGTTGATCATTGAGAGCCAGCATAAGTTCATTTTAAATAATGTCAGGCTAACCTAATTTCTTTCTTTTTTTTGACATTTATTTAAATGGTAGGTCAGGTGAAGCCAGAAATAACAGACCTGGATTTTACCAAGACATTTGATGATGTCTCTTCTACTAACCTTGGGGACAAGATGGAAAGATGTTAGCTAGAACATATTAAAATTAGGCGGGTTTGAAATGGTCTAAAAATAAATATCATTGAAAAATCTAAAATAAAAATATTTATTTAGAACCAGGCCCCAATTTATTGCTCAATTGCGTTTTGAGAGGTTTTGGATAAAGACAGGAGATATGCTTTGTGAATTCATAGATTAATATCACAATGATAGAAATGTGGTCATGTGTATAAAAAATTACATTTTAGAAACACCAAATCTAAAATCTAAAAATAAAAACATTGAAGGAGTCCTGAAATAAAATTTCCCAAAGCTCTGTCTAGGGCCCTGTTTTGTTTGACATAGAATGATGTGGATAAGAGTTGGGTGACATACTATCAGAGTTTTGGATGAGATGAAGCTGGTTATAGGTATTATGGTGAATGACAGAATATAAACCCCAAAAGACCATTACAGGCTAGTTTGGGGGTCTAAATCTAATAAATGGAACTTAATAGTATTAAATTTAAGTTCCTACTTAGGTTCAAAAAAATAATGGCACAAGTACAGGGTGGAGAACTCTTGGCTGGAAGACTATTCATGTAAAAAAGACCTGAGGGTTTTAATGAACCGTGAGTCAACAATATTATATTAGTTCAAAATAGCAAATGTAATCATAGGCTAGAGAGTCCAGAAAAAGGGAAGCAATGTATAGTTCTACTCTACCTTAATCAGACCTAATCTGCAGTATTGTGTTCAATTCTAGGCACCATATTTTCAGAAAGAGTCTGCAAGTTATAGAGACGTTTAGCTTGGAAAAGATAAGACCTTAGGGAGGCACAGCAGCAATTCTCTGGCATTCGATGAGATAGAATATGCAAAACACTTTGCAAATCCTGAAGAGCTATATTAATTTTAGCTATTATTAGTATTATTATTTTTCCTGGAAGAGGACTTAGATTTTTCTCGCTTGGTACTACAAAGCTAAACTAGGAAAAACAGAATGCAAACTTTTGGAAGTTAGGGACTATTTTAAAAAAATTATCCCTAGCACTTAGAAAAGTGCCTGGCACATAGTAGGGACTTAATAAGTATTGTTTATGAAGTTGCGAAGAATTATCCTTTTAGTTTAATAGAAGGAAAAACTTGCCAACAACTAGAGTTCTACAAAAGTGGCATGGGATGCCTTGAAAAATAGTTTCCTTCCATTTGGGATCTTCATGCAAAGGTGAACATTTTTCTGATAGAAGAAATTCTTCTTCAGGTACAGCTTGGACTAGATGATCCTTGGGGTCTGTTCAAAATGCGATTTTATATGAGGGACAGGCTTGCTATTATCATTATGATTGAAGGGACTACCACTCATGATCTAGCCTTTAATTCTGACTTTGCTGGTGACTGTACTCTGGTTTTCACATCCTCAAGTCTCTTCATAGTTGTTTGCAAGCAGAGTGTGAGCTCTTTGGTGGCATCAGGGCAAGCTTGGTTGAGGATGGTAAAGATGAGTGAAGAGAATACTCAACTAAATTACCAACAAAAAAAGTGGTCATGAGTTGCAATGAAATAATAATTCAATCCATCAAACAGACAACTATTTACTGAACACCTGCTGAGTGTCCAATACTTTGCTAGGCACTGAAAGGGATATGAAAACAATATAAGACAAAATCACTGGCTTTTAATATTCCAGGTATTTGGTAAACTGTCAGACAAGTATACACAATTAACTAACAATACCACATGTTATACGTAAATGACAAATTAATGGGACAGACAAGTGCTAGAAGAGGTAAGAGAAAGCTTATTTGAGACTAAGGTAGACATGAAAAGCTTCAAGCAGATCTGGGAAGTTGAACTGGGCCCTAAAGACTGGGTAGGATTTGAGAAGATGAAAAAGGAGGGAGGAAGAGGGAATTTCAGAGAAAAGAAGAACATAAAGATTCAGAGGCAGGAAAATGCACCTTCTATGTGTCAGGCACTGTGCTAAGCATGATGGGATACAAAGAAAGGTTTAAAAAATTAGTCCCTGCCCTCAAGAAGTTCACAGTTCAATGGGGAAGATAATAGGTAAATAACTAGCTACAAACTGGGTATATACAGGATAAATTGGGGGTAGTCTCAGAAGGGAGGCACTAAGATTAAGGAGGCCTAGGAAAACTTCTTACAAGAGGTCTGACTTTAGCTGTGACTTGAAGCCATGGAAGCCAGGAGGTGGAGACAAGGTGAAAGTTCCAAGCATGGGAGGAAAAGCCAGTGAAAAATCCCTTGAGTCGGGAGATGGAAATTCTTGTACAAGAAACAACAGTGAGGCAATGTTGCTGGATTAAAGAGTATGTAGAGGAGAATAAGGCAGAAGAAAATTGGAAAGGTAGGAAGGGCCAGGTTATGAAGGACTTTAAAAGCCAAACAGAGGAGTTTATTTTTCATCCTGGAGGTAGCCCCAAAACATTGGAGTTTAATGGATGGGAGTGGGGTGTGTGTGTGTGTGTGTGTGTGTGTGTGTGTGTGTGTGTGTGTGTGTGTGTATGAGAGAGAGACAGAGAGAGAGAGACAGAGAGAGACAGAGAGAGAGACACAGAGAAAGAGAGAGACAGAGAGAGAGAGATGGTGCACTTTAGGAAATTCCATTTGACAGCTGAGTGGAGAGTGGATTGAACTAGAAACCACACTGAGGCAGAGAGACCAACTAGCAGCCTATTGCAATAGTTCAGTTTGAGGTGATAAAGGAGGGACCCACATGTCAGGCTGATGAGTTTAGACTTTTTCTTGTACTTACAGGGCACGTTGAACAATGAGTATCCATAAAGTATTTTGAGCAAAGGAGTGATTTCTAAAAGGGGCACCATCATTGGGATAGATTCCACTAGTCACATAGATCAAAGGATTTAGAACTTGTAGACACCAAGGAGGCCTATGATTTTACAGATGTGGAAACTCAGTCTTAGGGAGGTTAAATGACTTGCCTAAAGTCAACTAAGTAGAAAGTAGCAGAGAAGAGTTTGAACCCAGGTCCTTTGGCCCTAAACCCAGTACTCTTTACACTACATCATTTGCCTATTCCTCACTTCATGACAAGGTTTTCCTGAAAGTCATAATCTCATTTTCCATGTTATTATTTTAAGTCTTCAAGGATAGACATGAATATGTTAAACAGTTATACTCCTGGATATACTCCTTATGGTTAAATAATCATAGCTGAGGTTTGAATAATAATTCTCTTTTTTTGGATAAAAGTTCAAAAAAGAATGTTCCTTTTTTTGGGGGGGGTGTCAGAGAAGGAATCTGTGATTGGTGTAGCATGCTCACAAGTGAAGAGACTTCTTTTACCAATGTAGATTTGCAATGTATAGTCTTAAGTAATAATAATAATAATACCATTTATTGTTTTATACGGTATAAATAACCACCATTTATGTGCTTTAAAATTTGCTAAGCATTCCACATATACCATCTTATGTGATCTTCATAGCAATGCCCAGCGGTAATGCTTTTTGTGCGCTCATTTTACAGATGAAGAAACTGGGGCCAAGAGTTTAGGGGATTTTTCCCAGAGTCACACAGCTAGTAAACACAGGAGACAGGATTTGCACTCAGGCCTTTCAGATTCCAAATCCTGTGTTCAACCCATTACACCACCTAGCTGGGCCTCTGAGAGGTTAAGTGACTTTCCCATCGTCACATTAGGTAGTATGTGACAGGAAAGATTTGAACCCAGGCCTTCCTGACTCAAAGAGAGGTTCTGTATATGCTATGCCAAGTAGCCTGTATAAGAATGATTCATTACTTTGAGCAAAACAGGGTCTCTGCAATGACTCACATTGCTCAGTGTGGCTGCACTGCACTACTGAGAAAGACAGCTCTTTTAAGAGATTTTATCTAACGTCAATGTCATAACTGCACTTGAAAACTTGGCCTCGCTGCTTCCTGGCAGCTTCCTACATGATCAGATTTATTATTATACCAGCTGCTTGAATATTTGCTCTTCCACACACCCATTTTGTAGAAACGTGGAATGGTATATAAGTCACATTTAATAGCTCCTATTTGTGTGGGGCTTGGAAGTTTATACAAGACTTTCTGAATAATCCTGTGAAGTTGATGGAGTTCAAGTATATTACTTCAGTAAACATAGAAGGAAATAGAGACTCCAAAGGGTTGGTGACTTGCCCAGGGTCACACAGCTCATAAATATTAGAGCTTTATTAGGCTTTCTAACATAAATCTTCTGGCTTGACACCAGCGCTCTTTCCACTAGAGCCTTCTCCTTCTTTCCCATTGGTAGTCAAAAAAGGAAGTCCCTTCATTTCTTCTTTGACTGACTGCCATGCCTTTCATCTGCAGCATCCTTGCTCCACTTTACAGGCATGAAGGTCAAAGGAAGTGGACTATAGATATGAGGTTAGGTATTTTGTCTTCAGAAGCCATTAAGTAGATCAAACTCTTTGGGACTTGATTGGTTGTTGTTAACATTTAGAACCAAATGTAACAGCTACCAGAATTCTGAGACCACTAGCATTTATACATCATTTTTATTAGGGATATTTTAAATAATTTACCATATCAGTTTTGATTCTTTGGAAATCATGGTGTTCTATGACTCATGGTCATATGGCATCACCAAGAGAAGAGTAGTAGTGTTGATACTGTGTTAGTGTATGGGAACAGCTTCGGATAATTGAGAGCACTGCAATTTCCCCACTGCAGTCCAGCCAACTTCCCTTCTACAGCTCAGTTTATTGTCTATCTGCAGTGCTTGTCCAAAATAATACATACGGGGATGAACTAAGTCAATGGGTGACCTATTCAGCTGCATGTCATCAATTGGGAAATGGGCATTCTTATCCTACTTTTTTCTCCCCCCTGTAGATTGCTAGGCACTTCTCATTTAAATAACAATAGAATAACCAGTCTACATTGAGAAGTACTTACAGAGTCTGAAGGGTTTGATGTTACTAATATGCTGTTACCTGCAAACAGGAGAATCAGAAGATCACCATTTATAGCAGGATTTCTTAATCACAGGTCTTTAGACCCCAAGGGATTTGTAGATAGATTTCAGGGGAGTCTGTAAAAATTTTTTATTTTATTTCAATATAATGTTTGTTTCATAACCCTATATTTATTTATTTTGTGCATTTAAAACATTATTCTGAGAAGGGGTCCACAGACTTCACTAGAGTGTCAAAGAGGTCCATGAGGAAAACAAGGTTAGAAACCCATGATCCATTGGAGCATACATTTAGAGCTGGAAGGGACATCAGACGCCAACTAATTCAATTTAATAATTTCATCAATGAAGAAACAGAGACTCAAGGAACTGAAGTGACATCCCCAGGGTCACACTTCCATTTGGGCTTTGCACAGAGCATTCTTCATGTTATTGTTTTATGCAAAATTATGTGTGACCTAACAGGCAATGGAAAGATGTAAGAAGGCTATATTACCACAGCAATAATGATGTGCTTTTAAGAAATAGCCTAAAAGATAACAAGGTCATGCATGATTGGAAAGAGATGGTATGAACATTGTACTTGTAGCCAAAACATATTAGAAGAGC
This sequence comes from Pseudochirops cupreus, assembly GCA_028627135.1. NCBI lineage: Eukaryota > Metazoa > Chordata > Mammalia > Diprotodontia > Pseudocheiridae > Pseudochirops > Pseudochirops cupreus. Next base: position 242,776,745 of record CM053582.1, read on the forward strand.
TTAAGAAAGCCTTGGTACAGTGCCTGACATAAAATAGATGCTTAACAAATGTTTTTTTGAGTTGAATTGAAATTAGGACATTGAATAGATGCTCTATAAATGGTTTTGGAAGGACATGGACAAGAACTAACCACATGGAAGGAGATGTGCAGAAAGGTTGTGATGTACACCAGTGCAGAGGACAAGGTAAAATTATAAATTTCAAAAATTCAATAATTCAATTTATAAAAAATTATAAAAGTATTGACTATAATTAAGATCATCATACCTAATGTTTATATAGCATTTTTAACCTTTAAAAGCACTTTCACATTTATTCCCTCAGTCAGTAAATATTTCTCTGATTGGCATATTGAATGATGATTCTGTTGCCAACTTCAGTGTTTATAAATTAGTTTATTTTTTTTCTGTGCCCATTCTAATTGTCTTTGAGCCAGCTCCCCCTGGTTTTACCAGAGAGCTCACATTCTACTTGTAAACAGCTATGAATAGAATTGAAGATGTGAAGACCAGGAAACAGTTCACCAACAAAGTTAGAACCAAAGGTTAAGTCATGGATGGTAGTTCCTTTGATGCCATGGTGATGACAACAGGCCTGTTCCTCTTATAGAAACTCCTTTGGAAGGGACCACAGGAAAATTCTAGTCTCACCTGTCTAAAGAGAAATTTCTTCTATCACATCCCAGTGAAATGATCACCCAGCCTTTGCATGGGGTCACTGAATGAAAGAGGTTCACTGTTTCTCAAAGCATTCCATACCACTTTTGTACAAATCTAGTCATGGGGAAGTTTTTCCTTATAGTGAGCCCATGTTTTTCCATGACTTCTGAGGTAGGTAGAGTAGGCACTGAACAAATTCAAATTTAGCCTACCATTTAAGGAGCACTACACTAGGTGTTGTGAATACAAAGATGAAAAAGCAGCACATTTCTGGCTCTCATGACTTAACATCATCTAAGGAGATTTTTTTCAAAGTACAACTATAAGTATGAGACTAGATAGAATGGGATATCAGCAAAGGAGACATCCTTTATGCGCTGAGGAACTGTACAAATGGAAAGGTCATTTCCATCTGGATAGGTCAGACAACATGTTGTGGTAGTGATGGCACCTGAGTGGGCCTTGAGAGAAGACAATAATTTTAAGAGATAGAGATATGGAAGGAACATGTCCCAGGCATGGGAAGAGTCTTGAACATAGATTGTGTGAAAGGCAGTAGGGTGAAATAAGATGGGAAAAGTAGATTGGGCCAGATTGTGGAAGGTCTTGGAGACCAGGCTAAAGAGTTTGTGTTTTATTCCACTGGCAACAGGGAACAACTGAATGCTTTTAAGTAACATAGCATTGTGGTCAGATCTGTGAACTAAGAAAGCTATTTCCACTTCAGTACAAAGGGGAAGAAGCATGGTACAGTAGTTTTGGAGTCAAAGGAAGTGAGTTTGAATTCCTGTTTTCTTCCATTCTATCTAGGTGACCTTGGACTTAACCTTTCTAAGTCTCAGTTTCCTTATATGTAAAATGAAGAGGTTGGTCTCACTGAGCTTTATGTCCCTTCCAGTTCAAAATCTACAGTCTTATGAAGGATAGCTTATAGAGGGGAAAGACTGGAGTCTGGGAGATAAGTTATGAAATTAGGAGAGGTGATCAATAGCTGAATGAGAGTAGCAGCTCTGTGAGTGGAGAAAAAGGGAAATACAGGAAAGATATCATAGAGAGAGTATGAATAGGATTTGAAAAATGGTAGCTATAGGAAGTAAAGGATCAGAAGATACCACTGCATTGAGAGAGAGAAACTGAGGCACATAATGGGTTGCCTAAGATAAGACCTCAACTTGCCTATTTCTGTTGGGGGTACTCCCATCTTCCCAATAACCCAGTTTCATAAACTCAGTGTTTTCACTGATGCTTTGATACCCCTAAACATTTATAACTAATTGATTGCCAATACTGTTGATTCTTCTTTTACAGTATTAGATTTACTCCCTTCTCTCTAGCCATATGGCCACTGCCCTAATTCAGACTCTAAGCACCTTACATCTATACTATTTAAGCAGTCTCCTGATTAGCTCCCTACCCCAGACTTCTAGCCTCTCTTGTTCTTCCATTCATCTTCCTTAGAGCTGCAAAAATAATTTTCCCAAGGGAAAAGTCTTATTACATCATTCACCTGTTCAAAAACCTTCATTAGATCCCCATTGACTATGATAATAATAAGTAAATAAAAACTTGGTCTGGCATTCTAAGACTATCCTATCTACTCTCTTTTCTTCATCTTTCTGGCTTTATTTCACATTATCCAAAACCCTCTCCTCTTTCCCCTCCATGCACTCACTACATTCATGTTCCAGTGCACCTCCCAATGAGACTTTCATACAAGCTGAACTTCATGCCTGAAAGATTCTTTCTTCTCTCTCTCTCTCTTAGAATTTTTATCTTCCTTCAAGGCCCAGCTCAAGTGTCTCCATAAAGTTTTCCCTGATACTCCTCTTTAAGTATCTTTTCTCTTGTCATATTACCTTGTATTCATTCATCTGTGTTGAGGTTGCATCTCTCTAGCAAAATATAAGCTCTTTGAGGACATGGAATGCACATTCATTCGTTCATTCAGTTAGTTAGTAAGTGTTCCTGGCATCTAGCAGAATGTAAGTACTCAAAATTTGTTGAAAAGAATTGGATTAGTGGCCAGGCTGAGAAATAAAGCCCAAACCTCTTAGATCTAAGATCTTTTCATTTTTCATGGTACTATGATGCTTCCCCAGTTTTTGGTAAGGTCTAAGCCAGTGGTTTTCAATCCTTTAAAGGGTCTGAACACCTTTATAATAATAAAATATTTCTTGGGTACCCCTCACCCCTGACTATGATAGTAATTGTATTTGTCTATAGACTGAGAAAATACATAAGGACAAAAATCTACTAGGAATTCAATAGCGCTTCTAATTGGATATGTAATTTCTCAATCACAACAGCATCTCTCTCTCTATATGTATACATTTACATACATATTGAAAACAGTAATACATGTATGTGTCTAGGTTAAGTATTATGGACTCATAACCTGGCAATAACTCAGGGCCCAGCGCCCATGTTCTACCCATTGAGAACTATTGGTCTATGGCACAGGAGTAGATTTTTAGAAACCGTTTAATCAAAACTCAATCCTCTTCAAATCTGAAGGAGCTTTTATGTATGAATGTTAAACACTTAGTAGAGACTGGTAGAGCTTGAGTCAAAGAATCTGGGTTCAAATGTCTACTCTGTTATTAAGTAACTTTGGGACCTTGAACAAATCATCTAATGTTTCTAGGTCTTAGTTTCCTTATCTGCAAAGTGAAGAGGTTGAACCAGATGACTTCTAAAGGTCTAAATTTATGATCCTCAAAATCCTCAAAAAATGATTTTATTTGGAAGAATTATTTACCTAATTCTTATGAAATGAGGCACCTTGAACAATATTTTTGATAACTGAGGAGTTCCTACCTAAAGACAAATCCTTGAATTAATAAATCATTCAAGCTAACCTGTTATGGGTCTAGGCCTACATGAAGAACGAGGTGAGGCAGTAAGGAATGGAAGCTTCCTCTGTACTGATTGTGTTTTTTGGGATAAATTAGAGTTTTGTTTCTCTCCTTACTAAGGACTCAAAGGCTGCATCTCAGAAATGCCAAGCATCTGGGTGAAAATCGAAACATGTCGTGCAATCATCCAGATGTTTTCCAAATATTCCAGATGACCAACTACATGTTTCTCTTCCCATCTGGATATTTGGGTTTCAAGTAGATAAAGAATGTTTCTTTGTCAATCAAATTTATAAAAACACACATTAACTCAAATACTGGTGGGTGGACAATGAGTCTGGATAAATGCTTGAGGAATACCTAATGCCTAGGTGCAAATGGGCTAAAAACAACCATAAAAAACACCCAACACTCAGTTATTGGGATATTTTCAAATTGGAAACAATCCCAATAATGTGAAATACACAATTTTTTAAAAAAAGTTTCATCCACATGTTTGGGGTAGTGCAGTTCACTGTCTTAGACTTGACTCTCCATTGGCAGAGTGAAGAACAGACGTGAGTAGTGAATTGTAGTGAACTGCAACAGCAGCCTATCTGTAGACAGCCAGTCTGGAATGCCTGAGCAAGAAAAAGAAAAAAAGGAGGGAAAGGAAAACTTTTTGTTAGTCACAGGCATTTTGACTTGAAATATCTGAATTGTCCACTCCATGCCACAGGACCAGAGTGACCTGGAAGTCAAAAGGCCTAACTCATGGAGAATGATGGCTTCTGATTTTCCCTGAGACACTGGTGTGAGCTCAGGGCTGATCATTTCCCATCATTCTTCTTAATCACTGTTTTTGGCACACAGTGACAGGCCAAGCAAGATCAAGTAAGGGTTACCATGAAGGAAGAACAGGGACAGAGAAGAGTTAGAGGGCATTTTCTGGCAAATTTGAATGCTCAGGGTAGGGGCAAGAGAAGAAAAAGTTAATGTTAAAGGCTATTTGATAATTTAATTCATATGGTGTGGTCAAAGCAGTGTTGCTGAGGAGAATATACCTCATGGACAAAAAAGGGGTCATTTAAAAAAGCTTCAAATTATGAATAAAAAGTCCCTTATGCGTTATTGTTTCTAATAATAGAGGAGCTTGAGTGTCCGATGCCAGAAAAGTAGTGAAATAAAATGATTAATTAAAAGAAAAAAAGATATATGGGCATGTGGAGACTTAACTGTACAGAAAGAAATACTGCTGGGTTTCCAGAATGTTTGTTTTCATCCAGAGACATTCAGGCAGAGGAAAATAATTCTTAATTAAGTTTCTATCAACCTACTAAACCTTCCTGATTGGAATGTTTTACACAAAACGTGAATGCCTTGCCCCAGTTAGAGCAGCTCAGACTACTCCAGTAGCAAAATGGTTTGCAGAGCTCTTCCTTTAACATGAAGAGGAGGAAAGCAAGAAAGAGAGAGAGAGAGAGAGAGAGAGAGAGAGAGAGAGAGAGAGAGAGAGAGAGAGAGAAAGATGAACTTTTTTCTCCCCACCTATTCATTTTTCAGTTTTGTGATTTCTTTATAACATCTTTCAGGGCCACTTACCACTTTGACTATTACAGTGAAAATGTCAAGCAAAGGGCACTTTGCAGCTTACAACATCTGCATCAGGTTGTGAAATCTTAACAATGCAACAAGAGAGAGCTGTGTAAAAATGCCTGCTGCAAATGCTGTTGCATAATTTGCTATGATAAATAGCCTGGACAAATGCTAATCACAATTACGTTTTCGTTCTACCTTATTCGGCAAGACGAATGCATGACACGGCCGGAGCATCCGGGTTTCGTTCATTTGCAGATGTCTTTTCCCTCTCCTCCCTGCCCACGTTTGCAGCGGACCGGGTCCTTCATCCCGTGAGTTTTCCCCTCCGCCCGGTTCTTTCACCTGCGTCGACATCTCTATAGTCCCATGCACACACAGGAGGCATGTCCATGGGGGGAACGTGGATATGGACTACACACATGCGATAAATTTACATTCCAGAAACCAAAAGTGATTTAAAAGATTTGAAGACAGCCACGATGACAGTGTCTATTACTGTTCTCTTCGCAAGCCCCTCTCGTGAGACAGACTGGTGAAAGTATGCAGTTTTACTAGCTTGGGAAACAACAGGGAATCCTTATTTATTTGGCATTTAGACTATGCGTTGGGTTCAGACGGGGTGCTGTTGGTGGTTGCTGTGGTATGGAGTTGCAGGGGGAGCAGAGAGGAGGCAGGAATCTGACGAAATGGAGTTTGAGGAATCATTGTCTATATGGACCATTCTTTGGTTGGCGAACTTCCTAAGCAGATCGGCTAGGATGATGTCACCTCATTTTATGCGCTGACCTTACTGTGTTGGAGCGAAGAGATGAATATTTTCACCCATGTGAATCGGGGAGCCAGTGAATACGGATTTACAAGCCAAGACCACCACATAAAGGCTTGGGGCCTGACTGCCTACTGTTTTCCTTCCTCCATGGGAAGAGAGCTACTGAAACCACCCGAAGGCCCCCAGTGAAAGGCCTCATTTACTTACACCTTCCCCAGTCGGGCAGAGGTCATTTTTAAGTGTCCCTGACACAGATCACCATGTATGGAAAATATTAAAGTTGGAGGTGTTGCCTGAACACAAGATTTCTGGGGTCAGAATGGCCTGTTCTGCCTCCCAGGTCTTAACCTTTCATAGTTAGACAGACAACCAGGGAAGTAGGAAATCGAAACAAGCTATGTTTAGCTGAATTTTACATACCATAATCTCTTTACCATGGTCAAGCAAGGCAGGAATTCTCAAGATGATCTGTTCTGGTACAAATCCATTCCAGAACAGAGTGATTTACAACTTAGCACCATTCTCTCCTTTTCCCTGAGAGTGAAGTTAAATGACCCAGGAATAATATTGCTATGGTCTAGGACTAGCTAGAAGGGTGAGCTAAAGGGTGGTCTCAGGCATTGGCTTTCAACCGAGGAAACTCAAGCTCAGACGCTGCTCCCAAACCGTAGTAAGGGTCAAGTACCATTCCTATTTTAAGAGGTCGACAATGTATTGAGTTATGAGGTCTGAGAGGGAAGCATTGAGTCTGCCCTGTTGTGTCTCAGGTCTGCCTTCCCTTATCTCTTCCCAACTTTTATGTTTTGACTCTTAAATAAAATCAGGTCAGTGATGTGTCTTTTGTTCTTCTGGTTCCACTTTTCTTGCCTGTCCCTTTTGTGGCAATAGGCCCAATTTAAAAGACTTACCAGGATGGCTGGGCCAAGTTACTGTTTCCTTCTCGTCTCTTATTTGATCTAAAAAGATATCAAGTTATTAGTATTCAGGGGGTGGGTGGGGAAGGTTGTGGGAAGAAAGAAGAGTAAGAAACCCCAAGTGTACTCCCCCATCCCAGTCTACCTTGAAGTTAATATAAGCCCCCTAAAATATTTCTACAGTACCCAAAAACATCTGACAGAGCTATAAATAGAAAAAAGTAAGATGTTGAAATTATTTTAAGACAGATGCCTTTTTAAACTGTATTAAGAACACCTATCAAGGCTCCTAGTTGCACAGTTCCTCAAACAGGAGGTATTTTATCTTCACAACATCTGGAGCTGTCAAAGAGGTAATGCTGTAGACCTTGCCAGATGCAGGCACTCCATACATAAAAGTGCACTAACAAATCATGCCCTTAATAGCACTACAACGCAAGTGTTTCTTATACATCCATGAAGAAAATTAGGGCTCTGGCACAGGAAAGACTCACTGTTCTTCCGAATCCCTTCCCCAAATCACCTTCCTTGCAACTGCAATTTTTGAAAAAGAAGCTAACTGCAAGCAAGTTTATTTTCTTGGCTTATTAGAGGTGATTGACAAGAAAGCCTTTTTTTTTTCTCTTCAGGGTGAAAAAAAAATCGCCTTTCCCTGTAAAGCGATGTGCTTGACGTATCTGGGTAAATTTGTATCTTTCCTCAAAGATATCACTGCTTAGTCTTTTTGGATTTTCTACCTGCCCTGTTGTGGAGTAAGGTGAGGTGTGGGGAAGGAAGTCATTTGGTTTTTGAAGGAGGCGTATGTGCATTATTTTATATTGTGGCAGGTTTTATAAAACTGTGGTATGACCATTGTCAAGTCCATAGCAATTAAAAAAAAAAAAGAAAAAGCCCAGACTGGTTCTGAACAGGTGTTACATGCGCAAACATTGGATCTGTCTGATCAAAAAAAAATGCCTCAATTTAAACAAAAGTTGAAAGTTTATTTTTAAGTCTTTTCAGGGAAAATAATCAAATGTTTTTGTAAAAAAATTTGGCTCAGATGATCAACTGAATTTTTATCTTCATATGAAGATGCTACAGGAGAAATAATGATTTTAGAAAACTATCATGAAAGAGCTTAGTTAGAACTTCTAACAACTCCTTATGACTAGCAACAACAACAACAAGAACGCATTTTTTCCATTAAACTGTTTTAGAATACAATAGTAAGGTTTTGTAGCAGTAATGACAGAAAGAAAATATCAGTTTAGATCCTTAGGAGCTGAAAGTCACCCTATCTTCTGTTAGCATAATAATGCGGAGAAAACCTGCTTAGGGGGAGGGAAAAACTGGTGCTGGAATAAAATTTCATTTGTTGTTAGCACTTCAACGTGGTTTTTGCATTGGAGAATCAGGACATATTTCTATGCTTTGGTTACCCCCCCCTCCCCCCACACACAATATACTCTTCCTAAGTTAATTTTCCTATCGACTGTAAGTCCATCTCCTGGAACCTCAATAATGTGCCGTGCCTGGCCTATATTTCCACTGAGGAAACAGTGGCTGGGCACGGCTGGCAAGGAATTAGCCCAGGGGTCAAATGTTTAAACATCTGGCTTTTCCATGAACCTAGATCTCACTTTGGACACCTCTGTTTCAGAAGGAAGTAGAGGCCGCTGACATGGTTTACAGGACATTCCTGTAGGAGTTTTCTCCTTTATCCTCTCTGGTTCTCAGGGAAGTATACCCGAGTGGGAACAAGGAGCTGCTACTTCTACCACCCTGTGGTAACTTTATGCCATGACATATGCTCACTGGAATGGGGTCTTCTTGGCCACTCTCTGGAGTCAAATCCTGGGAGGTAGTTTTGCTTTCAGGGCCTCCAGAATCATCTTTATTGATTCTGGTCCTATTGTTAGTGCTGGGCATCTCCAGGGGCAGGAAATTGTCACTTGGGAGGAGTCCTGATGTATTTTTAAAAACAACCAAAAATTGTTATGGCATCTCTGATACCCTAAAGAGAAGATAGGGTTGTCATTTTTTATTTGGGGTGGGTCCAGTGAATACTGAGAGCTCCTTCAATGAAATGGGTTTCTTAGACTCCTCTTGAATAATAGGAAAAAGAAGTATGTGGGGGCATTGTATCAAAACAGAAACATTGGGGTGTGTACCACACTGAAAGTCCACAAACAAGACCCTTAGGTCCAGTTTAAAATGGAAGGTGGTCTGGACTGATGGAGTCACAGAAAACATCCTTGCTGTTTGCATTTTTTGCTCAGGCTGCACATTTTCCCAAATGTTCTCCTGCAACCCCCAATTTTATACATAGCAGATGGTCTTCAAACAAATCAAGGAGCAGAAGCTACACAAGAAAAAAAAGGACAGAGAAACTCATATATTTCTTCAAACGATAAGATGAACTGCAGATGTTTGCTGAAGGGAGAGGCTGATGCCGACAGCTTAAGAAACAGCTTAAAGAAGAGTCCACTTGTGTTGATCGTTGGACAATCACAGTAGCTGTCAAGGTGTGATTTTATGGGGGTTGTTTTCAAGATTTTGTGTCACTAGAGGAATTGCAATTAAATTGCTCTCCCTTCCCTTCCCCACAACAAATATAATCATTCGTTTGTGCTTATTATGGGCCCTGAAAAGCCACGCAAACCTCATACCACCTTTCAGTCAAGTTCCATTTTTGAGGGTGAACAAAGATATTCAGGCACCATTCCACAAGTCGATCAATCTTCGCTCATTTCTGACCAACAAACCTTCTTGCTTCTGGACTTTGCTGCACATGGTTCTCAGGCTTTGCAGTTCTTATCTGACACCTGCAGCCAAATTAATCTCAAGTTAAGCTTGACAAAGTTCCTAAAAGAGAAGCAGTTGTCTGTTTTCAGAACCCAAATGTATATAGAAAACAGCTGCTTGAAAGGCAGTTTGAAAGAGATGCAGAAGAAAATAATCATTACAAAGCATTTTAAAATGAACTTCAAGGCTGTATTGGTGAGGGCCAACAGAGACCTGTAATTAACACGCTGGTACCCTAGTCAGTTTCAGTGCTTCTGCTAAGACCTCCATTTCCAGGGCTTGTTGTGACTTGGACATAAATATTTATTACAAACTGAAACTGGGGATACAAGACCTTCCTCAGAGACTGAATTCTCTCTTTTCCTGCCCCTTCTTCCCCAAGGCTGAGTGTAAAGTCAAAGAATGGGATCTATTCCAGACACACGCATATACACACACACACATGCTCACACACACTGGTGCACAGGCACACGCTCTTGTGTGCAGACACACGCACACACACACACCACGTACACACAAGCATGTGCACACAAGGCCTGTCCCAAGCTGGGGGTATATGGAGCAGGCACCAGACAACAGCAGACTGTCGAGTTATCTGGTGAAGCAGCAGGATGGAATTCAAGTTATCTGGCTCCTAGAACAGAAATGTGTGAAGCCTTTGAAGTAACCACATCTCAGGTGGAAACCCCTTAGAGCTGCTGGGGGAGGAAGCCATCCGTTTTCCAAACGTAAGGGGTCTCTCTTGGCTCCTGAAGAAGGGTTTGGAGGGAAAATTCCTCAGAAGCATTGTGTTTCCAATGAAGGCTCTGAAAAGTTATTATCCAAAGTATGGGAGAGCAGCTGTTCTCCATATCTTTTGAGGTCAAAGAGGACATGTACTTATGCTACAGCATGAGGGATTTAGGTGAGACATATGTAGGAGGTTTGAGATGTTTGATCTTGGGCATTTTTTTTAAAGGTTTCGTTTTCCTTATCTGTAAAATGGGGATAATAATATGTGTTTAACCACCAGGTGGCATTAATAGCTATTTATCTAATCATGTTTAGCAAAAGGGAACTGGGTCCAAGTGAGTCCCCTGCTTACCCTAGTGATACACACTTGCTTGCCTAGTGGAAATGTAAGTATCATTAAGTAAGTGCTGTTTATGGTTCCCAGAGGATAATCACCTTTTCATTTTTAAGTTCCCTCTCTGCCCGAAGGGCAGCCTTAAATATTGTCAAGGCATATGTGATATCATAGATTTACCCAATCAGAAATTAGCTCTTGAGCCCCTTACCCTCCGGAAAACTCCACTGCCTTCTTTGAACTTGGTGTAATTCAATAAGCCCTACTCACATGACCTTGGAACAATGGTGTTTGTTGGCTCTACATAGAAGCAAATACGTATGTCTGGATACTATATATAGCAGTTCTTACACTTATGGAATTTATACAGATTTATAAACAGTACATAATACCTAGCGTGAATGAAATTTTAAAAGAAATCTACGAAGTTGTTCTAAACCTGGAAGTCCTTCAACCACAGTCTGGAGTTCTAGGAGACACATGGTCTAAAAACGTTTAGTTTCCAGTGGCTGTGCTCCCTTTCAACAGGCAAAGGAGTACAAACAAGTTTCCATGGAAGGTGAAGCTCATAATTTCAGAAGGCCAGGCTAAAGCTAAACATACATAAATTTTGGAGAAACTTCTGAACCTAGGTTTCACAACACGAGGAATAGACTTGGGATCCAGGACTTGGAAGAAGAGCAAAGCTTCCATTGTGGGTAATATCCTTGGTCTTGGCTTTCTCATCTGGCCACAAGTAACCCCTCAATGAACAGGGTGAGTGGACTCAGTGGCTTGTGTCTCTGACCTTGAAATTTTAAGTGCTACACCATTGCTACGGTTGCATTGCTCTTTTCTCTTCATGTCAGTAACCCCCACCTCTCTCATGGTGGAGTCAGTTCCTATTGACTCAGGAGAGCAGATTGTTAAATTTTCAATGTGAGCATTTACCCTTGAAAATCAGCAAAGGCTACAAATGAGGGCTTGGTTTATTGTTTTATTGATGGTATAGGCTTAAGAAAGTAATGGGAAACTGTTAATAATGCAGATTAAATTTAAATTAAAATAAATTTTTTCCCCAAAGAGCTGATTGTTAAAATTTACCAGCACTGCCCCAGTTACTATGTACTTTGCGTACTATAAAGTTTATATCAATGTCAGGTAAGTAGTACAGAAATACTAGTCATTATTACTGTTGATGACTCACGTAACTACATACTTAACTTTTGCTAATTATTTGCAGAAATGTAGGTAGGCAAGCAAATTTGTGAGCAATCTAAAATAAAAAATTACCAGTTTACAAAGTACCTTAACACTTACAAATGAGATACGTTACATAATTTGAAATAAAATGGTGGTTAATCTGCGAATCCTTTTTTTGACTTTGGAAAGTGATTTATAATTATAATTGTCCTTGGAGGTGTCTGAAGTTGCAGAGTATTCATGTAAAAAAAATAACAAAGACATATTGTAAATATTTGATTCAAGTGTAGTTGAGAATTGTCCAGTTTCTCCACTCTCTTTCTTCCCTTCTCCTTCTCTTTCTCTTACTCTGCTCAACTGATCCTTTCAATTCCCTAGCTGGGAACCTCTCAGATTAATGCAAGATTTTTCCTCTTTGTACCTTTCTTTGAAGCTTGGGAGATTAAATGTTTAAGTTTCTCTGCCTTCAAAGTAAAGAAAGGGATGTTAAATATATTTATAAAAAAGAAAATAATTAGAATAGGTGCTTAGTGCTAATAAAGTGTAAAGTCAAAACTTCCACATAATTCACCTAGAAATCTCAGGCAAAAATGGTAAGGGGAGGGAACCTTGAAGGCTTAGGGGGCAGCACTTTCTACAAATTAGCTCCATAGGGAGTCATGTAATGCTAATGAAACCAAGGTTACGAGCTCCATGCCCAAACTCTATCCTTTGGCCACATATTTTGCTCTTAGCCCTAGCCAGAAGCAGGTAAACATGTTAGATTAGTTACAAGGAAGAGGGTGTAGACAGCTTGATGAAAAGTTCATAACTGGACAAGAACACTGAGGTCCTCAAGATGAACTTTACTCTCATTGGAAGGATGATGTCACTGTCCAACAAGATGGATTGAGTGAATGGAAGTGAGGTTAAGTTTCATCTTAAATATAGGAAAATAAACATACCTCCTATCCACTCTGGAGTATTTGCTGCCACTGGAGATAAAGATGATCAAATCCCTGCAATCAAGTCAGACTGTTCACTAGCACCACCACCACCACCACTCCAATACAGCAAATTTGGCTGACTTGATTTGCTATCATCTATGAAAAAGAGTCAGAAACTATTTCTAGACGCCTAGGGTAAAGCCATAGCAACCAAATAAATAAAAGACATAGACTTTAAAGCAACCATGGGTTAGAGCTGGAAGGTACCTGTGAGAGGGAAAGTATTTGTGGATAAATAAATAAATAGATTCATAGGTAATAGGAAGCTACACAGGTGGGGTAGATAAATGATAAATATTTAGGTGCCTGATACATAGGAGGTGTTTAATAAATGTTTATGGACTGAAAGATAGATAGAAAAATAGATAGGGAGCTTGATAAGCAGGTAGTTAATTAATAGATGAACAGATAGAAGACAGGTAGATTGATATGTAGTTAGAAAGATAGATAGATGATAAGTAGTAGATAGGTCAATAGGTAGGTAGGTAGGGAGGGAGAGAGAGAGAGAGAGAGAGAGAGAGAGAGAGAGAGAGAGAGAGAGGTAAATAGATGACAGATATTTATAGGTAAATAGGTTCCTGGAATTGATTGAAAGACAGGTAGATAATTAGGTAGGTAGATACATAGATAGATATTACAACTACCTTGGTCTGCAGATGAGAAACTGATGCCCAGACCAGAAAAAGGAAATGACAGGTCCAAAGTCATCCAGTACAGAAGTAGAAATAGAACGTGGGTGTCCTGATTGCCCATTCTTAGCTCTTTCCATTTCTGACTATTGTGGAGTTTAAAGAGTAAAGCATGATAAGGTCAGTGTGCTAGCAAGACTCCTATCCTTAGACAGCTGTCTCATCAGCTCTCAATTATCCACAATGTGAATTTTCCATAATAAATGTATAATTGTGGAACCATTTCCTTTCTCCTCTTCCCTCTTCCCAGCATGCATGTTTGGGTTATTGCTCACCATATGTCAGTATATGCTCAGGGAATACCAATTTCTTAACATCAGTTTGAGGAAAAAAAAATTAAAAAAACAAATCTGCTGAAGGAAAAATGACAAAAAAGTAATGATTTTCAAGGATAAATAGAAATTTGGATGAACCAATTCTACTGTTTTCTTCAGTCAGCAGGAATCTAGGTGGTACAGTAGATAAGAGCCCTGGGCTTTGGAGTCAGAGAGACCTGAGTTCAAAACTTGTCTCAGATCCTCTTACCTGTGTGACCCTGGGCAAGTCACTTAACCGCTGTCTGCCTCAGTTTCCCCAACTGGAAAATAATAGTACCTGCTTCCCAGTGTTGTGAAGATAAAATGAGATCATATTTACAAAGTGCTTAGAAGAGAGCACAGTGCCTGGCACAAAGGGAGTGCTTAATAAATGCTTGCTATTTTTAAAAACCAGAATAGCTCAATTGAATTGGTTGTATGTATTTTCACCATTTAGTCATGTCCAACTCTTTGTGACCCATTTGGGATTTTCTTGGCAAAGATATGGAAGTGTTTTGCCATTTTCTTCTCCAGCTCATTTTACAGATGAGGAAACTGAGGCAAATAGGGTTAAGAGACTTGCCCAGGGTCACACAGCTAGTAAGTGCCTGAGGTTAGATTTGAACTCAGAAAGATGAATCTTCTTGACTCCAGGCCTAGCACTCTATACATTGTGCCACCTAGTTGCCCCATAGTTGCATGCATACTATTATGCATATACAATATACACATATCATGTTATACATATTGTCATCTCAAACCTCCTCCTAACTTTTCTTATGTTTTATTTTGAAGTCAGATGATGGCTAACTTTCTTTTTAAACTATATAACTCTCAGTTTAATTATGATTGTTTTTCCTTTTCTCCACTATGTTTCTACCCTCAGGAGCATTGGGTGACCTTTTCAAAATTTTCTTGTTATGGGGGGAGCTAGGAGGCACAGTGGATAGAGCACTGGCTCTGGAGTCAGGATGACCTGAGTTCAAATCTGGCCCCAGACACTTAACACTTACTAATTGTGTGACCTTGAACAAGTCACTTAACCCCAATTGCCCTGCCTTCCCCCCTCCAAAAAGACAAAAAAAAATTTTCTTGTTGTTCTAAATTCTACAAATGTGAACATTTCTATATACTAAGAGTAAGAACAGAGGATTGAGTATGAAATTGTTAATCTCTATCATGTACAACTAGTTTAAAACACGTATTCATGTATATAATGCATATATGCATGCAACTTTTGTGTATATATATGCATACATGTATATATATGTATTCATATATAAATATACAGACATATGTATATATTACACTCAACATGTTGGTTCCAGATCTGTCCTGCTTGTCTGTCTCCCACTGACTTACTTTTTCTACTATTTTGTATATTAAAAAAAATAATGGTCTTCTCTCTTTTTCTTTTTGAATCACTATCCCCAATGATACTTGCTTCTTCCCCTCTTCCCCCAAATCCTTCTCTTGTAACAAATAATCATAGACAAAAGACCAAACCTTGCCTAGGTCATGTACAAAAATCTGTCCCTCTTTCTGCGCCTCTAACCTCTCATCTCTTTGTCAGTAGCTGAAAGCATGCTTCATCCCCTGGAGTCATCACTGGCCATCATATTAATCAGACTTCTCAAGTCATGAGAAGTTGTTCTCTTCACCATAATATAATTTTTGTGTGACTTGTTCTTCTGGTTTTCTCACTTCCCTCTGCAATATTTCCTATAGGTTTTCTAATGTTTTTCTGAAATTGTGTTTTTTTTCACTTCTTACTTTGCCACTATATTCCATGACATTCATTTATCTTAATATATCCTTTCTCAAATGAGGGGCAATCAATTTGTTTCCATTTCTTTGCTACAACAAAAGGGGCTGCTATAAATGTTTTGGGGTACACGGGCTCTTTCTCACTTGAGGATATATGGCCTAATAGTGGTATTGCTAGGTCAAAGGGCATGCACAGTTTAGTGACTTCTGGATATGGTTCAAATTGCTTTGAGGAATGATGATACCAATTCACTGCTCTACCAACAATGTATTAGTTTGTTTATTTTCCCACATTTTCTCCAATAAGTGTCCCTTCAATAAAAATCCATTCCATTAAACTTAAATTTTAAAAAAATTATTAAACTTAAATAAATTAAAAATTAAATTTCATTAAATATTATTCCATTAAACTTTTTTGTAATCTTTGCCAATCTCATGGATTGTAGGATTATATTTAGCACTAGAACAGATCTTAAAGATCATTTAGTACAAACCTTTCATTTTACAAACCCTACATTTAGTACAAATGTACTAAATTTTAGCCTCAGAGAGGTTAAGTTATGTGCTCATGTCACACAGCTATTAAGTGGTAGAAGCTGAAATCAAAGCCGGTCTTTCTGTCTCCAAGTCTATCACTCTACTTACTAGTGAGACAGAAATTTAGAGTTGTTTTAATTTGCATTTCACCTATTACTAGTATTTAGAATATTTTTTTATTATGGTAGCTTGTTTTTATTCTTTGAAGGACTGTATGTTTATATCCATCAATCATTTACATACTGAAGAATGGCTTGTTTCTAAACATTTGAATCAGGCCCCTATAAGATCTTGGATATCAAACTTTTATTAGAGAAATGATACAAAGTTGTTGGGCTTTTTTCATAGTGTTTTTTCCTTCTAATTTTAACAGCACAGATTTTGTTTGTGCAAAAGCTTTTCAATTTTATGTCATTAAAAATTCCTATTTTATCTCCTGTGATACTCCTGGTTTGTACCCCTGGTTTGACTAAGAACTATTCTTCTCTCTATAGTTTTGAAAGGCATCTATTTCCCTGTTCTAAATTCCTTTATTTGTTCTTCCTTTTTTTGTGAATTCTCTCTCTCTTTTTTCACACTGGACATTTAATCTCTTAAAAAATCAGAATAGCCAATACTTTAATTTGTTATAGTTCTATAAGAGTATTGCTTCTAATTTCCTTAACATCTCTGGTTGTCAACATTTGCATTTTTGTGTTGTTTAATTTTTAATTTTACTTT
Source organism: Pseudochirops cupreus (assembly GCA_028627135.1). Lineage (NCBI taxonomy): Eukaryota > Metazoa > Chordata > Mammalia > Diprotodontia > Pseudocheiridae > Pseudochirops > Pseudochirops cupreus. The sequence continues at coordinate 242,793,551 of CM053582.1, forward strand.
TACTTTTTCTTTTTATTGCATGCCTAATTCATTGGTCTTGCTCTTTCTCTTGTTGATAAATGTGTTTAGCTATAAAATTCTTCCTGAAAATAGCTTTGACTGTATTACAGAAATTTTGGCAGTTGTCATTGTCATTTGCCATTTCATTTGATGAAATTATTGTTTCTATGATTTTTTTCTTTGATCCATCAGCTCCTTAGGATTAAGACAAGTAAAGTCAAGGATTAAATTGTTAATTTTCATTTAAGAGGCAGTTTGATATAAGCAAAGGGTACTCCTCCTGGTTTCAAGGAATTTGAGTTCAAATCTGGCTCTGATGCTTACTACCTATGTGGTCTCAGGCAAGTCCCTAGATGTCTCTAGTCTCAGTTTCCTCATCTGTAAGATGAGAATAAGAATGATAATAAATAGCTAGTGTTTATGTGCCAGGCATAGTCCTAAACACTTCACAAAGATCTCATTTGATCTTCATTATGACCTTGATAGGTTGTTACTATTATTATCTTCATTTTATAGTTGGGGAAACTGAGGCAAATGACAGCTAAATGATCTACCCAAGGACACACATCTTGTAAGTGTCTGAGACTAGATTTGAACTCAGGTCTGCCTGACTCTAGGTTCAGCATTCTATCCACGCTACAATCTAGTTTTCTCTGGGTTGGACTAAATGGCCTCGAAAGTCTCTTCCAGCTGTAGATTTAATATCCTAAGTTCAAAATCTGCTTTCAAAAGCCTTTACTTATTACAACGTTTCTTGTGTGTCTGTAAAGGGTGTATTTAATATTCGTGCTTTCTTATTCATTTGATTATGAGTGTTCTGTGCCTTGGGACTTGGTTAAGTGTGTATGTGTGTGTGTGTGTGTGTGTGTGTGTGTGTGTATGTGTGTGTGTGAGTGTGTGTGTGTGTGTGTGTGTATGTGTGTGTGTGTAGGGCAACTAGACATTATAGTAGATAGAGCTCTGGGCCTGGAGTCAGGAGACTTGAGTTCAAATCTGACCTCAGACACTTAATAGCTGTGTGACCCTGGGCAAGTCACTTACTCCTGTTTGCCTCTGTTTCCTCATCTGTAAAAATGAACTGAAGAAGGAAATGACAAAGTACTCCAGTATCTTTGCCAAGAAAACCCCAAAAGGGGTCATGAAGAGTCAGAAACAACTGAAAAGTGACTAAACAAGAACAATATATATGTGCATATGTATATATGTATGTATATGTGTATGTGTATATGTATATGTGTATATATATATGTACATATATCTCTCTATATTGTGTATATATACACACATGTCTTTCTATTCCATTCAACAATCACAAAAGTTATCATATCTAACTTTTCTATAATTTTATTCAGGTTCTTAACTTTTTTCTTGACTGCCCTTTTGCTAGGTTGGTGTAAATCTGAAAGGATTACAAGGTCTTCAATAATTGCAATTTTCTTAGGGACATTAATGAACTGCTTGGTGCAGTAGTGAACTGGTCCAACCATTCTGGAGAACAATTTGGAACTAGGCCCAAAGGGCTATGAAACTGTCTATACCCTTTGACCCAGCAATACAACTACTAGGTCTATATCCCAAAGAGATCAAAGAAAAAGGAAAAGGACCCTATGTATAAAAATATTTATAGCAACTCTTTTTTTGTGGTGGCAAAGAATTACAAAGAGAAGGGACTGTCATCAGTTGGTTGTGGCATGTGATTGTGATGGAATACCATTGTGCTATAAGAAATGACGGGGGTGGGAAAGGGACTGATTTCAGAAAAAATCATGCCAAGACCTCTATAAACTGATGCAAAGTGAAGTGAGAAGACCTCAAGATCATTGTACAGAGTAACACTATCACCCTAATGATGATCAACTGTGAAAGACTTGGCTACTCTGATCAATACAATGAGCCAAGACAATTCCCAAGGACTCATGATGATGAAATGTTATCCGCCTCTGGAGAGAGAACTGATGAGCTCTGAGTGCAAACTGAAGCAGAATTTTCTCACTTTATTTTTCTTGCTTTGTTTTGGAAATATGGCTAATATGGAAATGTATTTTTCATGATTTCACATTTCTCAGTGGGTGTGAGAGGGAGTGTGAGAAAGGGAGAAAATGGGGAACTCAAAATTGAAGAAGAATATTAAAATAAATAAATAATAAAATTTGAATTTATTTTAAAAAATAGTCGTTGCCCATTTTCTCTTCATCTCCCTCCATTATAACGCAAACTCCTGGAGAGCGGAGATCACTGCATTCGCTGCATTCTTGTGCCCCATGCTTACCACAATGCTTGCACACTTAACTCTTAGTGGGTATTTAGTAAATATTGTTGATTGAGTGATTCTCTTTGTAATTTAATTCCTTATTCCTTTAAGTATTTAGTTGCTATTCCAGTTAATGAATACATATTAAGTGTTGATATTATTTCATTGTCCATTACTTATTGAAACATAATGAAGATTTCCCGCATATCTCTCTTAAATATATCTTTTATTTTTTTACCTTTGCTTAGTATCGTGATTATCTGTACTTTTTAGAGTTTGTGAGAAGCGTAATAAACTCTGCTCCACCCATGGATTTTAATTGTGTGAATCTTTGTTTCAGATGTATTTCTTGTAAATAACGTATGGTTAGATACTGCTTTGCAATGCATTCTGCTACTCCCTCCTATTTTATGTGGGAATTCATCTATTCACATGCACCATATGATTGTTAATTGTGCATTTCTCCCCATCATATCCTCTAAGATCTTTTCCTCTCTTTGCCCCTTACTGCCATCTTTGCAAAGAAAAGAAAAGTGGGGTAAGAGAAGAAATATGAAGTAGTGATCTGTAGTTGAAGGGGTCTGCTTCCATTTAATTATCTCTCCTCTGTTCCCCTTACCTAGTCCTTAATCCTCAGTTCTTAGCCTTTCTTTTAGTTACTCTTCAATGATCCATTCTCCAAAGTTTAAGCCTTCATGGCTTGTGACTGTTCCTTCCTCACTTCTACTCTTTCTCTTAATTCCTTATTTCCCTTTCTCTATCCCTGCTGGTTTCCCCCCCCCTGTATATTCATACTAAACTGTGTGTGTGTGTGTGTGTGTGTGTGTGTGTGTATGTGTGTGTTCAACCCTCCATTGTCCAGGTAAGCCTGAGGTTTATGTAATGCTGACTCATCTCACCCCTTCCAAATTGACACCCTCTTCTTTCTCATTTTTTCTCTAGTGTATTCCTTTCCCCCTCTTTCTACTTTCCTGTGTTGAGGTCCTAAAAAAATCAGAACAAAATCATCCCTCCCCAAAGGTCTCTTTATTTTATCTAATTCCCTCTTGTGATCCTTGAAGACACTGGGCTTCTGAAGGGACATTTGCTTCCTCTCCTATAACATAAACCCTTTATCATTGTTCAGTTCATTCTAATTGGTTAAATATATTTGCCTTCCCAGGTTTCTTTTGACTCTTGTGTTTCTACTCAGTGGTAAATCCTTTCATTAGAAATTTGTAAACATCATCTATTCTATTAAAAACCTATTTTTTTCCAGTATAGGATTATACTTAATTTTGCAGGCCAAGTTTTTTCTTGATTCTAAGTATTTTTTTTTCCTTCTTCTATCTTTTGGAATATTTTATTACCAAACTTTCTCTCTTTATAGTAGCTGCTATCATAATGTGATAACTGAACTCTTTCTAGAAACTTGTGGCATTTTTTTTCTTTGACTTGCAAGCTCTGGGTTTTGAGTATGATTATCCTTGAAATTTTCATTTTGGGTTTTCTGTCAAGAGGCAACCAGTGGCTTTTTATTTTGACTTTGTTCTCTGCTTTGAACAAGTCTGGCAAATTCATTTGTGATTTTTTGAAATTTGGTATTCAGGACTTTTTTTTGTTGTTGGGAGGAGTGATGGTCATAATTTTTAGGGAATCAGATGATTCTTAAATTATCTCTCAACCTATTTTGTAAGTAATTTGCTTTTTTAATAGTAGGTGTCTTACATTTCCTTCTATTTTTAGATTTTTTTTGCTGGGGAGGGGGAAGGCAGGGCAATTGGTGTTAAGTGACTTGCCCAAGGTCACAGGGCTAGTAAGTGTTAAGTGTCTGAGGCTGAATTTGAACTCAGGTCCTCCTGACTCCAGGGCAGCTGCTCTATTCACTGCACTACCTAGCTGCCCCTTCCTTCTATTTTTTAAATCTTTAGATTTGGCTCTAATATTTATTGTTTCATGGAATTATTAGATTCTGTTTGCATAGTTCTAACTTTTTTTTAAAGAGTTCCTTAGTGAAGTAAGATTCCACCTACCATTCCGTGCTATTTCTTCTCCTTTTCCCAATTCTTTGGGGGCAGCTAGAGGGCACAGTGGATAGACTGCCAGGCCTGGAGTCAAGAAGACTTATCTTCCCAAGTTCAAATTTGGTCTCAGACACTTACCTATCTGTGTGACCCTGGACAATTCACTTAACTTTGCCTCAGTTTCCTCATCTGTAAAATGAACTAGAGAAGGAAATGGCAAACTATTTCAGTATCTTTGACAAGAAAACCCCCAATGGGGTCACCAAGCATGAGACATGACTGAAAAAGACTCAACAACAACAGCAGGCTTCTGACTTTTTTTTTTTGCATAGTGCTCGTCAGGATGATAGAGTTTATTGTTGTTTTTCTTTGAATGTTTTCATCATTATGCAATCTTAGGCCATTTTTAGATCTTTGATGGAGTGTATGTGGGAGAACTAGGATCTTCTTTGACCCATCACTCCACCATCTTAAACAGAAAAATGATCAGAGATTTTCAAAATCTATGCCAGTATGATATAAGCTCTGGCAAATCTTAACAAGTCAGAAAGGCACTGACTATAGGTCTGGCAACAGACATTGCATTTTATCTAATGACTAGGCCAGGTAAGTCAAAGAAGCTAGTTTGCCAGGCAGTTGGTTATTTATCAGGTGATGAATTTTAAGAGTTACAGGATCTGTTGAGACTAATTACAAAGGCAAGAAGGTAATGGTCGCACTGATAGAAACATGGATCTTTGATGATGTGAAGGAAATGTATTTTAACTATTATCTCTACACCTTTACAACTACTTACAGTTATTGGGTTTTTTTTTAGCTTTCACAAAGGGACATTTACTGAGAAGATACAGGAAGAACAGAAGTACAAAGCACCTCCCTCTTCCACTGCCTCCAAACACCAGGGACACACTTTCCCACAAATACACTCCTGGGCTCCAAATTAAAATATTTGCTATAAATCATTTAACACACCAAATTTACTTCCTAATGCATCATAGCTGCTGGACTTGTCACTCCCTTCCTGTAGGACATGTCATCATGGTATGGCTAATTCACTCCTCAGAGCTATGGCAGGACCTCACTTGGCTCAGCTGCTAGGAAAATCTAGCATGGACTCCAGTTCTTGAACCTCTGGTGGCTTGCTCTTCTGCCCTTTCAAAGTTCATAAATTTGTAGCCATCTCCAATACCGTCCACCTAAGGGGAGGTAAGAAGAAACACAAAAAGGCAAGAAACAGAGGAGCCATGTTCTCATGGGCATGCCATAGGCAGCTGGGAGAGAGTAAGTGACTCTCTCCCCATCTGGAGGTTTCCAACAATTATTGTTTCAATCATTACCAGAAGAAAGGAGTGCTATAGTTTTCCTTTTTAAGCCAGGCGATATTTAGCTTCCTTTTTTCCATTCAAATGGTCGTAATTCAATAACACCAGTTTTGACTACTGCTCTTTTTTTTTTTTTTTTTTTTTTTTTGCTCTTTTTGGAGGGGGGAAGGCAGGGCAATTGGGGTTAAGTGATTTGCCCAAGGTCACACAGCTAGTAAGTGTTAAGTGTCTGAGGCTGGGTGTGAACTCAGGTCCTCCTGACTCCAGGGCCAGTGTTCTATTCACTGTGCCACCTAGCTGCCCTCTGCTCTTTTTCTTTTATTCAGAAATGGAACTGTGAAGCTGCTCCAGTCAGAATTGCTGGATGATTATACAAAAGATGTTTTCTCAATGGGTCCAATTTGCATCTGTGACCTAGCCTAGAAAACGGGATCATTTCTATACCTCTGGCCCACAAAATAACTGAAAGTATTTTCTGTTTGTTATGTACCCTATTTGATTTTCAGCTAATGTAACTATTCCCCATTTTAATTTGGTGAGCTGATTCCAAATAAATCTGGAGGGGTTGATCAACTTCCTTCACTTGCAGCTGAATGAGATCATGGCTAGTTCCTGTTTCAGAGTAACACTGGTGGGTACAGGCAGCCTGGAGGCTTCCAGTGGTGAGGCAGCTCTTGAGAGTGTAATCCCTTGGAAACTAGAAATAGCAGAATCTTCAGCCTTCTAACTTCTCCATCCTCTGAGAGACATGCCATAGAGATATGTAGTAGTGTTAGAGTCAGTTAGCAGACTTTAGTATGTGAAGACCACCTTAAGTCAGTGGTCTTCAAATATTTTGGTTTTAGGTTACCTTGACACTCTTAAAAAAATATATTGAGAACTCCACAAAGAGCTTTTGTTTGGGTGAGTTATATCAATTTGCATTTACCGTATTAGACATTAAAGTTGATCCATTTAAAAATATTTATTTATTAATTCATTAAAATAATAGCAAAAAACATGATAAAATATAACGTTTTTGTAAAAATAACTATATTTCCCTAAATAAAAATTTATTGAGGAGGGTGGTATTATTTTACACATTTTTGTAAATCTCTCTAATATTAGGCTTGATGAGAGTCAGCTAGATTCTCATATCTGCTTCTACATTCCATCTGCTGTGATATATTATTTGGATTGAAATATATAAAGAAAATTCACCCTTACACGGAAATGTAGTTTGAAAAGGAAGGAGTATTTTAATTGGTAAAAAAAAGTCTTAGAATTATGATGAAATAGTTTTTAGAATTATTATGAAAATAGTTCTGACCTCCAGGACCCTGTAAAAGGGTTTCAGGGATTCCCAAAGGATCCATAGACCACTCTTTGAGAACCATTGCCTTAAGCTATAGCAATTAGACCACATTTTATTTAGAAATTACTACAACATATAATTTGAATTAGTTGGAAACAATCTTATGAAACCTCCACTAAAAATAGCCTCCATTAGATCCTAGTTCTGACCATGGATTCTTAAAGTAGTAAGTGGAATGCATAGTGGCCCCTATCAAGACTTTTTTGTCTGAGGACCAATTTAGCTAAATTAGCTCATTAGCATTGGCTGCAGGGTGAGAATTTTCTGACCACAGCAACTTTTACAGACCTACAAAGCCATAGAAAGTGTACAATGGAGGCTGTACTCACAGTGATGAAATAACCAATAGTTAAGGATCTGTGATTTCCCTAGTGTAGTCATTACTTCCTCTCTCTCCAATAATAACCAGGAATAGTTACCAGTGGACAGAAGGCTGGATCTGGTGTCAGGAAGACTTGAATTCAAATGTAGCCTCAGATATTTACTAGCTGTGTGACCCTGGGCAAGGCACCTATACTCTGCCTGCCTCAGTTTCCTCATCTGTAAATGGGGATAACAGTAGCACCTACCTCCTAGGGTTGTTGTGAGGATCAAATGATAATATATGTTTATTTTAAATTTTTATATTTTATTTTTTTATTTTATGTAAAAACAACTTCTAGCATGCATTTTAAAAAATTTTGAGTTCTACATTTTCTCCCTCCTTCCCCCCTCCTTGAGAAAACAGTTTGACTTCAATTATACAGGTACGGGCATACAAAACATATTTCCATATTATCCATGTTGTGAAAGAAAATACAGGCCAAAAACAAAAAATGAGGAAGTTAAAAAAAAATCTGCTTCAATCTGCATTCAGACTCCACCAGTTCTTTCTCTGGAGATGGGTAGTATTTTTCATTATAAGACACTGGGAATTTTCTTGGATCATTATTGCTGAAAATAACTAAGTCATTCATGCTTGATCATCATACAATATTTCTGTTACTATGTCCCATTAATGGTCTCCTGGTTCTGCTCTCTTCGCTTTGCATGAGTCAATATGAATAAATGATAATATATTTGCAAAACATTTAGCACAGTTCCTGACTCATAGCAGACATTTCATAAATGCTTACTCCTGTCTTGTTCCCTTTCAACCAGTATTTAACATGGTAGAAAGGTCTTTGAAATATTCAAACTTTAAAAATTTGTAAGTATAGAATATTGGAAAAGTTATAAACTTGTAGGGCTGAGGTTTGGCTCATCCCTGCTACTTATTCCTTACTTGGATCATCTTGTACATGCCATCTTTTCAACTCTCCAGGCTTGTTACCTCATCTATGAAATGTGGATTCATTGGCCTCTAGATTTAGGTGACTTAGATAGCCTGGTTTAACATTCTCATTCTACACATGAGGAAATTAAGGTCCATAATTACAATTATATTTCATATTTGTGGGGATCAAGCTGAAGTAAAATTTTCACATAGATGACACTTCATGTGGATATAAAGCACAAAAAGCAGCTGACATCTAACCTTTAAAACGAAAGTACGAGAAGGATATCAGGAATGTTTCTCTCTTCTCTCCATGTGTGGAAACTAACTGGAGCCTGACTTTGATAAAAGAAAAAACGAAATTGTGTTTGTGTTTAAGCTTCTATAGCCAAAGTAAGTTATTCGTGAAAATAAGGCCTTCTGCCTTGATTATAAACCGCTTGCGAATGAAAGTATGTATTCACATTTAAAAAGTGTGCTTACACTTCACAAATTTTTTATGTCACGCAGAAAGCCAGGACCAGCTAATACATTTATGGAGCCTGGAGTTCTGGCCAGCCTGAGAGCCCTGCCGGGCTGATAGGATGCACATGCGTGTTAGAGGAACAAAATGAAATATAGGATATGATTCAAGGTTAGCAGGCTATTATAGGACTTATAGCTGGAAAATACCTTAGCAAAGTCAACATGGGGCTGCGTTGGCTAAAGGATGCAGATGACAGCAGGCCAGGAGTCACACACAACGGAGGCTGAATGGCAAGAGGCATTCTTGATCCAGACAATGAGGCACCTTCAGTTGTCTCATGCCTTTTTTTATGATGTAGAAGGTAAGATCCTCACCTTAAGCCTGAACTTACATCTTGCAAGGTAATATTTATTTGAAATGAAAACAGATGGAAATTAGTGACCTTCCTAATTGTTCTCCTTTTTAGGGAAATTTCTTTTTAGCCCTACCTGTCTTTTAGGCTGAAATTTCTCAGCCAGTAAGCTGGTCTTTAAACTTTCAGTGACAGGAATTTGAAGGTCATCCATATAAGAGAAGCACCCCACCCCCTTCCTAAGGGGTGATAGGTGGACTGTCTCATCAGGTTTCATAGACTAAAAATGCCAAACTCTGGTGGTATGAAGCCTCCTTTGATTGTGGAAAACTTTCTTCTGTAGTTAGCACTCAGGAACAATGTAATAAATAACTTCCAATTAAAGTTTTCCATAGGTAGCAAAAAATTGTAATGAATAAAATCAGTAAAGGCTGCATAATAGAAGCCTATTAGCTGAGTGAATATACTCTCTTAAGTGAAATTTCTGTACCTCTTTAGTATTATTTGCCATCAGAAGAGAACGTGCAATTACCAATTTTATCTTATCTTAGGCTTATTATTAAAGAGTAGTAAAGGAAACTTCATTCCAGTACCCATAATGTGATTTTTGATTAATAGGGAGATTTTTATGTGACAAGAATATTTCTCCCAGGCTAAATGTGCACATGGATCTCTGCCTGAAGTGACTTGCTGCTCTTTTTCTGGCAAAAAAAGACTCTCCTACAGTTAGCTATATGAACATGCCTACTTGGAAGGCAGATTTGAGACCTTCATCCTCTAAAAATACTTGAAATCTAGAAAGGTTGGGCCTGAAAGGACTGATGGGGCTCTGTAGATAAAAATTGCTCCTTCTCTGCCCCTCCTCCTTCACCCAGCCCTCATGCATGCAATATCAAAGAAAAGATCAAGCAAGAAGCCTAGAGGCTAAACAGGTTTGGTGACTACTGGAAACATTCAGCAGGTCTCTCTGTCTCTGCTTGCAATTTTTAGTATTATTTTTTCTACATATGCCCATAGCTTCTAGCACAATGTTTAGCATATTGTAGGGATTCGTGGAGCACTCGTTGTTCAACACTCATTTTTAATCCCCCTCTCCCCACCACACCACCTTTACTCTAATATCTCCCCATCCCAACTCAGGAGCCCAGAACACAGGTATGATTTAGATTCCAAGCCCACAAGCCAATGCTCTGTCCCCAGTTACACCTTTCCTTATAGAGAGCAAATATACCCCAAGGTGAATCAAAGGATTGGGCTATATAGGGTTGTAGACTGATTCAGTAAGAAAACAGGTGAGAAGGTTCACTTCCTCTCCCCCCTCACCCCACCAGCTGAGTCTAAAAAAGACCTGTATATACAACCTGAATCTCCAAGGCACAAGGATGAGCTTACCTTTTGTTCCTTCTACACACCCCTCAGGCTTCCCAGTTGTGACTTCCTTCCTCTCTTTGAAGCTGCCTTTGTTAGTTCATTTTTATCTGAAGCAGGAGTGTGCTGATAAATGTTTAATAACTACCTCTCCCTCCAAAGTGGAAGTCCTGTATACTTTTAAATTTAAATGGCATTATTAACATTTTCTTCATCAGTTTCTTAAGTCTAGAGTCAATCAACAAAACAATAAATCAAATCCTGATTTGTAGCATTTGCAGATTTCTGAGGTCATGTTCACACAGAAAATTTAACAATTGGTTCTTATGAGCCTGTTTGAGCTGATTCCAGCACATCCCAGATTAAAGTCACTTTGCTAGTAAACTACTATAAGTGAAACAGGGAATTAATACATTGCAAGTAAATTATTGTAAGGGAACAGACATAATCCCACCTACACCTCGAGTCCATCTAGTTATTTTCTTGGCTTGCTCTAGAATCTCCATAATGTTGTGTTTCTTCCCCCTAAGAAGCAATAGAAATAATGCTATGTGAGTCATGTATGTGATAATGGGCTAGGAACATCAATTAATAGGTCCCTAATCAAGGAACTCTTCTTAGGAAAGTCCTAGCCGTAAACTGAAAAGACAATGGGCAGGCAAGGTTTCACTAGGTTACCAACTGAAAACCACCAGCAAGTGGAAAAAGGAGTTTATAGCAGCCTTTCTGAAACTGTTATACCATGACTTATTTAGGAAAATAATTTAAACTCTTTGGGTCTCAGTTTCTTCATTTATAACATAAAGTCACTGCACTAGGCAATCTATAGAAGTCCCTTCTAATTATAGAGTCTGTGATCCTAAAAGCACTGACAATACATCCTAACGGTATTTCATAAATCCACTGAAGTAGGAGTGAGAGGGAAGAGGAGTGTTGATGAGGACCTATGAACCCAATCCTTTAAAATTGAATCTCTTCCTATGACTTATTCTATCCTCTCTCCCTGCCTCCCAAGAACCAGTGTCCCAGAATGGTAGGACCATATAGACTCAAGTAAAATAGAAGACCACCTATTTCAAGGATGCTAATGCTTCTTTCCCTTCCCTTCACTTACTTGCTAACTGATGAATAGGCTTTATTCTTTTAGCTTTGGTACCTATGAAAATGTAGATCCCTCCTAGAAGGCATAGTACTTTTAGTTATTCTCACTCATTTATTTCTCAGTATGAATAAAGGGTCTCAGAACAAATTGTAATTGGGGTTTGGGGAGATAGCAGAAAAGCACTGAGATTGGGGTAGAATGAGGAAAGAGGTACCACCGACAAGGGAAAAGGACAAAGAATGGGGAGGTAAAGCAAACTAAAGACACATTTTCCAGACATAACAATTTCGGCAAGGTTTGTCCTACAAAGTCCACCTGCAATTCTGTTCATACAAAAGAGAAATATTGAGGTATAGAGAAGGAGGGGGTTGATTTTACTTATTATGTGACTGCGCAGCTTACTTCTTACTTTGGCTAAGCCTTTCCATTTGGCAGTGTCCAGACTTCCCGGCAAATGAGTACTTGAGAGGAAGTATAAATACAGCTGTGGTCTCTGAAGGGGTAAAGGTATAATTGCCTTTTTCCTTAACAGTATTTTTTTTTAAGACCAAGCAATCTATTACTTAAAAACCAAAAACCCTAGCTAGCATAGAGTGTTCAATCCACCAAAGCAAGGACATTTTCAGGTTCTGGGCTAAGAATAGGGGTGGGTCATAGAACATGTTGTTAACATACCCAAGGTTGATTTCATCTGGGTTGGATTTTCTAAAATGTCGGTTTGTACATGGCCCACCATACCCCTTCCCAATGATAAAACTTCAAAGAGTCTCCATTGCTTACAAGATAAACAGCAACCTACTTAGTCTAGCATTCGAGGTTCTTTGTAGCCTAGAGCCTAGAATCACCAACCTTAGCTCCTTGACGTAAATGCTCAGCTGTAATAAAGCTCACTGTGCCAGAAACACATGCATTCTTGCCTCAGTTCCTTTGTTCATGCTTTTTTTGGAGTGACTTCTCTTACCTTCTTCTTGCCTCAGTTTCATCTCTGTTCATGTAAGTTTTAATCATTCTTTAAGGCTCAACTCAACTTTCCCAACTGTTCCAGCCCACATTGACTTCTCCCTTGTTCTCTCTCTGAATTTTGGAGAGTTTAAAATGATCTCTGTTGTTATCTATTTTAGAGACTAATACAATGTTAACATACATGTGAGATGCTTTATTGAAAGAGAGACTTTAAGGTGGAATTTTACTGAATCAAATGCCTTTTTTTATAGTTAAGAAACAATAAGTCTAATGAAATTTTACGTTCATTACACCTTTAAGACAATTTTGTGGTTGTACAAGATGTGATCTGATATAGAATATCATTTGGAAAAGCTTGTTTTTCTCTTCTCAAACTGGTATAGATGTAAGATTAATTTCATAAATATTTTGTAAAGATGTGAAAGTGGACACATTGGTCAGTAGTTCTTGACATTTTCCCGAGCATTTTTTTTTGTGTATGTTTGGAGTAATAATAAGATTTGTGATTTGTTAAAGTGTCTGATATCACTGCCACTTTCAGATAGTTTGAGAATTGATCTTTCAATGCCTTCAAAATTATGTCACATTCAGTGCAGACTTCCTCTGTGTATACTTTGTCCAGTCTAGGTGTTCTTTGTGTCTTTTTTTCCACCTTTCATTACATTTTTACTTCACGCAGCCTTTTGGGATTGTGATAATAGAGTACAAATGTAGTAGCCTCACTGTTATTGATAGAGAAAATAGTTTGTTATTTAATGGACCTTTTTTTTTTTCAATTCCTCTCTGATTGTTGTACTCCAACCATTTTCATCCTTAAATCTCCTTGGAATGATTTGTTTTATTTTGCTTTCTTGCCACATCTTTTACAGACACATCCTAGACAATTCCACTCAGCTTCTTTTTATCTTATGGAATGAATAATACTCACCATCTTCCACCATCCTTTTCTGTAAGATTTTACAAGTGAATTTATATTCCAAACTGATGTTATCCTTAACTGACTCACCTCTCTGTTTGACAGAAAATTCAATTATGAGCTGAAGGAAATTGTTGTCAGGCTCTTTTGGTCTCATTATAGTAATTGATTTATACTGATTAATCTTCTTTAAAAAAGTAAGTCATGGACTATGCTGATATTTGTTCTTTTATCCATTTCCTATTTGTCAATGTCAACTGCTTCTTTAAATAGGTCATATTGGAGTTGCCTCAATTGTGCATCAAAACTTTTTATTTTTGTTCTTTCTTCTAATTTGGTATTGATTTTGATCTTTGCCCAAGAAGTCAACATTTTACTGCATATAGATGATTAAGAAATGATTCCCATATTAGTAACTGGTTGTCTCCTATCCACTAAAAATTACAAATTTCATTTTTGATAAAGTGATTTGGTTTTAGTAAAGTACTGAACTTCTTAATTTTCTTCTTGAAGAAAGTGTTAATGACAATCTTTCTCATTTTTCAACATATTTTTCTTTTCATTGTTCTCCCCTGTACTCACCTCTGTATTGAAGTCACTGGGCAATGAGTAGATATGGATTTAGTTTAGGAGGTCATATCTAGATCTTCATAGATTTTTGCTACTTCATCCAATGCAACAGATATTGGTGAATAAACTGCAATTATTTTCATGGTGGTCTTTTTGCAAATGCTTGTCATGAGTACTGAAATATGAGCTGAACAATGATGAAAGAAATTATATTTATTATTGCCTTGGGATGTATAATAAAACCAGCATTACCAACTCTCTTATTTTTCTTTCCAAAGAGAACCCATGAGCCATCTTTTTATGTGTATTCCACTTCCTTAGATCTTTCTGGTTTCACTTATAGCGAGTATGTCAAGATTGTTAGGGTTCAGTTTTTTTAAAAGCAGGTCTACTTATTCATTGGATAAAATTCTTACATTTAGAATATTGATAGCTAAGTTAATGTTTATAGATGGTCTAACATTGTGTGATTCTTAGCACCTTCTACGTCCTTTTCTGCTACTATACTGTAGTCACTTCAGAAGCATATGGAGGTTGCCTAGGACTTGGGGCCATTATACAACATACATACATGTGTATAACATATATATCTGTATGTGTAGGTATAATATATGTGTATTCACATATATACACATATGTACATACATATACACACATACACATACATCCACATTTTTGTTTGTTTCACGGGCGACTATGGTCAAAGGATTCACGGCCGAGTGGCCAGTGTTTTGGTGGTGAGACTTTTTGTACTTAAATAAAGTGATCTTCAGAAAGTTGCTTAGTCTATTCCAAGGGCGTGTTTTAAGCTTGTCCTGTATTATAGAATCTACCTACCAAAGTTTGAGTTACATTGATATCATTTTTGAGAACCCAAGGTCACCCCCAATATAACGAGGTATTGGAGTAGGGCTTTGTGGGGTGGGACTTCCATGCTTAACTCTCCCTCATTATGATGACCACCTTTGCTCCATTTCTTCCATCAGGAATGCATTTTGTTCACACATACAAAATTCTTTTGACTTTGTTAAAAATCTCAAATTATAAATGTAACAAGATTATTTGGTTTGAGTGACTGCAAAAGTATAAATCCCAAACTATCTTTTCAATGAGGCCTTTAAAAAGTCAGAGTTTACAAGATGAGAAAAATATAGACATTAGTCAATCAATAAACATTTATTAAGTGTCTATTATGTGCCAGACGTTGTGCTAAGTACTTGGGATACAACTACAAAAAAAAAAAAAGACAATTCCTGCCCTCAAGGAGCTTACAATCTAATGGAGGAAAAAAACACACAGAATAAAGCTGAAAGGCAGAGAGGTAGAGTAGAGGGAGGGAAGGGAAGGTACTCAGTGTGTGGGCATGATGGAGAAGTCTAAATGAGTATGACTGGGTGGGTGATGAAGAGATGGCTATCTAAAGAACCTTCCTCAAATGTAAATTTTGGGAGGGGTTCTCTACTCCATCCTCCATTCAAAGGAATCCCAGGGGCAGAAGGTACTGAAGTGGGGTGAATACCAAGACTGAAGTGATCATGTAGGCTGAGGAGGTTACTTGGTGCATAATAGATAGATCTAAATGAGTGCATCCTACTGGCAATAAATTAGGACTAGGAAATAATTGATCCTTCTTTCACAAAAGTGGAGAGGCAAGGACTTTCAAGCAATAGCATATGCTTTGATCACATTTCTCTTTTTCCTTTTTCATTCTTCAAGTCTCCCATTAGGGTCTAAGTCAAGGGTTGCCCACTTAAAATGGAGTACCAAAGCACCCCTGTTTTCTTAGTTGTCCTGATGGAGGGGGAGGTAGTATAATTATACTTTCAATGGTGACTATGCATATATTTGTAAAACCACCAAATGTGTTCATCAACAAGCAGGCTTTAAGATGGGACACACCCGAAACTGGAGAAAGAGGAGAGGAGAGGAGTGGGCACCAGAAACTGGTTCCAACACCATCTTTGGCATTTGTAGCTTAGGTTGACAATCATGGGCTTAAGCCTCCCTTTCCTTGTAACAACAGGCCTTTGGGAACTTTTGGTGGTCTTGGATAATGTCACCAGCACAGCCAGTCATTTCCAATGGCAATGACTCAACAACTGTTCTATGTACAAAACACCTACTTTGTGTACTAGTCACTGGGGTGAAGGGGAAGGAGGAAGAAGAGGCACAACAGAAATAGAGAACTGTGTCCCTGCTCTGGAGGAGCTCACAGTATAGGCCAGGAGACAGGAGGATACACTCATAGGACAAAAGCTTGAGAACAAGTTCAAGTACAAAGCAGCATGCCAGATATAACATACTCCCATCCAAATGGGAAGCACAATTATAGAGGGGAACGTTTAAAGAGTTGATAAGAATGAGGTATAGTTATTCCTGGAGGGCTTCTTGAAGGAGATGATGATTTGAGTCTTGAAGAAGATGAATGGGGTTACATTAGTAATAAGGGTCAGAGAGAGGTTCATAATATTGTGGGATCAGAGCTGAAAGAGACCTTAGAGGCCATCAAATTCAATCCCCTCATTTTACAGATGAGAAAACTGAGGCTGAGAGTGAGAGAGGTTAAATGACTTGCCCAGGGTTGCCACAGCTAGTCACTGTCTGAGGAAGGATTCAAACTCAGATCTTCCTGAGTCTAAGTCCCATACTCTATGCAGTACACCACCTGGATGCTCTCCAGGTGGTACAAAGAAATGTGCTAGTTATTAAATAAGTTTCCGCAAATCTGAATAAAATATGTTTTTTTAAGAAAAGAATAACATGTCATCCTAGACATATTAAAATATGAGGAGAAGAAAAGAAATGTAAGGAAGGGAGAGAGAAAAAGAGAGAGGGAAGGAGAGAGGGAGGGAGGGAGAGAGAGAGAGAGAGAGAGAGGGAGAGAGAGAGAGAAGGAGGGATACAGAGAAAGCAGTTTGGGAAATGAGTGGAAGGGAGAAAATGGATGTTAATTGGGAGAGAGGGAAACAGGAAGATAATCAATAGGGAGAGACAGGAAATGAGAGTGAAGAGGAAAAGCAAACACTTGCTGGGGCTTTACAAAGAAAATCCTTAAGTACAGAAGACACCTTTCTTGGTCTTTTCACATAAGCATCATGGTTGGGTTGGTTCCTCTTTTCTGAGGATTCCACAGGAAAAGCATTGCCATGATTAAGATCTTTTAATTAAGAAAGCTGTTTGTGCAGGATGCAACAAGAGTACTGATGGAGAGTTTGCCCCAAATAGGATTCTTCTTAATAGAAAAAAAAAAAAGAAAAGCCTATCCCTGTGTGAGTGACAGGGACTGTGTATTCCTTTGACTTGAAAGGGCTCCAGCAGGGGCAGCTGTGAATTCATTAAATCATTTGTTCATTCAACTGATATTTATTGATTAACGTATTATATTATGTGAATAGATTGAATCCTTTGCCCTTTTAGAGGGAGGAGAAGAGGATGAATAATAAAATAATCATAATGATAGCTAGCATGAATAAAGTGCTTTAATGTTTGCAAGGTACTTTACATATATGTGAATGTGTAATTTTTTGTCTATATTTTGGTTCTTACAACAACCCTTTTTCATAAAGTGGTGGTAGGAAATAGCAGATCAATGCAAGTAGGAGAAGTCAGTGGAAGAAAAGATATATTGAGCATTCCCAGGCCCTCTTCTAGGGATTGTAGAGTTTTCCAAAAAAACATGGCCATTACTCTATGCCGTATAGTAACCACCACTTTGAAAAAGAAGGGATGGAGAAAATGGCAGAAGAGGTGATGTAGAAACATTAAACTACATATGACTTAGTAAGCCCTGGCCCTCCTGGCCGCCCTCCCCACCTCACAGGGCTATTGTGGAGGACCAGGTAAGATGCTATACATGAAGGCTTTATAGCACAAAGTATTATTAACTTCCAAAGCATTATTAGTTAATTAAATTCATTAGTATTGTAATGCCATGCTGTGTGCAAGTTCTTTAAGGTTTCACTTAATGTCAGAGCTTCTTAAACTTTTTCCATTTGAAACCCCTTCAGCGCTTCTTAAACTGTGGGTCATGACCCTATATGGGATCGCCACCATGGTGCTTATATTAGACAAGTCTTTGAGCACAGGGATTCTGCTTCTGAACTTGTTGTGGTTATCAGATAGGCAGTCTTTTGCTATGCCATGTACTTTTTCCTTCCTATGGCTTCTTTCTCCCCACCTCCTTTGACTAGATTTTCCTTTAAGAGATAGTGAAAGTGCCCTTGAAATTGGATCAGCTTAGAGGAATAAGGTTTAGGCAACTGGCATAACTTCCTGGACTTTCACATGGGTAAAACAGTCAGGATGCACATCTTTAGTTTTTCATTTCCTTTTCCTAAGGCTTTAGTTCATAGGCTAGTAGCAGAAACACGCCTGGGAAGCTGTGCTCATCTGAGTCAATGCTTTATCCTGGATGAACATCCTTCACGGATCTGAACATCTTTTCCCTGCTATGGCTAAGTAAAGCTTCTTTTGTCAACTGTGAGATGGATTACAAGTGTCTCAAGTCATTCCAAATTCAGGTCTTAACTACTAGAGGATTAGCATGAGTCAGGCCCAGATAATTATACTCTCTAACATGATCCTAGAAATATGGTTCTCTTAACCTAGGAGCAAAATAAGCCCAGACAAAGAAACTTCTTGGAGGATAACATCAAAACATGAATGTTCTAAATTTTATTTACTCTGGGGCAAATTAATTCTGTAAATCCTCCATCAATGCCATACCAACATGTTTTTTGTTGTATTGGTTCCCCAATTCTAGTCATTCAGTCTTGTCACCTCAACTGTAAGTTAAACTTATAACATATATAAGTTAATAAGAGTTAATAAGTTATAAACTTACATAAACCTTCTCCCCAATACTTAACCCTATTCAAAGCAAGTCTCCTTCCTGGTTCCACTTGAACCTAGTTCATTTATTTATAGCCTTTTTCTTCTCCCGGAGAACTTGACTATATCCTTGACATTTTCAACTTGCCGCCAGTTTACAGTTTATTTTCACAAATATCTCAGCAACTTAAAAACTTGGTTCATGATGTTTCTCTTTACTCTATCCCCTGCCATCACAACTGGGGCTTCTTTATTTTAGTTGTTAATCTTTTTTTGAAATGATCACACAATTCTATAATTTCCTCAACTCTACCTCTTTCTCAAACCTACTCGATTAACATTAAGGTTATACTTTTTGACCTTACTATCTTGTGTAATTGTACCACTTCTAAGATCTGCAAATTTTAAGACTCTGCTTTCTAAGTACAATTGTTATCCTTCTACCTAAACTGACCCATTACCCTCCTCCTGACCTCTACCACTATTGTTGTTGTTCGGTAGTTTTTCAGTGATATCTTACAACCCTCCCCCCTCCATCCCCCCGCCCAGGCATCTGTGATCTCACCTACTTGTTCTTTTCGGTCTTCCAGGAATTGTAGGTCTCCTTCTGGAGTATCTTTAGTATCTTGGGGTCTAATACAATCATCATAATGTAATCCACAAATGATCATATGGAAAACCTAACCATCCACAGAGAATCTCTCTTTGACCAGGCCTCTGTGCTTCACTACAGTGGTCAGTACCTTTGTTGAGAATACATTTGCCTGTTTTATGCTTTGCAGGGTGTTAATTAAGAGAAGGTTGTTGGACAGGGTTATTTCTGTTCAACAGAAGTCTTCAAAGAAATCTTGAGTGATTTTAAGAGAAGAATGGGAGACAGCATGTTGTTGGGGAGGTTGTTTTACCAATTCAATTTTTTTTCCATAAGTAAGAAACAATGAACCCAATGGAACCTGATTTATTGTAATGACTTTTTGTAAATTTTAAAAATTATTTTTGTACTCCATCTAGGTAGGTTTTATTCTTAAGATGAGGAAAGAGGCTCAGAGATATTAAATAACTTGCCAATGGATATACACGTAATAAATTATAGACCCGTATCCAAAACCAAGGTATTCTGATCACAAATAATAGTGTTCTTTTTCTCTTTAAACAACAGCATGGTGTCCCTCAAAAATTGCCATTTGTAGTAATAAACTCTAGCAATATGATAGAGGGACACACCATTGCCCCTTTGCCTCACCAATAGAACTCTGATTATCTCTGTTATCTATCTAATTTAACCTCTCCTCCCATTTTACCAAAAAAAAAATAGACTCAGATATTTAACATCCTGCCCAATGTCATGTAGGAATTAAGTGGCCATGTAGTGCCACTAAGTGGCAGAGCAAATTTGTGAATTTCCACAAATTTGTTTCTATCTCTATTGCTTTCTATTCGGGATTATGAAAACTAACTCCCTTCCTCCTATCCCTGCCCTTCTTATTCCCTTCATCATAATCAAAATGCAGGTGGTCTTCATATTTCCTGACCTCATGACTATCAGTGATTGGAGAGATAAAATCATTTTAATATTATGGCAAAAAAAGGATTAGGGATGAAGATCAGCCACCTTCATTTGTTCAACTTCAGCAATAAAGAACATATACATATCAAATCTTCTTTATAATGTGGCATACACATATAGAGAATTTCAAGTCAAATACAGATAATTTTGGGGACTATCTTTGTATTATCCATGCAACTTATTGACTTACATAAAGGATACTCTTATATTTTTGCCCCTGGAGCTTAGCACAATGGCTGGCATATGGGAAGTGCTTAATAAATGCTTATTGAAAAATTAAGCATTTAATATAAATATATTTGGTTATACATCGTCTATCCAATATCATCCATCAAATACCTCTTGAGAGCTTTGGGAGATAAAAGATAAATGAGATGTTATTCTTGTCCTCAAGGAGCTTACATCATAGTTGGGTCAGACACACAAGTATAATTGAAATAAAAGGTGGCATGTGAAGAGTGAGCAAAGATAGTTGCATTATATTTATTATATGTGCATGTTTACATAGAATATTTCATATTATATGGACATATAATACAATAGAACATAATTGTTTTATACATTAATTTATTATTTTATACATTAATTTAATATATTAAATTATATAGCAAATTAATATAACATGATGATGTAATCTGAAAATATGATATGTAAGAAATTATATCACATCATGCCATGACATACATATGTATGTATATAACTATGTGTATATGTATGTAGGTATATATATTCAAACATGTGTTTACTTGGACAGATCTGTGGTTTCATCACTGCAGGTACCCACTTACTAGGTAGATCAGAATTGCTCCACACTTTCTTATCCTTTATTATTCTTGTCCGTGTTTTTTGATGTCTGCCATAAACAATCCACCCAGCATGGAAGTAGTCTTGCTCTATTTTTAAAAACATCTTAGAGATTTTAATGACCTGCTTGTGCTATCCATTTATTGCCACTCATTCCTGACCTGCTCCATTTTCTGATGATATATGATAATATTTTTTATCCTCTTCTTCCATACGAGACTTAATTACCCCATAATAATTTTTTGAATTGCCCTTTGGGCTATTTGCAGTTTTAGTTCTTTTAGATCCTGGTGCTTTATTAGGTACAATTATGTAGCATCACTATAGGCAAGAGAGATGTTAGCATTATATAGGATGGGCTTTTGTGGCAATGAACAGTTTGAGGTTATTGCTATAACTATCTCCAAGTGTTCTCTAGCTCATTTTTTCTATTCTGGCTTAATTTTTGTCTCCCCTCATGTCCAGCAGTAGCTCCTGTCCAGGATTAACGTGTTAGTGAACTAACTTGATAGGCTGGCTATCCAGGTCATAGGAGAATATATTTGGAGCTGGAAGGGACTTTAGAGGCCATCTAATCCAATATTTATTTTATAGTTCAAGAAATTGAGACAAAAGGAGGTTAATTGACTTGTCCATGATCATACAGGTAGATACATCTCATATCTTTACAATATTAATTTTTCATCCCCTTGCATTATCAATACCTTATTTATAATGTTATTTTGATTATGACTTAAATATCATTGCAAGTGTTATAATCCATACTCTTTAATCCATTTCTTCCATAACCCATACTTATTACTAGCAATACAGACCAGAAGTGATAACTAATTGAATAAATTGCCAAATATCAGAGAAGACCCATGTAAAGAAAAAAACTGAGTCTGTGGAAGAATAAAAAAAAATCATGCATTATTATTCCATTTACCTTCTGTTCTTAAGATCTAGTTATAATAATGAATAATAGGATCCATGTCTATTTATAATCATAGAATGTTAGGGTTTGAAGAATCATATGTTTCTGTGGTAGAAAGCCTGAAGCCTTTAGGATTTGTGTGCCTTTTGTTACCTTTAGCTGGCCCTTTCTGAATACTCATCTACATAAAATTTATGGGGGGCGGAGCCAAGATGACGGCATAGGAGCAACAAGGTATGGCAGCTCCCACACAGCCACATGAAATACTAATAAAATATGACTGTAAACAAATTTTAGGGCTCTAAAACGCACACAAATACACCTCCCGCTGAAGGCAGCTCGCCTTGAAGGGACCATCTCAGTGCTGGGAGCCGAAACCAGCCCAGCCTAAAACTGCAGCTTGGCCCCAGGGGCAGCCAGACCAGCCAAGCTGAGCCTCAGCTGGAGCTTCAGGAGAGCGGATCTGTGGAAGCTGTGGCAGTTTCTAGAATTCTCAAGCCATGAGAAAAAGGACTAAGTGAAAAGTCAGTGGAACTCGGCTAAAATTGGAGGAAAAAAGTGGGTCTGACCAAACTGCCTCCAGGGCAAGGAAGCAGCAGAAGTGGAGGCCTTGCAGCCACCTCCATGTTGCTGCTTCAGAGCTCCAGGCCTGCAGACTGCAGGGGGCCAAGTGATCATTCAGAGGCCAAGTGCTCTTGCATTGAGCAGCCTGGATCTGGATTGTGGTCTTGGGTGGTGGTCCTGGGGTGCATTTTCAGTGAGCCAAAGCTGGTGGGGGCTGCAGCAGCCTCCTAAAAGCTCCAG
>CM053582.1:242816893-242836812 GCA_028627135.1 Pseudochirops cupreus
ATATATATATGTATATATATTATTATTATCATTATTATTTACATGCAACTGGGAATTAAGATATACAGGCATTGGGGGAAGGAGATCCATCTCACCCCACCAGAAAGTCAGTGGGGTGATGGGGGAGGATATAGGAGAGAGCAGTTTGGGGGAGGGGGTATACGGTGGGGTTGCTGTTTTGGAGTGGTGGGTAGGGGAAAGATGGGGAGAAAATTTGTAACTCAAAATCTTGTGGAAATGAATGATGTAAACTAAAAATAAACAAAAGTTAATTTAAAAAAATAAATAAAAATTTAACATCACCACTAGCTTCCGCTATACATCGCTCCAGTAAAATTTCAAACTTTGAAAAGACTTTCATCAGCTGCTGCTTAGTAACTGAAAGGACTACACTTGTTTGTTTGTGTTTTTTAATTTTATTTTTATTTTCAGTTCCAAATTCTCTTCCTCCTTCCAGCCCCTTCCCCACCCACTGAGAAGACAAGAAATGTGATTCCCATTATACATATCAAGTCAAATTCGGGGGGAGGGGAGAAGAAAAATAAGGAAAGGGAAAAAATGTACTTCAGTCTTTACTCTGAATCCACTAGGTCTATATCTGGAGGTGGTTACATGTTTGGAATTGTGGTGGATCACTGTATTGGTTAGAATTACTAGAACTTTATCAATTGATTACAAATTTTCTTCACAGTCTAGACTGGTCTTTTGGTTCTGTTCACTTCACTTTGCATCAATTTACATAAGTCTTCCCAGGTTTTTCTGAAAGGATCCCCTTCATCATTTCTTACTGTATAATAATATTCCTTCACAAGCATACATCATAACTTGTTAAGTCATTCCCCAATTGATGGGCATCTCTTCATTTTCTAATTTCTTGGAACAATAGAAAGAGGTGCTATAAATATTTTTTTACATGTTACTTTTCACTTGATCTCCTTGGGACCTAGAGCTAGCAGGGGTCAAAGGGTATGCACAGTTTACAGCTCTTCGGGCATAGTTCCACATTGTTCTCTAGAATGGTTGGATTAGATTAAAATCCACCAACAGTGCCTTTGTTGTTCAGTCATTTCATGTCTGACTCTTTGTGACTCCATTTTGAGGTTTTCTTGGCAAAGACACTAGAAACATTTGCCATTTTTTCCCCTCTAGCTCATGTTACAGATGAGGAACTGAGGCAAACAAAGTTAAGTGACTTGTCCAGCGTCACACAGCTAGTAAGTGTCTGAGGTCAGATTTGAACTTATGAAGATGAGTCCTCCTTATTCCAAACCCAGTGACTATCCACTGCTCCACCTAGCTGCCCTAATAGTGTATGTATTTTTTCCCATATCCTAACCAGCATTTGTCAGTTTCCTTTCTGCCATCTTAGTCAATCTTATGGTTGTGAGGTGGTATTCCAAAGTTATTTCAATTTGCATTTGTCTAATTATTAGTGATTTAGAATATTTTATATGATATAACTTTGATTTCTAAGGATTGTACATGTAATCCTAGCCTTAAGGTTGTCTAGAGAATGAGGTTTTGGTACATACATGACAGTTTAGATGAGGCCTCACAGGAAATAGTCTAATGGAGATAGATCAGTGACCAAGATGGCCAAGCAAGAGAACTTCCTGTATTCACCTCAGATTCACCAATCTGAGTACAGGTAATCCAGAAACTGTTACACATGTATGCATAATGACATGGTACCTTATTTTGTCAAAATTAAAATGAAAAATTCATTATTCAAAAATGAAAGAAACTAAATAAATATAAGAGAAATGTAATAAACAAATTTTCAATTTGGGGTAAATTTGTAACACATTTCTGAAATTATTAAAGCTTAAAATTGCACTAAAACTTTTTAGTATAGCACTTTTAAGGTTTATAAAATGATTTAAAGCTCTTATGTCATTTGATTCTCACAAAAACCGTGTAAGATGTATTATTATTACTCCTCATTGTATGGAAGAAGAAATTGAGGCCCAGAGACTTTGAACTTGGGTCTTTCTGACTCTTAAGTCCTACTAGGGACACCTAGCACCTTATGTTAGATACTGAGTAGGTCACTGTGAGGGGGGAGTGCGGATTAATTGATAGAAAGATTAGATAAGGATATACAGGTAACAATCACATCCAATGGTCTTTGGAGTCTGGGGGAATCAGGACAGCAACAAGGAAAAGCTGCCATCTGTTTTAGGCTTTAATGAGTAAGTAAGAGTATCAACAAGTGGGGTGAGGGGATAGCAAAATTCGTGGTACATAATAGGCACTTGATAAATAATTATTTGCCGATTCACAGATTGTGTAGGGTCTATGTAACATATTACAATTATTCAATTCAGTTTGGTTCAGTTCACTTCAAGAAATGGTAACTAACCATTATATAGCATTTTAAAATACTTTTTATACTGTCTCATTTAATCTTCTTAATAACTCTGTGATGTAAGTGCTATTATTATACCTACTTTACAGATGAGGAAATTGAGTCTCAGAGAGGTCGAATGATTGCATGGCTAATAAGTGTTGGAGGCAGAGTGTGCTGTCCACTGTGCCTTTTCACTGCCATGATAAATGTGAATGAATATCTATTAAGGAGCTTGCTTTGTACAAAGCACAGTCCTACGTGCAGGGGATTCAGTATCAAAGAGACACATTCCGATTTCGAGGAGCTCACTCATTATTTGGTGGAATTGATGAGTCATATACACAAACACAAATTAAAAAAAAAACAAACCCTCAACTTCCCTGACATTTCTGCAAGATTTAATACTCTTGGCCATTCTCTTCTTCTGGATACTTTTTGCGATTCGGCTTTGGTGACATAACACTCTCCTGGTTCTCCTCTTTACTATCTGCTTCCTTCTTCTCTTCTCCTTCCTTGACTCAGTCTCCATCCTCCTCCTTTGCCATCTCAAGTGTGGGCATCTTTCTCTCTATACTCTCCTTTGGTGATTTCTTCTTGTACCATGCTTTCTTTATCACCAATCACTCAACAAGCAGGGGTTAAGTACCTACTCTGTGCTTAGGCACCAGGATATAAACAATTCTTAAATCTCTATCTCCAGGTCATATCTCTCCCTTAGATTCCTCCCAGCGCTCTTAGGTCTAGTAGGATGTGTATGTCTCACTGGCTCCTTAAACTCAATATATTTTTATACTTGTCCTCCTTTCAATTTCTTTGTTTTGGTTAATGGCATCACCAATTTCTCAGTCACTCAGACCTGGAATCTCAGAGTTGTTTTTTCACTTCTCTTTCTCTTATTGTTGCTGTTGTTCAGTCATTTCAGTCTTGTCTGACTCTTTTTTGGGGGTTTCTTGGAAAAGATACAAGAGGGGTTTGCCATTTCCTTCTCCAGATCATTTTACAAATGAGAAAACTGAGGCAAAGGGGATTAAGTGAATTGCACAGGGTCACACAACTAGTAAGTGTCTGAGGTCACATTCGAACTCCTGTCTTCTTGACTCTAGGCCTGACCCTTTATCCACCGTGACACCTAGCTGTCCTGTACCACATATCCAATTCATTATCAAATCCTGTTGATTATTTTTTTCTATTAATCTATTCCTCTGGACTCACACTACCATGGTTCTAGTTCCAGCTTTCCTCACATCTCACCTAGACTGTTGTCATAGCCTCCAGCCTCCAGTCTTTTCTCTTCTACAATCAATCCATCTTTCACAGAGCTGCAAAAACAATCTTCTTAATCCTCAGCTACACATATGCCACTCCTATTGGAAAACCTTCAGTGATTCTCTGCTCCTGACACACTATACAATCTCCTTAGCCTTATACCTAAGGACCTTTGTAATTTGAACCCTACTTACCTTTGCAGTCTTGTTTTACGTGACTTCTCTTTATACGCTTTGCATGAGCTAAACTGGTTTGCCAGTTAATTCATGGACTCAAGAATTAATTCTCATGTCTCAGTAAATTTTCATAGAATGTCTCCCAGTCCTGGAACCCATTCCCTCTTCAGCTCTACCTATTGAAACCTTCCTGTTCCTCAAGATCCACCTCAGGTACTTCCTTCTCTATAAAACTTTTTAGTACTCACCCCTCTTATCCCTCAATTGAGTGGATATCTAGCAGTTAAATTCCCTAGGGCCCTTCGTCTGGAATTTTCCTCTGTCCAATCAACCAGTCAATTAATCAAAAGCATTTATTACATATCTATCATTTATAAAACACTATACTTGTGTCTGGGAATGCAAAGACACACACACACACACACACACAGAAGAAAGAAATAATTCCTGCACACAAGGAGCTTACACTCTACCAATTATTTGTTCAAAGTATCTTGTGAACACTTTTTGTGTACACATTATACGCTTTTTGTGTACACATTATGTCCCCTTAATTAGCCTGTAAATTCCTAAAAAGCAGGAATGTCTCATCTTTCATCATTGTATTATAAGCACCTATTACAATTTCACACTATAATAAATAAGTTAATAATATTATCACAGTTTTTGATTGAAGTGTATAGGTAAGATCCAGATATGATTACTAGAAGGAGGGTGATGAAGATTGATGATGATGAAGATGACAGTGAATTTAGACTTTTTTGAGGACTTCCTCAAGAATCTTTTTGCCTTTTCCAAATAAAATGATAGGGAATTGGGGTGGGGAGGTTATGAACTAAGAGGGATAATAATAGGGTTGAGGACAGAGGTAAGAAATAGAGGCATGGTTGGTATATGAACAGAGAGCTTGGTGGAGATTGAAGGAGAGAATGTGAGGTCAGAAGGTAATGTCTGTATAGAGAGAATGTGAGTCGAGGGAGGGAATGTGTATGATGGTAGAAATTGACTGACTAGGAATTATTTACTTCTTACGCCTTTTATTAGATCAAGATCAGAGATGAGGGAGGGGAGATGAGCAGGGAGGAGTTTTTCAGGCTTTGATCAGGACAGACTGCAGAGTGAGCTGGCAACCCAGATGCTCCCCCCTGAGCTGGAATGCTGGAGTTGCCACATGGAGAGGATAGAATGCAAATGAAAGGAGAGACTTTTCGGAAGTCAGGAAGAAACTACCACCTCAGCACTTTTGAGAGGGAGGGAAAGGACAGAGAAAGGAGAGAAAGAAGGAGAACAAAAAAGACAGAGAAGAGGAAAAAAGGGAAGGGAAAGGGGGAAAGCAGAAGAGAAGAGAGGAGATGAGAAGAGGGAAGAAGAGAAGAGATGAGAAGAAAACAAAGAGAAGGAGAGAAGAGAAAGATGACAAAAAGGAAGAGAGAAGCAAAGGAGAAGAGAGACCTACCAGTTGGAGCTAATTTAGAATTCTTCTCTTGTTTAGAGTTCAAGAATCTTGAAAATACACAATCATGGCTGGGGGAACCCTGGTGAGTTGGGGGGGGGGGTTGTCTAACATCTTGATCTATTTTCCTAAATGTTTTAGTTCGAGAAAACCATAAAGTCCCTGTGCCAAGCCATTTTCCCTGTTAATTTTTAAACCCATCTGTAGTTCAAGAGAAATCGAATCCATATGTTTTCAATTCATTTACACTTAACTTATTAAAATATTGCTTTGTAAGAACTATTTGATGTCCAGGAAGCCATTTGTGTCTCTTAAATAAATCTTTTAAGGCCTTTTTTCTTAGAAACAGGAAATTGCATTTTGCCAAATGCAAATTAACTTGCACCTCATAAAGTTCAAGTCCAGCTCAAAACATACAATGCGTGAGCCTAGGGTGGGTTTGAAACTTGGCAAACTATCTCAAAGTTTAATCTAAACCAAAAGACAGCAATTGGGAGGCTCCAGGGTAATTCCAAAGTATGGCATTGTTGAAATCTGCCAGTGGAAAGTAGGAACTCGGCACTATTTCACTCTCGATTATACAGCGGCTGATTATTCAAGCTGGGGATCATCCTTCTCCCTAATTAGCAGTGTAATGGGAGGCATGTTAGGGGGAGCTGGATGGTACCACACAAGGGGGCATTTGCTTCACATGGATCTTGACAGCTGTAGAAGGCATCTGAAAGCAATATCTCTCCATCAGTGGTGGGACTGCTTGAAGATAACAGAGAAAGGGAAGCCCTGCTACAGAGATCTGATGGGGCTTGTGGAACAAGTACCCCCTCTTCTCCCTCCATTTTCATTCTGTATGTTACAGCAGAATGGAGATCTGAGTATCTTGAGGACAAAAGAATAGGGACCTTCCACATGACACATGGAAATTGCCACAATAATCCCACCTTTGTATGTGTTCTCTATGTCTCTCTAGATGTTTCAGTGGGGATACATATCTGACTTTTCCTTTTTTTCTTTTCTGTTCATCACTTTCTCCTGAGGGTAGACAGGGCTAGGAAAAAGGTAAGAAAGCTCAACTCTCTTGATCATGCTTAGTATAAAGCAGAGCTGGAAAATGTTTGGGTTGGGATGGAAGCTTGACTCTTTTGGCTCCAAACTTATTCAGATTTCTGTCACCCCATGACCAATGATTAAGAGTTGACACCCGTGAACCATTTTTCAGAGGCATTACATAGTGAGCACAATCTAGGTATGAGGGGGTGACCTGAATCCATACATTTCATAGGAGCAGAGAGGCAAGGTGATTTGAGTTTAGCCCTCTTCCTTCCTCTAATCATCTCATATGAATGGCCATGTCAACATGGCAAAGTGTATATGGCACTAGACTTGGAGTAAGGAAGAAAGTTCAACTTTTGCCTTAGATACTTCTTAGCTTTATGACCCTAGGTATGCTGCTTAACCTCTTTGTGAGTTAGAGAGGTTAATTTCTAAAATTAATTTCTAAATTGAAGAATTTCTAAAATGAAGAAATCAAACTTCATGGCCTCTAAGATAACTTTGTAGCTCTAAATCTATTATCCTATGAATCTCTCTGCTTTAAAGTCCCTGGGCTAGGGGATCAGGAATCAATTTGAAGACATATGAAGACATAGCTCTCTTAAGGGTGAACATACACACCCAGAGAAACCAAGGTCAAAAGTTAAGCTAAGGGAGCTCCAAACATCACCTGACCTGGAAGAAGATCCAGCTGATCATGCTGAGACATTTACTTTATCTCAGGAAACGAGGGCCCTACTGGGTGAGTTCTCTTGAGATGGATTCTCTGGGGATTTGGAAAGTCTGTGTTATCAGTGATACCCATTTATCACATATATGATACACAATTCTGGCCAATACTATGCTTCTTTCCCCTTTCCCTTCCCCTCTCCCTGCCCACCTCTCATTCAAAATTTTGCAGGATGGGCAGCTATTGAACAGGCTGGGATGGAGAAAATGTAAACATTCAGTTATAGGATGGAGGAAGAGAATCAGCTCTGATACCATAACTGGAGAAGATATTCATCCAATGATGTTTTCCATTCCTCATCAAGGCAATAATTTGTAAGAATCTATTGCAGAAAGAATTGGAAATTGAAGGGATGCCCATCAATTGAGAAATGGCTGAACAAGTTGTTTCATATGAACATAATGGAATACTATTGTGTTGTAAGAAATGACAAGCAGGTGGATTTCAGAAAAACCTACAAAGACTTACATGAACTGATGCAAAGTAAAGTGAGCAGAATCAGGAGAATATTTCGCACAGGAACATGTTGTATGTTTTACAAACAGACAGACAAAATCTGTCTTTGTAGGGGGAGTTTCCTTATTGGAAGCTCCCTACTCTAATGAAATGTATGATGATCAACTATGAATAATTTAACTCTTCTCAGTAGTACAATGGTCCAAGACAATCCCAAATAACTTAAGATGGAAAATCCTATCCAGAGAAATAACTGGTGAACTCTGAATGCAAATTAAATTATCCTATTTTAATTTTATCTTTTTCATATTTTTCCATTTGGTCTGTTTTTTTTTTTTTACAATGTGACTAATAGGGTGATATGTTTTACATGATTGCACATATATAATCTATTTAAAATTCTTACCTTTTTAGGGAGTAGTGAGAGGAAAGAAGGGAAAAGTTTGGAACTCAAAATATTTTTAATGAGTGTTAAAAATGTTTTTACATGTACTTGGAAAAAATAGAATACTATTAAAAAAACAAATAAAAGAGATTGAAGTAAAAAAAAAAATCCATCACAGACATGTACCTCTGACACTTACTGAGTAAACCTGGGCAATTAAATTAACTTCCCAGTGGCCCAAGCAACTGCCCATATGCTGCATAGCAGTTGCCTATCTGCTTTGATAGGGCAGCTACGTTGCTCAGTGGATGGAGCACCTGAGTTCAGATATGACCTCAGACATTTACTAGCTGTGTGTGACCCTGGGCAAGTCTCTTAACCTTGTTTGCCCCAGTTTTCTTGGATATGAAAGGAGCTGGAGAAGATACCTTTGCCAAGATAACTAGAAATAGGGTCACGAAGAGTCAGCCATGACTGAAATGACTGAACTAAAATAATGAACAAAATCTGTTGTTGTAGGGGGAGTTTCCTCACTGGAAGCTCCCTATAGTAATGGAACAACAGGTCCAGATGAAAAGGAAAAAAATATTAAGAATCCATGGAATGATTTAAAAAAAACAACTAGCAAGGAGACTAACAGCAATATATCATAAAGAACATATGCCAGGTGGGATTTATACCAGGAATGAAGGGCTGTTCAGTACTAGAGTGACTATAAGAATAACTGGTCATATCAATACCAAAAACAAAAAATCCTATAATTATATCAATAGATGTAGAAAAAGCTTTTGTCAAAAAGAATCCATGGCGTGCGTTCTCTGATGTGGGTGACCTGTTTGGTCTACTTTTCTCTCTTCAGTGGGGTCAAGACTCATGGGTTCTAAATGCTCTCTTCAAGAGCTGGAAGGCTCAGAGGACCGTGTGACCCAAGGAGTTCTTCGCCTGCAAGTTTGTATTACTGTCTTATTTTCTGGTGGCGTGAGATGGTAGATTTCTTTTAGACTCTTACTGGGACTCGGTTTGCCGAGCCCTGTCTTGTCTGTCTATTGCAAAACAAAGATATAAACTCCTTGTCAGGAATCACACAGGTCTGTCTCCATCTGTAGACATAAGGGAGTCAAGGAGCTGATCTGTGCTGTTTGGGCTATTGGTGACCACTGACTCTACTTCTCTCCAGGAAGAAGTCTTTAGGAAATCACTATTTGGGGACTCAAGAGAGTTAGAGGGGAGAAACAACAAATTTTAATGCTGAAAACAGAGAGGGAATAAGCATTTATATAGCACCTGCTGTATGCCAGGCTTTTTAAACAAAAATATTATCCCATTTGATCCTTACAACAGCCCTTTGAGGTGGGAGTTATTATTGCTCTCATTTTACAGTTGAGGTAAGTGCAACAGAGAGTTGTCAAGTGGCTTGGCCAAGGTCATAGGGCTAGTAAGTATCTGGGGCAGGATTTGACTTGAAGTCTTCCTGACTGCAGGCCCAGATCTCTATCCACTGTGCTACCAGCTGCTTCCAGGCAGCTAGACAGTTTCCATGCTTTATGGCATAAAAACATCATGAATACTCTATGACAGCAGTTCTCAACCTGTGGGTTGCGATCCCTTTGGGGGTTGAATGACCCTTTCACAGGGGTTGCCTAACACCTTTGGAAAACACTTATTTCTGATGGTCTTAGGAACTGAGACACCCACTCCTCTATCAGTCTCCAGGGGGGGCCACCCACATGCAGATAAGCCCACATATAAGTATATATTAAAGGGTCATGGCATTAGGAAGGTTGAGAACCACTGCTCTATGAGATCATCTCAGTCATGTACCCCAAACAAGAATTTTTGTCTCTGATGAGAACATTAGAAGAAAATTTAGGAAAGACCAAAGTTATCTTTTTTGATATCACCATCAAAAGGTTAAGTTCATAATTTAAGCGTCTCTTGTTGTGGTTGTTGTTCAGTCATTTTCAGTTGTATCTGACTCTTTGTGTCCCCATTTGGGGTTTTCTTAGCAAAAATACTGCCTTTTCCAGCTCATTTTACAGATGAGGAAACTGAGGCAGAGTTAAGTGAGTTGCCCAAGATCACATAGTTGGTTAAGTATCTTGAGGCCAGATTTGAACTTAGGGAGATGAGTCTTCCTGATTCCAGGCTGAGCACTCTATCTACTGCGTCACCTAGCTGGGATCACGTATCTCTAGATTCCCTTAAATCAATTATAGAAGTATCATAGAGACATAAACGAGTAACATAACAGATATAGAGTGATGAAGTGGTAAAGCAAGAAGAAATGAAGCAAGTTCATATAGAATCAGGACCAAAGCACGGGTGTCTTATTGACCATGAAGATTCTTGACTTTTCTTGAACTTATTTAAAATATTTTAGTATGTGCCACTTCCTAGTAGTATTTGCAAATATTTGTTTCTGGAGTAATGGGTTCCCCATATTTAATCCTTTCTCTCTAAAGTAGGACTAAGGCTGTCATTTTAAGCTTTAAGGGACTTCTCTTCTTTCACTTCATCCTACATCATTCTAGTTCCAGGTAGAGAAAAAGACTCCTAACAAAATAAGATTCTTAATATTTCTTCATGTTAGAAAGGGGATGGAATTTGGGGTATATACCATAAACACATACATATATTATATACATATATTATATACACATATATTATATATTATATAACACAAATATTATATATAATCACAAATATATACATGTATGTATGCATATATGCTACTACAATATAGTGTATATAAACAGCAAGCATACAC
Source organism: Pseudochirops cupreus (assembly GCA_028627135.1). Lineage (NCBI taxonomy): Eukaryota > Metazoa > Chordata > Mammalia > Diprotodontia > Pseudocheiridae > Pseudochirops > Pseudochirops cupreus. Next base: position 242,827,527 of record CM053582.1, read on the forward strand.
TTAGTATGTACATAATATACATATAGATATAAACATATAAACACACCATATATGCATGTAGATGTATATTACCCATGTAAATACATGTGCATGCAGATGCAGATGTAAATGTCATATGTAAATGGTGAGTGCACATGTGTGTATACATGCATACACACACATATGAATTATCTCTACCCAAATTTCCATCCTATTTCCAGCTTATAGAGTTATGAAGTATCCTATTTGATTGACAGTGCCTGCCTCTATCCTGAACTAGAAAGATGGTAGGTGGAGGTGAGGGAGAAGGGAGGCTTAAACATAGGGAATTTGTTGCTTCAGAAATCAACCCATTATATGCATAGTGTATATATATATATATATATATATACATATATACATATATAAATATGCATAATATTTGCATATGCATACACAGAAAAACATACACATATTATGTGTGTATCTATATGTATGTATACTATAGACTACACATACACATCAACACACATAACATATAGTTGTACTTTGTACATATATGGATATGTAGAGAGAGCCAGGTATATCATAGGCACTTAATAAATACACATATAAGTAGTAAGTGTTTATGTTTGTACCATCTTTTTAAAGACAAACCTGCTCTTAGCCATTATCTCGTTGGCTTTATTAATTCAGGCGAGGTTGTGAGGATCAAAGATTACTGTCTTTCATTTATGGAGGGAGTAAATAGAGAATTGTGACAGTATAGGAAATAAAGTCTTGGACTTAGAGCCAGGAGGACCTGAGTTTGAATTCCTTTTCTTATACTCACTCTCTGTGTGAACCCAAGCAGATCATTCCAGGGGTTCTCAACCTGTGGGTTGTGTTCAATTTGTAACAATGAAAATACATCCTGCATTTCAGATATTTACAGTTATGAAATAGCAATGAAAATAATTTTATGGTTGGGGGTCACCACAACAGTGGTGGAAGAGGAACTGTATTAAAGGGTTGTGGCTTTAGGAAGGTTGAGAACCACTGATTTAGACTCTATGGGCCCCAGGTTCTTCATTTATAAAATGAAGGTATTAGATTTAGGGACCTTTGAATCCTCTTCCAGCTAAACAATTTATGATCCCACATTGATCAGCTACATAGGCAAGGATTGTCACTCCTCTACCCAGGTTTAGAACTCATTCTCCATTTATCCAACATAGACTTGGATCCAAAGATTCTCACTTTGATGCCCTATATGCTAGTGTTTCACTAAACTAATCTAGGTTGCATTCTCTTAGACTATTCTACTTAACTTATTTGATAATCTCCCTATAATCTGTCATAAATGTACCTAGGGACTGAGCTTACTATCAGGTCACAATTTGCTCATCAGCATTAAGAATATCTTGATGTTCTTTTGAAACTCAGGAGGTAATTTATGCTTATATAGAGGCACACAAATGTGGCATCTCCCCTGAACTATTTTTTCTCCCCCTAGAGTTCTCAATCTAGCAACAAGAGTCCATGGAAAGGTAAAGAAATTTACTCATATTGATTCACAGCAAGTTTCAGGACAGGAAGGAAACTAAGGCATCTTCAATATACGAGACCATTTTCTTTTGACTAGACTGAAGGAAGTAGAGTTTTTGGCTCTTAAAAAAATTGATATGGGACAATGGAAAGCTCAGAAAATGAATGGTAGCTACACCATTCAGTTAATTCTAGGGGCAGGAGGGAATTATGGTGGTGAACTTAACCTTTATTCAAATGAATGCTTTTGATTCAAATAAAGAGCTCAGCTTAGATATAAGATCTGAATCTGAAGATGAGGCAGATAGCATAACTGGTACATTGATCATAGAGAAAATTAGTGGAAACAGCATTGAACTTAAAACCAGCAGACATTGCTTCAAGTGCTGGTTGCCTCTAACTATAGCAATCCTAGACAAAACATTTCTCTTGGGTTTTTTTGTTTCCTCCCAGGTAAAATAAGAGCATCATTGTTTAGTTTTTGATGACTCAGAATGGAATTTAAATAGCAATCATTTTCTGTTCTGGCCAGAAACTAAGGTCTTCCCCTTCCAGACTGACTCTTTTGTGATGGCCTATGAGGCCATCTTTTGTTTCAGACAAACTGAGAATTGAAAAAGACCTTAGAAGGTCACTCACTGCATCCTGGGCCATTAACAGTTGTCTTGACTTTTGTCTTTCCACTGGACTCAGTTGACTCTGGAGGAGAGAGTGAAGCTGATGCATTTGGACAGCTCTGTCTGTCTCACTTAAATCCAAGTCAGGTGCAAGTCAAGAAATCATCCTCGTGACAGTATTGGTCCTTTTCAAGAAGAAGGCTGACAACAACAAAAGGAGAGTGCATAAGGACATTTCTAAGATATCTTCCAGCTCTGACATTCTAAGTATATATGACTCTATAACATTAAACTTCCCAGATCAAAAGGTGAAGATTTGGATGGTATAGAAACATATCAAGGAAGCAACAAGAACATCATTTTCTGACTTCTGTTGTATGTACCTTGCAGTCATGCACTGTAAAAATTACAAGTTTATATATGTTTTCCAAACACTGGGAAAAAGACTCAATATCTAAGCACAAAGCATTCAATAAACCATCTGTGGTGCTTCTGTATATAATCTATACATGTATATTTATTTTGATACTTAGTTCTCAATATATGCACACATACTCACATATAGTTGAAGAAGCAGTGATTAACTTTTTAGGAGTTAAAAGTAAATTTAGTGATTTTTCAATATTTAAACAAACTATTGATAATCATTTTGAGTTTTTTTCACAGTATTGAGAAGATGGGAAACATCTTTTAGAATAACCTTGAAACTTGTAGTAAACATTTCTGCACATACAAATTATTATTATAGTAACTTGCACATAGCATACCCTATCTGAAAACCCTCCATTATTTCCAAATAGGGCATTAAGTCCCTAAGTCTATCGTTCAAGCCTCTTTCACAATTAGGCTTCCCTCATTCATTCAGGATTTTTTTTTTGCTTGCTATTCCCTTACATCAAACCAGTCAACTGGTCTACTTATCATGCCTGAACACATCAAGTCTACTCTCATGTCTGGATGTTTTTATCTTATCATTTACCACACTTGGCATATTCTTTTGGCTCCATTTTTGCTTATTAAAATCCTAGCCCATCTTTCAAGGTCCAGGCTAAATGTCACCTCCACCAAAAAGAAACCTCTCCCAGTTTCTGAAACAGATATGATCTTTCTCTCCTCTGAACTACCAAAGTACCTTTCTCATACTTCTATTATGACCCTAGAATCCCAACTTTCTTTCTAATCTCAGCTCCCACTCTACCCTCCTCCATGTGAACTTTTGTTTACTTGGGATGTATTTCTATGTTTTCTTGTTCTTTTCCCATTCAAATGTAATTTCCTTTAGAGTGAGGACTCTTTCATTTTGGTGTTTATACTCCCAGAATCTGGTACATAGCAAATGGTTAATTAATGCTTATTAATTGACATTTATCACCTCTTTCCTTGTACTAGAGCAGTGGTTCTCAACCTTCCTAATGCAGTGACCCTTTAATACTCATATGTGGGCATATTTGCATGTGGGCAGACCCACCTGGAGATGGATAGAGGAGCAGTGTCTTGGTTCCTAAGACCATCGGAAATGTGTTTTCCGATGGTCTTAGGCGACCCCTGTGACCTCCGTGAAAGGGTCGTTCAACCCCCAAAGGGGTTGCAACCCACAGGTTGAGAATCATTGTACTAGAGTAATTTGTACGTCTTAGTTTCTGCTTTAGGAGGACTATTACAGTACAAGTATGTGTCTTATCCACCCCATTAGACTATAGAACATTATGTCCTTGAAGACAATGGTAACCTATTTCTGATTCATCTTCATAACCTATAAAGTGCCTAGCACAGTTCTTTGCATGGGAACATATTTGTTGAATGGATGGATCATAGATCAGGAGTTGGAAGGGACCTCAGAGTCTATCAAATCCACTCTTCCCAATTTTATAGACGAGGAAAAGTAGGCCCAAGGATATTAAATGACTTGCCCAAAGTCATACAGGTAATAAATTGTCAAAAGTGGGATTTGGACCTTTGTTCTCTTGACCTCACTCCACTCGAATGTGAGTGGATGGCTGAATGCATAATACCGAAATAATTTCTCAGACTTCTTCCTCCTGATTTTAGGTATATGTGGGTGGGATTCCACTGAGTGAGAGACATTCCCTACTCTGCACCTTGTCTTTTTTTTTTTTGGCTTTAATGGAGAATTTTTCTAACAGCAGCTCTTCAGGCTATGAAGTGGTTTGTCATCATCTGAATTCTTCAGGCAACTACAATCTTGGGCAAACCACTTAAATTTTGATTCTCAGTTTCTTTATCTGTGAAATTGGCATATTTATTTCTACTGTTACCTAACTGACAGATATGTTTTAAAGATTAAATGAGATACCAGATATCTTCATCAGATATACTAGGTGGTATGACCCTAGGCAAGACACTTCTAGCCTCTGTGAGAAACATTGTCTACAAATGTTTTATAAAGGGAAGATGGGTATAAAAATAGTCTCTCATGTTATTTGGAATTGGTGCAAGCACTAACACTTTTCTATCATAAGGACATATTTTTTGAGCAGGGCACTGCTCAAATGGGCAGGGCACTAGTGTGAGAACTAGGGATAACAGAAAGAGGATATATGTCATTTGCTCTTCAGTCATTACAGGGGTGGTATCCTTGGACTGATGCTTCAGAAGATGGCTAACATGGTCAGGCATGATGATAGATGCCTGTGAGCCCTGCCACTAGGGGAGGCTAAGGCTGCTGATTCCCCTTGGGTTCAGGAGTTCTGAATTACAGCAGGGTTGAAGGCAATTGGATGCCTTCGCTTGGTCTGGGGCCAATGTGGTGAGATGCCACCAGGGTAGCCTGAGGAGAAGCTACTCAGTTCAAGTCAGAAAAACACTGGTTAAAACTTCTGTGATAATCAGTACTGGGATTTGGCCACTGCCCTTCCAGCCTGGTCAAGATAGGGAATCCCAGTCTCCAAAAGAAAAAAAAAAGTTGCTGACCCCTGTCTGCCCTTTATGCTGAAGGACATATTTGCACAAATACTTGTGGAGAGGGAGTCTATGAATGAAAGCACATGCTCAAGTGGCTGAGATTAAAGCTTGAGTCAGGATTGCCCTGGGGAGGTAGTGAGTGATGGACAGGATAGAACAGAGGGATCTCATCCCATTTTCCTTCACTTAATCTGGGAAAATGTCCTGGAGGTGATGGGATTCCATAGGAGACTCTGAAAAATAAATGATCCATACCATATTTGACTTTGTTTGGCTCACATAGCAAGTATGTCCTAAGAAATTCAAAATCCCAAAGAGGCAGGACAAAAAAATGAATTAATCATTTCATTATGGGACAAAGGAAGGGATTCTTTGGAGGACAGTATTTCTGTTCTGATGAAACTTGTTTTGCAGTAAGGATAGAAGGCTCCTCATGGGAACATTATGAGGATCAAATAAGATCATAAATCTAAAGTATATTATCTGCAAAGGTACAAATATATCAGTGTTTATATGGATTAATCAGGTAGCCAACCATAGAAGAGTTTTTATTCCATTTCAGCATTTTCAGTGTAGTAGCTGAGGGAAAAAAAAATAAAATATAAGAGTGTGCTTCACTCCTCCTCCTCCTATCTATTCTAGATGGTAAAGTGACATGTGGGCTGCTGTGGACTGAGTTGTTGCAGGTGGCTGTGACAGTCAAGGAAAAATGGTGGATGGTGTGGATCACATAGGCATTTCACATGTATGTGGGGGAGGAGTTCAACTCAGGAAGCTAAATATGGCAGGCATGGTCAGATAGATTTGTATGCTGTTGTCATCTCTCCATCTGCAAATAATGGAGATGTCCCAGAAGATCTCAATTACATGGATCCTCTCCCACCATCTGTTATCAATAATGTAGATAAAGGATCAGCACTAAATGTTGTCCAGTGGAGGTGAAAGACCAGAAGAAAGTGGGTCCAATGGAAGCTGCCCAAAAGGTTGTCCTGGAAAAAGAACTGGTGATGAAGGATGATTACCTCAATTAAGAGACCCAGCAAATGGAGGAGGAAGAACCTAACCAGGAGGTAGAGGGCCTGGTGGACTGGGAGGACCTGAAGGACCTGGGAGTGGAGCACCTCTACCTCCAGCCTCTTTCCCATCTCACCCACCTGGCCCTTTGGGGCCACTCCATATACTCACTCCTCCTCCACATCTTCTTGGACCACCTCCAGGTGCACCCCCACAACAAGCTCCACACATGAACCCAACTTTCTTTCCCCACCAACCAACAGTGTCATGCCAATATAAGACAGCCAGGGTCCACCACCCACCAACCCATATGGCTGACCTCCTCTCTGTGATAAAGGTGATATTGGCCACCTGGAAGGGAAATGGATGCTATAAGAATGCTATTAAGTGAAGCAGAATTTTCAAGAGAAATTCAATAGAATTTCAAGAGCTGTGTCTGATGCCAGTGCTGGTGATTATGGGAGTGCTATTGAGACATTGATAACTGCTATTTCCTTAATTAAATAATCCAAAGTATCTGCTGATGATCATTGCAAAGTACTTATTAGTTCTTTGCAGGATTGCCTTTGTGAAATTGAGTCCAAACCTTATGGTCCTGGATCAAGACATAAGCAATAAAGAGAGAGGGACTACAGTAAATCCAGAGAAAAGAGCCAACGTCACAAATTATAGAGAAGCAAAGAAGAAGAAAGACATTGGGATTGTGACCAAGACCATGAGAGAGAATGTGTGAGAAAGACTAAGAGTATGGCCGCTGTTGGGAGAAGCTGAAGGAAGAGGAACGTCTTGAAAGAAAAGAAACATTTTTCATGGGGGAAAATGACACTTGTCCAGCAGTTTGCTTCTTGTGAATGAATTGAATCTGTAAGAATTTATGGATAAAATGAAACAGAGCAGATCTGAATAAAGAAAATCTGCATAAATGGCAACCAGTAGCTCTACTTTTACTTTGTATCTTACTTAATTTAACTGTTTTATTTGAAGGAAACTGGAATGATTTAAAGGTTATATATAGCTTTTGCAACTTTGTTACTGGTTATATACATTTGGCCATTATAACGTACAAGCAATTGGGAAAAATTCAAGTAAATGCTTGTTTTTGTAGTAGTTTGTTCTTGTTAAAATGTTCATATGATAATGTCTGTAAACAGCACCACTTTGATCACAATAGATGTAGTGTTGTAATAACTATTTAATGGGAAAAAAGAAAGTGGCACATGTTATCATCTTCATAATCAAGATATAGGCTCTTCAGCAATGCCAGAAAGCATGCTGGGGCATTCAAACAGTTGGTTCACATTTTGTTATTTTTTTTCTTTATGGCAAGAGTGCCAGAAGGATCTCTAGAGTTTTACATATCAGAAGAACAGACCAACCCCTAAAACACACCAGGTCCCTCAAAATCTTACATGGTGCCAAATCCATTCTAGGCTATCCCTTCATCACAGTCCTCTGTAATAAAGAGATTATAAGGGCTCAGACAATGGCCCAGTTGTTATGAGCCAAGTTTGCTACCCCAACCTTCCAGAGCAGCCAAAGAATGGAGACTGTCTCTTGGGGTTCACCATAATGGGCTCTTATCTATGGGACTGTGGTTTATATGGGGAATGAGATGCATGAATGAGGTTAAAGAGAAGGGAGAGATTTATAACTGAGATGTGGGGTGTTTGAAAATGAGGAAGTTAGGAGAATGAGGCTGACTTGTCGAGAGGTTTCAGGTAGAGTTGACCTTTCCAACAATGAATATTGGCATAGTTTGGTTGTCTTTGGCATCCGCTACTCCTTTTGTGCTCCTTTCTTCTTTTCCTGGTATTTCCTCACTGTAGAACTTTCAGGCTTCCTCTACCCTTCTACCTCGGAGAAAATAAACTTTTTCACTTCCTTAATACATTAAAATATCCATCACATTATAACTGTGGATGTTTTTGACCCTAACAGAGATTCTTATGTTCCCTAATAGGTAATTTCACAAGTGGCTTTGGTCAACAATTTCCACCACCTATTGCCCAATCTTCCCAGAATCACAGACTAATAGAATATGATGTTTGGAAGGCTCTTCAGCTGTCATCTAGCCCAACATATACACAAAGAATCCTCACTATAATATACCTTTAAGATAATTATCAACCTGTGTTTGAAGACCTCCATGGAGGGGGAACCTATCACCTCTTGAGGCATCCTATTCCACTTTTGGACAGAAATAACTGCTAGAAAAGACTTTTTTTTTGTCCTGACATCAAGTCTAATTTGGTCTCTGTATGACTTTGAGCCATTCATTGCTCCTGATTGTTCCTTCAGGGGGCAAATAAAATAAGTCTAATCCCTTTCCCACATGACAACTAACCAAATGCTTGAATATGAATACTTCCTGGGGCTCTGTAGTTTATTAACTTTGGGACCTGTGATTTAAGAATAGCACAAGTGAGAAGGGATTCATGACTTTTGTGATTTTCCCAGTTCTGGGAAACTCAGATAGGAAGTTTCCTAACTAGTTTACCTAGATTCAGGTAAAAATCTACCTCCTTAGAACTTCTATTTATTGCTCATAAATTTGTAGAATGTTAGAACTGAAACCATCTCTCGGATATGATGAAATGGGAATATTGCTATGGACCTTGTGCTTTGAGGGAGCCAAGAGTTGCTGTTGGATGTTCAATTATTAGAAAGAAGCAGTTGATGGGAGAGAGAGGCAGTTTCAGCTTGTGCTTTAAAAAAAAGACCAAAATATATAGATATATAAAACAGTCAGCTTGTATATATGCTGCCACCACCATCATCACCAAGATAGCATGGATAGTACTGGCCCTGCATCACTCCCCAGATTATAATTCTATGACTTATTTTTCTTTCCATGACTGTCTCTGATGTTCATTGTGACTCAGTTTCTCTTGAGTAGAAATGTATGTATGTTGGTGGACTGTAATTGGCTCGAGTCCCATGTCCCCTAAAGATGACCCTTTTGTCTATTCTCAAGGCAATGTATAAGTTCCATTTAATGGAAAGTGTGGAGCACTGTACTAGGTTCTTGGACAAGATTTTTAAAAAAATAGATAAAAGATGGCTCGTGCCTTCTTGAAGCTTACAATCTAGAAGATAGTATTATGATATTTTATGACAGCTTTTAGGTACTTTCCTATGAGAGCCAAGGAGAACAAGTCTGAGGGAGTGGAAAGAAAGGAACACAGAGAAATATCGAGTACTTGTAGTGAGTATTTATGTACAAAAACTAAAAGATAAAACTATCAGGG
>CM053582.1:242837312-242857084 GCA_028627135.1 Pseudochirops cupreus
CTCTCTCTCTCTCTCTCTCTCTCTGTCTCTGTCTCTCTCTGTCTCTTGCTCAAGCTGGAAATGTAGCCACCACTTGTGTTCCCGACACCAACACTGATCGGCATAGAAGCTTTGACTGTTCTGTTCAAGTTTGGACAAGCTTGCCCCTCCTAAGATAGCCTAGTACCCTCTTTCCGTTCCTGGGGATGTGGCAGGGAAGTCTCAGCACGTTGATGCTGGACTTTGTACAGGCACACGATTGGTGTCTTAGTCCTACTTCAGCTCCTAACTCCTAAAGTCAAGCGACTCTATAATCTCAGCTGTCCCTAATTTCACAGATTACAGGCTTGTGACGCCATACAGAACTTGTTTTCTTCAAAAAAAAAAGTTTGAAGGTGCTAGGTAAGTCTAGCTGCTCTGTTCCAGAACATTATCCACCCCTCCCCCTCAAAAAAAGAAAAGAAAAAAGGTCTTTCCCGTATTTTAATCAACAACAAATAGCCCTTCTCTTACACGGGAGTCATTCTAGAACTGGCTATTTGTATGCGTATTTAGACCATTGAACAATGAACAAAATCAATGCTGAATTTGAAGAAAAGGTAAAGGTGAAAAAGCACGGTGTATGAGACTATCTCTGCTTCAGTCTGTTGAAACAAACAGTCCTTGAAAAAAGGGAAATGGACAAAAAGAAAGACACTGACTCTGACAAAAATTTATTTTTAAAAAGTGCCTTTTTAAAAGTTAATTAATTTATTTTTAGTTTTCAACATTTACTTCCATAAGTTTTAAATTTTCCTCCCCTCCCTCTTCTCCTCACTCCCCAAGATGGCATACAATCTGATATAGGCTCTACATATACAACACTATGTATATATATATATGATAAAAATTTCTTAGGGAAATTTAACCAATGCAAAATTATCATCACAAAAAAGAGACTAAAATAGCATAGAAAACATGTCACTCAGGAAACACTTGATCTCTTTGTTAAGGAGAAAGACAAGGTAATCAGAAACAATTCAAATTTAGAAAACGAGCTCATTTGTAAAGCATGACAGGATATATACCTATGAGTCATGTTACCTTAAAAACGAAAGCAGCAAGAAAAAAAGAGGACCTCTATATACTTTGGTATGAAATCTAACTAAACTAGATAATTCCAAGAGCATTTGTCAATGAAATTAGAATGATAAGAAATAGAATGTACAGTATATCTGCCATCTTTTCTATAGTGATGAAAGGAGAGTGGAAGCACTATACTTTCCAACTTTAGTAAAACATGAAGGGGGAATGTAATGTCATTTAATATGTCAGGAAGAGCAATTGACCAGATATATACAGAAAAAATCCATGTAAGTGATGAAATTAATTTAAAAGCACTCAGGGATTAATTCTCAAGCTATCCCCAAAAGGGTAGGATCAATAGAATGGGCACTGTCATGGACAGCATTTTAAAAAAATTTATACCTGTAATTTCTTAAATATGAGAACTTGCTAGTGTAGAAACTTCCTCCAAAAATGCAGATCAGCAATTTTTCTGTAATTTCTGGCCTTTGAGAGTTCCTTAGAGTACTGAAAGATTATCTAACTTGTCCAGAGTTATACAGTCCATATGTGCCAAGGGCAACATTTGAGGCAACTTCAAGGTTGACCTGAATCCCTTGTATGGATAGTATGACTAAAGCAACATCTGAGAAGACATTGGTCACTCTCAGTGCATATGTCCACTCTATCACTTCTATGAAATCTACATGAGAATGGTCTAAAATGCAGCAAAGGAATTGTGATGAAAATGGTAGGAAGATATTAGGCAGGCTTTCCTACACAATTTTCTATGGAGACCACAGTTTCATCATCACACAACTTACTGAGAACGTATATGTCACAAAGTCACACAATTTACTGAGAATTTAAATTTTACAAAGCATTTCTGGAAACAATGGGATCTTAACTATCGAAAATATAAGAGTTGTTTATTGACTTGGTAGAACAAAATGAACTTTTAAAGCCTCTCCTCAAAGAAGGCATCTCCCATGGACACGTTAAAATAATACAACATTCTATGACAGACACAACCATGGAGATATATTCTTAATTATGTGCTAAAAAGTAATATCAAATAATGCATAAAATAGGGAAACACATATGTTCACTAAAGGTGTCAGTATCATGGAAGATATTATAAAAAGAATTTAACTAGAAAAGAGAGGTGGATAGATTTCAAGTTTATTCAGATTCTTCTATTTTGAAGTAACATTACTTTTATTGAATTGATCTCCTGAATTTTCTATTTGACTTTATGAGATCCAAAGCCATTCCAAAATGGTAAGCTTGACCATCCACATAGGAAAAACAAGTTGGATGAAAAATGCATTAGTACATTATTAACCATATCATGACATGTGGTAGGTTATATAGATACAGAAAAATATACAGATAAAGATATAAATATATAGAAACAAGATGTATCTTCTTGTATTCTTTCCCCACCAAGGGACAAATTATTTTACTAATTAGAGTGAGAGTAGAAGTAAGAAATAGAAGTAGAAGCAGGGTCAAGGAAGAGAGCATATAACATGTTGGATGAACTGGTGCTTAATAAATGATAGCACCACTTTCTCAAATATTTGCTCTTTTCCCAGAAACTTTTAAGTACTTTAAAGAAACTTTTGAGAACTTATGACTCTTAAGGTATGTTCTAGGAGGTCTCTAATCTCTCCCACCCTTGAAACCAGGGCTAGTACTCACCAAATTTTTAAAATCAGTTAACGTTGTTGTGACTACCCTTTCTTTATTTTAGCTCCTAAGTTCCTCAGTAGACCAGTAGCCTCAAGTTGTCTACAATTTCCCTGAGTCTCATATTAGGGTTGCTCATACAGAGGAATGTAGCTGGGGCTCCAAAATGATCCCTTTCTCCTCCATAAAATCTCTGTTCCCACAAGGGGAATGTGCTCAAGTAGCTGACCTCAGGAAAAATATGATATACTAAGTTACACTAAGAGCCAATAATATCTAAACACTTCATCCCTCCTTTGTGTATTTATACTGTATGAAGGACTTCTGGAAACAGCAATACCTTAAGTAAAAGATATAAATCTCTAAAGGGGGTGTTTCAGGTACTGTGGACAGGCCAGTGGGGGCATTTACTAATTCCACTCAAAATACACTTTATAAACAACCACCTGCTTTTCCTATTTCTTCACAAGGCCTGCCTTGCCAGAGATCCTCAGAGGAAGCGTCCATGAGTTGTAGGAGTGGATGCACAAGTTTGTTTTTTTTTTGCAATTAATTGGGTTCATGGGGCTAGCAGAATGAGGTCTTTATTCACCAGGAATAAGATAGAAAAATCTGAATTTCTGTGGCCAAAGCTGTCATTCTCCATAGCGGTCCTGCTGACAAAGTGAAGATGTTATCAGGGCCCCAGATGAGCATGCTCAAAGGGAACACCAGGCTCAGCCCACAGGGCCAGGTCCTCAAAGGCACGATGACAACCCCCTACAGCCCACTTTCCTCTTCAAGAGGCCCCCTCCCAAGGCCTGCCAGTTCTTTGCTAACAAGCACTTACAGACTCTGCCCTCCTGCTGCTCGAGCCCATTCAGAGCTGTGTTCAGCTATTCCATTAACACAGAGTGGGGGGCAGACACCAAATGTAGCAGACAGAGGTGGTCAATGAACTTAACTATACACAGGTAATTCTCAAGACGAAGGGAGGATGGGACAAGTGCTTCCTCAGATGACAGACTTTCTCTTTCTTATCAAACTAGCGCCAGTACTTAAAAGGAAGTTAAATAGAAGGTGACATTTCTGAGCAGGTGGAGATCACCCTGGAGTTCTCTTATCCTTCAGTTATCTCTTCTCTCTCCTTCTACTCCTTTCTCTTCTCTTTCCCTACATTTCCCTCTTTGCCTCCATCCTTACTTTACTCACCTCACCTCTCCCCACTCTTTCCTAATGTTCTCCCTTCCTCCCTTCTCTTGTCCTCTTCCTTACTCTCTTTGCCCCATGACCTTCTCTTCCCTTCATTCCACCTTGTGGCTTATTTTTTCCAACTTAGTGCTTGTTCCAGACAGGAAAGACTTTATGTATAAGCAAAGTAGGTGGTTGCCTACAATGTGCATATAAATGGCACTAGGAAACTTACCCCTGTTGAAATGCAATGACTGAAGTTCTATCCTTAAAGTCATTTCTTCTTGGTGTTTTCAGCAATATTGGGGGTTTTTGGTTTTGTTTTTTTTTTGCCCCAAACATTGCTTTTTTATTTTTTTAATTGATTTGTTTACTTACTTTTAGTTTACAAGATTCAGTTCCACAATCCCTTGAGTTTCAGATTTTCTCCTCTCCCTCCTCCCCTCCCACTCCCGCAATGGCAGCATGCAATCAAGTATAGAATCTGCAAATACTTTCACATTGGACATTAGTCTGGTTGTATGGAAGGTTGTAACCAATGGAGTGAACAATGGGAAAGAGGAAACAAAATCAAACATGGAAAACAAAGAGAGCATGTAGTTTGCTTCAGTCTCCATTTAAACTTTGTTCTTTCTGGATCTTTCTCTGAATGTTGACATCTCCTTCCATCCTGAGACTTGTAGAGTTGTCTTATAACCTTGCTTTGCTGAGAAGAGTCCAGTTTATCAAAGTTGGTTGTCACACATACTTTGTGTCTGTCATTGTATACAAATTTCTCCTGGTTCTGCTCTTCTCATTTAGCATCAGTTCATATAAGCCTCTCCAGGTAAATATGAAGTCCATCTGCTCCTCATTTCTTATAACATAATAGCATTCCATTACGTTCATACACCACAACTTGTTTAGCCATTCCTCAATTGTTGGGCATCCCCTAAATTTCCAGTTTTTTGCCATCACAAAGAGAGCTGCAATAAATATTTTTGTACATATGGGTCTTCCTCCCACTTCTACAAACATTGCTTTTTTAAAGAAAAAAATCCTCTTTTCTTATCCTTATCATTTTCAAAAGTTTCAGCTTATTTTTGTGCTTTTGTCTTCATGGAATTACTCCAACAAATTTATAACACTCCTTGGTATTCATTGTTGTTATCTTTTCTTCCTTTAAGGTATTATGACTATACTTTTAAAATTTGAGCCTAAAATTAGCTACTCAATCTTTGTATTACCAAGATGAGTTAGCTAATGGGGAGGGGGGAAGAGCATGTTTCTAAGACTAGTTTTAAACCACTAAAATGAAAACTTTCCAAATCTACATTAAACAATGAATACTCTTGCTATTGCCATTACAATTTCATTTTTGGAATTGTAAACTCAGCACCCAGCTGCCCAGCGCATAGTAGGTACTTCATAAATATATCTTAAATGAATAACATATCAGAATTACACTTGATAAGATCTGTCAATAATCAGCAAGGTAGTTTGTCCCTCTGTTAGTGCTTCTGCTGCCAATGGTTTGTCCAAGTCTGCTTGCTATAAAAGGGCTATTAGCTCCTAGCCTAGAGTCAGTGATTTTTGAACCTGGCGGAGTTATATGAAGGATCAATGTGCTGGAGGAAACAGGCTGAAATGGAATCATTTGTGCATGTGTTGGGGTTGGCCTTAGAAACAAGAAGGGCCACCTCATCATGTGAGACAGGTGAAAGAGGATATAATTGTAGATTGCATCTGGGTGATGTGAGCTAAAAAGGAAGGGAGAAGAGGGAGCTCTGGGTCAGTGGCCTCAATTTTTAATGTCCTATAGGAGGCAAGATTCTCAGCTAAGAGGGCAGGTGGAGGAGGAGCACAGGAGTTTTGAGGAGCGTTTAAAAAGGTTTAGAAGAGCCACAGTAGAGACTGGTATAGTGAGTTAATTAGGGAAGGGTAAAAGGATTCTCTGTTTGTGGTGAGGGCCCAGTTGAAGTTACGTAACATAAATTTATGGTGAACCCAGTCAGCACAGCTGAGTGATTTTTCTCCACCTTAGTTCAGCAGCATTTATGTAGGAGTGAAAGCAGCAGGTGGTGGGAGTGATCCATGGCTGAGGCTTGGAAGAGAACAAGCGATAAAATAAGGATGCAGGAAACATTGTAGAATTGAATTGGTTCACCAAGGGACTAAGATGAGGAAAGGAGGAAAATGTAGCTAGTGCAAGGCAGATAACCAAAGAGAAAATAGAGGAGCTAAGTGATTGGAAATCATGGTGTGGACAAAGAGCAGGATTTAGAAGACAGAAGGGAAAGTGTAATGCGATTGTGATGAGATTGAGAAATTTTGTAATTTCATGAACATGGAGGTGGTACAGAACTTTTGATTGCATCTCACTAGGAAGGGCAGACAAACACTGCTTAATATCTCCTGAAAGATGTGTTTCATTAGAATGAGGGCTGTCTTCAAGGTGAATTGATTGGCTCAGACTCAGGAAAACCAATTCAAAGGAGAAGCTCTCCCTATGTTTAAGCCTAAAAAAGAGACATACCAGAGCTTCTTAGTCCTTTTTCCCTTTCTACCTTTCTCCCAGATAGCTTCTGAGGACATCACAAGTATTGAGGGAATGGAGAAGTGAAGAAGGGCCATTAATGAATGTCTTGGATTGGAATAATATGGCAAATATCATGTTCTTGAGTCCACATGACCTGAGAGGAGATTTCCTCAATAATATCAAAGCCCTGACCCAAACTTTGGAGAGAGGATGGTATAAACTCTCAACCTCAGGTAAACACGGGCAGAAAGATACATCCCAAGTATTCTTGACATTTGCTTCTCTAGGAGCCCCAAGTCCAAGAGTTCTAGAATTTGCTCTTCTAACCAGAGAAGGGGAATTTCCTAGTCAGCATAATATCAGAATCTAGCATTTTAGCTAGATAAAGGTGAATTTCCCAGAAAGCACCAGCCTTGGGAATTTGGGGAGCCAACTTTCCATCCAGAGAAGGGGAATTTTGTGGACAGCATGCCTCTCAGAATGATAAGAGAGTTTTGTTTGCACCACACCACAGAAGAGCAAGAAATGTTGAACTTATCCTCCACTATTGCCATGAGTTATTCTCACGGCATAGTTTCAATAGGAAATAGGGGGTGACTATCTAACAGCCATAAGTACCTCCTGAGGAAGCTCTTCCCACTTTTGGATATCTCTGTTAGGATTTCCTCCCTTTCCTAAATTTGCCTCCTTGAAACTTCTGATAACTGCTTCTTGTTCTGCCTTGTGGGAGCAAACAAAATAGTGGTTAGACTTCCTACAGAAGGTGGGATTTTAGTTGGGATTTAATGGAAGTCAGAGAGATCAATGGTCAAAACAGAAGAGGGAGAGCATTCTAGGCACAGGGAACAGCCTGAGAAAATGCCCAGAGTGGAGAGGTGGAGTGTCTTGCTTGTGGAACAGACAGGAGGTCAGTTTTACTGGACAGAAAAGAATATGTATGGGGCTGTAAGGTACAGAGTACATACTTGTTCACTTGACCTGATGACTTGACTTGATATTAACCTTTCCTGTTATGTCACAAAACCAACTGGAAGATTCTGGATTCATGGCCATCACTTTAACACAGGACCAAGAGTCAAGAGGTGTGTGCTCTAGTCCTGGCCCTGCCCCTTATCCATATAACCTTGGACAAGGCTCTTTGCTTTGCTTACTCATCTACACATTGAAAGGTTAGGCTGGGTGGAAGCATTAATGATTCAGTTTCACATAGTACTTACAGGTTCACAAAGTACTTTCCCCTCCACAACAGTAAGGCAGATAAAGAAACAGATTCCCTGAAAATAAATGCTTGCTCTTGAATTGAAAAACCCTGCTATGCTGAGGGTGGGTTTAGGGACTGGGAGGGGGCAGTTGGCCAGAAGCTGAGGGAGAGGAGAATATGGGATACTGCAAGGGATGATGCAGCTCCTAAATGCCAGCTCTCAAATTCCTCCCAACTCTGGCATTCTCTCTGCTCCAGTAGATTCTGGAAGTATTTGTGGCAAGTAGCTCTTGGTGTGTCCTTTTCTAAAAGCCAAATGGCCATGGTTGTTTTTCCATCTGCTTTCTTCTTTCTATCCATTTTCTGTTCATCACCTTCCTCTCTCTTCTCTGGATGCTCTATATCTTCTTCACATTCTATTGAAAGGACAATGATCCTAGCTGTTTGTTCAGTTCATTTGGCTTGATCCTTGTGAAAAGAATCTCTCCCTTTTTGGGGATATCCAGATCACTAACTGGATTCAAAAGCCCAGGTCAGAAAGGTACTCAGGGCCAATTTTTTGACCCACGTTTTTCTCCACCTGGTGGAGGGTTTCACATAAACCTGAACTTTACAATCTAATATGTGAGTATCCAGTGCTTTTCCCCCATCAGCTTTTGAGTAGGAGGGTGGAGGAAGGAGGAAAGGGGGCAAGAGAAGGGGAATAAAGGCAGAAGAGCTAGCCATCTCACACCTCACTTATTTTTAAGTAGCCCATGTGGTTTCACTTTGCACCCACTTTTCCAGTGGGAGTCTCCATGTTAGCACCTGGAGACACCTGTTTTCAATTAGCCCAACTGTTTCCCTCAGAAATAATACCCCTGAAGAGATGGGCCCACTGTCACTTTCCCCTCAACTGGCCCAGGCCAACCAACTTTATTCTCTTTATCCAGGCCAGTGGGAAAAATACTAAGGCCTTGCTGTGTTAGAGATGAGTTTAGGGCCTAGGAAGATGGGGGTGGGAGGTCAGGAGAGAGGAGGAGATGTGGAAGGCTGCAGTGAAAAATGTCTGCACCACACAAGCTTCCCCTTCTGACCTGGGAACACCTGAAGACCTTGTGTCCGCCTGACAAGTAGATTTTTTACATTCCTCACTGGCCACGGCAGTACAGAAATGGAAAGGGTTGCCCACAGGGCCCCAGAGGGCACTGGGGTTTGCAGAGGTCACCTTTTTTGGGATCTGGCTGGATTTCATGGTTCCAGCTGCTGAGGATGATTTGCTGGAGGATTCCAGCCGTCCACAGCTACCTGCTGGGAGGCCTCACCCAGCTGGGGAAAGCCTGCCAGTTGCTCTGTGGAGCCTTCAATAACATTAGAAAAACAAAACAATCCCTCCCCCCACCTCCACTACCTTGAGATTTCTTCCTTGGTTCATTTGATTGACTGAAAGTAAATTACTTACTCTCACATCTTCGGCAGGAGATTGAACTTCCAATATATGGCTAATAGTTCTCAGTCCTAATATGGGAAGGGAAAAAGAATGGATTTTTTTAAATAACAAGAGCACATTCTTATTCTAATTTGAAAATGAAATACATTGATCAGTGCCTGTGATTGGCTTCCCACTCCCTTCATCAAAATATACAAGGTGGAATGGGGACAGATTTGCAGTTACGGTTTCGAAGAGAAAGTAATATGGTCCTTTTCTTTGTTCTTTGTCTGGAGGGGACCCCAAGCGTAGGACCTCTGGCTTGCATGGGTTGTTTTTTTCCCTCTTGTCTTCAATTTCACAGGGCCTTGCTGATAGCAAGTGCTTAATAAATGTTTTCTGGAGACCATAGATTTCAAGCTGGAACAGACTTTAGAGACCATCAGTCCCACTCCCTGGTTTTACAAAGGAGTAAATGAGGGCTCAGAGAGGTTGACTTGCCCAAAGTCACACTGTCAGTAAGTGGCAGAGGTGGGATTTGAACCTGGGTCTAAATTCAGTGGATTTTTCCACTGTACCTTCCTGCCTCTTAATTTTATTCTCCTTTAGTCAAGTTTGATTGATTTCTTTTTTCATGCTAGCCTAGCAAGGGTGTGGGTCCTGGTCATGAAACCTGTCACGCACATATAAAAACAACAACAAAACACCCCCCCAAAAAATCCCACTAAAAGCCATTGGGGTTAAATTTGGAATAAATACCCTTGAATACCAGGTTAAATAGGGAACCAATGCGGATCTTTAACGAGGGAAGTGACAATTATAGAGTCAGAGACTTTAAAGATGGTCTGTAGCCTATTCTAGCCATGTCATTTTGTACCTGAGGAAATGAAGGCCCAGAGAAATCACTGAAATTGAAGTCAGGACACACAAATCAAATTTTGCCTTTGACATTCTCCTATGTACTGTCGGTGTCGGGTGAATGTCTTCCCTTTTCTGGGCCTTTGGAACCTCATTTATAAAATGAATGGGTTGAACCAGATCATTCTCTAAAGTCTTTTCCTTCTAGAAATCTCATGGTCCTCTAAGTGACTTTCTCAAGACTGCAAAGTAAGTTAGCAGCAAGGGTATCCTGGAGTCAATTGAAAGCAGCTCCCAATTGTTTAATTTTCAACATGAGCATTTATACCTCAAAAATCAGCAAACATTACACATCAGGGATTGGGTTATTGTGTTGGTGATTGTTTAGACTTAAGAAAGTGGTGGGAAAATGTTAACAATGAAAATTAATCATGAATTCCATACTTTTTCTCCCCCAGAAAGCTGGTTGTTAAACATTTACCAGCACACCCTGATTCGTACTATGCGTTGATGAGCATAGTGCTTTTTCTGCAGTTGAAAAAAGTTTGTGGAGTTGAACTGAATTAAGTCAGCCTAGGATAGATATCCTCTAGAAATCTGACTTTTACTACAAAATAGAACAACTGTAGGCCCATGCTATATAAGGAGGGTCAGTGCTAAGTTAAGTAATTTCCCTACCACCACTGGAATACTGATCTGAAGTCCTGAGTGTAAGCACAGCTGACCTTGAAGCAGTAACAACAACATACCCAACGTTCCTCAGGTACATCTTTTATTTGCATCATAATGTACCTCACAAAAATCCTGCTCCTTTCAGAGAGTTAGGCTTTCTCCACCTCTAGGTCTGGCAGTTCTAAACCCTATTCTACTATCTTTTGGAACTTTGAGAGGCAGCGTTGAGGTGAGCATGATTATTCAATAAGCATTAATTAAGCCTCAAGTATACAAGTCCCTCTGGGAGATTCTATTCTTTTCTTGAGTCTAGCTGGGAAGAGAACGGTGATAGAGACAGTCTGGGGAAATGGAAAGACCAGTAGAGTTTGAGTCAGAAGACATGGGGTCCGAGTCTGCCCCAGTCCCCAGCTTGGCCACTTATTGTGTGATGGTGAACAAGGCACTTCCCAACTCAGCTAAAAAATAAAGGGTTTCATTTAGGTGAATGACAAGGTTCTTTCCAGCATGAACATTTTGTGATTCTAAACAAGAAGTTAAATAACTAAAACAGAAGATCTAAATGACATCTTATTCCAATACTAAAAAGGAGGTCAGGACGTAGTGAAGGGTGTGGACCAAAGGGACTCCAGGTGTTCCAAGGGAGGTTGGATCACTTCAGGATGAGTTAGTCAAGGAAATCTTGGGATCATAGGATGGAAGACTTAAGGCTGAAAGGGATGTTCAAGATCATCCAGCCCAACTTTCCTTTTTGATAAATGAGGAAACTGACCTTAAGTGCTCTGTCCAGGGCCTAGTTAAATCCCCCCCCAGACCAAATTTCAGCCGTTTGCTACCTTCATGACTCTGGGGTGGTGGCAGGGTGAGGGTGGGGGGCAAAGTAGGGCTCAATTAGTGCTAGGCTAAATTAATTCACACAGTCTGTTACTTCTTACCTCTCAGCACTTTTTCCCAGTTGCGTAGAGATCAGGCACAGCTGTACTTTGTGAGAGGGAATCCATTTTCCCCATCAATGTCTTTATAATATTGTTTATGCTGTACACCCTGGTGTTCCAGCAGGGTCTGTCAGCAAGGATGCAAGGTGACAGGAGTTGATTTTGTGCAGTATTCAAAGTTTGGGAAGTAGGGATCCCAGCAGACTGTGAAGTCACCAACTCCTGCCACAAATGGATTTAGCCACCAGGATGAAGCATTGTGGAGGACAGGGCTGGGAGGGAAATATCATCTGCCCACCGAAGCTGACTGCTCTGACAACCATGCACCTTGCACCTGCACTGGCACTTTCCTGGTCTGCTGCCTTGGATCATAAAGGCTCCCAGCCAGGCTGCAGGTGTCAGCAGCCGTGCTAGGAACCATGTGAATGTTTAGTGACACTGATTTGTCAACAGATGTTTTTGTGCCTTAGGAAGAGCTGATTTAACAAGCCAGCCCACAGCTGGCCCATGCCGGGGATGTAGGGGGGACCAGAGCAAAGGAAGCACGGGGCTGGTCTGTTATATTTCCAGAGGTGTTTCTGAGTCTCTGATACCTGGGAATTAGAGAGCAAATTGGACTATCACAGGGTGCCTTGGTATGATAGAGGAAATCAGGTAAGGCTTGACTAAAACTGGAGTAGGGTTATATGATCCCGGAAAACACAAAAATCAAGGGATCCTTTTGGATCATGGAAGAATGAGGGCCAGGAAGGGGAGATAGCACCAACCACCGGCAGTAGATTTGCATCATTAAAATGTTCCTGGGCTGCTTTCTGCACCTGAACCCCACCTTGGCTGCAGGGGATTTATTCTTGGGGAATTACATCACTAAGAAAGAGGATAGAACAAAAATTGAAATATTTAATGGAGACGTTCTATCCTTCTGGTTATTCCTTAGTGGAAATTGCACTGGCCTGACAATCAGGAGAGCTCATAGTACTCATGTTGCTGCTAGCTAGCTGTGTGACTCTGAGAAAGCTTCTTTTCTTCAGTTTCTTTATCTGTAAAATGGGAGAGGAGGGAATGTTGGGTTCAACTGAGGGTCCTTGGGTCTGTAAATAGATTTTAGGGAGTCTATGAACTTGAATGTAGAAAAACAAATTACATACTTATTTTCACTGACATTTGATTTCTTTTTGGCCTTATGTATTTTATTTTATGAATTCATAATCATAATTCTAAAGAACCCATAAACTGCACTGGTCTCCCAAGGGATCCATGACACCAAAAAGGGTAAGAACTTCTGGATTAGAGGATCTCTAATTTAAACAATTCTAAGTTGCTACTTAACCAAGCAATGAATCAACAAGAGATACAGGAGACTAAGCAAAAGTCTTAAGATGATACATTTAGAGCTGGAAGGAGTTTCTGCCCTCAACGAGTTTGCATTCTATTCAAACAACATGGGTCTCACACACACACACACACACACACACACACACACACACACACACACACACACACACACAATAGAGTTGCAAGACAATTTGTGCAGAGGAGATACTAGTAGTTTAGGGGAATTAGAAAAATCTTCATGTAGAAGGTGACTTTTGAGATGAGTCGTGAAGAAAACTTGTGACTCCAGGAATTAAAAGTGAGGACATTCTAGGAATGGGGGGTAAGCATGTGGGGGGTATGGAGGTAGACAGCCTGTGTGAAGAGACAATGAGGTCCAAGATCAATTTATCTATGGTTCCCATTAAGGAAAGCAAACACACTCTAAATATCCTTCTACAGTATCTCCTAAATGTCTTCTGAGAAAGCACATGAAAATAGCAATTTTATCATCACCCGCCATCTGAGTACCTATTAAGTGCCAAGAGGTAGCAGGATGTAGTGGGGAAAGCACTGGATTTGGAATCAGTGCACAAAGGTTCAAATCCCAGGCCTACTACTTAGTAGCTTGATGACCTTGGGAACATTACTCAGCCTTGATTTTCTTCCCTGTGAAAGGAGAGGGCTGGATGTGATGTTTTCTAAGGTTCCTTTCCGGTTCAGAATCCTATGATCCCATGATGCTCTGAAAAATCTATTCCGTGAGGTTCATCTCTTCCAATCAATTCCTGTAAAGCCACACTCGGGTTATTATTGGTCATGCTCAGAGAGGACAAGGAAAAGAGCTAGACGCATTCCTAGCTTGAGATTTCAAAGGCTAAATTGTCATGAAGAAAGCATTTCTGTGTGTCTTCTTGCATCTTTCCTTTCTCAAAGCTGCTCTTAAACTGCTACACACACACACACACACACACACACACACACACACACACACACACACACACACACACACAAAGCAAACAAGGTCACAGAGACCCTACCCAACATATGGGGGATTCTAAGGGACCTGATTCGAAGGGAGCAGAGGCCTATATAATCTTTGATTTGGAAGGAGGGAGGGACATAAAGTGCAAATACTACAACAAAAGAGATGCCAGGAAGGAGGAAGAGAGGCAGAGAGCCCTGCATTTGTTAGGCACATGGCAGACAGAGCCAGGCCACGGCTCTCAGAAATGAGAATTCCTCCTGGGGAATTCTTGCAAAAGCACCAGACAGAGAAAGGAAAGGGAATCTGAAGGGGGAGGGGGAGAAAGCAGTGGCAAGTGACGGCCACAGAGCAGTGGGGACAATGTGCTGTCGTCTAGGAAAGCCAACAGGTTTCTCCCGATAACGCAAAAGGTGCCAGTGGGGAAAGAGATTTGAAGTGGCACATGTGCTCGAGAGGGATAAATGTGAGCTTTTGAGAAGGAATCCGAGCAACAAAGAGTGGAGAATAATGTGGCTCCTTCTGATAGAGGGAGGCAGTGGGGGATTCCTGGCGTACAGACTGCCAAGAATGTAGAGTGTATTAAATCAGGCCTGTGGACAAAGAGGCAGTTTAATATCAGGTTGCTATCAATGACAGCAGAGGGGGCATCCTTAACGCCATCAGTGCAGAGGGGATCTCACGGCTGAAGCTCAGGAATAGCAAAGGAAAAAAAAATCTTATTCAGGTTTTATGGTCCTTAAGCTCCTGCTGTATGGGGGTGGGGTAGAGGAAAAGAGAAGAGGGAAGAAGGATGAAGGGGGAGGGAGATTCTGGAGTCAATCAGAAAGTGAGAGGGGGGGAGGAAATCTGTGCGATAATGTTCTAACGTTAGCCTGCTCTTGAAGCAGTATTCATTGGTTAGCAATATCTGACATTTGCATGATGTTCTCTGCTTTTCCATGTATTTTTTTTCTACATTATTAATAGATTTAGTGCTGGAAAGGGATTTCAGTAATCATTTAGCCCAGCCCCATTATTTTATAGATGAAGGATCTGAAGACCTGATACTTGTCCAGGGGTACACAAGGTATAAATTAGTAAAGCCAAAAATGAACCCGGGTCATCAAGACCCAGATTTAGTTCAATTTTTACTGTAACATTGTTGTTCAACAAAGGTCACCGAATAAATAAGGGAGGGCAGAGGCAAGGAAGGAGGGAAGGAAGGAAGGAAGGAAGGAAGGAAGGAAGGAAGGAGGAAAAATAATTTTTAAACACTTACAATATGTCAAACACTGTACTAAACTCTGGGGATACAAGTAAGTACTCAATAAAAACTTGTTGACCAACAAATACAGAAATGAAATAGTCTTTACTCTGAAGGAGAATACTTCCCAATGAAGAAGACAATTAATGTTGGAAAGTTAAGTTTCAGTCAATCAACAAACATTTATGAAGCACTTGCTGTTTGCTGGGCACTGAGGTAAGCATTGAGGGTATAAAAAAAGTCAAAAAAGCAGTCCCTGCAATAAAAAAATCATAGTACAATTAATGAAGGTAAAAATATAAATATAGTTATGTCATATATATATACATATATACCTTTACAGATTTTATATCGAAGTATAAATAAATATGAACACATAAATATAACATGAGAATATAAATATAACATATATAAACATGTGGACATATGCATACATTTGTGTGTTTAATATTAAGAGGGATTGGGAAAAATTTCTTGTAGAAAGTGGAATTTTAGCTAGGACTTGAAAGATACCAGGAGGGAAGAAAAGAAAAAGAAGGAAGAGGAAGAAGAAGAAGAGGAGAAGGAGAAGAGAATTCTGTGCATGGAAAGGCAATGAAAATGCCTGAAGCAGGAAGATGAGTATTTTGTGCAAAGAACAGCAATGAGGCTATTGGATCCAAAAGTTCATAGGAGAAGTAGGCTGGAAGAATACTGGAAAGGTAGGAGAAGGCCAATTTATGAAGGACTTTTAATGCAAAACACAGGATTTTACATTTGATACTGGAGGTGATAGAATGCCATTAGAGTTTAATAAATGGGTGTAGGGAAATGGGGGTGGCGTGGGTAGATAACATAATCAGATCTGCATTTTAAGAACATCATTTTGACAGATGAGTGCAGGATAGACTTGAGTGGGGAGAGATTTGACAGGGAGATAAACCAGCAGGCCACAGTCCAGGCATGAAGTGATAGGGCTAGTACTATGGTGTCAGAGGACAGAAAGGGACATATACAAAGCATGTTACAAAGATGGAATTACAGGACTTGACTACAGATTAGTTATGGAGGGTGAGGTGAAAGAAAGTGAGGGATTAAGATTGTGAGCCTAGGTCACTAGGAGGATGGTGGTAGCCTCAGCAGGAATTAGACAAATTAGAAGGAGGGAAGGACTTGGTGGGAAAGATAATGAATTCCAGTTTGAACATGATGAGTTTAAGATGTTTACAGGATCCAGTTTAAAAGGTCCAAAAAGAACTTGAAGATGCAAGACTAGAGGTCAGAAGAGAGGTTAAGATCTGGCTAAGCAGATGCAGGATTCATCAGCTGCAGGACAGATGGCAAGGCTTCAAGGTCCAAAAGGTCCAATGACAGGTGAATAGCAAGGCCCAGTGGTCTGGAGAGATTCTCACAATCTCCCTCAAAAGCAGGAAGATTGGGTATTATTCCCATTTGATCAATAAAGAATAGGACACATATAAAAGTTAAAGTGACTCGCCTCAGATCACACAGACAACAGCTGACAAAACCAGGACTCAGATCCAGGTTTCCTGACTTCTATTGCAGTTTTGGGTTTGTTTTTCCCCCTCCATTCCCATTCAGTCATAGGAGAGAGAGAGAGAGAGAGAGAGAAAGAGAGAGAGAGAGAGAGAGGGAGAGAGAGAGAGATCTTAGAGAGCATTTAGCACAGTAACTTAATTTTACAGATGAGGAGGCTGGCAATTGGAAGGGGGTGTGCGATCTTGTCCAAGGTCAATGATGGAGGCAAGACCAAGGTATAGGACAATTGATTCTGATTCAGCATTCTTTCCAATATGCCGTAAAATCATTGTCTCTTTAGTTAGTCCTTTTAGAATGCAACTTAGTCTTTTCCTGGTTTGGATGTTTCATGGGTCCAGTGATTGTTCAAAATAGCATACATCACTCCATGCCACATAAGCTTGATGTTATATCGTTGGTCTGTGGTGGCCCTGGCCTCAACATCCTACTTATAAAAGGAAACCCTTATATATTGAGTGTATCAGTAAGAGGTCAGTAAAATCTGATGTGCATGCTCTAACTAATCCAGTGGTTCTCAACCTTCCTAATGCCGTGACCCTTTAACACAGTTCCTCATGTTGTGGTGACCCCCAACCATAAAATTATTTCTGTTGCTACTTCATAACTGTAATTTTGCTACTGTTATGAATCGTAATGTAAAGACCTGATATGCAGGATGTATTTTCATTGTTACAAATTGAACATAACCCACAGGTTGGGAACCGCTGAACTAATCAGTGCATACACAGTGAACCAACCTCACTACTTTTGGGAAGGCATTGTCTTTAGGAAAACCCTGTGAAAATGCTAAGAAGAATCACAGAATCTAACAGGATTATAGATTTAGATCTCGAAGGGATCTCAGTGGTCACCTAGTCTAGAGCAGTATGGTATAATCTTGAAATATCTCTTCACTACACTCATTAGCCATCTCGTCTCTAATCTCCCTTATCCTCAATTTCCTTTTCTGCAAAATGGGGATAATTTTATTACTGATCTCAGAAACTTGTGAGCATAAAATAAGATAATGTATGCAAAGAATTTTGCAAATCTTTAATATACTGTTTTATGGGTAATCAGAAACTTAGAGCAATGAAGTAATGGGGAAAATGGTACACAGGTAGTGAGTGGTAGGACTTGGATATGAGTCAAAGCTTACCAACACAGTACAGTACCATGGAAAGTGCACTGCTTGGACATGGGCCTAATAATTATTACCTGTGAGACCTTGGGCAAGTCATTAGACCTGCCCAGAGCCTGTTTCCTTATCTGTCAAAGGAGGAAAAGAGTTAGACTTGATAACCTCTGAAGTTTCTTTCAGTTCTGTATCTATCATAATATGATCCAAAATCCAGAGCTCTTTCTGCAATACAATATTGCCTCATAAAACTTATAGTACCTGGTGATGCAGTGGATAGAGAATCAGGCTTGGAGTCAGGAAGCCCTGAGTTCAAATTTGACTTCACACTTACTAGCTGTGTGATCTTGGGCAAGTCACTTAATCCTGTTTGCCTCAGTTTTCTCATCCATAAAATGAACTGAAGAAGGAAAATACAAACCACTTCAGTCTTTGCCAAGAAGTGACTGGACTACATGACCTCTAAAGTTCCTTCCAACTTTAAATTCTCTGAACCTAGTCCAGTATCATCCCCTTAGAGAGACTCTCCAGTAATGTTTCCATTCTGACATTCAGTATTGCTACGGTCAGCTCTTCCCCACATCCTAACAGGCCCAGTGTTTCCATCAACTCATTTCCATGTTCTGGGAATGCTTCCCTCTACAAAATCTCCCTCCCTTGTGTCATTTCATGATCTTGTGGAATCCCGGCGCTCCCCTCCATGGTGAGAGTAGTCAAGGTTAAATGTTATTTCATGATAAGAGTCAAGCTCCAGGGAACTGAATTATGCCCTGAAAACAATAGCGCTGTTCAGGGGTCATAGCAGCGGCAAGCTCAGACAAAACGGAGACTCTAGAAAGCCACTCGCAGCATGACCATCTGGAGATGACAGATTGTAAATCAGCTGTCATTCTTTCTAGGCACCAAACCTCCTAATCTTAGAGGACAAGGAGTGAAGGCTACAAATAGACCCATTACTCTCATTTCTATTTTAATCTCTTCCTTCCCCTCCCCACACACACAGCCACCTCCAGGTTGACTTAAAACTCTTCATTGAAAGAAAAACAAATTATCTGGGGATGAAATTTGAAAACCTCCAACTAAAATCTGGGACAGATAAATTGCCTTTTTCTTATTGGCTGGTACCCTTGAAGCAGTCTCCCTAGAGGATCCACCTTGAAGCGATCTCACCCTCTGTGTTAGGTGGCTTACATTATTATTTGTGTGGTCCCTATTATTAATACTGTGACCACACTGGTTACCAAAATACGCTACAATGTTTTAACTCGGGTTCCTCTCCTCTCCATACCATTTTCGCAGTCCTCCCGTCTCGCGCCTCCCAATCCTCTCCATCTAACCTTCATGGTAGCATTAACTTTAGGGCTAGAGAAAAATGGTGTTGTCATGGTTTTGTAAAAATATCTGCTTGTTCCCCTGGATCACTGCCCTTTTATCATCCCCCTAATCCCAGAACCCCAGAATCGTAGAAAAATGAATGAATGGGGGGCGGAGCCAAGAAGGCAGCGCAGGAGCAGCAACATATCGCAGCTCTCACATAGCCACCCCAAAATGCCCATAAAATTAGGACTCTAAACCAATCCTAGAACTCCAAAACACACACAAAGATACTTCCCACTAAAGTCAGCTCTGCTACCAGGAACCATATCAGCACTGCGAACCAAAACCAGCCTGGCCTGAAGCCGAGGCTGTGCCCCGGGGGCGGCTGGAGGGGAGGAGCTGAGGAGCGGAGGAGCTTCAGGTGAGCGGATTACTAGCAGCTGTGAATGGGAATTGTGAAAGGGGGAGATAAGCAGTCCAGCTGGAAGGCCTCCAGAGCGGAAAAGCTAAAGGCAGAGGTTTTGCACCCGCCTCAGCGTTGCAGCTTCCCGCCCGCGGCCTGCAGGCAGCAGGGGGATTGAGCGACTGTTCTCAGGCCAGAGCTCTCCCGTTGAGTGGCCTGCACGGATTGCCATCCTGGGCCTCGGTCTTGGAGTCCTCGCTATCCAGTCAGCTGGAAGTATATAGGAAGAGTTCCTAGCCTCTCCCTAAGAGCTACGGCAGCCGGGAGGACCCCAGCGATTTGGGACAGAGCTTTCCCTTCTGGAAGCAGAGCCC
>CM053582.1:242857584-242909673 GCA_028627135.1 Pseudochirops cupreus
AGACAGAGACAGACAGAGACAGAGATAGAGAAGAAAGAAGGAAGGAAGGGAAGGGAGAGGAGGGAAGGATAGTTTTAAGGCTTCCTAGTAGTCCTAGTTTGACTTCTTTCACTTCTAAATCATGAACCATATAGCACTGAAACCAATATAGATTTCATGTACTTAAGCTAGATTCACCTTCATATTTAAGTCTGCAAATATCAAGAAGTATCAAAGTAGACTGGAAGATCTCACAAGTTCTTTATACTTGCTTGCAACAGATGTTATGCTCCTATCTCAAGCACTTTCTTACTTCCATGGATGGTTGAAATACCTTTGAGATCAAGCTGAAGTCTTGGACTTCTATGATCCATACAATAACAGGCTCCTAGAGGGTTCTTTTGTTGTTGTTCATGTCTGACTCTTTGTGACCCCTTTGGGGGTTTTCTTGGCAAAGATACTGGAGTGGTTTGCCATTTCCTTCTCCAGAACTCGAGAGGGCTCTTAACTCCATTCAACAAAAACTTATAAAAGCACTAACTCTGTGCAAGAAATTCTGCTAGGGTTTGAAGAGTTGGACGTGACTGAATGACTAAACAACAACACAGGGGTTTCAGCCCCTTCCTATATACGATTAGGAGATCCTGGTTCTTGTTTATCTCTGTGTTCTCTCACTCACCCTGTTATGGGGCTGTGCCAAAGAGGATTGGCCACTGAACATTAAGAATTGCAAACTCAATAGGCTTTGGAAAGAGACAACTTCCTCCCCGCCCCCCCCCCCCCACTAGAACTTAGCTTGAAAGTTGGATAGCAATTCTTGGGACCTCTCATGAGGAGGAAAGACTTTCCTTCACCAATCTCCATTGGCATCCATGGCAGCTACTTACCCATAGCAGTGAAAACATGTGCATATTCAGGTTACTCTTAGATTGGGCAGCAAGTCTCTGGTTAGCACTCCTGCTTTGTATTTATTTCCCTGAACGTCATCAACTCAAGAGACCTGGAGTCATTAAGATTTCCAGATGATTGACAGCAGGAGATGCTTCAAGGGTTCTTGGAGAAGAAGATAACTATTGATTAGAGGTGAGTCCAAGTTGTGGCTTGACTTATCAGAAGAGAAGGTCTGGAGAGAGTTGTTAGGACAGTACAGATCTAAGGTAAAGATAAACTGCCTGTTTAACACATGGATGTGGTACATTTTAATGTTTTCAGTATCATCCTTTAGGAAAATATGAGTTATGGATTTCTGATGGATGTTTTACTTCTTTACTAGTGCACATTTATCAATGTTAGCACCTAAGTGATACAATGAATAGAGGTCTGGGACTGGAGTAAGAGAGACCTGAGCTCAAATCTTGCCTCAAACATGTAGCTATGTGATCATGGACAAGTTACTTAACCTCTGCCTACCTCAGTTTCCTCAATTGTAAAATGGGTATAATTATAGTACAGGGTTGTTGTGAAGATCAAATAAGATAATATATTTCAAGTCTTTAGCACAGTGCTCAGCATAGTAGGCACTTATCAAATGCTTATTGTCTTCTCCTAACCCCTTCACTTTTAAGCATGTCTTTTGTAGTGAAGTAAATAAATCGGTGCTTGATACTTGATCTATGTTGTACATTGAGTACCTTTCTAGAAGGGTATCTGCTAATCATTTTTAGGTAAATCCTAGACATGCACCATATCTACATTTTAAGTGATATTTCTCTGGGGCACTAAGATGTGGATATAAAGATCCAGTGTCATGGAGGAAAAAAAAAAGCCTGACCCCTTTCTTTAGAAGCTAGTCACCCTAGGGATTGAACACAAAACAAGGTTTCTTTATGGAAGAAGGTGCCCTAACCTCTAGAGCTAGTGGGTTTTGACAAGCATACAAGAAAGGCTGGGTACACAATGGCCTTCATGATCTAGCCATGTTCACCCTGGTTCTCCATCAAACCCCTCCACAGGAGTGTGCAGGTTTTATCATGGTCGATAACTTTCCAGTCTTTGTATTTTTGCTTCTGCCTTCCCCTTGACTGGATTTCCTTCCTCGGTCTCCTCTGACTGTTGAAAACCTATCCATTCTGATGAGTGGGATGCTCTCAGAAAAACTTAAGAAGACTTGCATGAACTGATGCAAAGTGAAATGCACTATGTACAAAGTAACAGCAATATTGTAAGATAAGCAGCTGTGATGAGTTAGCTATTCTCAGCAATACAATGATCCAAGATAACTCTGAAGGATTTTAGGATGAAAAATGCTACAGATCCCCAGAGAAAGACCAGTGATATCTAAATATAGATTGAAGGAAACTTTTTTTTTCACTTTCTTTATTTTTCTTGAGTTTTTTTTTTAGTCTGTATTGTCCTTCACAACATGACTATTATGGATATGCTTTGCATGGCTGCACATGTATAACCTATATCAAACTGCTTCCCTTCTCAATGGGGGAAGGGGAAGAAAGAAGGGAGAGAATCTGAAACTCAAAGTTTTAAAAATGAATGTTAAAAATGTTTTTACATGCAACTAGGGGAAAACTAATTAATAAATAAATATTTTAAAAGGGAAGAAAAAATCTACCCATTCTTCAGGACTCTTATCAATTCTCAACTCCTTCATAATGACTTCTCTAACAGCTTCATCCCCCAAAGAGGTTATCTACCTAATCTTGAATCATGCAATAGCACTTTCTATATCCATGTTATTCATTTATCATATATTATCTTGTGGCATATTTCACATTGTTTGCTTATGTTGTTATTTAAACATTTACATGTTTTGAGGCTAGAAACTCCTTGAGAGTAGAACTATGTCTTTATGTTACCCATACCTCCTAGTAGAGTGTTCTATATGTGATTCTCTATGTTTGATATGAAGGAATGAATGAATGAAAAATAGATCACAGATTCAGAGCTAGAAGGGACTGCAAAACCTTCTAGTTCAACTACCTTATTTTACAGAAAACTAAGTCCATGGAGTCTACATGACCTGTTCAAGGTTACACAGGTATTAAGTTTCAGAGGCAGGATTAAACAAAAGAACTCTGATTCTAGAACCTTTCCATTCTTTCTACCCAAAATTTTAATTCTTTGAAAATTTTTTACTTATTTGAATTTTTAGTTCTTTGAGGGAAAAAAATGAGATTATAAAATTCAGAGCTATAAGGGACCTTTAAGCAGAAAACAACTTTAGTCCTCAATACAGTCTCAAAAATATGAGATTACAAAATTCAGAGCTACAAGGGATTTTTGATATCAGCAACCCAACACCGTCATCTTATAGCTGATGAAACTGAAGTCCAGAAAGAAAAAGCAAGGTATCTGTGGTCATATAGGCTGGAAGTGGTTGAACCACGATTTGAACCCAAGACCTCTGACTCCAAATCCAGAATTCTTTCCATCCTGCCTCCATGGATCTCAATTTCCTCATACAAATGAGAGTAAAACAAGAGAATTGGACTAGATAAACAATAAAGTTGTTTTCACCTCAAAATTCTATAATCCTCTGATCCAGTGAGGTACCTATAGAAGCCTCCTGCTATATTCATACCAGATTCTTCTCTTAATGACTCTTCTTTTGCAGTTGTCTTGCATCACTCTCATTTCTTTCTGCCATTTCTCTTCTACCTCTTTTATGTGAATTTTAAGCTCCTTTTTGAGCTCTTCCATGAGTTCTTTCTGGGCTTGAGATCACTTCCCATTTCCTTTGGAGTTTTGCCCATAGGTGTTTAGACATTGTTGTCGTCTTCTGAGTTTGTGCCTTTGTCTACCCTGTCACCACAATAACTTCCTATAGTCAGATTTTTGTTGTTGTTGGGGTTTTTTGCTCATCTTTTTTTTGGGGAGGGGAGAGGGGCAGGCTTTTTTCCTTTCTTTTAAATTTGAGTTATGTTCCCAGGGTAGAAGGGGTACTGTCTCAGATTTCTTGTGCCTGTGGCTGTAGGCTCTGGTTGTTTACCTGGTGCTGCACTGATGTTGCCCTGAGACCCACAGGGGATTCTCACATCTGGTCCTGTGTGAGGGGGTGGGATAGGGGTAGCTGGTGCTGCTGGAAGCTGTGGGGGTCTGGGAGCTTACCTGGTGCTGAGCTGGGGTCCTAGTGGTGGTGTCTGGTGTGTGCTGAGGTCCAGTAGAATGTTTCCATATTTTCTTGGGGCTATACTCAAGTACATGGAGGTCTGGCTGCTAGAGGATGTCTGCTTGTCTGGGGCTATGCTGAAGTACATGGAGGTCTGGCCTTTGGAGAATGCCTATTTGTTCAGAGCTGTGATGAAGCACGTGGTGGTTTTTGGAGTTGTTGTCTGCCAGTTCCCCTGTCTATGCTAAGACACATGGGAGGTCCTGGTGTTGGCATTTGCCTGCTTTACCACAATGGGGTTCAGGATCTCCTGCGGGCTTGTTGATATACTTCCTATCTTGAACTGCACTCTTCTTTTACCCAAGTGAGATGGTGCTTTATTGCCAATCTTCCAAGTTTCTTGGGCTAAAAGATAGTTTTACTCCATCTCTTTGATGGTTTTTCTGTTACAGGATTTTTTGGGGGTACTATTTTATGGTTGTTGAGAGGTAAATATAGAAGAGTTACAGCAATTTAATGCTTACTCTGCCACCTTGGATCCTGGAAGTAGCCCTATTTTGGCTACTTCTCTTAGACCTTATGTTCTGGATGTCTCCTTCAGCCATAGAATGCTATATATGCAGCAGTCACACCACTGTAAACTGTCTTAGCAGACCCACTAAACCAGGCTAAGAGTAACCAACAGGCCCCAAACCCATCAGTGAGTTATGGGGATGTCAACCCCAAACATGTGAAGACTTCCCCCAGCAAAAGGGGCAGACAAGAACAGTTTGTTCAAATGGTCAAGAAGGTGGCTGAAGCAGTATTGTGGAGGTTTGAGAGCTTGGTCAGACATCAAAGACACTAAGTTCATCTACTGCATCCCAGGCTATTATCAATGGTTCTGACTTTTGTCTTGCCACTGGACTTTAGTACTTTGGAAGACAGAATAAGGCTGATGACTTTGTGTAACTCTATTTCACTTAAATCCAATTCACATGCAAGTCAAGGCATCATCCCATGATGTCATTTGTCTTCTTCAAAAATGAAGGATGAACAATAAGAATGCTATAACTGGAAAGATGTTAGAGATCATTTATCTCAACTCCTTCATTTTACAGATGAGGAAACAAATGGGGCTCAGACATGTCTAAAATCATTGGGATTAGAAGTAAGGTATCTTGACTCCTGGTCACATTCTCTTTCATCTCCATCACAAAACTTTCTCTGATTCTGTGCCAGGTAAAAATAAACTGGATAATCTCTCAATATGAAAACCTTTTTAGAGAAGCGAGAATCATCGCTCCAAACTAGAGTTTGGCATCAAAGCCAATTGGTCTCATCAACCACTGTAGGAAAGAAATCAAGAAAATGATCCCCCAGACCACAAAACATTGGGGATTTGTGGGAATGGCTGGAAAAGACCAGACAGAACAGTCTGTAGCTTTTGCAGGAACTCTGGGCTCTCCCCCAAAGAGTTATTAAACTACCTATGCCCTTTGACCCAGCAATACCACTACTTGGTCTATTTCCAGAGATGATTAGGGGAAAAAGGAAAAGAGCCTATATGTTCAGAAATATTTGTAGCAGTTCTCTTTGTAGTGGCAGAGAACTAGAAATTGCAGGGATGCCTATCAATTGGGGAAAGGCTGAACAAATTGTGGTGTAAGATTGTGATGGAATACTACTGTGCTATAAGTAATTATGAACTCAATTATTTTAGAAAAACATGGAAAGACTTGCACAAAATAATGAAGAGTGGAAGGAACAGAATCATGAGAACATTGTATATAGTAATAGCTATATTGTTTGAAGAACAGCTTTAAGCAAATAAGTTACTTTGTCTCTTATAAATACCCAAATTAACTACAAAAGACATATGAAGAAAGATGTTATTACACCTACAGAAAGAACTGATAAATAGAAGTATGGATAGAATGATTTTATAGATATGTATTATATGTGTGTGTGTGTATATATATGTATGTATGTATGTATATTATATGTATGTCTAATGGCAGCCATCTTTGGGTGGGAGAGAGAAGAAAAGAAAATATTACACAATTATTTTGTCATATATTTGAAAGGAATAGCAAGTTGTGCATGGTAGATTTGCATCTTCATGTATTTTTATTGTACTATGAAAATGCTCATTTTATTCCATAAATTAAAAATAAAACTTAAAAAAGGCAAAAGGAAATGAATGCAATGGTTCCACACATGCTACTCTTGCCTTTCATCCTCAAAACAGGCTTGACTTCTGGGTTTCTAAATAAACCACTTGGCAGCTGTGAGGCCCTTCGATGGGTCATGTTAGGGGTATTATGTCATCTCCTGAACATGGCTTTATTAATGCCTGTCACTCTCAGCCTCAGCCTTGGAATCTCTAGTAGTGGTGAGACTCGTGAATTTTCGTGTTGAGTGCCTTGTCTTAAATGATTAGGCAGGAGTATTAGGCTGGAGGAGGGAGAGCCAGAGTGCATCAGATTAACATCGGAGGGTTATGAAGAGATCTGGAGGCAAGCACCAACTTAAAAGGTGAAGGTGAAGGTGAAATCCATGATATGAATAAGGAGAGGCCCTCACAATTAAGGTTATTCAATAAATTCAGAAGAGTGAATGTCATTTAATGTAGGTGAAGGAAGATTTCATAGAGCTAATGATTATTAATCAACTAACCAATCAACAATAGCTTTTTTTTTGTGCCCCTTTTTGTTGTTCCCAATAGTGGCCTAGACATATAACTCCTTCAGTGCAGTGATATTTCCAGTGTGGAGTATCCTGCATCAGTGTGGAATTTTTCCACCAGGAGTATCTCTTTGAGCTGATTAAGGTCACCAGTTTTTCTATAAATTATAGTCTTGGAAGATTGCCTATATGGTCAGTTGACCATATAGTTGTGACCTGCTCAGGGACACATAGCCAATATATGTCAGAAGTAGGATTGAACTGAGATGTCATTCCAAGGCCATTTTACTTCTCATAAACATTTATTAAGCACCTATTATATGCAAGACCAACAAGCATTTTTTTCTTTTTGGAGGAGGGAAGGCAAGGCAATTGGGGTTAAGTGACTTGCCCAAGGTCACACAGCTAGTAAGTGTGTCAAGTGTCTGAGGTTGAATTTGAACTCAGGTCCTCCTGACACCAGGGCCAGTGCTCTATTCACTGCGCCATCTAGCCATACCCAAACAAGCATTTATTAAGCATTTATTACATTTACTACAACATTGTGCTAAGTGCTGGGGATACTAAGAAAAGTGAAAATAGTTCCTGTCCTTAAGAAGCTTACAGACTAATGGGGGAGACATTATTTAAACAAGTAGGTACATACAAAATACAGAGGTGACTGAAAAACAAGCTTAGAGCAAAGGGATAGTGCCTTAGATATGTATTATGCTGTACAATCAGGAAGATACTTTCTATGTTCCACTGGATTCTTACAATAAGATTGTTAAGTAGATATTGGAAGTATTGCTGAGGAAGGGGCTAGAAAATTCTCTCTACCAATGTAGATGGACACCTTCTCTACAACTAGGAATTTTAGATCATGAGAACTAGTATTTAAATTACATTTTGAGGATTATACTTTGCCTGGAACATTGAAAAGTTAGGAATTGCCCAGAGTCATATACATTCTCCCACATTTGAAAAGTGATTGAGATTTTACCCCATGCCTATGCCTGGTGGAGAGAGTGCCAGATCTGGAGTCAGGAGGATTTGAGTTCAAATCCAACTTCAGATACTTACTAGTAGTATGACCCTGGGAAAGTTACTTAATCTTGTTTGCCTCAGTGTCCTCATCTCTAAAATTATCTGGAGAAATGGCAAATCTCTCTAATATCTTTGCCTAGAAAACCCCAGATGGGGTCTTGCAGAGTGAGACAGAAATGAAATGACTCAACAGCAACAATAAAATAAATACAATATTCTTTTCTTATCTTCATCTTTTGGAATTCTGATCTTCCCTCAAGACTCAGCTCAGTTGCCACCATCTTCAGGGAGCCTTCTCTGTCCTTCCCATTTGTTAGTGTTTTGTCTTACCTCAAATTTCCTGGTGTTTATATATCTATGAATATTCTGTACACCATCTCTCTGCCCAAGCAGAATCTAAGTTCCTTAACAAGAAGCACAGTTTAATTTTTGACTTTGTCTATCCAGAATCTTAATAAGTATTTATTGAATTGAATTATAGGGATCAAAGTATTGCATAGACTCCAGAATGTTGAGGGTAGGTTAGACTATAAGCCTGATTTACCAGGGACACATAGCTAAAGAGGTAAAATATGCATTTCCTGGATGATGTCCCTTATGCCACTTCTTGCATACAAGTCACCATTGGTAATATACTGCTACCTATGTCTCCTATGCATCTCTCCATTACCTTTTGGGTCACCTAGAACTTGATCCCTTGGAGACTGTGATATTCCATGCTTTGAAGCCACGGAACACTATTTGAAGAATAGTATTGTCAAAAAGATGGAAACAATTTGGATCACGGACAGAACTTGAATAATTTTGCAAATGCAATCTAGTCCTGTCTCTTCTAGACCCATTTCATCATGTCTGTCCAAGATATCTATATCTATATCTGTATCTATATCTATATATGTGTGTGTGTACATATATCACTGTATAAATATGTATATATGTATGTATGTTTATATGTCTATATGTATATATCAATCTATATATCTATATCTATCTATAGATGTGATAGATAAATATAGATATATATTGATAGATTAATTATCCTATAGCATGTCACTGTCTGGACAGTAGACATCCTTCATCCATTTAGGATCCCAGGGTTTGGGGATTTAGAGTTAGAAGGTACCACAGAAGCCATCTAGTCTAACCCCTCCCTTTATAAACGAAGAAACCCAGAGAAATCAAATGACTTCTCCAAGATCACATATTTGTGAAGTAGCAGAGCCAAGATCTGAAGCTGGGTCTTTTGACTCCAAA
Source organism: Pseudochirops cupreus (assembly GCA_028627135.1). Classification (NCBI taxonomy): domain Eukaryota; kingdom Metazoa; phylum Chordata; class Mammalia; order Diprotodontia; family Pseudocheiridae; genus Pseudochirops; species Pseudochirops cupreus. The sequence goes on from CM053582.1 coordinate 242,866,574, forward strand.
TTCAACATTTTTTTTCAGGAGAACAATGCTGCACCCCTTCATTTGTTTGTTTTGTTCTTTTCCTGATACGACTGAGAATCCAATTTCTTGTGTAGTGACAGCTTTCATTGAAAGGATTCTTTAGAATGAGGGTTCTTGGGGTGGCTAGCTGGTGCAGTGAATAGAGCACTGGCCCTGGAGTCAGGAGGACCTGAGTTCAAATGTGGCCTCGGACACTTAACACTAACTAGCCATGTGACCTTGGGCAAGTCACTTAACCCCAATTTCCCTGTATTCCCCCCTCCAAAAAGCAAAAAAGAAAAGAATAGGGGTTCTTTACCTTTTTTGGGGGTGTCATGGACCCCTTTGGAAGTCTGGTGAAGCACAGGGACCCCTCCTCAGAATAATGTTTTTAAATGCACAAGACAAATTCTATATGTTTACAAAGGAAATCAATTATACTGACATACAGTTATCAAAAAATTTAAAAAGAACCAATGCCCTTTAAAATCTATTCCTAGACCTCAGGTTAATGGTGTCTTCTTTAGACTATCCATCCCATCCTCACCCTTTCCCCAGTTGTAGCTCACACTTAAAGGCTTTCTCTGTCAAAGAGTTTTAAGATACTCGTTCAGATCCTTACTTTACAATGATAAAATGTATACAGTGTTTCAAGCTTTTTAAAGCATTTTCACATCTGCTGTCTTGTTGAATCCTCACAATATCCTCTGCAAGACAGCTCTTAGAGAAGGAATCATCTACAGGTAAAGAAACTGAGGCCCAGGGCAATTGACTGAGTACCTTTTTTCCCAAACATACAAAGCAAGTTTATGGTTTAAGAAGAATTAAAATGCTGGTCTTCCAACTTTGTGCTCTTTCCCTTACACCACACTGATTCCCAAATCAGATAACTTTTTTGGGGGGGTAGAGGGGAAAAAACAGCAAGGAAATTGCCAGCAAAAATGTGAGAGACTTAAGCACACTCTTCTGAGTGACATAAGCCACTATGTCATAGGCCTAAACCATTCAGAAGTATAGCAAATTAAAGTTGAAAGGGACTTTATATAGATCTCCTCATCTAACTCCTTAATTTTTATTTATTTTTTTCTTATTCCTTAATTTTACAGAGGAGGAAACAGACTCAGAAGTTGAGTGACTTGCTCAAGGTCACACAACTGGTCAGTGTCAGAGCCAACTGTATTCAGTGTATGATTCAATCAAATTGTGAGTATCCAACAGTGCTCTTCACTCAGTTTTCTCTTTTAGAGGCTGAGACAATACTTCTTTGCAAAGTTGTGTGGTGGCTGATGCAATCAGGAGTAACACAGGAGCTAATAAACAGATTTGTAATGTGTGCAGCAAATTAAAATAATTAGATTGTTACACTGATCCATTCCTCGCATCTGTAGCCCTTATGTTTGTGTCTGAAATGGCCTGTAGGATTGAAGATGAGCATGAAAGGAAATAATTATAAGTTATCTGAATAAAATCTGCAACAAATTACCTATAAAACCATAACTATCCAAACAGGATGACATTTACTTTATAGGTTCATGACTCTCTTTCTTTAAAGTTTGCTTAAGAAGAGAGCAAAGTAATTACAGTTCTCCTTTGATTGATTAAACATGACATATATGCTAATATGAAAGTAACTTCTGTCCTTTGTTACTCCAGCTTCTGGCTTAAAGTAATTTGGAAGGTAACAGATATGATCACATCAAGGCTGCCAGGCCTAAATTTTCTATACTAAGAATAGAATTTTGGATTTCCTTTTCTACAACCAAGAAACCATATTCTGCATTCTATAATTTAGATATGGGAGCGAGAGGATACAAGTGAAATGATATTGCATCCATTGGATGTCCATTTCTTATTCCCTGGACAGAGAAAATACATGTTATCACCAAGTGTTTGGCAAGAGAAATGTCTGCTAAAATTGGGTTTAAATTGATTATGGACCTGGTAGTCTTTTGGAATAAAACGATTATAGAGCAGACTTAAAAATTTTTTTTAAATAGAAAATCAAAACATCAAGAGAATGTGCCACTTGTTGAATTCTTAGGAGGAAAATATTAATTTTAAGGTAGTGATCATTTAAAAAAATACATGGCCACATTCACTAAAATTAATCATTAGTATAGTTACCTCCACTATGACAGCAAGAAAGGTGGCAAGGCATTATGGAGAAAGGAGTCAGCTGGAAGCTAAGATTTTACCTTGTGGTCTGACCCAAGTGATTTGAGGCAAGCCATTAAATACTGATGCCTACTGTTAGATGCACATAGGATTCAGGTGTTAAGTGATCAAACAGTCTAGCACTCTCATTTTTAATAGATGACACCAAGGGCTAGAGAGAGTGACTTACCGCAGGCCATACTGATGGGAAAAAACAGAGCTAACATCTAAACCCAAGTGTTCTGACTCTAGCCTATGTTCTGCCCACCAGATCAGTTTTATTTAATCAATAAATACGGTGCAAATAAGAAATTCAATACCCTTCCAAATTATCCTAGTAGAATAACCTAGAATATGAAATGTTTAGCTTCCATATTGAAGAATTGTTCAACAGCTGGACTGTGAGATAAGTGAGCCTCTGCAGACTAGCCTCATCCAGCAACAGACTTCATCTGTTGACTTCTACTTCTTTTGGGTCATAATCAGCACATGTTGGTCTATAGATGACTGTTCTTGACAAGAAACACAAAAACATGACTGGGATGAAATTACTTGTGATGCGTGATCAAAAGTCACAACCTTGATCTCTGGTACTTCTCTTGTTGACCCTCTGTTATGGGAATCTGAAGATCTTCCCTGCTCCTAGGCCCTTTGATAGACTTAAATGGCTCTGAGAACCTTCCCTGATTTGAAAGTATACTCTGCCCCCCAATAGGCTGAATGTGGTTACATGGAGCCTGTGGCGGGAGGTTTGTTCTTCAGGAATGCCCCCGCCTTATTACTTTGTGATGGGCAGTGGGTCAAGAGGGCTGTGACATTCTCTGACCCAGGAGAAGGCTATATATACCCTGATGTGAGTTTTTGCTTTGGGATTCACTTTGGAAAGAGTTGTGTGATTTGGCCAGATGAGACTCTGGGAAGCCGTTGAGTCCCCCGGCTTTGAAAACCCAGATGTTGGTGCTTCCCTCTCTGGTAACTAACTAGGTATGGATGTGGTGGTCAGGCGGTTGGAAGCCCGTCTGCTGATCTGTTTCTTTGTCTGTTTGTAACTTCTGTTTGTATTTTGTTTGCATTCTCTGAAGTTCAGGGTGCTGACTTTTTCCCCTGACCTAGGTAAATGATATATGTTTGATTGATGAAAGTAAGACTGTTAACCCATTTTGAGTTGCTTTTCTTTAGAAAAGCAGATCTAAGAACCTGTGCTAGCAGCCATCCTGGGTATGCTACGTTGCTTGCTGATACACCCTTTTATCCCTCTTTCCCTTATCCAATCTTATTGACTCTGGATTTTTTTTGGCTCCTAGGGCCTACTGTACTCACCTTTCTTTCTTATCAGATTTTCCACACTCTACTTCACCAGCCTAGTTGCACTTGTTTCTTTCTCTCTTAACTACTTCCTTGGAATAAATTCATTTTTAAAGTATTTTACTAAGCACCCACTATGTGTCAGGCACTCTGCTAAGTACTAGGCATACAAATACAAGCAGACAAGGCCATCACATCCTCAAGAATCTTATATTTTCAAAGGAGAACACAACACATAGAGTTGGAAATAGGGTGGCAAATAATGAACTCAATTTCCTCAGCTGAAAATGAGAGAGTGGGACTAAGGTCTCTTCCAGTTCTGAATCTATGATCCTACGATAAATCTTGGTAAATTTTCTCAATAAACATGGCTCCCTAGTCTCTGGCATTATAGGAAATGCAATTAGATAGAGAGTTTTAGTTTTTTATCTAAAATCTGTGATTGTTGCATTTTTGCCTGATTATCACCTGTAATTTTGAGTACAATTAAATACATTCAACTTTAGAGATAATTTGCTTTTTATTAGTGACATACTTCATTCCTGAATTCCTCTTACCATCTGCCTCTTTGGCTCCTACTCATGTGTTGATGATTAGAAGTGGAGGAAATCACAAATTCATGTTATGTACTTCAACTAAGCCATCCCTGCAGTGTGGAAGCTCTTTTACTTCTTCCCTAACCAATTCTCAAAGTTACTCCTCATAACAATTATTCCAAACTTTTCCTTATCTCTCCAAGCCTCCAACACCTTCTTCTCCTTACTGTTCCCACTGAGGAACTTGTCACTTTCTTTACTGAGAAAATTAAGGCCATTCAACATGAGTTCCCTCTTCTCCCTGTTTTGTCTCAAAACTCATTGACATGACTCCACCGTCCCCAACTGGCAATGAAGTGGCCCTTCTCCTTGCCAAGGCCAACCCCTCTACTCAATGGGGGGCATCCCTTTCTTTCTTCTTCAACAAATTACAACCTTAATTATCCAATCTCTTTCTCTAATCTTCAACCTCTTTATCTACTAATTAATCTTTTCCCTGCTGCATAGAAAAGTGCCCATTTCCCCCATCCTTCAATAAATTGATAAACATTTATTAAGTACCTACTATGTGTCAGGCACTGTGCTGAGTGCTGGGGATACAAAAAGAAGCAAAATACAGTCTTTGCCCTCTAGGAGCTTACTGCCAATCTATGTTTTTCTTCATTTTCTTAGATAATTTCCACACTTACTACTTTCACATCCTCTCCTCTCACTCCTCAACCCATTGCAGTCTGGCTGCTTAGGTCATTATTCACCTGAATTCAATCCAAAGTTTCTAATTATCTTTTAGTTATTGGATTTGGGGTTTTTTAAGAGTTTTTTTTTTCCAGCTCACATTGTTATCAACCTATCTGGTGCATTTGACACTATTGAATAACCTCTCCTCCTACATAATCTTTGCTTTTTGGTTTTTCATGATACTACTGCCTTCTGGCTGTTCTCCTATCTGTATAATTGCTTCTTCTCAATTTTCTTTGCTGGTATCATTCATGTCAAGCCTCCTAGCTATAGGTGTTCCCTAAGACTCTGTCCTGGGCACCTTTCTCTTCTCTGTCTACACTTTCTCTTCATAAATTCATCAGTTCCTGTGGGGATTTTTATTACTATCTTTACACTGATATGTTGAAGATTTATTTAATTAATGCCTCCCTTAAACTTCAATCTTAGATCACCAATTACCTATTAGACATTTCAAACTGCATATTCTGGGGACAACTCAAACTTAGGATGTCCTAAGTTAAATTCAGTATCATTCCTTCCAAACCATCTGTTTCTGAGCTTCAGTCAAGTCAAGTAACCAAGCATTTATTAAACTTCTACTACATACCAAAAACTGAATTAAGTGCTGTGGATACAAAGAAAGACAAAGACATGATCACTGCACTCAGGGAGTTCACATCTTAATTGGGGGAGACAATATGAAAATAAAATATTCAAAGCAGCTATATAAACAACACAAATGGGAGATAATCTCAGAGGGAAGGTACCAGGAAAGTCTTCCAGCAGAAGATGGGGTTTGAACTGAATCTTGAAGGAACTCAGGAAATTGAGGTGTTGGGGGAAAGCACTGCAGGAAAGGAGGACAGTCAATGAAATGGCAGAGTTGGGAGATGCAATGTTGTGTTCCAGAAACTGCATGAAGACCAGGGTTTCTGGATCATATAGTATGTTGGTAGAGAATTAAGTATAAAAAAAATTGGAAAAGTAGGGAGGGGCTAGGTTGTGAAGGGATTCAGAAGTCAAATGGATGATTTTATAGTTGATTCTAGAGGTAATAGAGAGCCACAAGAAGTGGTGGGGTCTGACAAGCTTTAGAAAAATCATTTTGGCAGCTGAGTGGATAATGAATTAAATTGAGGAGAGATTTGAGTCGGGGAGACCAACTTGCAGGCTATTGTAGTAGTACAGGTATGAGGTGATGAGTGTCTGTACCAGGGTAGAGTCTGTGTGAGTACGGGAGAGAAAGGAATGTATATAATGTATATCATGGTGATAGAAATGACAAGACTTGGCAAGATTGAATGTGTTGTGTTAGTTCAAGTGAGGAAAATTGGGAAATATTTTTTAAAATTATATTTAGAGCTCTCTGATCCTCTCCCCTTTTTCTTCATCTTTCTTCTTCTGGCTTTGGATAAGATTGAACATATGTCTAAGGAACTTCAAGTCGTTATGATCATTTGTCAAGGAACAACTGAGAAAAGCTTATCAGAGCAATTAGGTCTATAAGTAGTTCCCTGATCTGTCTCTAGAATGGATTGTTTAGGTGATTGCTTCATTTTTACTTGGAGTAGCTTGTGTGAGATAGGCAATGAAAAGCCCACCTGAGCCCAAGTTTTTCTCCTACCAGTGTGCCAGGGTATCTGAAATATGAGCCATTAGTCATGTCAAGGGAGCTTTTTTGTATAAAAGACATGCACATTTTCACTGGGCTGAGCCATTTGGTCTCCTGGCGTCAGCACCTTGGCTAGGGCAAGCAGTAAAGCCTGTGGCCACCCATTTAGCTTTTCATTACACTATGTCTGTGAACACCAGTGTAGTTGGCCCCAGCAGGACTGTGGTGTGCTGTTATTATTGCCAGGTTGAAGTAGGCTGTAACTGGGAAATGTAAGGAGGAATAAGAAGGATGGCTGATGCCAGTAGATAATTAAATAAGCCACAACTGTGGAGTCATTTGGCAGAATCAGTTGTTTTCAGGGAGAGATTTGAACCTAGAAAAGCCTCTGGGGCACAGGGAGGAAGGGTGTGGCTCCTTTGCTCGGGATTCCTGGTAAAGTTCCTTAAGAAGGGCATGTTTCCCTATGTCTCTCCTGCGTGTTGACCCATGAACAATTGGCTGTGGAAACAGTGTATTGTGTCTGTATTTGCCTTTCCCTTCTGGCATCTTGTATAGGGTATGGGCAAGGCATAGTATTTCCCTTGTAGCTAGGGAAGAGGTAGGGGGATTCAGTTTTCTAATATAGGTCAATTGGGAATATGGTTATTCTTGTGTTCTGGGAATCATTTTCTTCACCTGTAAAATAAGGAAGTTGGGGTAGATAAACTTCATGCTTATCTACGTCTATGTCACCCTCAAAGGTATATTTGAAAGCTCCCAGAACTCCTGGAAAGAATAACACTTTAGCAAGGGGACAACTTGTCTGGTTAATTCATTAGCAGAACCTATTCTTAAGCAAAGTTTCTTCACCTGGGATATGTGAAGTCATTTTAAAAACTATTTCAATGACTATATTTCAATATAATTACTTTCTTTGTAATCCTATGTATTTTATTTTATGCATTTAAAAGCATTCTGAGAAAGGGTCCAATAGCTTCATTATACTGCCAAAGAGCTCAATAATCCAAAAAAAGACAAGAATTTAGAGATCTAGAGGCAGCTAGAGGATACAGTAGATAGAATATTAGACTAAAGACCTAAGTTCAAACACTTACTAGCTCTGAATCCCTGTCTAAGTTACTTCACCTCTCTGAACCTCAGTTTTCTCAACTGTAAAATGGGGATAATAACATCTACCTAACAGTTTTTTTGTGAAGATCAAATGATATACCATATGTAAAAAGAATTTTGTAAACCTTAATGCTTTATGTCAGTGGTAGTTGCTGTAGTTAAAAACTCCCTCTAGAATCAAGTGATAGGCAAAGTAAGGCTATGTTAGATATGGGTGGGGGGGGGATGGAACAGTAATTAGGGACACTTCAACTTGATCTTTTACAAATACATATGCCTTTCAGTGTAGAAAAATCATTGTCCATGGCATGTAGTCATTTATTTTTGATAAGTCAAGTTTCAAATGCTACAGTGACAACTCAAAGCCCTCAGTGTAGAAAAACACACAAGCACAATTCTCAGACCTTGTACAAGATAGCTTTTGGTCACTTCTCTGAATTAATAAACAAAACCAGGTACCATTCAATGGCTCTTAAACTTCTGTTTAGCCAGACTAACCAGTTTCCTGCTCCAACATGCTTTTTAAAAAAAATATGCATTTGAATGCTTCCAGATGTAATTAATATGACAAATTGACTTAAGGCATAATTAACAAGTAGATATTAATTCAAGGGAAGTCAGGCTATTTCATTGGAAATGAGTTGTTGATAAACATATACCATAGTAGTTTAAAAGTACAAGAAAGGGAGTAATTTGAAGTCAAATGGCTTGTAAGTTTTCACTTTTCTCCCTAAATTCCCAGTGCCCAACACATGTTCCTCTATTTTCATACAAGTTTGAAGATTTCTCCAATTCTCTGATGTTTCACTATTCTCCCAGGTGACCCATCTTGGCCTCAGTCTCATCTCTCGGTGTAAACATCTACTATCACAACCTTTTTTTGCTCCTGACAATCATTTCCTTTCAGAACATTATATTTCTTAAATATATATGTATTCATATACAAGAAAATGAAAATTCAAAGGAACACAAATCACTAGATAGCATTTTGAGAACAATGGGGGAAAAAATTAAAGGAAACTCCTATCACTGCCCTGTATTAGGTGCTTCCTAACAGATGGAATTTCCTTTAGAACTATGATTTCATGAGCCAGATGTTTCTGCAAATCTTCCCCAACCCCCCACTCTTTCACTATCCCAAATTTATCCCATAGGGAAAAACACTTTTCACGCACCTTCATGTACCAGGGTGGGTGAGGGAAAAGAAAGAGAAATCCTTTTCATTCTACTTGTGGTTGGGGGTCATGAAATAAAGTCCCCCTTTCTCCTGGCCCTTCTGCCTCTTAACTATGAAGTGTATTCTCAGTTTCTCTCCTTCTTTCCCTCAACCCTAAATCTTTTTGAGCTTCTCAGCTTTGTAGGAGATTTTGGAGTGGTAGTTAGAAGCTAAAGATTCAACTGTTTTAAAATGTTTCTGTTTAACTGTGTTCTGACATATACACACATACATATATAACATATAATATACATATATATGTATGTGTGTATATGTATATGTGTGTATATGTGTATGTGTGTATGTATATATGTGTGTATATATAATATATATATTTATATGCAAATCTAACAGAAGGATGTAAAATTCTAAAGCCACAGAAAGGTTAGAAAAGATGCTCCATTCATCTTTGAAGTGTGACAATGATACTTGAAGCTTCATATGTATGTATGTAGGTTAAATATATGATTCTTATCTCCATCCCAGTATGAGAAGTATGAGTGTGACTAGAGATGAGAATCTAGGAGACAGATGTATTATGAGTATGCTCTTTGACTCAAAATGAAAAATTGACCTTCCTACTTTGTTTTCTTAGTGACTTATTTTACTATGACCCAACTATCTCTTATAATTACTTTTTGTCCTGCTTTTCGAACTCCTCAAAACATCAAGAGGAATTGCCTAAACATTCATTGTAAAGATAGACCTGCCGTCTTTGCTGGTTGTGTGTGTGTATGTGTTTGGAATGAATTCTGGAAGTGAGGGGGAGAAAGATAGTAATATAAAAGGCAAGTATCCCTAAGATTCAGGCTCTCCAAATCCAGCTAAATACCAATTCCTTCCTGTCACTCAACCCCACAAGAGAAAGAAAGAAGGAAAGAAAGAAGGAAGGAAGGAAGGAAGGAAGGAAGGAAGAAAGGAAGGAAAGAAGGAAGGAAGGAAGGAAAGAAGGAAGGTAGGAAGGAAGGAAGGAAGAAAGGAAGGAAAGAAGGAAGGAAGAAAGGAAGGAAGGAAGGAAAGAAGGAAGGAAGGAAGGAAAGAAGGAAGGAAGGAAGGAAGGAAGGAAGGAAGGAAGGAAGGAAAGAAGGAAGGAAGGAAGGAAGGAAGGAAGGAAGGAAGGAAAGAAGGAAGGAAGGAATCTAGCTAGCAAACACCAAGTTAAGTGGACAGCTTCTGGTCATCAAAATTTACCTTCCTTTGGATCACTGGATCCAGATGGCTCTGGAGGAGAAGGTGAGACTGCTGACCTTGCACAGCCCTCCCTCACTCAAATCAAAGTCAACTGAAAGTCATATCATCATTTCCCTGATGCCATGGTCCTCTTTGAAAACAAAGGACAGACACAACCTGTGAGTAAACCAAGCTGCCTGAATGGCAACCCAGCTAGTTGGGTAACTCAGCTCACCCTCTCCCTCATCCCTCTCCCTCTCCTTCTCCTCTCTAAAGGAAGGTAAATTTTGATGGCCAAAAGCTGCCCACTTAACTTGGAGTTTACTGGTTAGATTTCTTTCTTTCTTTCTTTCTTTCTTTCTTTCTTTCTTTCTTTCTTTCTTTCTTCTCTTTCTCTCTCTCTTTCTCTCTCTCTCTCTGTCTCTGTCTCTGTCTCTCTCCCTCTCCCTCCCCACTTCTTTCATTCCTGTCTGTCTGTCTTTCTTTTCTTTCTCCTTTCACAAAACCTTAAACCCAGTTCACTCAGAGACTCATAGATTACATCACAATAGACCTCTGCTCAAGCTCCACTTAATGGCTGTATTTTGGGCCCTCTAGGCTTACAATGAATGTCACAACCCTAAGGGTCTTCCTTCCCAGCTTGATTTTTTTTCTTTCTTTCTAATTAAAAGTGTCATCCCTCAATTCACTTCTTAAAGAGGCCTATTCACTGAATGAATGTTACCTCACTCTAAGTGAGTATATGAAAAGGTCTTTATCTAAAAGTGCCAGAGTCTGCCATTGCATTCTGGGTCATCTATAGTCATCCTGATGAATATCTGGTCATGGAATCAGATGGCTCTGGAGGAGAAAGTGAGACTGCTGACCTTGCACAATCCTCCCTCACTCAAATCAAAGTCAATTTCAAGTCCTGTCAACATTTCCCTGATGCCATGGTCCTCTTCAAAAATGAAGGACAAACACAACCCCACAGGAGGCTCCCTTCTTTAACCTCCACATTGCTCATTTGACTCTGTTGATCATACCCTACCTTTGACAGTTAAATATGTTCAGTATAAGTTTGGCGTATCTTCCTTATTAGATTGTAAGGTCTCCAAGGGCAAGGACAAAGTCTTCATTATCTTTATAGTTATCACATCATCTGGTTATTGTCAGATCCTTTTTATTTTTGTTATTGTTGCTGTTGTTGTTTGGACTAGACTTTAGATTTCATTAATATAAGGAACCCTTGGGGAGTTCAGTCCAGTAATATGGACTGACTTCTGGTTTCCATTTTTTTGACTGTGCACCCCTAGTGACTTCCGGGTCATGTAACCAATATAATGAAGGACAAACCATATTCTCTGATCCTCACAACCCTTAAAACTCTTCAAAAGAGGAATTATATGCAGGAGTTTAAAAAGTAGGACAAAAACCATAATCTCTGATCCTCAAGCCTGATTCACAGGCTTGCAAGAGAATGTTAACTATACATCTACTCTCCTCCTGATACTAGGGAAAACCAAAAGGCAGTATCTTGCTCTGACTGGTACTGTAGGGTTATGTGCTGCAACAATTCTCATCTAGAGAAATCAGGAAAAGAGGGAACTGGAGAAGAATCCCTGTGTATGCAGAGATCCACAAGGCTTACCTGAAATAAAGAGCCCAGCATCCAGATGAGGCTAGTTCTGTATCCTCAGAAATCACTTGAAGCAGAGACTGAACTTGCCAGTGTGAGTGGAATCTAAGAAAGCTTTGCAATCCAGCCTCTAGAGAAATTACAATCAAAGGGGAAGCAGTCAGAAAGTGAACAACAGGAGAATATAAGGGGAGAAAACCTGAAATTACTAGATTTCAGGAGGAAAACTCAGTTAAAGATCTGGAGCGTAGGAAGATAAAACCACAGGGAAGATATTGATAACAGAAGAGAATATGGCCTCCTGATCAGCTAAGCAAGCCCAGACATTTATGATTAAATATTGCAAAATAGAGGAAAATGAATCAATATCTGATGAGGCAGAGTATTATGTAGATTCCCAAGAGAGCATGGAAAAACAAAAGCCTGTTTCTGAATGGTTTAAAGAAGAAATGAGAATTGAAAAAGCAAAATTAATGTCCTGCATAGTGGAAATTATTCGCAGGATAGAAAATCTTGAATCCACACTGTTACTTCTCACTTAAGAATCAAAAGAAAGATTTTTCTGCCTCCCTTCTCCCCAAGAAGGCAAGGAATCTGATATAAGTTATATATGTATAATCATATTAAACATATTTCCACATTAGTCATGTTATAAAAGAATCAGAACAGAAAGGAAAAACCACAAGAAAGAAAGGAAAGAGAAAGCAGTATGCTTTGATTTGTATTTGGACTCCATAGTTCTTTCTCTGGATGTGAATAGTATTTTCCATCATGAGTCTTTTGGAATTGCCTTAGATCACTGCATCACTGAGAAGAACTAAATCTGTCATAGTTGATCATTGTACAATGTTGCTCTTACTGTATACAATATTTTCTTGGTTCTACTCACTTCACTCAACATCAGTTCACATAAGTCTTTCTAGGTTTTTCTGAAATCTACTTGGTCATCATTTCTTGTAGAACAATAGTATTCTATTATAGTCGTATTCCACAGCTTGTTCAGTCATGCCCCAATTGATGGAAATCTCTTCAATTTTCAATTTTTTGTCACCACAAAAAGAGCTGCTATAAATATTTTTGTGCATGTGGGTCCTTTTCCCTTTTTATGATCTCTTTAGGATACAGACCTAGTAGTGGTATTGCTGGATCAAAGGGTATGCATGATTTTATAGCACTTCAGACATAGTTCCAAATTGCTCTTCAGAATGGTTGGATCAGTTCACAAATCCACCAACAACGCATTTGTGTTCTACTTTTCCCACATCTTCTCCAACATTTATCATTTTCCTTTTCTGCCACATTAGCCAATCTTATAGGAATGAGGCAGTACCTCAGAGTTGTTTTAATCTGTATTTCTCTATTCAATAGTGGTTTAGGGCATTTTTTCATATGACTATAGATAGCTTTCTTTTCAACATCTGAAAACTGCCTATTCATATTCTTTGATCTTTTATCAATTGGGGAATGTATTCTAATAAATTTGACTCAGTTCTCTCTATATTTTAGAAAATATACTATTTATTTATTTTCAGTTTTCAACATTCACTTCCAGAAGATTTTGAATTACAAATTTTCTCTACATTTCTCCCCTACCCCACCCCAATATAGTGAGCCTACTGAAGACCCCTTCCCCCAATCTGTTACCTCTTATATCTTACTCCACCCCCACCCCCCCAGCTAAGATGGATTTCTATACCCCAGTGCAAGATGGATTTCTATACCCCAGTGCCTGTATATCTTATTTTCAGGTTGAGTGTAAAAAAAACCTAATTTTTTAACATTTGTTTTTAAAACTTTGATTTCCACATTCTTTTGTTCTTCCCTCCTCACCCACCCCTACTGGGAAGACAAGCAATTTAATATAGGTTGTACATGTGTAGTTACACAAAACATTTCCATAGTAAGTTATATTGTGAAAGACTAACTATATTTCCCTCCATCCTATCCCCCCCCCCCCCACACACACACTTATTCTATTTTCTCCTTTGACCCTGGCCCTTTTCAAAAGTGTTTGCTTCTAACTACCCTCTCCCCCAATCTGCCCTCCCTTCTACCATCCCCCCTCTTGTCCCCTTCCTCCCTACTTTCCTGTAGGGTAAGATACCCAAATGAGTGTGTATGTTATTCCCTCCTTAAGTAAAATTCAATGAGAGTAAGGTTGACACATTCCCCTTCACCTTACTGCTCTTCCCCTCCATTGGAACAGTTTTCTCTTGCCTCTTTTATGAGATAATTTATCCTATTCTATCTCTCCCTTTCTCTTTCTCCTAATATATTCCTCTGTCACCTCTTGATTTTATTTTTTAGATATCACCCCTTTATATTCAACTCATCCTGTGCCCTCTGGCTACGTATACATGTACACACACAAACACACACTCACATATATATTTATAAACACATACACCCTCCTATACATACATACACACACACACACGGATATATATATATATATATATATATATATGTATATATATATATATATATATATATATATGCAAGTATACATATATATTCCCTTCAACTCTGCTCATGCTGAGAAAAGTCTCATGAGTTACAATGATCATTTTTCCATATAGGAATGTAAATAGCTCAACTTTGAGAAGTTCCTTATGATTTCTTTTCCTGTTTACCTTCTCATGCTTCTCTTGCTTCTTGTATTTGGAAGTCAAATTTTCTGTTCAGTTTTGGTTTTTTCATCAAGAATGCTTGAATGTCCTCTATTTCATTAAATGACCATATTTTCTCCTGAAGTATTATACTCAGTTTTGCAGCATAGGTGATTGTTGGTTTTAATCCTAGCTCCTTTTGACCCCCTGAATATCATATCCTAAGCCCTACAATCCCTTAATGTAGAATCTGCTAGATCTTGTGTTATCCTGATTGTGTTTCCACAATACTCAAATTGTTTCTTCTTGACTGCTTGTAATAATTTCTCCTTGACTTGGGAACTCTGGAATTTGACTATAATATTCCTAGAAGTTTTCTTTTGGGGATCTTTTTCAAGATGCAATTGGTGAATTCTTTCAATGTCTGTTTTGCCTTCTGATTCTAGAATATTGGGGCAATTTTTTTTTGAGAATTTCTTGAAGGATGATTTCTAGGCTCTTTTTTTGATCCTGCTTTCAGGTAGTCCAATAATTTTTAAATTATCTCTCCTAGAGCTATTTTCCAGGTCAGTGGTTTTTCTGATGAGATATTTCACATTGCCTTCTATTTTTTCATTTGTTTAGATCTGTTTTATAGTATCTTGATTTTTCATAAAGCCATTAGCTTCCAGTTGCTCCAATCTAACATTGAAGGAATTGTTCTCTTTCAGTGAGCTTTTGAAATTCCTGTTCCATCTGGTCAATTCAGTTTTTTAAGGCATTCTCCTTACTGGTTTTTTGGGCCTCTTTTGCCATTTGAGTTATTCTATTTTTAAGGTGTTATTTTCTTCAGTATTTTTTTGTGTCTCCTTTAGCAGACCATTGACTCAATTTTCATGATTTTCTTGCATCATTCTTATTTCTCTTCCCAACTTTCCCTCCACTTCTCTTACTTGATTTTCAAAATCCTTCTTGAGCTTCTCCATGGCCTGTAACCAGTTCATACTTTTCTTGGAAGCTTTGGATGCAGGAGTTTTGCCTTTGTTTTCTTCTTCTGGTTTCATGTTTTGATCTATTTTCTGATTGAGCTTCCTCATCTTGCCAGCCAATCATTTGACTTTTGAGCACTCTGCCACGGTAGAACTCTGCTTGCAGAGTGGAGAGAGCTGTGTCCCAAATTGCTGAGGTTTTCAGAGTTGCCAGAGCTATGAGGAGGGCAACCTCTCTACAGCCCCCACAAGCTTTGGCACACTGGTGTTCCTCACTCCAGGACCACCGCCCAAGACTTTGACCCATATCCAAGCAGGTCAAAGTAAAAGCAATTACCCTCTTAATGATCATTTTGTCCTCCTATGATCTGCAGGCCAGGAACTCTGGAGACAGCCATGCAGCAGCAGCTGCAGCCATCATTCCTCTGTGACCTGTCACCTGGGGGTAGGGGCCAGACCACACTCTTCTATCACTCAGTTCCAACAGAGTTCCCCACTGACCTTTTACTTTCTCTTTGGCTTTTATGGGTTGAGAAGTCTGGAAACCACCACAGCTGCTGGTGATTCACTCTCCCGAAATCTGCTCTGCTAGTCTGTGCTGCTGGTTGGGGCCATCCCAGGTCTGGGCCCACATAGCTCATGCAGGACTGTGCTTGGCTCCCAGTCTAGTACAATAGACCCTTCTTTCTGGCCTTCCAGGCTGTCTTCAGCTGGAGATTTTTTTCTTTCTGTCACCTTGTGGGCTCTGTAGGTCTAAAATTCTTTTAGTGTCATTTTTTTTACCAGTATTTTTTTTTTTACCAGTACTGGAGGTGGTTGGAGCAGGAGTTGAAGCAAGTTCCTGCTTTTACATCACCTAGAGGTGAGGTCTTTATCAGAAACACTCACTGTAAAAAAAATATTTCCCATCTTTGTGCTTTCCTTCTAATTTTGGTTTCATTGGCTTTGTGCAAAAACTTTTTAATTTAATGTAATCAAAATTATCCATTTTCATTTAATAATATTCTCTATCTTTTTTTCTGGTGGAAGCTGGAGCTTAAATACTTTAGCCATATAAGGAGAAGATAGGACTCATTGGAAAAGACCCTGGTGTTGGGAAAGATTGAAGGCAAAAGGAAAAGGAGATAGCAAAGGGTGAAATAGATAGATAATGTAATAGAAGCAATGAATGTAAACTTGGACAGATTTTAAGAGATAGTGGAAAATAGAAGGACCTGGCATGCTATAGTCCATGGAGTTACAAAGAGTTGAACATGACTGAATGACTGAACAACAACAAAGATGAGTCTTTCTGATGACAGGCCTGGCATTCTATCCACTGTGTCACCTAGCTGTTTGAACATGTGTTAAACCCTAATCAATGTAGATTAACAATGAAGGGAAAACAACTCCCATAGTCTCTCAGGAAGAAGAGAAGTTTCAGGAGAATGAGTAAGGAGGTAAAGGGAGGAAATGAAATGAAGGTTGGGGGAAAGAAAGGTGACATATTTGTTTCAGTGGCAGGAGAGTAGTACCACTAATGAATATTTCCATGGAAGAGGAGAGATGTTCTATAAAGGAAGATGGAGACATTATAAGGGACATAGTCAGAGATTCAGTGCTTAGGGAGATCACTCATCCTGCCTCAGAGGAAACTTAATAAGAGTTCCTTATGAAAACTGATACCCAAAGGAGTAAAAGGGCATGGACCTGGCAAGATTTCATGGTAAATGGAGGGGAAAATGAGCATGGAGAGGGCAAAAGTTAGTAATGATACAATCAGGGATATAAAACATTTCTAGGATGGGATGATATATTTTCTCTCTTGACCAGGAATTAGTGGTGTGTGTGTGTGTGTGTGTGTGTGTGTGTGTGTGTGTGTGTGTGTGTGTGTGACAAGATAAAGGGAGCCAGGTAGCAAGATCTATAGGGTAATATAAAAGCTGTTTAGAAGAAGGAACTCAAAATTAATACCTTAGAAATGGTAATCCCATGAGGTATATGGAGATTCAAGAAACTTAAATAATCACAAGGGCCATGAATCAAAGGATAAAAGTCTAAAATAAATAGAAAAGGAAGATAAATGATGAAGAGAATGATGAAAAGTAATCTTTTTAGAAAAAAAACACAGAAAATGAAATTTTAAAAATTAAAAAACTAAATCAATTGAAAAGGAGAAGAAGAGGGATTTCACTTGATTACTTATTTGAAAACGAAAAGAAAAAGAAGGGGAAATTAAATCAGTAGATAAAAGGCAGAAAGAAAAAGCGACTAACAAACAAAATTCCAAAATGATGGAAATGGATAACAAATGAGAGAAAAGAAGCTTGAAGGTGAAGGGAAGAGAGTCAGTGGATGTAGAGCATATGAAAGTGTATTAAGCTAAAATAACCAAAATGATAAAGTGCTGTCTTTACAGGATAAAAAAAAAGTAATCCTAATTAAAAGACTAAAAACAATACTAGATAAAAATAGTAGGAAATACAAACCTGACTTTCATAATTTTAAATATCAACACATCAAACAATTCAACAAAATGAAAAGAGTGATAGATTGGATGAGAAAACAAAATCCTATAATTTATTTCTTACAAGAAACTAACCCAAAAAATAAAGACACACAGAATAAAATGAGGGATTGGAATAAAATTTACTATGCATTAGGTCAACCTCTACAAGCAAGGGTTACAATCATGCTATCAGATGAAGCAAAAACAAAAATCATAACATAAAAAAGAGATAAACAAGAAGACTACATAACGCTAAAAAGAACCATAGACAACAAATCAATACCAATGTTAAACTTTTATGCTCCAGAAGACTTAGCATCTAAATTCATAAGGGAGATATTAACTGAACTACAAGAAGACATAAAGAATAATGTAATTGTGGCAAAAGATTTCCATTTTGGACAAGTCTAACAGAAAGACAATCAAAAGCAAAATTATTAAATCAAACAAATTATTGGAGAAACTAAAGCTAAAACTCTTATGCCATCTTCCAAATGGAACCACTTAAAGAATACAAGTATTTATCAGTACTATGTGGAATTTTTACAGAAATTGACCAGTGATATTGTGAACAAATGGGAAAAAGCAGAAATAGTAAACGAATATTCTTTATAGACCAAAATACAATAAAAAAAGTTATCAGTCCAGAGAGCAGAAACAAAAGACATAGACTCAAAAGGAGAAACAATAAAATACCAAATAATAAGTATATCAAAGAGCAATTAATAATTATGCAGAAGAAAATTGTATTGATGAAACAATGTATCAAAATTTCTGGGAAGTAATAAATCCTATATTTGAAGACTGTGTTTTCCAAAGTGAGGGCACTGGACTGACCCCATGGGGTGGGGGTGGGGTGGGATCACATTCTTACAAACAGTGAACTTAATTTGCATTTTAGAAAATTAGAAAGCCAACAAGTAGACAAATCTAAAATAAGTGCAAGAAAGGAGAAATTAAAAATTAGAGAACTAGATAAATTGGAAAAACTATACAAATGATAAAGCTATAGAAATTATAAAAACTAAAAATTGCTTTAAATTTGTTTATTTTTAAATTACGTATTTTACTATTGTATTTATTATGTACATTATAAAACATATAACATAGAAATTTTAAAAGGATGAGATAAAGATAACTTATTTGACCCTTAGTTCAATAGGGTGTCACTGTAGTTTATTGAAAAATGGAGTGTTGTGTTTCGACCTACACTTTAAGAAAATCAGTTTTGCTGTTTGTGGAGAACAGATGGGAGAGGGAAGACTTGATTCAAGGAGACTAATTAAGAAGCTATTGTAATAGACTGAGTTAATGAAGGTCTGAATTAGGATAGTGGCTCTGTAAGTGGAAAGAAAAGACAAAATTAATAGATGTATAAGAGATATGTGGAAGAAGGGAGAGTGAAGTGTCAAGAATGAGACCTAGGTTTCTAACCTCAGTGACTGAAGGATGGTGGTATACTTGATAGTAAGAGAGAAGTTTGGGAAAAAGGTCCTAGGAAAAAGGTGAAATGATGAAGTCTTGCAAGTAGCTCACAACCTATATTTGTTCATCCTGTATGACTCATTCTACTTAAAGCAAAAAAGAGGGAGGTTTTGTTCTTTCTTACTAGGCACTGTTCTGGACTCCACTGAGTCCCTGGGAGGCCATGAAGGGGGTCGGGTGGACAAACAGAGTAAGGGATTTTCAGAATCTTACCTACACATTTGCCACTCTAAGTGCCCAGAGAGAGGTTAGGTTATAACTGCTCTCGGGGGCTGACACATGGTTCAGATTGAAGGGACTTGGGCTCATAGACAAGAATAATGGGGGTTGGGGGAAATGTTAGGGATCACATAGTAGGTATGATTGTATTGGAGACAAGCCCATTGATTATCTTGGGTTGTGGGAGTTATAACCCATTTTCCAATACTTTGGCACTACTTAGGGTCAGTCTATGACCCCTATGGGGTCAGTTCAATGCCCCCACTTTGGAAAACACAGTCTTCAAAGAACTAGTTAGGTGGCAAAGTGAAGAGAACAGGAGAGGGAAAACTCAAGGCTATGGGCCTTGAGCTGACGTGTGGTCCTCTAGGTCCTCAAGCGTGGCCCTTTGACTGAATCCAAACTTCACTTGAGGACCTAGCGAGCCACATATCAACTTGAAGTCACAGGTTCTCCACCACCAGAATAGAGTTTTGAACCTAGAGTCAGGAAGACCTGAGTTTAAACCCAAGCTTGAACACTTACTAGCTGTGTGGCTCTGGGCAAATTGTTTAACCACTAGCTGACTTGGTTTCCTCAATTGTAATATGGGGATAATAATAGCACCTACCTCCCAAGGTTTTTGTGAGGATCAAATTAGATAATACTTGTAAAGAGCTTAACACAATGCCTAGTACATGATAGGTACTTAATAATTCCTTCCTTCCTTCTTCCTTCCTTTCTTCTTTTCTTCCTTCCTTCCTTCCTTTTTCCTTCCTTGCTTTCTTTTTTGTAGGAGTCTTGAGTAGTTCAGTGATTTTCTGAGAGTCGTATTAACCCGTATGTACCAAAAGCATGACTGAAATTCTAAGAGTTTTCTTGACATCAAGGCTATCTCTCTATCGACCACTCTATGTTGTCTCCTTTTTTATAATAGACTTCAATTAATACCTAGTTGGTTGGTTGATATGAAGAAGACTAAGAATATTCATAAAGTAGCTTATAAGTGGGGGAGAATTAGGAAATCCCTGATTAAGGAAAATAATAATAGTAATTTATTGAATTTATATAGTGCATATAACTTTTAAAAGAATCAGATTTTGTAACTGGAAGAGATCTCAAGACATCATTCTGGTCTAGATCTCTGTATGTAGGCAAATGAAGTATTATTAATCCCATTTTGTAAAAGAGGGCATTAAGGCGCATAGCTGTTAAGTGGTGGTGATGATTAGGGAGCAAGATGGGCAGCAGTGGGAGTAAAAGCAGCAAAATCCAATTCTTTTGACTTCTAGAATAATAATCATATCATTATACTGCCAGGGCACCACATTACACATAATATCTCCGTGGATTCTCATGACAACCCTGTGAGTTAAGGTAGAGCAGGTGCTACGATCACATATCTATTATATCTGTTCCTCTTCTCTCCTTTTTTCTTTGTCTTTTCAGAATGGAAAATAATTGTGTCTTTCAAATTAGTCCTGGCAACACCTAACAAGAGTGCTTGATAAACATCTCCTTCCACCGACTTTTCATATCTAAATGTTCCCTTACTCCCTCCCTTACCTCATTTCTGGGTCTCCTGCTTTTCCTATTTTTGTTGCCTGTCAGGTATTTATAGATGCTTGTATACCCTTTCTCTTCCCCACCTCTCTTCTAAGTTGCCCCTATCCAGTTGCCCACATTCCTTCAGTCTCTTCTTACAGAACATGCTCTCTAGGGAGTTTGGCTGCATATGGGACCCTTGTTTGGACTATATCTGTACTATGAAGGTCCATTCTGTACTGGCAGGAGGACTCAGGACTGGAATCTTTTTGCATTTTTCCCTTAAATGGAATCAAAAGAAACAATGCCAATCAAGTCATTTCTCTTAGGGTGTTAGCTTCCTCGTGAAGTGGAGATGGGTCAGTCAGTCAGTCAACTAGCCTTTCAAAGTACCTACTATGTGCCTGATACTGTGCTAAGTGCTAAGCACTTAGAAAGAAAAGCCAAAAAAAAAAGGAAGAGGGGTGAAGGTCTCAGTCTAATGAAAGAGAAACAACATGCAAACAACTATGTAGAAATAAGATTTTATATACACACTATATAGTCAATTGGGGTAGTCTTAGAAGGAAGGCACTATGATTAAGGAGGATTTCCCAATTTCTTCAAGAAATTAGGAAGCCAGGGAAGCTAGGGGGCAGAGATGAAGAGGAAGAACATTATAGGCATATGGGACAGCCAATGAAAGCGTTTGCATTAGGGAAATAGAGTGTCTTTTAGTAGGATTAACAAAGAGTCTCTGAATCACAGATTAAGTGGAGAGGAGTAAAATGGAAAAAAGACTATTAAGGAGGGAAGGGTCTAGGTTGTGAAGGGCTTAGGCTTTAAAAACCAAATAGAGTTTACATTTGATCCTGGACATAATATAAGGAACTACTGAAGTTTATTGAATAGGGGTGGGGGAAAGAGGTGACATGCTGAGACCTTTGGGCAAATGGGCTGGATAATCTCTAAATCCCTTCCCAGTTTTAGCAAGCTATGATTCTATTACCAAAGGAGTTTCTGAAAGGTAACCTAGCAAAAAAAAAAAGATGCTTTTCTTATCATTTAATGTTGGGTCAAAATGATGACTCCTCATTGGTTCTACTCAGTAGATTTCTCAGATTCTAGGTTCCTGCCTAATATTTTTTGCCTCCTCACCAAACCTAACTCTTTCCCAGCTTTTGGCCATATAGTACAGGTGCATATTCCTTCATTTAGCTGGTCTAAATGTAATTAGTTAACTGTTCAACATTATTTTCTAAGTCCTTTTGAGAACTCACTCTTTTTGTCTAGCACCTAGAAAAGACCTTCCCTCCTGTATGGGATTCAATTAATGTTGTTTTCATTTTTTAAAAACAGTGCTCAGGAGTGTGTCTGTGCGTGTGCATGCGTGCGTGCGTGTGTGTGTGTGTGTGTGTGTGTGTGTGTGTGTGTGTGTGTGTGTATTTTCTCCAGGATGAAAACCCTTGATTTATCTGGGTAGTCTCTATTAAAATCCAAGAGCCAGTCTCCTTATGGCAGACATTGTAGGAAAGAAGGACTGTGAGGCTCCCTGAATGACTAGGTCTCTTCCTATATTTGCAATACTCCTGGGTAATGATACTAAGAGTCCTTCCAATTTTCTTGCTTGAACTTGTCTGGTGGACATGTGAAAATAGAACATAACCAATAATTCTTTTAACTCCCTTTCCTTAATAGCTATCAGATGGAGGCTATGGGCCCTTTATTAAGTGAGGCTGGAACTGACCCAAAGAACTACTGTAAGTTTCCATTTTCAGCATTTTAGTTGTTGTCTCCTCCTTTCCAATCCCTCAGCCTGTCAGTTAGCACCCTATTCTGAATACACCCTCCATACAGAGGAGTGATGACAAAGTCCTATCTTTTTACAGGAAGTCTTGCCCAACCCCTCTTAATTCTAGTGTTTTCACTCTTTCAATTGTTCCCTGTTTATCCCATAGATAGCTTGCTTGTGCATCTTTGCCTGTACCACATGTGCTTATAGTCTCCCCCAATAGATTGTGCATCCCTTGAGGGCAGGGACTGTCTTTTGTCTCTTTTTATACATCCAGTGCTTAGCATAATAACTAGCACATAGAAGGTGCTAAAAAAAAAAAAAAAGATGTTTATTGACTGACTGACAAGTCCTCCTAGTTTATTTTCTAATACTTGAAAAATCAAATTTAACCCTAAAACCTCTTCCTAGTGTTTTTTTAATCAACATTTGCATGAAATTCTAGAACATTTAAATATGGACATTTATATAGCATTTTATAAAATCTACAAAGCACTTTAGAAGCATAATAGCATTGGAACATCCAAAAAGTCCTGTGAGGTAATTACTATAGGTATTATTTCTTACTTTTTCTGCCTTTTTACATTTATTTGAAATATCTCTATGCCCTAGTACATGATCAATTTTTGTGAAAGTTCCTTGTGGTGCAGAGGAATATGTATTTTCTTTTGCTGCCTCATTTGTCACTATTGTCTTACTTTCTATGTCTTCTTGAAGCTCAGTGTTTCCTTTATGAATCTGGATAATATGTGATTTGGAGAGTATAAGTTTATTTCTGGTATTGGTTTACTGTCTATGATTCCTTTCACCATAATTCATTTTCCTTGTTTATCCCTTTTTATTTTTTGAATGTTTGTTTTTGTTTGTCTGATAGAATGATGGCAACTGCTTTTTTGGATTCACTTGATACGTAGTAAATTTATTTTCCATCCCCTCAATTTTATTTTGTGTATAACTTTCTTCTTCTAAAATGTGTTTCTTGTAAGTAACAGATTGTAGGGTTTTGCTTTCTTATCCAATCTGTCACTCTTTTTAATTTTATTGGATTGTTTAATCCATTCACATTCAAAGTTACTAGTTGGGTTTATATTTTCCTCCAGCTGTGTCTAAATTTTTTTAAGTCAATATTTTTTTCTCCTCTTTTGCTATAAACATAGTATTATGTTCCTTCATTTACTTTACTTTAATCTTTTTTTAAAGATGATCCTGTTCCCACTGGATCCCTTCCCCTCACCCTGATCCTCTCTTCTTGTTTGCTTAGCCTTTCCCTTTAAGGTTTTGTCCTTTCTTCTACTTTTATCTGGTTAAACATTTCTTCTCTTTTTTCTTCTCAGTAAATAAATTCCCCCTTCCTTTTCTCGCCTTCAGTTAGTTCTGTTCACTATTTTAAAATTTTGACTTTTTTTTTTTTGCCCCTCTCCAAAAAAGATTTCTCTCCCTCTGTGCATGATCCGTCTTCTCTTTCTGTTTACTTTACACCCTTATTCCCTGGTCCATGACCTCTATAATCATTGAGTATTACTACCTTCTCTGTATTCTTCATACAATCAAAGCTTCAAAGCTATTCATTTCTGGCTTTTGCTCTTCAAGGACTGTAGCCAAGCTGACTGTTGAGGCCTCAGCAAATGTCTACAGTCTGGAGCTGGGGAGTCTACAGCATTGGAAAGAGGGTAGGGGGAACTGGTGGGTTTTGATGTAAACCTGTGTCTTTTTGGGTTTTCCAGTGTAAACCTTGCTGCTACTAGCAAGTAGCTCACAACCATATTTTGGGGTGTCTGGAGGAGTGCTTAGTGAACTGAGTCAGTGAACATCATTTTCTGGATTGTTGCTATTGTTGTTACCTTCTTGTGGGGTCTGGGTGTCCTAGACCATGGAAATACCTAAAGTTGCTTTTTTTGTGCATAATTTCTGATTTAAAGAGATTTGAGAGGTTGAGGGAAACAGAGAAAATATCTAGTCTACCATCTTGTTGCTTATGTGACTCAGAAATGCTGGCATTAATATTTTTATCTTCATTTGAACATTTTTATCCTCATTTGACAAGTGGGGAAACTGAGGCTCAGAAATTAGAAGTAACTTGCTGAGGGTCACTTACACAGCTAGTAATAGAGGCATGGTTTGAATCTGGGTCTTGCCAATGCCTAACCCAGCATTCTATCCCCTATAGAGCTTACTTTTATGAGAACTGAATTCTACTGGTTGTTTTTTTTTTTTTATAACCTGTTATTGGAGTTAATTTGACTGGTTGTTTTTCAATCCAGTTCATTGTTTTTCAATCCAGTTCATGTGTAGGCACAGCCTGAAACTTACTGCTAATTATGTCTCCTGAGAATTAATTCCCATTTTTTGCTTCAGGGTTTTTCATTCCTGAGCAGGTTAATCACCTGTCTGCCATTTTATGGCACTCTTATACAGGACCAAAGCATTTGGGGATTACCCCTTTGCTAATATTTCATCCAGGCAGTGATATCATAGCTTCTCCATTAGACTGGGAGCTAGCAGTGGGTAGAGACTGTCTCTCTGTCAGACTAGAAGAACCCTAAAAGAGGAGATTGTACTTCCGCATTAAACAAGAAGAAAGCTCTCCAGTACATGAATCATGTTTTCTCCCTGTCCCCACACATTTGCAAGTAAGTGATTTTATTCAGAGGGGCCACTCAATGTAAGGTGTTGGCTGATAGAGTGAGGGGCTGATGCCTCAAATCCTGAGAAATTCTGACAGTATAGACAGGTCAATAAGGGAGCTCTCAACTGGTCTTTGATGATGCTCACCACTCAAGTACACCTGCCATGTGTGTTCATGTAATCAGAACCTCAATGGAGAGAAATTCAAGCTAAATACCTACAAATCAAGTATTGCTGTGAGACACATAGCTGACAGTTTGTGTTATAGAATTTCCAGGTCCATGAGTTTCAGTTTCCACTTTTTTTTTTTACTCTTCAATGCATTACTCCATTTCTTCATTATCTGATGACTTTTAAATCATTACCACTGCTCTTTTTTTGTCTCTTCTTCCTTTCAACCTACCTCTGTTGAGTTATTTCCTTCCTTCCGTCTTTCCTTTCTTTCTCTTTTTTCTTCCTCTCTTCCTTCCTTCTTTCTTTCCTTCCTTCCTTCCTTTTTCTTCCTTCCTTCCTTCCTTTTTTTCATTCTGTTTAAACTAGAGCATTTACTTTTTTAAATTTTGTTTTATTTCTTTTTTTAAATATATCACTTTTACTTCTCAATGAATCTTACTCTCTCAATCTTACTCTTCCCCTCAATTGAATGCTTTGATGTAACAAATAAATATCACCAAGCAAAACAAATAATGACTGAAAATGTAAGCCTTATTCCATATCTGTAATTCTGTATATCTGTATTTCAACAACTCTCTCTTAACAAATGGGAGGCATCCTTCACCATCAAGCTTCCAAAATCAGGATTGACCATTTGCTTCATCAGAGTTCTGAAGTTTTTAAATCTTGTTTTTGTTTGTATTGCTATGTCATAATGGAAATCATTCTCTTGGTTCTGCTCACTTCACTTTGCATCATTTCATAGAAGGCTTCTCAAGTTTGAATTCTCGATTTTCATAATTTTACATACCACAATTTGCTCAGTTATTCCCCAGTCAGCATTGTTGTTCATTTTTAAAAGGGAACTGTTTTTACAGGGCACTCTGCTAAGAGATTCACAGCCACCAAAGAAACTTGAGTGTTCTCTTATTGCAGGAGAACCCCACCAGTAGGAATTTTAACGACATGGCAAGGCTTCTCTGTCTGATATGTTCTGGTTACAAAAGTGCTTGTTTTCCCAATCAATTTTTAGGCTAACAAGCCAAATTTTAGGTATGTTTCATTGGCATTTTTGACTTCTAAGTATTACTATTTAATCACATTATAAGTCTAATGGAGCGAGAGCTAAACTTCAAGTAAGGAAGTTATGGGCTCAAGACCCACCTCTGACACATATTTACTGTGTGATCCTAGCAATCTCTCAGTGTGCTGGGTAACTCCCTAAGACTATAAGTTTATAAATTGCTCACCAAGCCCTGGAATGTTTAGTGAATAGGAAGGGAAACATTGGGACAGCATGAAATAGAGGATATAACACTAGGCAAGAAGCCAAGAAATTCTTTCTTGATTAATCCATTAGACTAAATTTTAGGAAATAAGAGACCACATCTTATTTAAACTTTGTACCTTCTCTAACACCAAGAGAAATACTCTGCATACAGTAGGTAGCTGTTTAAGAAATAAGAAGTAACAAATACTTGCTGGCTTAATTTGACAGTCTGCATTGGTAAAAATAAATTTTTCCCCTTTGGGCATTCCCTATAGGAAAAAAAATCAAAGGTCCAGTTTAAAACACTAGCAACAATAGCAAATAACAAACAACTCTTTAAAACACTTTTAGCAAGAGAGGGAGAATTCTATGCAAGCTGGGAGTCAATCCTGGTCCTTATCCTCAGGACACTAAAGCTCTAACTGGAATCCTAACCCTTTTGTCTACGTTCTGGACCCCTTTAGCCATCTGGTGAAGCCTTTGGACCCCTTCTCAGAATAACATTTTTAAATATATAAAATAAAATACATAAGATTACAAAGAAAATCAATTATAGTGAAATAGTTATCAAAATAGATGCTTTTAAAATTTATAAGCTCCCAGTGAAGATCCATTTCTCTAAAAGGGCCAGCACCTTTGAGAGCATTTACTGATTTTTTTTTGGTCAAATTGTCCAAAATTAGAATTCTCAATTCAATTCAACAGTTATTTATTAAATGTCTACTATATAGGTGTAAAGGAAGATACAAAGTTTAAATAAGATATGGGCCCTGCCATCATGAAGTTGAAGACCTAATTGATTTAGCAAGAATAAAAAAAAGTTTTCAGACTCACTGCTCCCCCTATATTATGCTACTCTTGTGTCTTTTCCTATGCTCGAACTATTCCAGGACTCAGTGAATATGTCTCTGCTCACTCTAATTATATCATTCATGATTTTCTAGACTTTGCTTTCATCTCCCTTCCTAGTCATCATCTTTCTAAGATGAAAAGACCTCTTCTTTTTTCATCAGATTGATTAAATATTCTCTTCTCAACACCAAATTCCTTTGCTTATTCAGCTTTCCTTATCTGGCCATTTCCCAATCACTTAGAGGAGGGAGAAGCTCAAATGGAAGGTCTTTCCAGGATAGGTAGTGAAAATCTTTCTGGAGAAAGTGAGATGGATGAAGGGATTTTGCCTTTGCAATTTTTACTTGGGAACCATGAATTTAAAGGTACCTCCACTGACTATAGAAGAGGAGATGCAATAGTTTCTTTTTCATTGTAAGCTTTGAGTCAGTAGGCAATTTTGTAATTAACATCTGAGAAACGGCTTAGAAGAACTGACTGCAAACTATTGGCTGTAAGAGTATTTAAAAAAATAAAATGAAATAAAGATACACAATAAAACAAGACAATACCTTTCTTCCGAGCTTATTAATAGTTTTTTTTTGCTATTTAATATGCTTTGACTTGAGTTCTATTAAAGTTAGTCATTCATCCAACATATATTTAATGAATGCCTAAGTCACTTGACCCAAGTCAGTTGCTACTGATCTCTCTCTCTCTCTCTCTCACTCTCTCACTCTCTCTTTCTTTCTCTCTCTTTCTCTCTCTCTCCCCTGCCCCCACCCCTAGCCATAGGTTAAGTTGTATTTGCTTATTTCAATGTTATATTATATCTCCACAGTGGAAGGTAAGCTCCTTGAGAACAGGAATTGTTTCATAGCATCATAGGCTATATATCTAGAGCTGAAAGGGACCTCGGAGACCATCTAATAAAATTCCCCCATTTTACATATCAGGAAAGGGAGTTTCATGGAAGTTAAATGACCTCCTAGAGTTACACAGGTAGTGTCAAGTGCAGGACCTGAACTCAGGTCTTTCTGACTCCAAGTCCTGAACAATGTCTGCTATATTACACTATCTTTGTATTTCCTCAGACTGGCATAGTGCCTTGGACACAGTAGGAGTTTAATAAATATTTATTGGATTGAATTAATTGGATAAATTAACTGGTAAACTGAGGAAAAATAGTTTTTCTTGGTCTCCTTTTGCTATGTGTTTCTGAGAAGTATATGTCTATTTGGTTTGTATTCATGGCAGTCCTAGATGAGTAAAAAGGGTATGGGAAGAGATGCTCAGAGGGTGTGTGCTTATTGACCTGAGGAGTCTTCAAGGTAGGAAGGAATAAGCCATCGCTTGAGTTTTTTAGTTGTTTGCTCAGTTCTTGGCATTCTGCAGATTAGTTCAGCTGGAATCAAGATTCTCAGAACAATTCAACTGTATTCTAGATTTTAATTTTGGCAAAAAAGGCTTCAAGAGGTGGTGGTTTAAAGATGGATTCTAGAACACTCAATGCATGATTCTGACATTCTGATTTTGAATGGTGGTGTTGTATTACGGAAAAAGCACCAGACTTGGGTTCAAAAGACCTGGGTTCTAATCCTACAGCTGACCTCAGGAAAATGTATTGACCCATCTGGACCCCAGATTCTTTATCAGCAAAATGTGGACTAAATTATCCCTGAGATGCATTTCAGAGAAGTGTCTCCTTGAGAGGAAGAATTCTTTCATTCTTTGCATTTATAGTCCCAGCACCTAGATAGTGCCTTGTATATGGTAAGTACTTAATAAATGGTTATGGATTGATCATTTGATTCCTGCTTTAACATTTTATGAGAAAAGCTCTTATTCCCACCATCAACACTTCAGCTGTCTTTGAAAATAGGTCACATAGCATCCTGCCCAAAGGATAGTGCCTGAGAGATTCTAGTACAGGAGCCAAAGAAGAAAAAAAAACTGCTCTGTTACAGGTTTTTTTTTTCCTTTTAGTTTTTTCAGAAGAGCTTTTGTGGGAGCCCTACTTATTTTGTTCATCATGAGAAAAAAAAAATTCCTGGAATAACAACTCATAACTTTCAACTCTGACTGCACATCTTCATCTCTTCCAACCTAACAAATCACCACCGCAATGACTGCTTTGGGGTAAAGAGGCAAGAGATCTCTTGCCTCTGGGGAGAATGACTGAGCAGCCATGACCCTGCTCACCTCTTTCCTGAAATGAAAGCCCCCCTCCCCACCTTTTTGGGGGCAAGGACAGGGTGCCGCTCTGGAGACTGAACATCCTGACCACACCCACATACTGACCCCATGGCTCCCCAGTCCTCAACGGGTGACTTGGAATCAAGCATAAACAGTTTCAGTCATTGCCCAAACTGGAAAGAACATTTTTTCCCCAGACCATTATTAAGAATTTTATATGCACATATATACACGTACAAAGAAAGAGACACATTACCCAGAAGAGGAAAAACTCATCTCTGACTATTTGGTCATAAATTACATAAAGTACACTTCTTCATAAAGTACTACATTTTTCGAGTCCTTTATGAATTCTCTCCATTCACCCCAGGGGGGTTGTAAAGTAAACTGACATCTTACTTTCTGCCCAAAAACATTCCCTTGCATTGTGTTTGAGTATATGTTGCTTAACCTGGCAAACACATAATACACTTGGAATTGAGGGCTATTAACTCCTATCTAAGTGGGATTGTAATCATGTAATCATGTCTGAGATCCATAGAGGTCCCATATAATCCTTAGAAAAACTAGTAAGTAAACATGAGCGAAAGGAATAAGACAGGAGAGGAAGGGCGTTACATAAACAGCTTAAATGCATAATTACTAGCGCTCAGAAAAATTGGAAGCCAGATGATGTCAATGCCAAAAAAGAAGGGGAGCAAGTATTTTATAGTAAGTCAACCTTAATTACTTTTGATTTTATATTTTTGATACTTTAAACAAAATTAAACAAAATGGAAATGAGAATCATGGCACTCTCCTTGTCTTGGTTTCTTTCCCTCTCACTCTTTTCCCAGCATGGAAATCCTTCTCAAGATAGTTTATATTTTTTAATATGGGGAATCAGTTGAGCAGCTTAAAGACCAACCTTCAGCCCCTCTCAATTTTCCTTGCCAATTAACAAAGCCAGCCACGTGTCCTCGGGGCTCTCGGGTTTTTAAATGCCCCAAATTTACCTTGCAGAAGATCAGAAACCAGAACTCATAAAATTGAACTCAGCTGCAGAATGCATCTTGGTCTTTTGAGTGCTACTAAAACAATCTGCAAATTATTTAAATTAAACCAACCCAGCCCTCGACATCTGCACGCAAAATGCTTAAATTCCGAGTGCAACTTTACTGGCATAAGAAAATAATAAGGGGAGTTCAATTTGTGTCAGCATAGCTCAGGAAAATAAGATATCATGTCTTGCTGTCTGCTTGATGTCAGCTTCTCAGATGCAAGCCTTAATGCCTCATCTTAGACTGTCCTTACTGCAGCCTGCCAAACAGAGAAGTTCAGCCAAAGTTCATGAAGCTACTACCAAATAGAGTCTCCCCCCTCTTTTTTCAATCATTAGGAACCTTCTGCTTTATATTGGGCACACGTGATTGTGTCTACCCTTAAAACATATATAACTCTATTAACTTCTTCTCTGCTTTGGGTGTACTATAAACTGCTTTCTCTGATGACTTTCTTTTATTGCTTATGGTTATCTGGCTTTTTAACTTTCACAATACATAGATAATATCTCAAGTGGTCGGCTAGGACACGCAGATAAAGTTCAGTAAATATTCTAGCCCAGTGGAAGACAACTCCTTTATGTAGTAGTGTAGTAGCAGCAGCAGCAGCAGCAGCAGCAGCAGCAGCAGTAGTAGCAGCAGTAGTAGTAGTAGTAGTAGTAGTAATAGCAGTAGTAGCAATAGTAGTGGTAGTAGTGGTAGTAGCAGTAGTAGCAGTAGTAGCAGTAGTAGTAGTAGTAGTAGTAGCAGCAGCAGCAGCCACTGCAGTAGTAGTAATGGACAAACACTAATCAAGCAAAATAGGAATTACTTCTAAGTGGCACTTTTTCAGTGCCACTCATTCCCACCCAAAGGAATGGCCAAATAAGTGAGCTCTTCCCAGCAATGAACAACCAGGGTATTCTGAGAGTCCAGTACTTGCAGAAATCCCCAGTTCCAACCTCACTGCTAATCTCCCCATTAGATGTGACATTGAGACTACCACCTGGACAATTACACAGGCCATTTTTCTCATTTTAGTTGTTTAGTCTCAATTTACTTTAAATGAGTACAGTACGCATTCCTTCTAGTGAAATGGTGCACCCACACTTTTAATCATGCAGAAGAAGCATTTTAATGCTGCTGAATGATGTATCAATTTGGGGTCTTGGGATCCCTGAAGAGATAGAATTTCACGCATCAGCAGAAATGCAGGTTTAGTAGGTGTTCAGGGACAAAATAAGGAAAGTACAGCCTTTGGTCTGTAGCACATTGTTTCAAAATGCCTTTCCTAGAGTGTCATATGTCACATTCAATCTTTGCTTGCTATTTAGCATTTTCCTTCCAGAGATCTGCAAGTTCTTTTCAAAGACCAGTGCTCCACCTTCCATAGCAGCCTTGTGGAACCTTTACACAATGAAATTAAGAGACTATGAAATCTATGCTAGAGCTTTTGGTCACCACCTTTCAGCTTTGTTTTATTATGACTGCCGTCATAATCAAAATGAATGTCAGGGTTCCCCCTGTTGGAATTTTTTTTTCACATAGTAAACAAAGTAAAGATGATCGGGACATTCATAATTAACAATAGTAATAACCACCACAATTTTAGGTAGAGCTTTAAGGTTTTGTGAAACACTTCACATATGCTATTTCATTTGGTCTTCACAACAACCTCATGAAGTAGGTGTTATTCCCATTTTACAGATAAAGAAACTGAGGCTGAGAGAAGTTAAATGACTGATTCAGGAAAACAAAGCTAGTAAAGTATCTGAAGCAAGATTTGAACTCAGGTCTTCCTGACTTCTGAATTCAGAGCTCTATTTGTTCTACTACCTAATTGCCAAAAGGAAATCTGCATCTAATTATAGATTTGTTAAAAGTATCTTCTACAGTTGATGTTGTTTCATAGAATTTCTAAGAATACAAGGTATAGTAAGTCTTCAGCAACAGGGAGGTTTAGGAAGGAAGGAAGGATGGAAGGGAGGAAGGAAGGGAGGGAGGAAGGAAGGAAGAAAGGAAGGAAGGAAGGGAGGAAGGAAGGGAGAGAAGGAAGAGAAGGCTGGAAACAAACATTTAATAGTACCTCCTATGAGGAAGGTGCTGTGCTAAGTGCTTTACAAACATCTCATTCCATTCTCTCAACAAACTTGGAAGGTGGGTACTATTATGACCACCATTTTACAATTGAGGAAACTGAGGCAGAGCAGAAATTAAGTGCTTTGCCCAGGGTCACACAGCTAAGAAGTGTCTGAGGCTGGATTTAAACTCAGGTGTTACTGGCTCCAGGCACTGCATTCTATCCACTGTACTACTTAGCTGTCTCCCTATATAGCAGAAAGGCTGTTGGGCTCAGGAGGCAGAAAACCTGCATCTGAGTCTCAACTTGCCTATATACTAATTTTATGGGGTCTAGGCAAGTTGCTTACTCTTTTTGAGTCTCAGTTTTCTTGTCTTCAAAAAATGGGGATGATAATACCTGAGCTGCAGACCTTGCAGGGTTGCTTTGAAGACCAAATGACACAAAGAATTCCAAGTTCTTTAAAATCATCAGTTAATCAATCAAAAGTCTTTATTAAGGGCCTCCTCTCTGTCAGGCACTGAGAATACACATGAAAAGAATGATATGATCTCTACTCACAAAGAGTTTACATTCTAAAGTACCATGCCAATGTTACTTATTATTATTATTAAATTGAAATGAAATGGAAATATAGAAATAAAAATAATAGTAGATTTTCAAATACAGAAATCATCTAAAGGGTGATCACATTGTGCCCACACAGTTCATCTTTTCATCTTCAATATCATAACATCTTTCAAATTAAACATTGTGCTTTAAAGGAACTAGGTCACTGATTCTTAACTTAATCTGGTATCAATTATAGCTCTAGATTTGGAATATTCAATGTCTGTGCATATGAAATGCTTTAATACCTTAGATAGTAGCTAGTTGCTGGATTCAGCCTGAAAAACATGGTTGGAAAAGTTTAAAATATTTTTGCTAGATTCAAAGGCGATCAAGATTAAAAATTCCCAAATGTGTATTCTGGAACCCCTCCAAAAACATTCCATCTTTATTCATTATTGGATATTGTCTTGATTAAAATTCCTGTTGGTTTGTTCTATGGTTAAGTAGTAATCTTGTATCTTAGCTCTTGGAATGTATCAGTATCATGTGACACTCAAATGAAGCCCAAATGAATATAGAGAGATCTCTTTCACAAGTCAGCGAGGAGAAGGACTCACAATGTTCAGATTTCAGCAGAGCTGTTTGGGAAAAGTTGATCTGTTCAACACATTCTTTCCAAATGGCAAGGCAGAAAGAACACTGCGCAAAGGGGGAGGAAAAACCAGCTCTTCAGGTGGCTTTTTGCAGTCTCCGTATTCAGAAGAAAATGGGAATTTCCTAGAGCCACATTACATTCCAGGTGCTGGAGGAATTAGAAGGTGTGTATTCTCTACACTACACTTTCCCTCCAGGCCACCCCCTCCCCATACACACGGTTTTTTCCTCTCCCTTTCTCACCATTTGGTGCCCTGCAATCTGAATTTCACACAGTAACACGCAAAATATGCACACAGACAATTCGAAGCAGATGATTTGGTTACCATCCTCTGAGTCATCATTTTGTTGCTCGGGGTCCCTGGAGATGCCTTTCAGGGTAAGCAGAGGATTTGGTTAAAAGCCACTTAGAACTGTAATCAATATGGGAGCAAAAGGCGCAATTGTAGCTCAACCCTCCTGAAGCTTTTGGGGGACAGCCTTTCTATGTGTGGCGTTGGTGGGAGTGGGGACCACTTACGAACACCCTGGCCGTCTTGCCCTCAAGGAATGCAGAGACCCGCTCCAGTTCAAATGCCCAGTGTTCTTAGGATCCAGGGTCTATGTGTCTTTGGCAAATATAGCTAACCTTTTGTTTGTTTGTTTTAATAGCCACTTGAAAATAAGCCGGGTGAACGGCCCCTGAAGTAGCTGAGACTCAGAAAAGCAGGCCTGCTTGTTTAAAAGTAACATAATCCCTCCCCTCCTTTCAGCTGTCCTAAATCCACATGCTGGAAACACATTTCCCAGTCTGTGAAAAGGTCAGGGGAGCACTTCAGAGCCTTTTGAGAAGTGTAGGAGAATCCTAACTCCCCAGAGGGGTTGACAGCACCGAGTCACTTCCCAAATGCCCCATGGGAGGCTGAAAAGATTGGCTAGGGATATGAATTCTGCCAAGTGTGGGACTGCTTAGACAGAAACCTATTGATATTGGACTAGACTATCTGGGAAGGAGTTTTGAGTTGTTCCTGTCACTGAGAATTTAATCAAGGGACTCGCTGTCAGGGAATGCTTGGATTCGAGTTTCCTCATCTATAGATTGAAGATAATAATTTCACTAAAGTAAGATAAGTAAGGGCCAGCTAGATGGCTCAGTGAACAGAGTGCTGAACTTGGAGTCAGGAAGCTCTGAGTTCAAATCAAGCCTCAGACATTTAGCTATGTGACCCTGGGCAAGTCACTTAACCTCTGTTTGCTTTAATCCACTAAAAAAGGAAATGGAAGACCACACCAATATCTTTGCCAAGAAAAACCCCATCGGGGTTGCAAAGAGTCAGATCTGACTGAACAACAACAAGAAGACAGATAACCAGAAATATGGGTCATAGAGATGGGCCATAAGGTTGTAAGTGGGATTTGAAGTTAAAACCAGGGTCACAACAAAGACCAAAGGGCTAGCAAGAGGCAGCTAGATGGTGCACCGAGCAGAATGATGGGCTTGGATTTAGAAAGCCCTGAGTTCAAATCCTGCCTCAGATCCTTACTACTTATGTGACGCTGAACAAGTTAACTTCTCTCAGCCTCAGTTCCCTCCTCTGTAAAATGAGTTGGCCTTTAAGGTTCCCTTTCAGTTTTCCATTTATAATTCAGTTTTCCATCATAGTCTACTTCACAGGGGTGTTATTGAATACCTTAAAGTGATGTACAAATACAACTCATTGCTACTGTAGAGCTGCATTGGGGTTTCTGCACAAAGAAGACTGGGGGCGGGGATGGGGCAATCATATGACCCCAAGGTCATCGGGCAGAGGTTGTAGATGCTTATGCATTTGTCTTCTCCCTCCATCCCTCAGCTAGCCATGGACCACAAAGAAGATTCCAGGGGGTTAGAAGTCTCCGGCCAAAAAGAATTCAGATACAGTGGTTCTCAACCTTCCTAATGCTGCAACCCTTTAATACAGTTCCTCATGTTGTGGTGACCCCCAACCATAAAATTATTTTCATTGCTACTTCATAACTGTAATTTTGCTACTGTTATGAATCTATCTGATATGTAAGATGTATTTTCATTGTTACAAATTGAACATAACCCACAGGTTGAGAACCGCTGATTCAGAAGAAGATGCAAAGTAGTACCAGCCTACCTAGAGTCCCTAGAGCAGAGGCTTTTTTGTATATCATGGACACTTTTAGAAATCTGATGATGCCTATGAGCCCCTCATAAGAAGGTTTTTAAATAGAAAATAAAACACTAAATTAGCAAGACAAATATTAAACATAATTAATAACATATTTTTAAAAGCCAATTTTACAGATTCCTGTCCTAGAGCCAGGCATCAAAAATAAATACACATACATACCTACAGCAGAACGTTTGTTATCTTTGGTTTTTATACCACCTCCGTTTGTAAATATCTCCCTCACTCACCTAGACAGTCATCCCTTGTAGCAAAGGAAAGAGTCAGTCAGCCAGAGACATACACAGAGAGAAAATGAGATGGAAAGAAAGAGAGAGTGGATAAAAAGAGAAAGGAAAGAAGGAAAAAGAGGAAGGAAGGGAGAGAGGAGAGAAAAAAGAAATAAAAGAGAGGAGAGAGAAAAAGAAAGGAGAAAAGGAAAGAGAAGTGAGAGAGAAAAGAGCAAAAGAGAGAAGAGAAAGTAAGGGAAGATGAGAGAGAAGAGACAGAGACAGAGACTGAGAGAGAGACAGAGACTGAGAGAGAGAGAGAGGGAAAGAGAGAGAGTGAGAGGGAGAGAGAGGGAGGGAGAGAAAAGGAGAGCAAAGCTAACCATCATAACAATAGAGTCTGACAGTATATGCAATATTTCATGTCTGCAGGCCCTCACTTCTGTGAAAGGAGGAAGGTATATTTCCCCAATTCCTCTCTGTGGTTCAGCTTGGCTCTTCTCATTACACATTCAGTAGAATGTGAGTACAGTAAACCATATCTTTTGTCAAATTTGATACCTTGCTGCCTACCTTGATATCTAAACTCCTAAAAATGTCCCTGGGCCTCACCTCTTGCTTGCTCCCTGGACTTTGTTGTGGTACTGGTTTGGGCTTCAGGTCCCACTTACCACCTCTGACCCTTCAGCTTCATGACTTGTTTTTAGACTGGACCTGACTCAGGCCAATTCTTTGGCAGTTTATGTCTAACAATGGAACAAAGTGAAATCATTCAATGGTTAACCAAATAAGATGTACTTAGCCATAACAGGGTGAGGATCTTGAACATGGCTATGAATCAGGAACACCTCAAAATGAAGTTCTCCTACTACTGAGTTGCCTATAGTCATCCCCTGGACAAGCATCTGTTTTGTGCTCATGACCAGGAAGTAAGCCTTTAGTCCCCTGGGTCAATTAAGTCTCAAAGTTGGTTTCAGTATCTCTAAATTAAAAAAAAAAACAAACTAGCTTAACTTCCATCAGGAAGGAACTTATTCTATTGCTTCCACTTGCCTCTATTTCTGATTTCTTATCTTATAATTTTAAGGTGCTATTGCCCCTAACATGCTTGTGGACTTCTTGGATGCTCATCCCCCCCAATCCACAAATGAGAATGATGTCATTCAGTTTCTTTCCCGTCCCACACACCCAAACGCTAAAAATCTTTTTAGATTGCTCTTTGTATAGCATCAAATTTGTGAATCTTATCAGACTTATGGATAAGTGAACAATTTGTAAATGAACAAGAGATAGAGAGCAAAATTAGGTGTAAATGGATAATTTTGATGACATTAAATTGAAAAGCTTTTGTATAAATAAAAAAATAGCCAATATTAGAAGGAAAGCAGAAAACTAGGGGAAATTCTTATAGATTGTTTCTCAGATAAACATCTTGTGGTAGAATGCTGCTGTGCTATAAGATATGATGACTTCATTGATTTTAGAAAAAACATAGAAAGATTTGAATGGAATACTGAAGAGAGTAATGAACAGAACCAAGAGAACATTGTATATAATGACAACAACATTGTTTTAAGGATGATTTTGAGCAAATAAGTCATTCTGTCTATTATAAATGCCCAAACTATAAATGACATATGAAGAAAAATGCTATCCTCATCCAGAGAAAGAATTGATAAATAGAAGTATGCATAGAATAATTTTACATATGTTATGTATGTATATATACATATATATATGTATATGTGTGTGTGTGTGTGTGTGTGTGTGTGTTTATCTAATGGTAGCCATCCTGGGGGGGAGGGGGAAGACAAAAAAGAAAAAAAAAGAAATTTACATGTTAATTTTGTATATTTGAAAGGAATGTTATGTATAGTAGATTTGCAGTTTCATGTACAATCATCTTTTTTTATTGTACCATATTATGGAAATGCTTGTTTTATTTCATAAATAAAAATAAAATTAAAAAAATCAATCAGCCAACCAACTTGTCACATATTTATTGAGAGATATGAACGTACCCATTGTGTGAGGTGTTAGGAATAGGGGTTGGGAGAGGAGGTACAAAGGCATCTAGGAAGCTTATTGTCTACAAGACAATAGAAAGGAAATTCCTGGAGTCTAAATATCTGAACTGATTATATGATCCTACAGGGCAAGAGAAACTACACTCAAGTCAATTTGTCTTCTTTGCAGTATCAATCATTGACCTTTGTATTAAAGGATGACCACAAAGTGGTGGCTTCTCTTCAGATAAGGTTATTTATGGACTGGTAACCCTGTTACTTCTCCTTTCCAAACATTTTTGTTTGTTTCCTTCAAACATACATATATACATACATACACACACATATGTGTATGTATATACAAACATGCATATACATACATATATGTATATGTATACATGCACATATATGTATATATGACTCTCTACAGTCTTACATCTAAAGGAAGGCTGTATTATTCTGAAACTAAGCAAATGACTGCCCCTAGTCTAGTTATTCTCTAGATCAGACTAAAGTGGGGAGTATGAACCCCTGACCACCCATGGCTTGAAAAAAAGGGTGAGGTAGAAAACAAACAAAAGGTAAGAAGAAGAAGTCTTACCTCACCCTCATTGAGATAGCCAGTCATGGGATTTGGCTCCAATATAAGCACTTCTAGCCTTATCCCCTTATAATTCCTCCATTGAAACTGATCATCCTTCAGCTGGCTCAATAAATTCTCTACTTTTACCTTTTTAAAATGACCATTGTCAGCTCCTCAAGAAAGTTATAAACCTTACTGTTTAGGAGTCATTGGGAAATGTACGCCTCTTTCCCCTGCCCCAGAATCTCTTCATGGCTGCAGTAGGAGACCCTAGGAGGACAGAATCAGTGTTGGAGACACCATCTGGAGAGTACAAATCCCATCCTCCACCTTTCCATTTTGAGCAGAGCAGAGTGAATCATAGAGAATGAGTAGACAGGGATGTACATCA
Source organism: Pseudochirops cupreus (assembly GCA_028627135.1). Classification (NCBI taxonomy): domain Eukaryota; kingdom Metazoa; phylum Chordata; class Mammalia; order Diprotodontia; family Pseudocheiridae; genus Pseudochirops; species Pseudochirops cupreus. The sequence goes on from CM053582.1 coordinate 242,905,828, forward strand.
GAGATCTCATATTTATTACCTTTCACTCCAACCTACTTCTCTTCCAAATTGGTTTGTGCATATCTATGGACATCATGTGTCTTAAGCTCCCTCCTTCCCCTGATGTCCTATTCATCCTTCAAGGCCCAGGCTAAGTGTTCCTGATGCCAAATTCAGTGCTTTAATCCATAGGCCACCTACCTGCTGCTGCTGCTGGAGCTGAAAGAGATGTTAGATATCATTGAGGCCAACCACTTCATTTTCCAGAAGAGCAGAAGTTTACTTTTAAGTAGCATACAATTTTCATCTATATGCAATGCTTTGCACATAGTACACATTTAATATATCTTTGCTTGATTATTTATAAATGAAAAAAAACCTAAGCTTTTGAGAGGTGATATGAATTATTCAAAATCAAACAGTTGACAGCAAAGTCAAGAATAGAGCCCAGGCCACTGATTCTTTCAATTTTGCCATCCTATTTCCTCCTTATCTTGTCTCAGGGCTGTGTACACAGTCACTACTCAGTAAATATTTTTTTTACAATGGAAATGAACTAAAGAGTATTGATTACAAGACTTATGGAGACAGATTTCATCTTCTTTGTGTTCCCAATATGGTACTCAGTTCCCAATTCATGGGGATAACTGATTGAATGACAAACCTATCTTTGATGCCTCTCAGAAGTGGTATAGAGACCATAGGACCATTGATTTAGATTTGGAAGTGCCCTTTGTTCATCGTGTCCAGGGATTCTTAACCATCTTTATGTCAAGGACCCATTTGGTAATTTAGTCAAGCCTATAACTACTTTCTCAAAACAGTGTCATAGACTTATTTGTCAGTTGAGTGAAGCCTAGGGATACTTTCTCAAAACAATGCCTTTAGATGTATAGAATTAAATACATAGGATTATTAAAATTATATTGCAAGAGTTATCAAAATGTGAGGGAAAAAAAGCAAAGTCATAGAACCCAGGTTAAGAGTCCCTACTTCTAGTCCCTGCCCTCAAAGAGTTTACATTCTCCTTGGAGCAGGTGAGGGGAACATTATTTTACAAATAAGTAAACAAAGAATAATTTGATGAGAGGCTATGAGTGAGTATTAGTGAGTACAATAACTCCAGAACTGAGGGAATTAGCTACTAGGTGACAGGTAGGAGAACATTCACTACAGACATCAAAAAATGCCCTTTGTAGAGAAGGCTGAACTCAAGCTAAGCCTTGACTGTAGGTGTGGATTCCAAGAGGTAGAGTTAAGGAAACATCATTCCAGGTACAGAGGATGAGGGAGAACTGTTCAAAAGCAGGTGTGGAAAATAAAATATCCTGTAAGGGGAGCAGCAAGTAAGCCAGTTTTATTGAAATGTAGAGTTTCCAAGGGGGAGAAATAGGAAATCAGTCTGAAGATGTAGGAGATCTCCAGTAAAGTCATATATTGACACTTCTCATGATGTGGAGGTAGCCTTTGATGATTCCAATGAACGTTAATGCCAGGAAAGCACAGTCCTCAAGCTGGAAAGCTTCCAAGTTTGGGCCCAGCAACAGACTGTTTGTTGTCCAAGAATCAACCTAGCTAAGTTGTGAGAGGCTATCGCCAGAAGGTTGACCAGCAGGTGATGAATATTTTTGGTCACAGAAAATCATGAAGACTGCCGACTAAAGGATGGAGGGATTATGTTCTAATTCACTGAGCACAACAGCTTCAGGATTGAGGGAACCATCGATTTGTGGTTCAATAAACTTTTCACCTCTAGACTCAGGTCATATGTTTATTCAAACAAAAAAATCAGGACTGCTGCAGTCTTTGCAAGTTGCTCCAAGGTATCTTATGGCTCAGGGTAACCCCAATAATACTTTCCACTTGAACAATATCGTTCACAAAGTTACTTCATATCTTTATCTCATTTGATTCCCACAGAATTCCCATGAGAGAGTTAGGAAAGGGTCGTTATCACTGATTTTGCTGAAAGGTAAAAGTGAGGTTTCCACCAGTAAATTGACTCCCTCAAGATCTCTAGTTTGTAGCAGAAACTAGGACCTGGGTCTCCTGACTCCAGTCCAGTGTTCTCAACGCTCCATTATCCTCACTTACAGCTAGATCCCTCCTGCCAGAGTTGGGTGGCCAAGGGTTAATGGCTAGCGAAGCAGACAGAAATGCCAAGGCTGAGTCAGAAAGAGTGACTGGTCAGTTGGGAGAGTGGCCAAGAAGAGAAAAAGTGCCAAGAACAAGCTGGGCTCTAAATCAGGAGGAACAATTCCTGTTTGAGAGCATGGGCTAGTCAGAGATGGCACACAACTTGTGGCCTAGCCCAGATTTCTTCTTAACAGCTGGTGTGTCTGTAACAACCATGCCCCCTCTTGTTTCTTAAAGGGATCAGCTTATCAGATGATAGAATCTTGACAAGTTGCCTTGCTGGCTGGACTTAAATTTCCATGTTGGTTTCAAATGCATTGAGGGGAGGGTCTGCCTAATTCAGCTTTGTCTCCTCCACAGTCCCAGCATAGTACCTGGAATTTGGATTCAATTTGATTCAATGTAATTCAATTTAGCTTAAAAGGCTTCTATCAATTCCTCGCTCTCTTTTACCCTGGTAAATTGGCAAATTCCGCTGTTAATAGTATAATAGCTAACATTTACATAGCACTTACTTTATTCCAGTTTCTGTGCCTATGCATTTTATGATCATCTCACTTGATCCTCACAACCACCCTGGGAGGCAGGTGCTATTATTTGCTGCATTTTACAAATGAGGAAACTGAAGCAAACTGAAGGTAAGTGAGTGCCCAGGGACATGCAGCTAGTAAGTGTCTGGGGTCAGATTTGAACTTCATTTATCCTGACTCCCAGTCCAGTGCTCTATCAAGTACCTCAGTGGTACTTGATTGGAGCCTTGAAGGCAGTTTGAAATTTTAAGAGCTAGGGGTGAGGACAGAGAATATTCCAGGCACGGGGGTAAGGTATGGGGGGGAGAGAAGCAATGCGTTGTGAGGAAAGCAAATAGACCATTTGGGCTGAAATGCAGAGTGTGTAAGGGGGGAATAGCATGCAATCAATCTGGAAGGGTTGCTTGAGTCTAGGACTTTAAATGCTAAACAAAGAAGTATTTACCATAGGGACAACAGGGAGCCACTGAAAGTTTTTTAACAAGGGAGTGACATGGTCTATTGTTATTTTAGCAAAGTCAAAGCAGCTTAGTAGGTGCTCACTAAATATTGGTTAAATTAATGCATTTTCCTCCTTGGACTTCAAATGTCACTTTGCTTAGCCTTTCACATAGGTTTTTTTTGTTTGTTTTTCTTTTTGGAAGGGGGAAAGCAGGGCAATTGGGGTTAAGTGACTTACCCAAGGTCACTTGATTAGTAAGTGTTAACTATCTAAGGCCAGATTTGAACTCAAGTCCTCCCAACCCAGCGCCAGTGCTTTATTCACTTTGCCACCTAGCCAACCCCACACATTTTGTTTTTTTAAATATACTATTGGGTATTACAGAATTTGTGTATAAATGATATATTCTGAATAGACTGTAGACCCTGAAGGCAGGAACCATGTTTTCTTGGCTTTGTCTCTCATCCGCACAGCACAGGGAACTATACAGAGAAGGCATTTAACAAATATTTGTTCCTTTGAATTTGCTGAGTTGAATTTGTGTTTTTCATGGAAAGCAGAAATGGTGGATATAATTACCAGTTATGGGTGAACAAAGAATTATTTCGTCTTTGGAACACAGCGAGCAATCACAGGAGAACAAATACCAGGCCATCTAGACCACCTTGAATTTGAAAAAGAGTCAGTGCAAACAAATAGTTGACCAGCCTTTGCTCGAAGAATGAGGAAGAAAAAGTAAACAAATGAATTGATAGGTAG
>CM053582.1:242910173-242924458 GCA_028627135.1 Pseudochirops cupreus
ATAGATAGATAGATAGATAGATAGATAGATAGATAGATAGATAGATAGATAGATTAGATAGATAGGTAGGTAGGTAGGTAGGTAGATAGAATAAGAAGAATGAGAAGGCCGCCCCTACTTCCTCGGCAGTTCGTTTCACTTTTGGAGAGCTATAATTGTAAAAATGCTTCTCTTCACATTACACTTGAATTTACATTTGCAACTTCCATCCCCCATTCTCCTCTGTTTTAGCTGAATCAAACAAGTCTATGCCCTCTTCCACCTAATAGCTCTTTAACTACCTGACAACTGACACATTCTCCCTGTTCTCCAGACTAGACAATTCTAGTTTTTGTTTCTGTTTTTGTTTTTGTTTTTTCGGTCAGTTTTCTTTTGGCATGATCTTAAGACTCTCTACCCATCCTGGTTACCTTCCTCTGGACACTCTCCACCTGCTCAATGCCCTTTTAAAAATATGGTACCCTGAGCTAAACACAATGTAACCACCTCCATCATCCTGGATATTATGTCTGTCTTGATGCTACCCAAGATTGTATAACTTTTTTGGGTTAGGAAATCACAAAGTTAGAGTATACATGCCTCTGTCCAGTGCAACTCAGTCCAATTGTTTAGCAATCACCTGAATGTCAGGGAGGGATGCCTTTAGTTCACATAAATAAATAATCTACTTATAAGATACAGAGAGGCAGAGGGGATATAGAGTCAGAACCAGGATGACCTGGGGTCAAGTTCCACTTCTGGCTGTGACCAGAAGAGAGTCACTTAACTTTCAATATCCCAGGCAATTCTTTAAGACTATAAATTACACAAGAGGGGCATCCATGAGGGGAGGAATTCCTTAGACTAATAAAATCACTGGTCAGGACCCTAGTGAAAAATAAAAACTATTTAGAAGTAACTGAGAGTTGACAAGTTGGGCACTTTGGAACACAGATGGAGTTGGCATACCAGGATACAGTCACCTCTGCAATTACAGTATAGAAGAACATTGAACTTGTCAGGAAACCTGACTTCCAACCTCAGCTTTGCCTTCCTTTTCCACATCTCTCAGATAAGATGATCTCTCAAGCCCCTTATCTCTTTCACAGTCTGAATAAGTCTGATTTCCAATTGGAAGTACAAGTTCACTCTCTTCAGCTGTTTCTTTCTGGATCTCTTTTGGCGAACAAGATAAAGTTATTTTATGGAGTACGGAATACAAAGCTAAGCTTAAGCTTTGTAAAGGGTTCATTTGGAAAGGCAGACATCTATTTTCTATGTGGAGTTTGAGATGGAAGAAGCAATGCCCTAGAGGTCTTCTGATTTTCTTTTTTAACTATAATATTTACCTGGGAAAGGAATTGGGACAATCTGAGCCTTCAGACCAGAGGGACTTAAGAACACGACTAGTCCTCAGCAGAGAAGGGGGAGGGAGGGGAACAGCAACTGGGAATTTTTTTTTTGAGATTTTTCTTCCCAAATAAGGCATCTCCTATCCAATCAGCTGCTTTCCTGAGACACTGTCCAAGAACAATGCTTGGCCTCTCTACTCACAGCATAATGAAATCATAGATCGTAGCCAAAATGTAGCAACTCCATGTCATTTAACCTCTGTTTCCCCAAATTCTTCAACTAGAAAATGGGGACGTAATAGAACCTAACCTCACAAAGCTGTTGTAAGAATCAAATGAGATAATATTGGTAAAACACTTAGCACAGTGCCTAACACGTAGTAAATATGTAGTAATGTTTATTTCCTTCCTTCTTTTTTTGAAGCAGCTAGGTTGGTATAGTGGAATAGTGCTGGGCTTAGAGTCAGGAAGACTTAAGTTTAAATTCAGACTCGGACACTTATTAGCTGTATCATCCTGGACAAGTCACTGAACCTCTGTTTACCTCAGTTTCCCCAACTATGAAATGAAGATAATAACAGCACCTACCTGCCTTTTTGAGGATCAAATGAGATAATATTTTAAAGCATTTAGCATAGTAGCTGGCACATAGTAGGTATAACTTCTCTTCTTCCCCACACCCTCCAGCCTCCTTAGTTAGGTATTCAAGGCCCAGAGAAAGACCTAATAGTCTTCCTAACAAAATTTCTCACAGACAATAAGAAGCAGAGCTTCAAAATTGGAACCCAGACCTTCTGACTCTAAATCTGGTGTTCTTTCCACCATAGCTTACTTCTTTCTGATACTTACCATTTCTGTTTACCTTCTCCAAGAAGCCAGTGCAGCCAGGTGTAGTGCCAATGCAATATTTACCCATGATCACAATAAAGACCATAACTATATATATCACATGATGTTCAATCACAAAATATACCAGATTCTCCAGATAGAGGAAAGAACTGAAACATTTATTTAGACACCAGAAAACCAAATCCCAAAACCAGTAAGCCAATTCCATCATAGTACCAAAGATATTCAGAAGCCATAATAACACCAAGAGCCATACCATCCTTTAGCCTTCCCACAAACCAATACAAGATCAATATTTACTCACAAACCTCTCTATCTCCTTGCCTAAACACCAATCTCTCCCACGATCTGGCTAGCTCTCTCCCAGGTTTTATTGGTATTCTTTGCAAACCTATTTCTCAATCTCTAGGTTCTCCCTGCTGTAGCCTCTGTTCCCAGTTGTCCCAGAATCCTGTACTTTTAGACCACTCCCTTGCTAGGAAGACATAAGGCAAATCCTTCCACCCTGGGATAGCCATTTCTTCTTCTAAATCCCTTCTCCCTCCAACTAGAGGTCTGATATTTCACGATCCCATCCTTGTTGCCAAATGTAGTTTCAATGCAATATTTACAGCACCCATGATCACGGTCAAGACCATGACACTCGATTGCAAAATATACCAGATTCTCCAGGTAGAGGATAGAACTGAAGCATTAATTTAGACATCAGAAAGTCAAATCCCAAAACCAGTAAGCCGATTCTGTCATAGTACCAAATATATTCAGAAGCCATAAGAACACTGAGAGCCATGCCATCCTTCAGCCTCCCTACAAACCAATACAGGATCAATATTTACTCACAAACCTCTCTATCTCCTCATCTGAGTGTCCTTTCTCTCCCACCTTCTGGCTATCTCTGACCAGCTTCCTGTGGGTTCTGCTTCCCTTCAGCAAACTCCTCCCATCACAGGCTCCATGGGACCACATTCAGCCTATCAGGGGGCAGAGTTTATCTTCACAGCAGGGAAGGTTATCAAATTCCCCTTAGGTCTATTAAGGGGCAGGGAAGATCTTCAAATTCCCATTTCTATTACATTTGGCCCCAAGATCTTTTATGTCCCTTATATAGCAAAAATACATTAACAATAGACAAGAGTTTAGGGATAACTGGTGGAAAAACTGGTGTCAACAGAACTTTGCAACAATATAACAGGGATAATAGAAAAACTTGGCACAAAAAACAATAGTTTAGGGTGAGGGCTTGGGAAGCGATTATTATTCCTTTTGAAACAATACCCCTTGTGAAAACTGACCCTCCTTCTGAAATAACTATCAGAGGAACTGAAGAGTTTGGTTTGACTAATAGAAAAAAATTGGGAGCTAAAGTATGGGTGAAATGGAAGCCAGATGGTGTTCCAAAGGCTGCAGAGATTATTGCACATGGTGAAGACAATATCATAGTTGTTGATTACTCAGGAGAAGATGATTGTCAAACTGCACCCTTAACTCATGTATTTTACTGTGAATGAGGTTATGATAGTGAGTCATGGACTCCAGAAGCATGACTGACCCTATATTTGTCTCTTTTTGGCTTTTAGTCTGTAAGCTTGTTTGCAAGATTTGTTTTCTGCAGGCTTGGTACCTTCCATCTTCAGATGCCTGATTGCTTAAGCCAGATGTCATACTCTGTCCATGACTGTGATATGCCACTTCTGGACCTAGCATCAACCAAGTTCTGAATGACAGCTAAAGAACTGACCTTTCCAATGGGACTTCCTAGACCTAGCATTGACCAAGCTCTGGATGACAGCTAAAGAACTGAACTCTCAAATGGAGCCTTTTAGGGCAGAGACAGCTCTACATACAATTTCAGCTTGAAGTAGCTTTGGAGAAAAGACCTTTGCCCCTTACCCCAGGATTTTGAGCCCCATTTGTTCAAGGGGGGAAGGATGGGGTGCTTGTGCCCAAGCTCTTACCCTAAGCTATTGTTTTCTGTGCAAAGTTTTTCTATTATCCCTGTTATATTGTTGCAAAGTTCTGTTGACACCAGTTTTTCCACCAGTTATCTCTAAACTCTCATTTATTGTTAATGTATTTTTGCCACGTAAGGGACATGAAAGATCTTGGGGTCAAATGTAATGGGAATGGGATTTTGAAGATCTTCCCTACCCCTTAATAGACCAAAGGGGGAATTTCCCTGCTTTGAAAGTAAAATCTGCCCCCTAACAGGCTGAATGTAGTCACATGGAGTCTGTGATTGAGGGAATTTGCTGAAGGGAAGAGCAGAGCCCACAGGAAGCTTCCCTGCTGTGAAGATAAACTCTGCCCTCTGATAGGCTGAATGTGGTCACATGGAGCCTGTGGTGGGAGGAGTTTGCTGAAGGGAAGCAGAGCCCACAGGAAGCTGGGGATCAGAGTCAGAGAAATGATGGGAGAGAGAGATGCTCAGGCAAGGAGATAGAGAGGTTTGTGAGTAAATATTGATCTTGTATTGATTTGTGGGAAGGCTTAAGGATGGCATGGCTCTCAGTGTTATCATGGCTTCTGAATATCTTTGGTACTATGACGGAATTGGTTTACTGGTTTTAGGATTTGGTTTTCTGGTGTCTAAATACGTGTTTCAGTTCTGTTCTCTACCTGGAGAATCTGGCATATTTTGTGATTGAATGTCATGTGATATTTATAGTCATGGTCTTGATTGTGATCATGGGTGCTGTAAACATTGCATTGGCACTACAACAGTTTGCTTCTAGCCTCCTTCCTGCGTCTGGTTAGTCACTCAAGTTCTAAACTGTCTTCTCTCTTCCTTTCTCTTTCTTCTCATCATCACATTCCATCATGTCTGATAAAATTTTATTCTTTTCTGTCCTATTCTTTCAGGGGCTTTTCTCTTTGCTAGGTGAAACATATAAAAATGTTGTTTGTCCTTAATTTTTGAAGAGGACCAATGACATAATGGAATGATGTCTTGATTCACATGTGAATTGGATTTAAGTGAGGCAGTGTTGCACAAAGTTAACAACCTCCCTTCCTCTTCCAGAATCATCAAAGTCCAGTGGCAAGGCAAAATTCAAGATAGTTGGCTATGGCCCAGGATGCAGTGGATGACCTTGGCATCTTTGATGTCTAATCATGCTCTAAGTGCTACACAGTGCTTGCTTCAGCTGTCATCATGGTCACTGGAAAAAACTGTTCTTACCTGCTATAGAGCCAAGGCAACATTCATGGTCTTTTCTTCTACCACTTGAAAGCCTCCAGCTTCCTCTTCTAAAGGAGAGGCTGAACAATGTAAGACAGCCAACTCCCTTTTCATCTGAGTTTTCTCTTCCAACAGTTTGAATCTGCTTTTACATATAATACAGTAACCTGTTGGTAAAACCCAGCCTCTTCTACATACTCCTTCCAGTTCTTTTCCTGGTTTTATTGGCACTCCTTTCAAACATGTTTCTAAATCTCTAGGTTCTCCCTTCTGTAGCCTCAGTTTCCAGTTTTCACAAAGCCCTGTACTTTTAGCCCATTCCCTTGCTAAGAAAGAATAAAATAAATCCTCCCATCCTGGGATTTCCATTTCTTCTTCTAAAGTTCTTCTGCCTCCAAATAGAGATCTGATATTGCGCGCTCCCATTCTCATCACCAAACATAGTACCAACGCAGTATTCACAGCACTGATGGTGACTATGAATATGCCAGCACAGTTCTGAATAGCAAAATGTAACAGACTCTCCATATAGAAGACAGAAGCAAAACATTTAATCAGATACTAGAAAACCAAATACCAACACCAGGAAACTGAATCCATCACAGAAACAAAGAAGTTATTACACCATAGCATAGAACTGAACCACACTATCCATTAGCCTTCCCCAAAACACCCACAAGCCTAGCTGTTTGTTTGCCTGCATCCTCTCTCTCCCACCATGCTAGTGGCTCTGAGTCTCAGCTTCCTGTGGGCTCTAGTGAACCCTTCAAGCAAATTCCTCCTACCATAGGCTCCATGTAATTACATTTGGTCTATTAGGGGGCAGGGAAGATCTTTAAAGTAGGAAGGATCTTCAGATTCCCATAGGCCTATTAAGGGGTAGGGAAGATTCATCAAATTCCCATTACCACTACACCTATCCATTCTGCCAGGGGGTCTTCACATGGTTGGGGTAGATATTGGTTGGTTGTTGTCCTTTGTACTCAAAGAAGACCAAAATGACATTACTATTTCAGGGTCAAGGTATAGAATGTTCAGCTGTGGCCCATTAGACCAGTATGAGTTGGAAAGCTCTACCACAACTCAGGCACAAATAGTCCATATGAACATTTGGAGTAGAGATGTCTCTAAGTTTTCACAGTTCACTTTTCTTTTGAGCTACCACAATTCTGCTTTGCTTATGGAGCACAACGCCTTCTTTGATGTGGGCATGCTATGCTGGGTGGTCCTGTGCCAGTGTCTCCCATGTTTCATAACCTATTCCAAAGTTTTTCAGAGAGATCTTGAGAGTATCCTTGTCTTACTTCTGACTTCCATGTGAGCACTTGCCTCGTATGAGTTCTCCAGGTTTGGCTTTTAGGCAAACACATGTTTGGCATTCAAACAATGTGGTCAGCCCACTGAAGTTGAACTCTGCAGTAGACTTTGAATGCTTGACATTTGGGGTAGAAACCCCTCAAATTCACCATTGGGTTTGAGACCTGTCAATTACCCTCAACTTCTTAGCACCTCTGCCAAGATGCTTTACTGGGGGTGTGGCCTCTGTGAATGCTACCACTTCTTGAAGCCACAGATGAGAGTTGAGTATCAGATAGACACCAAAGGTAGACGAGCAGCCCTGAAAAGGACTCAGCAAGCCCTCACAGCAGAAGTGCTAGTCCTCCCTGAACAGCCCATATACCCCATATAAAAATGAGTCATTAATCCGATAAACTAATCTCATTTAATGAATTACTCCATCCAGGTCTCAGAATACTGGATCCAGGAATGATGGTGTGAATTTAGACACCTGTGGCAGGTAGGATCATTCCTAGGGGGCTTTGTAGCTCAAGGAAAATCATACTACATACTTTCCTTAACCTTTTGGTTTTTGCTTTTTTTATACAACAATCATTTCCTTATCTTTCTCCCTCCCAACTCCCCCAAAATACTTTTTTTTTCTAATGAGGGAGGATAACAAAGGAAAATAACTAAGTATAACTAGCTAAGCCAGGACTTTTGAAATTGTATGCAAAATTTCAAACCTAGAGTCCATGTCTTTCTATACGAAGGAAGGAAGTGTGCCCCATAATCTCTTCTCTAGTATCATTAAAATTACTCAGAATTCCACTATTTTTGGTTATTGTTTTCATTTACATTATTGTAGTCACTGTTTATATTAAACGCCTGATTTTTCTTTCTTTTTTCACCATGTATCAGTTCATTAAAAATTTCTCATACTTTTCCAAATTCTTCATATCCAATTTTTGGCTCAATAAGATTCCATTTCATTTATATGTCATAATTTGTTCAGCCACTCACCAAGTAATGGACTAGGAACCACTGCTGCTGTTAAAATATGTGTGTGTATACATACATATATACACACATATACATACATACATATATACACATATACATATATACATATACATACACATACACATATATATGTGGGGGTTATGTTTGGGTGTGGGTATAAAATTTACAAACACAAAAAAGTGCTGCTATGAATTTTTTGCAATATATGGGACATTTCTGTTTTTGATCTCCTTGTGATACATACCTAAGAGTGAATCAAACAAGATAATACATATCTTTGCAAACTTTTCAAACCTTAAGGTGATTAGATATTGATGATGATAAAGAGGAGTAGGAGGATCATTGGGTCAAAGGGTAAGAAGAGATTATTGACTTTTCTTCTTGAGAATCTCCAGATCCCTATTACCTGTAGGATAAAATACAAAAGCTTCAGCTTGGCATCCAAGCCCTTCATTATCTGGCTCCAGTCTACCTTTCCCAGCTTATTTCACATTATTCCTATTCATTGAGTATATATTCCAGCCAAACTGACCCCATTGGCTGTTCCCCAACCTCCACATTCCATCTCCTACCTTTGTGCTTTTGCATGGATTGTACCCCATGTGTCTTATTTCCAATTCTTAGAGAAACTGGCTTCCCTCAAGGGGCAGTTCATATGTTAACTTTTCTCTTCCCCCTTAGAGTAATTGCTCTCACCATCCTCAAATAGTTAGGTAGAGGAATGATTTTTCTCTTTACAACTCATACTACTTCCCTCCCCCAGTAGATGCAAGCTTCAGCTATTTCTTTTTTTGTCTTTGGATCCTCAGTATGCAGTACATTTCATTGAATACAAGAGATGTTTCATAAATGCTGTTGTATTGAATTGTATTCAGTTTTCTCACATAATTCCAAATTGCATTCCAAAATGGTTTTAAATATTTAAAAATAACTGAAAACTGGTTAAAATTAACTTTAAGTACATATTTGAAGAGGAAAATATGCAGCCTGAAGAGTAGATAGGGAACATGTAGGAGGGGCATATTATATATACACATACATTTATATATATATTTCATATGTAATGATAGTAACCAGCATTTAAATAGTGCTTTAAGATTTGCAAAGTTCTTTCCATGTGTTACCTCTCTTGATCATATGCATATGTATATATATATATATATATATATATATATATACATACATATACTTTATACATACATGCACACACACACACACACATATATATATCTTAGTTGTCTATATATCTCATATACCAAATCCTTGTCAGAGAAATCTGATACAAAGATTTTCCAACTCATAACTGCTTTCCTTCTTATCCTAGATGCATTAATCTAGTTTGTGGAAAAGGTTTCCCATTTCATGAAATCAAAATTCTCTTTTATTTTTCATAATTGTCCCTCTCCCTTGTTTGCTTAAGAATTCATCCACTATTGACACTTATGAGAGGTATATAATTTGCTTCTCTAATTTTTTTTTAATATAATATGATCCTTAATATTCAAAGGTTGTGTATCCATCTTGAACTTATTATAGAATGCAGTGAGAGATGTTGGTCTATACTTAAGATCCGTCAGACTGTTTTCCAGTTTTCCTAGCAGTCCTTATCCAATAGAAAGTTTTTTCCTGGTGACTTATGTTCTGGGGTTTATTGAACACTAGGTTATGGAGTTCCATTATTTCTGAGTCTCTCTCTTCTATCAGCCTGTTTATTATTGATGTTTATTTAGTAAATTATTTTTTAGTTGTGTATTTTCCTTCTGAGTAAGGGGAAATCAGGACAAAATTAGGAGTTTTTTTTTATTATACATATGTGTGTATGTGTATGTGTATGGATAATATATAACGATATTAGTTGACATATGACATTTTAGATACTTTTACCCACACAACTTGGTGAAATAGAGATCATTATTCCTATAATGCAGATGAGGAACTAAGGTTAAAATAAATTAAGATCACTTACAAAATAGTAAGGGTTAAAGTCAGAATTCAAGCCAAAATCTTTTGGTTCCATCGTGTGTGTGTGTGTGTGTGTGTGTGTGTGTGTGTGTGTGTGTGTGTGTGTGTGTGTGTGTGTGTGTGTGAAATTACACCAGAGTACTTCCTCTTCAAGTCATTAAAAAATGATTTATTGTCTTTAAATTCTGGGTCCAGAAATTCAATTCAATTAGAATCAATGCAATCTAATCCAATGCAATCCAATCCAACATAGCAAGTATATATTGACTGCCTACTAATAATACTCAAATAATTGCTAATAATGACCAAATCCTAAAACATTCCTACCTTTGAAGAACTTACATTTTACTAGGGAGATGCTATGTGTACATAGCCAGTTTGAGGATTAAAAGAACACTAAAAATTAGGGAAATGAGGAGAGATTTCTTAAAGGATGTGGCAAAGATAAATAATGTGGCATATTAAAATGAGTATTGGGTTGGCTTCAAGAGACCTAGGCTTTAGTCCCAAAGTTGTCACTACCTAGATTTGTGATGATAGGTAAATCACTGTTGCTGGGTTATTTCAGTAATGTCTGACTCTTCATGATCCCATTTAGGGTTTTCTTAGCAAAGATACTGAAATGGTTTGTCATTTCCTTCTCTAGTTCATGTTACAGATGGACCAAACAGGGTTAAATGACTTGACAGGGTCACGCACCTAGTCAATGTCTGAGACTGGATTTGAACTCAGGAAGATGAGTCTTCCTGACTCCAGGCCTCCACTCTATCTACTGTGACACCTAGCTGCCCTAAATAACTGTACCTCCATTAATGTTAGTTTTTCATCTATAAAATGGGAAGAATGATGCCTTTCTCACCTTACTTTCGAGGATTCTTTTAAAAATCGAGCAAGTTAATTAATGGGTTTAGGTGAAAGTACTTTGAAAAACATAAAGACTCCATTAAAAAAAAACAACTCAGACTTGTTTTTACAGTTATAATAAAATAGCATTATAATACCAAGAATTAGAAATTGTAGTTTCTTCTTGAATTTACCTCACTTTGCCTCATTTGCCATTTGGATTGGAGCTATTGACAAGCAGAGCAATGGGAAGAGTCTTGGATTTCACACCAATAGGCTCAGGGTCAAATCTCAGCTGTTTCCTTAATTACCCATTTGTCCTTGGCTAAGTTACCTTCTTTTTGATCCTCATCTTCCACATTTGTAAAGCAAGCAAGGTAGACTGGGTTTCCTCTGATATCCTTTTCCAGCTCTAAATCTATATGATCTTTATTCCTGATCTGAGAAGTAATAAAACTGAGATATTCTATAATTCAGATTTATCATTAATTTGGACTGGGTTTGTTTCAAAATTACCCCAAATTGGGGAGTTTTTCTGCAAATAAATACTGTAAAAAGTAAATAGTTTTAACTTTGGTCCAATCAAGAAGTACCCAGCTACAAAGGCAACCAATCCAAAGCCCTGTGTTTGCCCTCGAAGCGTAAGAAGGGTTGAATGTGCTTTTACTGTTGGCTCCAGATAGGGCATATAATTATGGAGCCCACTTTCCTCATATCAGACAAGTTGGAGGAGGCCTGGCTCACATTCTTTGGGTTTATAGGTAATTAGGGTGTTGGTAATGATTAGCTTCTCTTTAAGCGATCTGGCTGTTGGGCTTCTCATTCTTTGTAACATATACCCAGTGAATTTAATTACAATCTTTTCGGTGCCTGACAAACGTACTTAGCTATGATCCTTGTATTTATGTTCTTTCCCCACTCAGTCAGGACTGGAGTGTGTGTGTGTGTGTGTGTGTGTGTGTGTGTGTGTGTGTGTGTGTGTGTGTGTGTGTGTGTGTGTGTGTGTGTGTGTTGAGGTGGGGGAGAAAGAGAGAAAGAGGAGAAGAAAGAAAGACTGAAAGAGATGGCAGGAAAGTGAGAGAAGAGATTACATTTTAGATGCTCATGAAAATGTTCCAAGAAAGGCAGAAAAGGCTTTTTGGTTCATCAGCACATGCATTCGACATTCGTTTTTGGTTTGAAGACAATTTTTCAAACTGATATTTTTTCCCTTCCCTTCTCCCTTCCATAAACTTTATAATGCTGTGCTTCCTTTTGAAAGATTATGTAAGGGAGAACATGTGTGTGACTATAGTGGACACAACTTATAGGCTCAGGGAGAGCTAGTGAGCTTGAGGCCAAAGGCCAAATGACTCCAGCATCTGACAAGTGTGTGTATCTCATTAGAGCTACAGTGTCTGGCATCCAATATTCCATCCAGGAAAAAAAAAACACACACACAGATTGTTTGAATTGCAGGTCTCCCAACTGACGCATGGAGGGAAAGCAGGTTTTAAATACATTTTGCTTCTAACTGGTGGCAGTTTAAATTGTGGGCCCCCAAGAAAAAGAAAAAGAAAAACAAAACTGTGGAGTCTTCCACCAAACTGCCTATTCATGGATTCATAAAATTTTTAGAGCTAGAAGGAAACTTAGAGTCACTCAAAGGAATTAGAGGATTTTGAGCTGAAATGAATTTGAACAATCATTTATTCCTCTCATTTTACAGAGGGGGAAACTGAGGCCTGAGAAAGTGAAGAGGCTTGCTTAAGGCCACAAGGCTAGTTAGTATCATAACCAAGATTGGAACCAACATGTCCTGACTTCAGGCCCAATGATCTTCCCACTACACTATGCTGCTACAGTCGGTAATAGAGAGAGCCAAGGAGTTAGAGCCAAAGCACCCAAGTTCAAATTTAAACTTAACTAGTCACAACCCATGTGATATTGATGAGTCATTTAACCTCTCTTCTATCTGTAAAATGATGGCATTAGCTTGGTCCTCAAATGTCCCTTCCAGCTCTAAATCCATCCCTAACCATCAGATAGAGTACTGGACCCATAGTAAGGAAGACCTGAGTTCAAATTCCACCTCTGTGTAGCTGTGTGACCCTAGGTAAATCATTTAACTTCTGCCTGTCTCAGTTTCCTCATCTGTAAAAGTAAAGATAGTAGTGTCTGCCTTCCAGGGTTGTTGAGAGGATCAAATGAGATCATGTTTGTGAAGTGCTTTGTAAACTTTAAAGCAATATATAAATGCTAACTATTAAATCTACGACCCTATCATCCATTCCTTCTTTTCACAAATAGTTATTAAGTACCATATTGTATGCCTCATACTAGGAGATTTATGATATATAAACCCCTACCCTCAAGGAATTTACAATATAGTTGTGGAGAAGGAACTAACTAAAAGAAATATTTAGATGACAGTATGGGTAGCTCATGTGTCTTTGTCAAAAAGTGTAAAAGTTGGTGTAAAAGTTCAGAGATGGGAGAGGGAGACCAATGTCTCCTCGAGTAGTTGAAGGAAGCCTTTGGAAAGGGCTGCCAGTTCAACTGAAGCCTGAATGGTTAGATTTAGACTGGTATAGAAGGGAGGGAAAAACATTCCAGGTGGGTGAGATAATTTGAGAAACACTTGGAGATACGAATAAATAAGGTGTCTCCTAGGGATAGTGAAACAATATTTAATTAGAGCGTGGGTGTGTGAAGCAGAACAGAATAAGATAAGGCCAGAGGGATAGCATAGAGCCAGATTGGGGGAGGCCATGAATACTGGTCAGAGCTATAACTAGAGTAGGTCTTTTGCCTCTTAAAACAGTCTTAATATGGGACCACGGTTTCTCACCTAGCATCATTCTCATGTTCCCATTACCATGGTGGTCTCATCCTAAGTCTTGTCTTTTGAATCCTCCTATCATTTAAAAAAGTCTAGAACTTGGACTAGGTCTTATTGTGGTCAAAGTCTTGTGCTAGTTATTTTGAGGAAGATATACTAGAAAGAGGAACATGGCCCTTGTATTTGGAATATTAGTTTCTAGTTGAAATAGGAAAAAGGGGGTTTGGGAGGATAGATGCAAGGATGTACTGGAGCCTACTCAAACTGACTCAGAAGAGATGATTGTAAAATTTTCAGTATCAGCATTTATACCTCAGAAATTGACAAATGCTACAAATCAGGGCTCAATTTATGATTTTGTTGGCTGTCTAGATTTAAGAAATGGATGGAGAAAAAGTTAATAATACAGATTAAGCTTAAAAGTGTGCCCTGCGTGCAATTACCACCCCCTTCACCCCCCAGACATTTAGTTTTTAAATATTTTATCCACACACCTCTGGATAGATATAAGTGAAATTAAACAGTCAACAATCAATCAATGAACATTGGATCTATTCCTGGCATTAGGGATATACAAGAGATGAATAAGACACCCCAGATAACAGAGATTTTAGAGTCAAGTTAAAGAAGCAAGAAGTACCAGGTGAAAAAAATGAGAGAATAACACAAAACAGAGTAGAATCAAGAGCTGAAATGCATAGATGATAGCTGTCATGGGAAGCTAGGAAGGGGAGGGACTGCTGCTGGCTAGAGTTATCAGCAAAGCCTCATGGCAGAGGTAAGTCTTGAATTGATGGGTAAAAGTTGGGAACTTGAAGTATGGGGAAGATATGAGAAATAATTGATACATGACATTATCACTGTAGCTCAGGATTAAATGTTATTTCTTCTTTTTTTTAAGCTTAAATTATTTTTTAAAAATATCGAACGGTTCACTTTTCTTCCTCTCACCTGCCTCACTCTTTACCCTCACTGGAAGGAGGTGACGGGGGGGGGGGGG
>CM053582.1:242924558-243006208 GCA_028627135.1 Pseudochirops cupreus
ATCTTTAAAAACTTATTCATTTTTACAATGTTGTTGTTAAAATAGAAATTGTTTTCCTGGTTCTGTTTACTTTACTTTGCATCAGCCCATGCAAGAATTACTAAGTTTCTCGGAAACTTTTTATTTCTTCATTTCTTATAGCCCCATAATGTTCCATTGCGTTCATATGCCATAGTTTGTTTAGCCATGCCAATTGTTGGGCAAGGATTAAATGAAATTATGATTATAAAGCACTTTCTAAACCATCAAACAATATACACTATTCTTATTTATGCTTGTCAGTTCCATTTTGCTGGTAAACAGGAAAATAAACAGGGAAAAAGTTCATCTTGCCACTTCTTCTGTATGATACTTCAGGATGTTGTCCCCAAATTATAGCCAATTGTTGATTTCTGAGGTTTTAGTGCTGACACCAAAAATTTAACAATCAACTCTCATAATAAAGTTGGAACCCATTCTAGCACACCCTAAATATAACCTTTCCCTCATTCTTTTCCATAAGGGCACCTTAATAATCCCATTATCGGTGTCTCCAAAGATTTTCTTTCAGTAAACTGTATCACTGAGCCTGTCCTAAAATATGTTTTCCTCAATGGATACAAACCACCAAGGCTTTCTTATTGATGAATATTTTTGAGCACAAAAACTCTTTCCCAAGTTATTTCCCCATTCACTAGTATTATGACATTAATAAGTATGAATATTTAATGGTAATGGAATTTAAAGATCCCCTTGAATTGGCTTGGTTTTTGGGTTATGTGTTAAAACCCAGAGCTTGTGAATCCCACTTGTGGGATGGACTTGTTGACATGAAAAGAGGGGGCTGAACTGGGAGGAACTGGTGCCTTGGATTTAGAGAGAGGCCCAAACAGAGAGAAGGCCCAAGCAGAGAGAGGCCAGAAGAACTTCTGATAGCCAGCATCTGGAGGCTGCTGCTACTGCTGGAGAGAGAGAAATGAGGACTGAAGACTGAACTGGAAGGAAGGATAACTGTGGTGCAAGTATTTGGTCTGTCTGTCTTGATGTTATTTTGTTAGATTCGTCTGCTGGTAAAAGACAGTGCTGTTGTTGCAGAGGTCCTGGAACCTTGCTGTTGGTTCAGAAGCCCTGAAGGAGGATTTTCTTGTTGTATGTTTACAGAAATCCTGAAAGAGGGTCTTGCTGATGTTTTCAGGGGTCCTGAGACTGTTCTGCAGGCAGAGAGTTAAGCTTTGTCTTCCCAGGAACAGAGATTGCTGAGAACTTGCCTCCAGTCAAGATGAAGAAAAGACCTCTCCTTGGGTATTGAATGCTGTGATGAAATCACAACCTTGTTGTGGCTTAGGGGTAGATGGCCTTTGTGATCTCCACTGCCCCTTTGAGAAGGTGCTTGGTGGTAACTGATGATAATTGTAATTCAGTTGTGATCCAGGGGTGGAGTATTTTGATTTTTGTGCTTTGTGACAGACCAAATGAATGTACTTTGTTTGACTGGAAACTAATCTCCAGTTGGGTAGAGAGAAGACTTTGTGATTGACTAAATGAATTTACTACCCAGGGGTGGAGTACTTGGACCTTAGTACTTTGTGATTGAATTGAGGACTTACTAAACTATTGAGTTACACATGGTGAATGCTGTATTTTGATTTTCTGTGAATGTTTTGCCTTAATCTGTCACTGAATAAATGGAGTTTGCTATGCTCATAATCCAAACCTGGAAATTGCTTGTGTTTGGTGTTATAGAACAAATAGTAGCTTACATTTGTGTAGTGCATGTTGGATTACAAACTGCTTTAGAATGAACACTTTCTTTAATCACAAAGTACAGAGACAAGCTTAGACCATGCATAATCACTATTTCTTTGTTAGAATCATATTTACCTCATCTGAAAGGAGGGTCCTATGATTTTCTTGTGTAATCCAAGACAATTACATGACTGTGCATGAGGAGTGTGTCATATGTGTATATATGAGCATGTGTGCATGTACCCCTGTGGGCTCTCATACATGTTTGTCTATCTTTCTATCTATCTAGGGGGAAGACAGTAGTACTGTAGTGAAAAAAGTTTCGAGTCTGGAGTGAGAGGACTTGGGTTTCATATCTTGGCTCTGCTACCTGTTATCCATGTGACCTTGGTCAGGTTCAAGAACCTCTTTGACTCTCAGTTTCCTCTTTTGTAAAATGGACAGATAGGACTAAATGATCTTGAAGGTTCCTTCCAGTTCTAAATCAATCCTATGACCTTTGGTACTTCTGAACCTGAATGATTTTTTTTCCTGTTCTTCATGTGAAGTTTTTCATCCTTTTGTAGATTTGGGTTGGAAAAAAGGATCTTATTGGAAGCTGTTTGTTCCATATTGGGTATTTTGCCATCATCAGGTAATTGGAAGTGACTGGACTATGTTCATATGATCTGAGCAGAAATAGAATAGGTCAAAGGTGGAGTGGTAGTATTGAATATTAAGACGTTATATTCATGTGAGAAACTCTAGGAATCTGGGTGATGTGGGCGGAGGTGGGAGAGGGAGAGAAAGAAGGATTTTGATCTTTTCTCTGTCAATTTGGGTGGAGGCCAAAGGAGGGAAAAATAGAACTGTTTTTGTCAGTGGAGAATACTATATACCACCCAGACAGGAAGATTTAGATGAAGATTTGGGGAAACTGATCACAAGCCTAACAAAGCCTATATGATATATAGTAATGATAATGATAATGCGAGACAAATTACCCCAACATTTCATGGAGTTATTTCTCTTTCTGCCAAAATCAGAGCAGCAATTAGTTACTTCTTCATTTGTTTTAATAGTAATCTAATCCTTTAAAATGTTCATCCTTCATTTTCCAAGAGGACCAAAGACATCACAATGTTGGGGTATAGGTGATGTCTTAACTTGCATGTGAATTGGATTTAAGTGAGGCAGAGTTACATAAAGTCATCAGTCTCACTCTCTCTTCCAAGGTCATTGAATTTCAATTTCAAGACAAAAGTCAAGATGACTTGTCATAGCCCATGATGCAGGTAAAGGGAAGAATAATGTAAACTCTATTCTGGATCTGACTCTCACTAACCAGAAGAAACTGATTGCTGGAGTGGGAAATGATGAGAACCTTGGGTATGACACAGAGAAGTAATGATTCCATCCTAGAGTTTATGACAGAGAAGGAGAAAATTGGGTAGTCTGACATGTACCCTAGATTTTGGAAAAGCAGATGTCAGTGGGTTCTAAAGAAAGATAGAGAGGATTCCATAGATAAAAATGTTTCGGGGGAAGTCATTCCAAAAGTGACACGAGATCTTCAAGAATGAATGCCCAAAGAATTATTAAACTGCCTATACCCTTTGACCCAGCAATACTAATACCTTGTCTATTTCCAAAGATGATTAGGGGAAAAAAAAAGTGGTAGCAAAGAACTGGAAATTGCAGAGCTGTCCATCAATTGGAAAATGACTTAATAAGTTGTGGTATATGAACTGTGATAGAATACTACTGTACTATAAGAAATGATGAGCTAAATGACTTTTAGAAAAAACATGGAAAGACTTGCACAAAATAATGAAGAGGAAAATTAACGGAACGGAGAGAACATCATATACAGTAACAACAATATTGTTTTAAGAACAACTTTGATTGAATAAGTTATTTTGTCTCTTATAAATACCCAAATTAACTATAACGGACATAGGAGAAAGACTCTCTGCATCCAGAGAAAGAAATAATAAATCGAAGTTTGCATACAATAATTTTACATATATTTGCATGTGTGTGTGTGTGTGTGTGTGTGTGTGACAAATGCCTATTTGTGTCTAATGGTAGCCATCTCTAGGGCAAGGGAGGAGAAAAAAATGAAATTTACACGACAATTTTGTTGTGTATTTGAAAGTAATAGCAAATTGTACATAGTCTAGTAAAAATAGTGTCAATAATTCTCAAACTTAGAATGAGCTGAGACTGATGAGAGAAAGAAAAGAAAACAAAAATTATTTTTTTTAAGTTACATTAAGAGAAAAAAGAGGGTGAAAGAATAAATAAGAACTTTCCTTGGGGCTGATGGGATAAGATGATGATAGAGAAAAGATCAAAATCTCAATTATGATTTGGCTTCATTTCACCTTTATACTAGAAATGACAAGACAAAGATGACTAATAGGGAATTGATAGCCAAGATCACTAAAGAGAAAGTAATGGTGCACCCAGGTGCTGCTGCTGATTTCAGGTCACCTGGAACAGATAAGCTATAACTTTGGGTTCTGAAAGAATGGGCAGATGAGATTCCTGAGCCTTTGTCAGTATTTGAAAGATCATGGAAAAAGGAGAGGTACTCCAAGATTAGAGAAGGACAGATGCTCCCCTTCCCCTTTTTCTAAAAAGAGAAGAGTCTACAAACTTTGGAATAATGAACTTGATTTTAATTCCTGAGAAAATACTAGAAAGAATCATTAAAGAGACCATTGGCAAATGTCTAGAAAGGGAAGCAATGCATATGATGTGGTTAGGGGTTAGGGTTGCTCTGGAGACCCCAAAATACCCACATGCTGGGTCCTGCCTAATACATTCGCCTCAAGTCTTCTCTCAGCCAAAGAAAAGTAAAGTTTATTGAAAGTTTGCTTGTATTAGGCACAGGGTAGGTCTGTGCTAGAAAATTCTATGGCACTCTCACACAAATGGGGGCAAAAAGGGGTCTTTTTTACAGAAAGGTTGTGGGAGGAATCTAGGGGTGGTCTGGAGGAGGAGTTTGGGGAGGGTCTTCAGGAGGTCAATGAGTGATTAAGGGTGGGAAGTTGTTGGAGGCCACCTGGAGCCTACAGACAATGGTGGGCTAGGCCAGGTCAAGGGTGGATTGATATTTTGATAGGCTCAAGGGTGGGAAGTAGATGGACAATGGAGAGCTAGGCTAGGAACAGAGATCTGGGCAGAGCCAAAATGAAAAGCTTATGGCCTCTGCAAATGCTTCATCAAGTGGGAAGATTCAATTAGAGTTCAAGGGGTTTCCCAGAGCCTGTAACTCAATGATTCAAGGAGAGCTTAAGGACGTTCCCAGAGCCTGTATCTCAAAGATTCAAGAGCAGCTCAAGGGGTGGGGGTCCCAGAGACTACACCTCATAATTCCCCCCTCAAACAAATGGGACCCAAATTCCTTTGGGGTATAGGGTGAAGGTCTCAGCTTCTGAAAGTGCTTCCTGCTGGCAAGGGGTATAGAGCTGTCCCTGCCTCTCTGAGTCCTGTTCAAGGGGGTCAGACTTCACATTCCAGGGGCTAGACTCTGGAATGTGGATGATGCCAGATCCAATAGGCTGGAGAACTTGGATTCGGTCAGAGATTTGCATAGCCTTAGTGGTCATCCAGAAGTTGATGACTTGAACCCTGGAGGAGACAAATCTGGCAAGAAGGTTAAGCAAACAAAGACCAAACAGGCACCCCCACCCACCCCAACCCCCTTACCCCCCCCAACTCAAGAAGATTGGGTTAAGAATCTCCCAATTGGGCTGCTCAGAGTCTGAATCACACTGTGGGAAAATATCAAGCTTAGTCCATCTGAACTCATGTATGGGAGGCCCTTCCTAACCTCTGACATCCTGGTGGACCCAGAACAGCATTTAATTACCCAATTTGCAACTCAGTCAGGAGCTATCAGGAATGCTCTGACTGGATATGCCAATAAGTATCTCCCTATTTTTCCTGACCCCTTGTTCAATAAAGCTTGAACCATCTGTGTACCAGACTGCTTCCGGGTTCGGGAGAGGAGAATCTTTCAGATCAGCTCCACTGGTATAA
Organism: Pseudochirops cupreus; assembly: GCA_028627135.1. Classification (NCBI taxonomy): domain Eukaryota; kingdom Metazoa; phylum Chordata; class Mammalia; order Diprotodontia; family Pseudocheiridae; genus Pseudochirops; species Pseudochirops cupreus. The sequence continues at coordinate 242,930,313 of CM053582.1, forward strand.
ACACAGTCCAAGGTCTCCTCACAATCAAGAACCAAGACATCTGAGTGGGCACTGTCTGGGAGGAGGGTTGCCAGGTTAAGTGTGCGGCCCGCCCAAAGGGTTAGGTCAGGAGTATCTAAAAGCAAGGCTTGATATTTGGTGAGCCTGCCACTAGCCAGCCACTGGTGGCCCTTTGCTTCCAGGATGCTCTGAACTTGGTGGGGAGTTAGAACTTCCAGGGGCTGACCAAGTGTAAGTTTAGAGGCTTCCTCAATTAGAATGGCTGTAGCAGCTACTGCCTGGAGGCATGCAGGCCATCCTGCAGCCACAGAGTCTAATTGTTTTGAAAAATAGGCAACTGGCTTGGGGTCAGGTCCTAAGGACTGCTTTAGGACTCCCAGAGCCTGTCCTCTCCTTTCATCTACATACAGAGTGAAAGGTTTTCCTAGATCAGGTAGGGCTAATGCTGGCCTGGTGGTTAATTTAGCTTTCAAAGTCTCAAAAGCTTTAGTCTAATCGGGACCCCACCCTAGAGGAGTGAGTCAGGGCTCTGAGTGGAAGCATAGAGAGGCTTAGCAATAAGGCCAAAATTTGGGATGATGAGGTGCAGGCTCTGGGAACCACCTTGAGCTGTTCTTGAATCTTCGAGATACAGGCTCTGGGAACCTCCTTAAGCTCTCCTTGAATCGTTGAGGTACAGGCTCTGGGAAACCCCTTGAACTCTAATTATATCTTCCCACTTGATGAGACATTTGCAGAGGCCATAAGCTTTTCATTTTGGCTCTGCCCAGATCTCTGTTCCTAGCATAGCTCTCCATTGTCCATCTACTTCCCATCCTTGAGCCTATCAAAATATCAATCCACTCTTGAACTGGCATAGCCCACCATTGTCTGTAGGCTCCAGGTAGCCTCCAACAACTTCCCACCCTTAATCATTCATTGACCTCCTGAAGACCCTCCCCAAACTCCTCCTCCAGACCACCCCTAAATTCCTCTCACATGTATAAGACCCCTTTTTGCCCCCATTTGTGTGAGAGTGCCATAGAATTTTCTAGTACAGACTTACTCTGTGCCTAATACAAGCAAACTTTTAATAAACTTTACTTTTCCTTGGCTGAGAGAAGACTTGAGACGAACTCATTAGGCAGGACCCAGTGTGTTGGTATTTTGGGGTCTCCAGAGAAACTAAATTTTTCCCAATGTTGTAAAAGACAACCCAAAGGGAAACTTTTGGGAGCTACAGGCATAAGGCCTGGAAGTTCCTTCCTCCATAAAGGAAGGTTTGAGAGTAAGTCTCAAAAAAAAAAAACCCCAGAAAAAAGTACCTAAAGTTTTCTCAGTTTCCTCGAGCGGAGAGAATTGAAAGAATCTGGCTTACACTTCCAAATGGGGTATTTGTCCTTGTCCTCCACTGTTCAGAAGCTGCGTCCAGGTCCATGTTCTCCAACATAACCAAACAGGACTGAGAACCTTAGAGTGTCAAGCTAAATGTGACCTGAAAGGTCAGCCCCCCCCCCCCCAAAAAGCCCACCAAAACAACACCCCCCCCCACACACACACACCTCCAAGGTACTTGGAGAACAAGAAGGCAATGTAATAGGGAAAGAGAGAGCCTTACCTTCCAGTCCTTACTGGAGAAGAGCTTGAGATTAGCAGTGTTGGACTAGATGGTTGATGAGGCTTCTTCCAACCCTTATATATTGTGATTCTATGATCTTTTGCATAAGACTTGGGAAAAGCATGGTGGGGCAGGCAGGAGAGAGAGACACAGAGACAGAGACAGAGAGAGACAGAAAAAGAGAGAGACAGAGACACAGAAAGAAGAGGGGGGAGAGAAGATTTTGTAGCTAAATGAAGCCTATAAAGGAGCCCACATCTTCCATTACTCTTTTTTTTTTCCCTTATGGGAATCAATTTTTCTTATTATTAAATAAAAAATCCCTTCTCTGACCAGGTATTTGACTAATAGGTTTTTAGTGATTATTTTAATATAATTGGCCTCATTAATATCTCTAAGAAGCTTCCAGAATGTTCCCAAATCTACCTGTAATTTTGAAAATATGTGTGGGGAGGTAACATCCCTTTTTCCTACCACTTAAACTAAAGTTTCAAGCATTATGATAATCCTAATATGTATTTTTTAACATAAGTGTTGTGCAGTATTAGGATAATTAATTTCATTCATTCATCTCACTAATTCCCTGAATGAACAAATGAATTAATGAATGAATGCTGGATGATGGGTGATACAGAGATATACACAGAGGATAGAATGGGTGGTCAATACACTGGCTGTCCTGGACACAATCAGAAACAAGTCTACTGAATGGCCTCTCTACTCACCTCATCTAAAGCCTATATTTGGTTTAAAGATCAATCCAAGGCTTACTTCCTCTTTAACATCTTCCCTAGCCCACTGTGACCTCTTCTACTCCAGACACCAGTAATATTACCTGATTTTTTTTTTGGAGGGGCAATTGGAGTTAAGTGACTTGCCCAAGGTCACACAGCTAGTAAGCATTAAATGTCTGAGGCCAGATTTGAACTCAGGTCCACCCGACTCCAGGGCCGATGCTCTATTCACTGTGCCACCTAGCTGCCCTTTCCTCCCTGTAATATTATCTGTTTAAAATCTAGACTCTTTTGACAATGGGTATATACTTCCTTGTATATTTATTATCTTTCTTACATGTTTGGTTCTTCTCACCTAGACTTCTTAAGGGCAGGCATCATGTCTTCTAGCATAGTGTCTTACATATGGAAGCCAATCAATGTATTTTTGTCATTTGATTGGTGAAATTGGAGATATCCTAGATAGATAAAACCTCTCTCAACTTGGGCACAGAAAAAAAGAACAGTGGAAGAACCTAAAGGGAAAATATTCTTCCATGTCAGTAACTGTCAGGAGGTTGTGGGTAACAGAGATAGAGGTAGTATGCATAGCAAAAGTTGTAAGGACAGAGAAAAGGAAAAATTCTTAGTGCTTATCCCTAGGGATAAAGTTGTCTCTTGTGACTATGATGCTAAGAAATAAAGTTCTTTGCAACCTTCAATAACCAGAAGAGGGACCAACTAGATGGATGCAGGTGGTAGCTAAAAATTTGATATACCTGCTTTTAAAACATGACAAGTTTGGTTACTTCAGGAATGGAAGATCTTTAAGCCTAAATGAGCCTAGGAAAAGATGATCTCATCACCTATATGATCAAAAAAAAAGTAGGAAAACTCAGGGACACTTAGGAAAGGAAGTAGTTCAGAGAGTTGGAATGAGACAGAGATAGCCAGATGTCAGCAATATCATAGACGGGTGTAAAGGTAATATAAATGAGAAGATATTTCCCATCCGTTAATAGGCCCATGTGACCTGCTTAAGTTACATGGAAGACTAAGTCATATGAGTTTGAGTTACATGAAGCCTGTTGTGGAAGGAGCTTGCTGAATGGGTGGAGCAGGAAGGGTGAAACAGAGCCCAGAGGAAATTGGTGAGAGCAATCAGAGTTAAGGGAGAAAGAGGAAGCAGATAGCAACCTGTGAGTGTTCATTTGTGGGAAGACCCTTGCTGGGGTAAGACTTAGGGATGGCGGTACCCCCTGCGTGGTTATTGTGTATAGATTTCTTTGTTGCTATGATGGATTTGGCTTTCTGGAGTTTGAATAATAGTTCTGTCTTCCATGTGGATAGTCTGTTAAATTTTGAGATTCAGAATTATGCCAGCATATTTATAGCTGCCATAGGCACTGTGAATATTGTGTTTGTGCTACAACAGGTTGTGATTTTCTTTCCTCTCCACCTTCTCTGCCAGGTCAACCAACCTGGGTTCTAGTCCTGGCTTTGATACTAATTAAATTAACTGTGTGAACCTGAGTGAAAAGTATCATGACTGACCTCAAATCCAGGACTTGGTTCAAGTCCTCTGTCTTATACCTATACTGGCCCAGTGACCCTGGGCAATTCACTTAACCTCTCAGTACCCTGGATAACTCTCCAGGACTGTAAGTTGCAAAGAAGGTGCTAATCTGCATTGATGAAGGGAATTTCCTCATCTAGGAGATCTTTATAGCAATGAAATTACAGAATCAGTCCTTGCCTCTGACAGTGAGCATGTCAGTTTATCATCTGGATCCCAATCTTCTCAGGTATAAAGTGATACTATACAGTCAAATACCAGATATCTGCTTTAAAATAGAATCCATCTAAGATCTGAAATCATATTTAACCAGGCCATTTTAATTCCAGCAGATTTGTATGAATGCTATCAACTTTTTTCAGATACATAGTATACCTCCCTCTAGTCCTGCTACTCACTTTTCCCTATCCTTTGAACACCCACCCAGAGGCAAACTAGTTAAAATGAACAATTCTGGCTTGGGTGAGAGAATATCTTTCCAATGAAAACCTAACTTGGCTTTAGGTGAAAGATTAGCCCATTGAAAGGGTGGGCCCATTATTTTATCTTGGTAATAAGCCTGTTTGGAGATGCTTTCAATCTTCCGTAATTCTGCAAAGCCATCCTTTCAAGATTCTGGTATGTGCAGAGTGAGTCCAAAGGGCAGATATTAGAGTCAAGGAGACCTATTAAGAAACCAGAGGTTGACCCTACGCATAGGAAAAGTAACAAGTAACAAATGTGGAATGATTTGAGAGACACCAGGAAAACTATTCTCTTGTTTCAAATTTCTCCTCAACCCATTTGCCAAAGGGCTTGAAATTCTAGTAGAAGTAAAAAGGACCTCCAGTATGATCTGGTCTGACTCCTTTGTTTTACAGATGTGGAAACTGAGGCTTCAGAAGGTTCAGTGAAATGCCTAAGTTCACACAGGTAGGGAATCCAGAATTAGGATTCAGTTGGGTTAACCATTTCTATCTCCTCTTTTTAAAACATATATAGCCCTGAAATATGTGTAATACCTTATTGCGAATCTTTGTCAGGATCCTTTTCTCCCTGACTGAAGAGGCCAGGGAGAGCAACTATCCAGTGTCAAGGATAAGCTGGTAAAAATGCAAAGCCCCTCTTCGGAGTTTTTGACCTGGGGACCATTAACTTGCTTTCAAGAATATTTTGATAACTATGCTTCCTTTGTAATACTATGTATTTTATTTTCTGTGTTTAAAAATATAGTTCTTAAAGGGCGTCCATGGATTTTACCAATCTGCCAAAAGAGTCCATAGCGTAAAAAAAAAAAGTCAATGGAAAAATCAAGACCCTAGGATAGAGGCCTAGCTTCAATGGATATAGATATTTTACTAACTACCTACTATGTATAATATACTGTGCTAGAATGTAAGCCCTTTGAGGTGACAGAAAGAGTTTAGATTCAGCCTAAATGGAGCAAGGAACTTTAAATAATTCAATTTTTACAAATGTGGAATGGCTGAGAATGATTGATACAGTCCAAGGGCTCAGGCCCTAGAGTCTATGGCTCTCAAACCCCTGTACCCAAAAGTTGCCACCGAGAAGTGACTATAGTTCTCAGCACACCAGACTCTTTGCTCTGTCATCCCTAGCCACCTCTAGTTTAAATGATGATATTTACTAACAAGGGGGGGAAACATATGATTTCTGAATTAATGAATAAAGTTCAGAGTAATCAGAAGTGGGAATAAATGAAAGTATTTACTTTCTTTTATTTATTTACATGGTCCTATATTTACATGGATATTGATCATTTTGCCAAGTCTCCTGTGTGCATTATCTCATTTGCTACTCCACTACAACACCACTGTGAATCAGGTGGGGCAAATATGCTTCTCATGTTACAAATAAAGACATTGAAGCTCAGGTTAAGTGACTTGCCTAAGGTCAAATGGCTAATAATAAGTGTTGGTCGCTTATGTGACCCTGGGCAAGTCACTTACCCCTGTTTGCCTCTGTTTCCTCATCTGTAAAATGAGCTGGAGAAGGAAATGGCAAAGTACTCCAGTATCTCTGCCAAGACAACCCTCAAATGAGGTCACAAAAAAAATCACACTCGACAGAAAAATGACTGAACAACAACAAAGAGATTGAAGGAAGAATTGTCTGAGTGGGCCTTAAGAGATGGGTAAGTTTTCAGGCAGAGGGAAGGGTATGAACAAAGGCAAGTAGGTGGGAAAACATCATATTTGTGGGACAAAATGTCTTCTGGTTTAATCAGAACATGGAATGCATGGAGGGGAATATTAACAAATAAGAATGGAAATTTGAGGTTGCCCCAGATGTTTGAGGACCTTGAATGCCAGGTTAAGGAGTTTGAAATTTACTCAGTAGGCAACAGGGAGCCAATTAATGGTTCTGAGCAGAAGAGAGACAGAAAAGGCATTCTGTGAAGCTATTATTACAATCCAGGTAGGAAGTCACAAGGGATTACATTAGGGTAGCAGCAGTGGGAACAAAGAGGACCAGAGAGGTGAGAGTTGTAGGGAGACAAAATCAATAAGACCTGACAACTAATTTGATATGAGAGTTGAAGAAGAATTAAATGTTAAAGAAAACAGCAGTTTCCAAATCACAGAATTAGAGACTTGGAAGGGACCTCATTGGCCATCTAGTCAAACCCATACACAAAAAAGAATCGCCTCTGTAATGTTCCCCAAAAATGATCATGAAGAGTCTACTTGAAGATCACCAAGAAAGAGGTACCAGGGGCAGCTAGGTGGCACAGGAAATAAAACACCAGCCCTGGAGTCAGGAGGACCTGAGTTCAAATCCAGCCTCAGACACTTGATACTTACTAGCTGTGTGACTTTGGACAAGTCACTGAACCCCAATTGCTTTGCTTCCCCCCTCTAAAAAACCAAAAGAAGTATCTGTGACATCTCAGGTCAGCCAGTTACATTTTGGGACAACTCTCATTGTTAGGAAGCTTTCTCTGACATCAAACTTGAACTTACTTATTTTCTACTTCCACCCACAGCTCCTGGTTCTGCCCTTGGGAGCCAAACCAAGCAAACTAATCCCTTCTCCATATGACAGACCTTCAGATGTTCAAACAGATTTTTCTGCCCCCTTTGAGTATTATTTTTTCTCCAATATAAACATGCCTAATTTCTTCTGCCTAACTTCATATGTCTTAGGCCCAAGTACCTGCAACAAAAGATCTCCTCTGGACCTTTTCTAGTTTATCAATGTTTTTCTTAAATCACAGTGCACAGAACTGAACATGATACTCTCACTGAGGTCTGAGAACGGTTGGATATAGTGGGACTATCACTCCCCTGTTCCTGGAAGTTACTCTTTCTAATAGAGTCCTAGATCATATTAGCTTTTTTTTGGCTGCCATAACAATACTGCTAAATTAGATTGAGCAGGCAATTACTATCTATCCAGGCCTCCCATAATCTCCTAAGGCTTAGTAATGTTACACAGGTTAGCTACTCCTAATATTAGAGGGTCTCTCCTGGCTCTCTTCTTAGCTCTCTGACTGTTCCTTTTTCTATTTCCCTCACTGGTTCATCACCGTCCTTCAAATCACTAAATAAAAAGCCTTTCTTTTTTCCTTTTTAGCATGTATACTGTCTCTACCAGTAATCTCATCTACTCCCAAGGCTTCAATTATCACCTCAATGCAAATGTGTGAAAGCAAGTTTTCACATGGAGGTCAGAAAAAGTGATACAAAGCCACTCTCAAGGTCTTTTTGAAGAACTCTGGGATCAGTTGTGAAGCATGGGAGACACTGGCATAGGACTGCTCAGCATGGTGTGCCCATATCAAAGAAGGTGCTGTGCTCTATGAGCAAAGCAGAATTGCAGTAGCTCAAAAATAAAGTAAGATGTACAAATTTAGAGACATCCCCACTCCAAATGTTTATACAGACTATTTGTGCCCGACCTGTCACAAAGCCTTCTGAGATCATATTGGTCTGATCAACCACAGTCAGACACACTGTACTGTGACCTTGATGTAGTAATATATTTTGGTCCTCTTCAAGCAGGAAGGACAACAACTACCACCACCACTATGTAAATGACTTCCAGATAAAGACTAAAGCCCATTCTCTCCTCCAAAATTTAGTCCCACTTTTCCTTATTAGAAATTTCCTTATTAGAAATTAGCTTATTAGAAATTTCTAGTCTTTATGTCCCATCTGTACCACAAACACTCTCTTTTATAATATCTCTCTCTAGGCACACTACCACCACCCTAGTGAAGTCTTCATCTCAGAGTTGGAGCAATGTTTAGAGTGCTGGACTTAGAATCAGGAAGACCTGAGTTCAAATGTGACCTCAAATACATTCATTTAGGCAATATATATACTGTGTCACACTATACGTGACTAGGCAAGTCACCTCTCAGACTCAGTTTCCTCATGTGTAAAATTGTGGGGGATGAGAAGTATAAGGTGGTAGTGACAGGATAGATGGGTGGATATTGTTATGAATATAAAGTGAAGTGATATTTGTAAAGTACTTTGTAGACCTTAAAGCGTTATATAAATAAGTGCTAGCTATGTATCTCAGGCACGAAGACATCTGGGTAGAGCAGTGAGTTCAGTAGTAGACTTAAGAAACAGAAAAGATATAACCTTCTGAATCTCAGTTTCTTCATTTGTGAAAATAAAAAAATCAAAGCACCTAGTTCATGGAGTTGTTGTGAGAATTAAATACGATAAAGCTATATAAATGTTGATTATGTTACCACAGTTTTTTTTTCCCTAGCCCAAACTAAGATAAAAGTTTCCTAACTGGTCTTATTTCCAATTTCTTCTATCTCCAAACCGTTCTTTGTACAGGTGCCAAAACAATTTTCCAAATACAGAGTTCTGAACAAATTTCCCTTAAGGGAAACTACTCTCAAAGAACTTGCAATCTAGTTAAAGATCTGAGATTAACATGAATAAAAAAAAATAGAGAATAACCAGTCAGCCAGCAGACAACAACTTACTACATGCACATGACACTCTGCTGGGGGTGGGGGTGGGAAAGAAGGGAGGATACAACGATGAAAGAAAACATGGTCCCTGTCTTTAAGGAGTTTACAATGAAGAAAAGGGAAATCTCATACCCTTTCTCAAAAAATGTTCAGTGACTCCCTGTTATTTTGGTTTTAAGGATCTTACAACCAGATAGAGCAGGAGCAGGAGGTGGGGATATTTTGTGTGCACAAATAAGTCTATGAGACTTAGGATGCCAGGTGTGACAAAACGTACACAACACCAATCTTGTTCCTGTGAATGAATAAATAGGCAATGTTTGGGCTAGCTCCTGCTGTTTATAGTCAAGGGGATTGACCACCAACATTTAGGGGACCTCACTCTTTCAAAGAAATCCCTTCTGGCCTCATGTGATAGTAGTCTGTTCTGAGTGCATTACACAAATTTTTAGATAACCAGAAAAATTAAATGCCATTGAAGTATAACAAAAATGTCCATGTGGACTGGAGACGCATCAACATGTGTTTCACATCTTTCATTTGTGAAATTTACGTATCTCATGTGGCCTTTGGACAGACTCCATGTGTTTCACATATGGCTGGTACATTTCTTGTTAGGAATGGTATAAAGAAGGTCAGGAAAATGAGACTACTGTATTGATAAACATAAGGTTTAGTGTCCACTGATAAAATTACTTTCAGCATACTCATCTGAATGGGAAGAGCAATTATTTATTACAGAAAAATGCAATATTAGAATTACAAAGAACTTTGGAGGTCATTTAATTGACACAATGAAAGGAACACTGACTCTGAAGTTCAAGGTCCTGATTTCAAATCCTGCTTCCAACCCACAATTCTCATGATAGACCCTGCCATTGTACTCAGGATGACCTGTGCTCTGCAATACCCTTACCCCTCTTGAATGAATTTTCTCTCAAAAATTCCAAGTGGCCCCAGTGTGTCTAGAGTTGGGACAAAGATTAGAATATTGCAATTAAGTAGATGTGAGACGTTGATCAAGTTTGTTAAACCCTCTGGGCTTCAGTTTCCTCACCTGTAAAATAAGGAGTTTGGACTAGATGCTCTCTGAGGTGTCTTAAAAACTTAGCTCCATGATACTAATCCAGCCCCATCATTTTACAGGTCATAGGATCATTGACTGAGAGCTAGAAGGCACCTCAGAGGCCATGGCATCCAATCTCTTAATTTTACAGATGAAGAAACTGAGGCTAAGGGAGAGATTAAGTGATTTACCTAGGGTCACACAGCTAATAAGTGTCTGAGGCAGGATTTGAATCCAAGTCCTCTTTCAGTCAAGTCTACTATCCTATGCCATGAAGTGAAATGATTTGCTCAAAGTCACACAGTGAAAATCCTGAGACTAGACCCAAGACTCCTGTCCCTCAGTCCAATTCTCCTTTTACTGTGCCATTTTGTCTTTTCCCCTTGAAAATAGCTTTGCAAAAAGTTAATCAAATTCTTATTTGCCCACAGAAGTTGGGTTCCCAGCTGACCTTTCCCCTTCCATATAAATACTTTGAATCAGAAGTCTTTCTCACTCTTATGCTCTAAGTTATCATTCACTAGGAACAACTAGACATTTGCCTTAGTATTGGAATGACTACTGGATCACCAAAATAGGACACAATGCTAATGGGATCAAGGTAATTTTTCCTTTAGACATGTGGGTCCCTACTCTACCCCAACCATGGATTATACTCCTCATTCCAGCAAGACTCCAAGTGAATTATACCTTTTCTCATACTGTTGTTTACCCCTGGATTGCTCAAGATCTGTTGACATTCGAGATTCCTTTTAATTCAAATGCTTCTGCCTCCATGAAGCCTCCCTGATCGTCCCAGACAAAAGCAACCTTTCCTCTATTTGTCCTCATGGCATATTGGTTATACTTGTGCATACACTCATCTTATTTGAATTTATATGATATTTCTCTTTGTACATGTTTATCTTCCTTCATAGGTTGCAAATTCCTTGTTTTATTTATCTGCAATTCTCTCTTTATCTTCCCTTCACCTCTAGCAACTAGCCATGCACACAGAAAGTTCTTAATAACTGTTACTGGAATGAATAAAAGAATGCCCAAATGGATCTGGGTCACAAGGGGAAATGGACAAAAGGGTGGTTCAACCAGCAAAAACCAAGAACAAAAACGTCTGAAAATGGGTCAGTATGTTTTACTGCTTTCTGTTTAACTGACTTTTTTCAGAGGCATCATACCTTACCCTCAATAATAAACTTAAAATTCATCTCCCTTTAAGTATAATCGCTGAAAAGTAAAACAAAATAACATGAAAAAAAAGAATCATTGCAACTCATAACAAGGCAACCTTTGACCGTAGGAGTTTGCTGTTTGCTACAAAGGAGGAGAAGGTATGTGCTTTTACTTAATAAGCTACACCTTACCCATAATTGGTGATCAATGGTTTTTGCCTTTAAAGGGATCTTGATTACTATGATATGGTTGTAGTCATTGTGAACATTTTTCTATTGATTCTGATTTTTCACCCTCCATCCTATTCCCAGTGTACAAATAGCAGGTAATTAATCAGTTAATTGCTGAAGATCCCTAAAACAATAGCTCATAAGTCTAGAAGGCTTTTCCATGGATCAAGTATTTTCCTGGGAGGCAGCTCCTTGCCCAGAAAGTGCGCCAAACTCAGAGACACAGGATTGAAGTCCAAGTCTTGGTTCTACAGCTAAATAACATGATCTCCCTAGGCTTCTGTTTCCTCACCTGTAAAATGAAGGGGGTGGACTTGGCTTATCCCTTTCAGCTCTAAATTTCTGATACTCTGGTCCTCACAACAATCTGCTGAGATGGGAACATGTCCAGAGAGATTAAGAGATTTGCCCATAGTCACATATAATAAGTGCTAGGGTGAGAATTCCAGCCCTGTCCAGTGCTTTTCCCACTACGTCAATGACTTCACATACTCTTTTAAAGAGTTGTTGTTGAGTCATTTCAGTCATGTCTGACTCTTTGTGACCCTATTTTGGGTTTTCTTGGCCAAGATATTGAAGTGGGGGCAGCTAAGTGGTGCAGAGAATACAGTACTGGCCCTGGAGTCAGGAGGACCTGAGTTCAAATTTGGCCTCAGACACTTAACACTTGCTAGCCATGTGACCTTGGGCAAGTCACTTAACCCCAATTGCCTTGCCCTCCTCCCTCCAAAAAGAAAAAAAAAAGATATTGAAGTGGTTTTCCATTTCCTTCTATAGCTTATTATACTGATAGGAAACTGAAGCAAACAGAGTTAAGTGACTTTCCCAAGGTCATGCAGCTAGTAGGCATCTAAGTCTTTTAGAGAGGGGCTGGGACTATTGGGCTTGTTTGCTTTGGTTGACACTGCTTTTCAGGTCTAGAAGAATGCCATTCCTATAGCAGGTAGGAAATTCAATTTGCTACTTAATGCTCATATTTTTTAGATGTAATATAGTTCTGAAAGAAAAAAAGAAGCCTTGTAGTCCAATTCTAGTGTTTCTCAAGTATATATGCTTTGAAATGGATGGAAATGATATATTCATGTGACTTAATTTTTCATTTAAAAGTTTTTGTAAGTGTTGACTGAGAAGAAAACTTTAAGCACTTCCTTAGGCAGAAAATCATGTCCAAAGTCATATTCAGCATTTAGTCAAGCTGATGAGAGTAGTTGACTAAGGGGGAAATTACCCAGAGTGCCTGGTTCAATAATCCCTGAATCCCTCCTCTGGTGAGATAGGGCTGTGTAAGGAGCCAAATGCAGTCACTCTGGGCTTTCTCCTCTTTTTTCAGTGCCGAGAAAGATCAGATATATGATTCCCAGAGAACACGGTAATAAATCCTTGATGCTCCTTGGGTTTATTATTGCATCTCCTCTTCACAGGCTGAGGGAGAAAGTATGGCCAAGAAATGCCTTTGAATGGAAAGTAAAAGAGCCTTTTGTTCATGGAACTCCAGTGCAGAGGGAGAAATGGAGGAGGAAGGAGAACAGAATTTCCCATTCACTTGTTTTATCTGGTTATCCACATCAGACCAACAAATGCCTATTGAGCACCTACAAGGCATTGTACTAGGTGCTGAGGGAAATGAGAAAAATGGAAGACGGTATCCTTTCCTTCAAGAACCTTATAATCTACTCAAGCAGGGCAGATATAATCAAAGGAAAAGCTGAATATGACAATGATAGGACTTAAAGACTGGGTCAAGATGACAGCAACAGAGATGTCATATAATAGGGTGCAATGAATTATGCAGACATAATTGTACAAATTGTATATGTTTGCCCAGTAGAGGAGTTAATTCAGACTGGGCAGTGGAGAAGCTCTTAGGAGATAGAGGGATGTGAGATGGACTTTTAAGGATGGAAAAGGTTTGAATAGACAGAAAGTATTGACCCCCAATATTTAGGAGACTTCACCTTAAAGGAATCATTCAAAATAGGTGGAATAGTACACACAGGATGTAAAATGTGTTGGGAAAAGGAAGGGCAACATGATATTTGGGGGAGAGGTTATTAGAACTTTGAGGCATGATTTAAAGAACAGATTTTTAAAAAGTTGAGATTCTGAACTTGGCAAATATTAAAAAACATGATCATTTTATAAAGAACATAAAAAGGATTGTACATAAAATTGAGGATCCCTACATTAAAAACTATATTACATTTGTTTTTTTTTTAAGTATTGGATAAATTTAACACAGTAGTTCCTGAGCTGTCCAGCTTGTCTGTATCTCTTCCTAAACTTCATTCTGTTCTTTTTTTCTGTATTTTTTAAATGTTCCATCAAATTCACTAGACAGGATACACTTTGCCTACCATAGCACTAAGGATAAACTAAATCTATTATCCCTTATATAAATGATAGTAGATTGAAGAAAAAAAAGGAAGGATTTTTGTTTTTTATGCTAGAGTCACTTCTCAATGAGGTAGGTAGGTGGTACAGTGGATTGAGCATTTACCCTGGAGTCAGGAGGATCTGTGCTCAAATCTGACCTCAGATACCTATTAGCTGTGTGACCCTGGGCAAGTCACTTAACCCTGTTTGTCAAAGTTCTTCATCTGTAAAAGGAGCTAGGGAAGAAAATGACAAACCACTCCAGTATCTGTCAAGAAAACTCCAAATAGGGTCATAAAGAGTCAGACATGACTGAAATGACTGAACAACAATGTTTCTCAATATCTTTCCTTGCTCTGTCCCATAGAACTGTCCTTTATAATAAAGAAAAATAGTAAAGCTAAACCAACTGACAGTGACAGTCTGCCAGAATACATATCCTTCTGTCTTCTTGTCCATGGGGTTTTGTTAGCAAAACTACTGGAGTAGTTCGCCATTTCCTTCTCCAATGAATTAAGAAAAATAGAAGGTAAGTGACTTACCCAGGGTCACACATCTAGTGAAAGTCTGAGGCTAAATTTGAATTCAGGTCTTCCTGACTCCAGGCCTAGCACTCTATTCATTGAGCCATCTAGCTGCCCTGGGAAATTAGGTAAGGAATAGTGAATGGGGAGGAAGGAGGGCTTTTGTCCTTGACTCCATCACCATGTTTTCTGTGCCTTACATTCCATTCCATCCCCTTCTGTTTAATGCCTCTCTGGCATTAACTGGAGATTCCTTTCCCTTTCTCCCCACAGATATTCCCTTAAATTCCAAGCATGTAAGAAATATTTTAAATATAACCCTATAAATGCTTTATTGTTTATTACTGCAGCTGAATGCCATGTAATACAATCTGTTTATTACTATTTTAACCAGCCTGACAGCATTCAGTCTAAGAGAAGATGCAGTTTAAGAGGGGGTCAAAGGAGTGAGAAGTCTCTGAAGAAATCAGGGTTCAGGGGAAAGTTGGTTATTTCAATTAATAAGTCAATTCATAGGGATTTATTGAGCACTTACTGTATATGACCAAGCCTGGGGATGCAAAAGAAACATAAATTTCGTCTGTGCCCTTGAGGCACCCACCATAATCTTGTGAGGGAGACAGGATTAACACACATGAAATAATGATAGGACAGACCAAGACAGTATATAATTAAGTTCTAAATTGTGTGATGCAGACGGTGAGAGTTATAGGAGTTCACAGAAGGGATAGATCAGTATGAGCTATGGTACTTTATGGAAGATGTGGGACCTCAGCTGGGCCTTGAAGGATAACTGAGAGTTGGAAGCCATTTCAGGGAAAGGGAAGAGCACAGGCAGAACTAGAGAAACGGGAATGAAGATGGCATGTGTAAAGAATGGGAAAGTAACAAGACTGAGCATGGTATTTGAATAATAAATTTACTGTAATATCTGTGCATTGTCTAATTTGGTTATCCCAACCACATGGTGGGTAAGATTTTTATTAGTATCCTCCTTTTATTGATAAGGAAACTAACACTCAGAGAAATTAAGTGATTTGTCTAAGATCAGATAGCCAATAAGTGGTAGAGCTGGGATTTAAATGGAAATCATGGTTTGACTACTTTCTCCTTGGATGACAGGGGGGCAAGGCCCTTTGCTTCTATGGTCCTTAATTTCCTCACCTGTAACATGTAGCCATTGGACTTAATGATCTCTGAAGCCCATTTACAATTCTAAGTCCATGATTCCGTGATATACTAACTTTACATCTAATCTCATAGCCTTCCATAAAGTCATCAGATCTAGTGTAATGTCCACAGAACTCTATTTCCTTTTGGGTGAGGCAACTAGAGAGAGTATGGGGTACAGTGGCATAGTGTGGGCTTAAAGTTATTAAAAAATAAAACAAAACTAGAGTGTCTTCTTCCTCTCCTCCCACTCACTCTTCTTTCTTTCTTTTACTTCTTTCCTTTCCTTCCTTCCTTTCTTTCTTCTTTCCTTCCTTCCTTCTTTCTTTTCTTTCTTCCTTCCTTCCTCCCTCCGTCTCTCCCTTCCTTCCTTCCTTCCTTCCTCTCTTTCTCTCTGAGACTGAGTTGCTAACTACATAGTAATACTGTCACAGATAGTTCTTCAATTTTGTTTTCAGTTCTGAATTTTAGAAATTTGAAGTAAATCAAGCATTTCTACATACACTTATTACAATAGAAGAAAATTATTTTACATGAAACTATAGGCTTCTATTGCATACAGCTTGTTTTTCTTTTAAATGAATTATTCATATAGATATATCTATATAAATTCAATTAATATATTTAACATGAAACTTTAAGAATATGTTTCAATGACCCTTTTCCCCTTTCTTTTCTTTTCTTTTCTTTTTTTCTTTTTTTTTTTTTTTGCTACCTACATAGTTTATGTCTGAAAATGTCGTTCTGTATCTTGGGTCCATCACCTCTTTGTCGGTAAGTGTTTAATCGTCATTCTTTTGGAGTTATGGCTAATCATTACATTGATCAGAGTTCTTAAGTCTTTCAAAGTTGTTTTTATTTATAATGTTGCTATTGTATAAATTTTCCTAGTTATGTTCACCTCACATCAATTCATAGAGGTCTTCCCAAGTTTTTTCCTGAAAGTGTTCATTTGATCATTTCTTATGACACTCATATTCCATTGTAATCATATACCATAATTTCTTCAGCCATCCCCCAACTAATATAGTCCCCCTTAGTTTCCAGTTTTTGACACTATGAATACATATTTTTTGAACATGTGACCCTAGTAGTAGTAGTATCGCTGGGTATGCACAATTCAGTGAATTTTTTAGTGTAGTTCCAGATTGCTTTCCAAAATGACTGGACAAATTCATAGTTCCTCCAGTCATACATTTGCGTACTTTCTTGTAATCCTTCCAATAATGGTCATTGTCCTTCTTTATGTTATCTAGCCAATCTGAAGAACTTGAAGCTTCAATTTATATTTTTTCTAATTATTAAATGATTTGAAGAATTTCTTCAAATGGTTGTTGATAGTTTAGATTTCTAAAACCACATATTTATATCTTTTGACCATTTATCAATTAGGGAATAGCTTTTGTTCTTATAAATTTGAATCAGTTCCTTCTATGTCTTAGATATGAGACCTTTATTAGAGAACTTTCTGAAAAATATTTTTCCCCAAAGTTACTTATTTTCTCTCTAATTTTAGGTATTTTTTTGCATGAAAATTTTTTTAAAACCCTTTTATACCTTTAAATTTTTTTATAAGGCAAAATTATCCATTTTTATTTTTTGTGCTCCTCCCTATCCTTTATTTGTTCCCTTTCTCACAAATCAGAAAGAACTTTCTTCTTTGCTCCTCTAATTTGTTTATGATATTACCCTTTATGTTTAAGTCTTGTATCCATTTGGAGCTTATGTTGGTGTATGCTGTGAAAGATTGGTCTATATCCAATTTCCTCCAGATCACTTTTCTAGCAGTTTCCTTCAAGATGAAATAGTGATCCCAGGAGATGATAGTTTTTGTTTTTACTAAATACTATGCTACTTTGTTCATTTTTTTTTTCTGCATGATGGTATCTACAGACAACTCTCTACTTTTCTTTTTTTTAACTGGAATCAAGTAGTTTTGATTACCAATTTGTAGTATAGCTTGAGATCTGATCCTACTAGGCCACCATATAGCCTTTTCAAAGCACTTTACATATTGTGAGGATAATTTTGATACCCTTACTCACTTTAATCAGTATTTATTTAGTTTGTTGTGATTTGGTGGCACCAGTGATTGTATAAGCAAGATAATAGGATAGTATCAAGATTGAATTAGAGTAAGAATTATGTAGGTTAGAATTAATTAACTCACTATGTATTGATGAGTATATTGGTTATAAAAGAAATTTCCCCTCAAGCGAAGGGCTCCTTGGATCCAATGGATTAGGGACCATTAGTGTCCCTAATAAACTGATAGATGCTTGGAGCTCTGCCTCAGTTTCTTTTTAGTGCAGATCAGCTTTTTAGAGCACACAATATATGTTATCATGTAAGCTACACAACAATCTTGTCAAGTTAGGTATGATTTTTTTCCCATTTTAAAGATAAATTTTTTTTTCCCATTTTAAAGATACTGAGAGTTTCAATGCCTTGTCTGGGTCATATAGCTATTGAGTTGAAGAGCCAAGACAGAAACCTAGATCTATGATGCACAGATCTAGGATGCTCTCAACTCCATCACCACTGCATCCCAATAGGTACTATGTATATCAGTATATAATGACTATATATGTATGTATATATATACGTATGTGTATATATGTATATATATATGTATATATATATATGTTTACTATGCATATCAGTATATAACAAATAATTTGCTTTTGTGAGGTTGTTCTTGATT
Source organism: Pseudochirops cupreus (assembly GCA_028627135.1). NCBI lineage: Eukaryota > Metazoa > Chordata > Mammalia > Diprotodontia > Pseudocheiridae > Pseudochirops > Pseudochirops cupreus. Next base: position 242,948,378 of record CM053582.1, read on the forward strand.
CTCTATCTTTTCATCAAAAAGCTTTGGGAAGGACAGGCAACTATGGGATTTAGAATACAGATGTCATCCAGTTTTGCTCTTAGACCTATAAGGCCGATGGCATTGATTAAATCTTAGTTCTTTCAAGATCACATTTCTGCATGGAATATTGACTGTATATCAAGAATTCTAACAATACTATGGATTTCTCACCAGCAGGATGGCTAAGCTATAACATAAGCAGAAACTCTTGGTTTGGGGGCAATGGGTAAAAAGGCAGAGATGTTTCAATGTGAACTCATTCTTACTTGAGGGAAAACAAAACTCCAAGTGCCTTCCTACTGATTCTAATTCAGAAGGCTTCTATTTACATAAGAAATCATTTTAATTGAAGGCTCAAACAATTTCAAGTGAATCATGTTGTCTGTGCTACTAGTTGGTATTCTTACTCAAAAGAATTCTGCAGAGAAATGATTCTTAACCGTTTCAGGGGGTCCATTCCCTTTGTAATCCTTTCCATTTTATTTTATCTATTTTAAACCTTTATTCCGAGAAGAGGCCCATGGATTTCACCAGACTGTCAAAGGAGTCCATGACATAAAAATGGTTAAGAATCTGTGCTATAGAGTAAAAAAAAAAAAGGAGAAAACCAGTTCAGATAGCTGATTCATTTGTTACCACATCAAGGGAGGCAGAGCAGCTGAGCCAGGGAGGTGGAAGGCAGTAGCTGCTGCCAAAAAGCTCCAACAAGATCACAGGCTTCTTCCTTATTGGGGCTTCCTGTATCCAGCAGAAGATGTAAGGAGAAGTAGGACCAGAGGTGTGCTGAAGCTCAAATGAGATATTGGACATAAAACACTTTGCAAACCTTAAAGCAGTTTATAAATACCACTTATCATCAACAGCAACAGCAGCCACAAAAGTAGTAGTAATAGTAATTATTGATTATCCTACTAGGCCTCCAAACTAGTGATGACTTCATTGTCTCAGCCTGCAAAGCTCAAGCAATGTTTATAGGAGTGTTCTGGTAAGTGTTTAACAACCAGGCTCTGAGGGATGGGAGGAAGGAATGCATGCACACATAATTGGGAAAAAAATTCTTCTCCTCCCCCCTATACTTTAATCTACATTATTAACACTTTCTAAAGTCTAGACAATCAACAAAACAGTACGATAAGCCCTGAAATGTAGTAATTATTGATTTCTAAAATATAAATGCTCACACTGAAATTTTAATAACTGACTTGAGCCTTGGATTAGAGCTAGCTCCAATACATCTCTGAATAGGAACAGGTAGGGATGGAAGTGGCTAGAGCACTGGACATAGAATCAGAAACAGCTGAGCTCTGATACTTACTGTCTGTGTGACCCTGAGCAAATCACTTAACCCTTGATGTATGCCTCAGTTTCCTCAACTGTGAAATGGGGATGATAACAGCACCTACCTCACAGTGTTGTTGTGAGGATCAAATGAGATATTTGTACTTAGCACAGTTACTGGCTCATAGCAAGAGCTCTATAAATGTTAGTTGTTTTTGTTGTTCTTACATTTTGGCTTGTGTTTTGTAGCCTGGTCCACTATTGTGGTTGCAGAATATATCTTCTTTGGAAGATGGGAAGAAAGAGAGTAGTTGATAGTCTTTTGTGTCAGAAGAATGTGATTGGAGGGATCTGGTTTTCCTGAGTCTTTTATCCAAGTGTGTTTTTGTTTGCATTCACTAGTATTGTGCATGTCATTGGGAAAGTCTTATGTAATGAGCTGTGTTTTAAGCTGCCTAGGCTCTTAGGCACAGAGAACACTAAAAAGGTTGGTGCTGGTGATCTGGGGCACACAGTTAGCAATTACTTCTTTGATAGCATTATCTGGGGCAGTGTGGTACAAGAGAGAGTGTTGGACTTAGAGTCAAAGGACTTGGGTCAGAATCTTGGTTCTGCCACTTATAAATGGTATGACATTGGAGAAGTCACTTAATTTCTCTGACTCTCAATTTCCTCATCTATAGAGTGTTGAGGTTGGACTAGAGCACCTAAGGTCCATTCCAGCTTGAAATCTATAGTCCTTTTCTCTTTTTTTCCCCCACTGTGATTTGCCAGAGATCACAGACCTCTGATATAATTTATTTTATAAAACTAACTTCTAATGATCTTAATTAAGCAAAAGCACTATTTTGCTAATGTTTAGAGGAACCATATTTCCTAGCCCATTTCACCTCCAATACTTCTTAAAAGAACTACTAGTAGGACTCCAGTTTAAGGCATGTGAGTTCTCAATTGTCTTGAGTATGAGTTCATAGTCAGCTAAACCCCAGCTTGGGTGCACATGGTCTCTGGTCATATAGCAAGTAAATATTGTAGTATCAGAGTTAGGATTCAAACTCAAGTCTTTTGGGCTCCAAGTCTGACTCCTTTTCTGTTACATCATCATGCTTTTGAGATGAGTTAGGAGCCAGTGGAACACTTTCATGACCAATACCAGGTCTTGCTCTGGGAAAACTGGGAAGTTGGTAAAGTTTATCTCTTCAAGCTCAGAAGCATACATTTCTGTGCTCTTTCTTTCCTTCTGAGATGGCTTTGTCCATCCTCCTAGCTGCTTGCCCTTTGTACTTTGCCTGTTTTACCTATGTGAACTCACTGCTCAAAGAAAGATCTCCTGTCAGTCATCCACAATTTAATGTGAATTAAAGTGATTACATTCTATTTTCTAGGAAGATTTGCCTTTTAAGCTTATTTATTCATTGCAATAAAGTCTTTTGTATCCAGCAAAAAGTATTCATTTGGAGCTGGGAGAGATCTTAGAGGTTATCTAGTCTTAGATCCTGATTTTGCTGAAGAGGAAACTGAATCCAAGGCAAATTAAGTGACCTGCCCCAAAGCCTCTGATTCAATGGCTAATATTCTGCTTATTGTACCATGATATCTCCAAAGCAATAGCAAGCGGAAGTGTGTGTGTGTGTGTGTGTGTGTGTGTGTGTGTGTGTGTGTGTGGTGATGTAAAGGGAGGCAATGGCCTAAAATAGCAATACACAGGGAGCCACCTGCTCTTCCCATGCATAAGATTAACCTTGGCTTCACACTTAGTGTGATTCCCAGGATTCTGCACACAAAGAACAATAGGGGTGTGCTTTGGCCACCTCACTTTTGATCTCTCATCTTTAGAAGTTTTTTATAATAGGAAGAAAAACCACAGTCAGGTAGCTTCACAGTGTTTTATAACGGCACCTCTGCCCATGAACTGGAGAGAGGTGCACACTGGGCATCACAAGAAGTGTGAGGTCAATATCAGACTATCACTGGACTAGATGTGTATCCTCTCCCCCTCTACCAACCCCTGACAATAGGCCTCAGGGTCTTCAGGTCACTAGGCTGTAAAATGGGAGGAGATAGAAATTAGATGATCACTAAGGTCACTTCCAGTTCTAACATCCTCTAATATTCTGGTCCAGGTTCAATTAGTCTGCACAGAAAACAGTGGGGTCCAGGGAAGCAATTGCTTGCATCCTTAGTGAGTGCCTGCAAAGTTGTATGTGCATTAAGCATTCTCTTAGATCTTTTCCATCGATGCAATTAAAGATTCACTCCTTTTATTTCTGATTTTGTGCTTGAACTGTTAGCATGTGCAAGAAAAAACCCCACCAAGAGCCATGTTGGACATAAGCATAAAAGAATTCAATTAGCCAACTGGGAAACCACTTAAGGAACATAGTGGAAGACAACTAATCATCTCTGTCCAGACTCCTAACTGATGGAGGAAAAAGCCAAGTTTGCTTGGACGTTGCCTTCCTTTGTTTTTGCTCGGTCATATTGAAAGGACAGTGTCTCTAGAGAGAGGATGGTAATGGGTACTTGGGATACTAGGTACAGGATAAATATTCATGGATTTCTTGGCTTCTGGCACATAATTTTCCCCCCAAGATACCTGCCAAAGTCCAAGTGGGTACAAAGAAACTACTTACTTTGCACTCCATACCAGCTATAGGCACTGATTCCTATCCCATATTCTTCTGTCCCAATCTGACCCTGGTATTTGGGAAATATCAAGTATATTTTATTATTAGGGCAAGTCATGCACTTTCTGCATATAAGAATTTGACAAAGTAATTTAATCTTCTGGGCCTCAATTTCCTCATTTAGACAAAATGGTCTCAGAAGTTCCTTTTAGCTCTAGATCTATGAGTCTATTATTGATGATGAAATAAATTATTGACATTTGACTCTGATTAGACCTGAGTGTGGCCTTGCTTCTTGCTTGGAAGAGGATTAGGTAGACTGATATGTTATCCTGAATCTGATTTTACTGCCCTCAATTTCTAAAAAGGATATTTCAAAGCTTTTAAAGAAAAGTTAGCTAGAATCTTAAGACTTAAAGTTCTAGAAGAAGACATCAATCCAGGAGAAATGAAAAGATCTAAAGAATGAAATTCTGAAGATAATATGTGTAAGAAGGAAAGGGAAGACGGGATGGAGAATGTCTAAAGACACTTAAATAAATACACAGGGAACTTATTGACCAACTTTGATTTTTAAAAGACATGTCCAAAAGATAGAAGCAAAGGTAGATCATGGAAAATGGATACATGGTCTTTTCTTCCAACTTCTTTGATTTTCGAGAGTGCTAAAGTTTGAGATGAGCCGAGGCACATTAAGAATACCCCCCCCCCCAAAAAAAAGAATACCCCAAACTGGGGCAGCTAGATGGCACAGTGAATAGAGCACCAACCCTGGAGTCAGGAGGACCTGAGTTCAAATCTGACCTCAGACACTTAACACTTACTAGCTGTGTGACCTTGGGCAAGTCACTTAACCCCAATTGTCCTACCTTCCCCCCTCCAAAAAAACAAAAAAAAAAAGACAAGAATACCCCAAACAATAAAAGGTATTTTTAAAAAGCCATATTGGCTGAAAGAGGAAGATCAAAGAAAGGAGAGGCCTTGGTGTGAATGGAATTATGATAGATGATGGAGAGAAGGCAGAACTACTCAGTTCTTCTCTTATTGTGTTGCTGTTTTTGTTTTATTCTTTTTTGTTTTTCCTTTTAGGGGAAATTATCTTTGGGACTGGAAAGGACAAGAGTTGAGATTCAAAATAATCAAGGCAAAAGTAAGATTGCATTTAACTTCCCTTGATGAGGGCCTTGACCCCACATGGATGGCCTTTATTCCTTTAGAACACATATTGCTGTGGACAGAGGCTCCCAACAACCTGTGTTGAGACAGATACAACTTGAGGCTTGATTAATCAAGTCCTGTGGACAGCTTTATCATCATTTAGGGAAAAGCTAACCTAACATGTTGTGGAAGGGAGAGGATTTTGGCCTATCACACCCCTCTTTTCTATTCCTTTTGTAAAACCATCATTTCTATTAAAAGTGAATTTTATGACTTCCCTTGATGAACTCAAGTTCTAATCCCAGAAACACTGAATCTCAGGTATAGTGGCAATCACACTGGCATACTCAGGATGGCTGCTAGCACAGGTTCTTAGATCTGCTTTACTAGGAAAGAGAGCTGTTTAAGGGGTCAACAAGTTTTTTTAAATTACATTCACTAGTTCAGGGGAAAAGCCAGCACTTGGAACTTCAGAGAAAATACAAGCAGAGAAATAAAAACCAATAGAACTCTGACTGTCTGAATTGACTGCACACTTTACATACATCCCTGGGTCCAGAGAGTCCTTACACGTGAGCAGTCAGGGAGCTCTGAACATACTGCCACTCAGAATCTCAACCAGGGAATCACAAGATCTTTCTCATAAGCAAGTCCCTAAGGCAAAATGCCAACTCAGAGTATATATATATATATATATATATATATATATATATATATATATATATATATTCCTATTAATGGGTGGGGGAAGATCTTATATCCTATTAACATTACACCAAGGCACTGAAAGATTGGAAACACATGATTGTCAAGAGGCTACCAGGAATCTCAAAAGTTTGTGAAGCATAAGCAACCTATTGCACGAGAGAGAGGTAAATATTCTGATTGTCAGAAGATGAAAAAGGTTGAGTCTGAAGCATGAGTTCACAAAGAACCTTGGTATGTTGTAAGCCTCTTAATTGAAGCAGTTCATGACCTTTATATGGTTTAGCTGGAAGTTGTTGTGGCCAAAAAAATTTAATGCCTGTTGACCAACATGCTGGCCAGCCTCTTTGAACCTCACTTTACAGCTTCTCAGACCATCTCCAATGTTATGCTCAATGTCTGTCTAGTAGTAGAAATTGATTGCAAGCCAGTGACCTTGATTTCTAGTCTAGACAAAATTCTGGAATATTTTATTAAGAGAATGGTCATTGAACTTCTCAAAAAGGAATTAATAATCACAAAGAGCCTGAATGGCTTCAAAAACAGGCAATGACAGATTAAATTTGTTATCTTTTTCAACAGGATAGAACAAGAGAATGCATGAGGTACAATTTACCTAGATGTTAGCAAAGAATTTGATAAAGGTTCTCTTGGTATCATCTTTGGGGCAGATGGAGAGATATGGGCTAGGCAACAGTACATTTAGGTGAGAATAGGACTGGGACAGCTAGGTTGCACAGTGGTTAGAGTGCTGGACCTGAATTCAGGAAGATTCATCTTTGTGAGTTCAAATCTGGTCTCAGATACTTCTACCTGTGTGACCCTGGGCAAGTCACTTAATCCTATTTGCCTCAGTTTCCTTGTCTCTAAAGTGAGCTAGAGAAGGAAATGGCAAACCACTCCAGTATCTTTGCCAAGACTGAAAAATGACTGAACAACAAGAACTGGACCCAAAGACCAATCATTAATGGTTCTGTGTCAACTAGAAAGAAGATCTCAGGTAGAGTACTCCAGCTATCCATCATAGACCCTTTACAGTTTGATATTTCTATCAATGACTTACATAAAGGCAAAGATGGGACAAGAGGCATAGTAACACATTGGATGACAGGATGCAAAAAGATCTCAACAGGTCAGAACACTGGGAGAAGTCTAACGAGATGAAATTTAAAAGGAAAACTTGCAGAGTCTTACTCATAAATTTAAGATCTTAACTTCACAAGTACATGCTCATAGGGATCATAGGTCTAGAGCTGGAAGGGACCTTGGAGGCCATCTAATCCAACTCTCTCATTTTACAGATGAGGAAAAATGTGGCTAGACAGCAATTTGTTTAAAAAAAGATCTGAGCGTTGGAGGCCTGCTAACTAAATACAAGTCAACAGGATGAAATGACAAAGCTCAGAACTGATGTGATCTTAGCAGACATCAAGGAGCCAGTACTACAAACTTAATAGTCCTGCTGTACTGTGCACTGGAGTGTGCTATTTTGGGAGTATTATTTTCAATTTCTGAGCACCACATTTTGGGAAGGGAGAGCATCCAGACAAGGGCAACCAGGATGGAGAAGGACCTGGAGTTCTGGCCAAATGAAGATTGGTTAAGGGAACTAGGGATATTTATCCTGAAGAAGTAAAGATTTAGGGGAGACATAATAACTGCTTTCAAGTATTTAAAACAGAGTCATAACAAAGGCAAGGTAAGAGAGGGACTTGCCCCAGGCTGGAAAAACTGAAGGGTACAAAAAAATGTATAAAATGTGTATCCAGCAAGCAGCCATTAGGATGGAGGGTGTGTGCAATTTTATATTCTTGCCTCAGGCACAAAATTAGCTAGTTACCCTGCAGATCTGAAGGGCTGTCACTTGGAAGGGAAATTAGGCTTGTTCCGCGTTGCCCCAGGGGGTAGAACTGGGAGTACTGGGTAGAAATTGCAAAGAGGCAGATTTTGTCTCAAAGTAAGAAAAACTTCTTAGCAATTAGAGCTGTCTAAAAGTGAAATGACTGGCTCCCTTTCTCCCCACCCTCAGGTAATGGTTTCTCCTTGCTAGAGGTCTTCACAAAGGGTCTGGACCCCTTCTTGTTTGGTCAGTTTTAGCAGTGATTCTTCATCAGGTGTAGCTTGGACAAGATGGTTTCTCAGATCTCTTTCAACACTCTGTGAGAGGAAATTGACTGACATTTGGGAAAAGGACAATTACTTGGGAAATGGCTCCTAGAAACTGTTCCAGGTCTGAATTACATCACTTTGCAGCCCTGACCCAGAGCTATCCTTAAGCTACGGAGCAACGGTTCTAGGGTCCTTCACTGCAAGGAGGTGGGCAGCACAGTGAAGTTCAAAAGGACAGGAGAAATCAATGCTTCTCATAAGATGAATTTCTTGCTCAGTCATTTCAGTCACATCCAATTCTGTGACCCCATTTGGGGTTTTCTTGGCAAAATTACTGGAGTGGTCTGCCATTTCCTTGTTCAACTCATTTTACTGATAAGGAAACTGAGGGAAACAAGGTTAAGTGGCTTGCCTAGGGTCACACAGCTAGTAAGTGTCTGACTGAATTTGAACTCAGGTCTTCCTGACTCCAGGTCCAGTGCTCTGTATGCTATGCCACCTAGCTCCTCCTTGTAAGATGAATACTTGTGTAACTTGGTTTTAGATTGAAAAGTAAATAGAAAATAACATCAGAAGATTTTGAGCCATCAGAGACTTAAGAGGTTTTTGAGCCTAAATCCTTCTTTTTATTGAAAGGGAAACTGAGACCAGAGAGGTTAAGTGATTTAGCTACACATCCTGCAGCAAAATTGGGAAGCAGGTGAAATTTACCCAGTTTGTAGCAGTATGTTAGACAGATGTCAGGAGCCCAGCTGCCCTGGTCCTCACAGGCTTTTTGAAAGCATCCCAGGGCCTGCCTTAAGGCCCTCTTCCTACAGGGCTTTTTTGTTTGTTTTGTTTTGGTTTTTGGTGTCAACACTTTTATTTTCCTAGACTTTAGGGTTTATTCATGCAAAAATGGACAGAATAGAACGCAACTCAATTCTTTTAAGTATATAAAAGAAAGACAATGCCTCTTCCTTCCATTTTGAGAAATGCTGGTTTTAGCAATCTTCCAGGCTGATTCTGGTAGCACTCCGGGCCTCTAGGTACCTCTCTAGGCAATGTTATAATCAAAGGTGGTCTTACACATTGGCCTTCATGGTCACCAGGTAGTGCTATTTCAGGGATGACCAGGAGATTTCTTACAAAACTAAGAAAAGGCATTTGTGAGCCTCAAGAGAAGCTTGAAAGTAGTGCCACTTGGTTAATCAAATGGAGGCTTTGAGCCTTCACTGTGACATGTGTGACTTGACATTGCCAAAATGAAATACCTATAGAGCAGGAAGAATGGGCTTTAATATATGTACATTTAGTGACAGGAACCGGACCAATGATTTCACTGGTATGGGGAACTCTCAGGTGAGGAAATTCTCTCTGCCAATGCAAAGTGATACCTTCTCTGCAACTTAATAATTTTAGGGAGTTGCTAGAGTATTGAAAGGCCAAGGTCGCAACAAAGGTTGCACAGTCAGTATGTGACAAAGGCAGGACCTAAACCCAGGTCTTTCAGTCTTTGTGGATAATTCTCTGTCCATCCATGGATCAAATAATATCTATGTCCAGTTTCTCCCTGAATACTCCACTGCCTATCGGCTAATGCCAACAGTGAATAAAAGAGTCAGCTCAGAGTGAGGAAGATATGAACTTGCATCCAGACTCAGACATGTGCTTGCTGCTTGACTCTGGGCAAGTGACTTGACCTCTCTCAGCCTCAGTTTCTCCCTCTGTAAAATGGGGTTAATTATAGAATCTACTTCACAGGGTTTTTGTGAGGATCAAATGAGATAAAATATGTAACGTTTTTGCAAACCTCAAAGTACTATATAAAAGCTGGCTATTATTATTAATGCCTAAAATCACATTGATGATATATTTGTAAGTAAAAAGTAATTTTAATAGCTGTTATATATGATAAATATCTTAGCATTAACTTCCTTAATTTTGACAACCCCTGGCTATTTAGTTCTCCTTTCTTTTTTTCCCTTTTTTAAAAAAGATTTTATTTTTAATTTATTAAATAAAACATGCATTTCAAAAATATAGTACAATAAAAAAAGATTATTGTATATGAAACTGCAAATCTACTATGGACAACTTGCTATTCCATTCAAGTTTCAGACAAAATTGTCATGTAAATGTTTTACTTTTTTTCTTTCCTCCTCCCTCCCCCATCCTAGAGATGACTACCATCAGACATAAATATGTATACAGGTATAGATGTATGTATATGTATGTGTATAGAATAATTATATATGTACATAATTATTCTATATATGCTTCTATTTATAAGTTCTTTCTCTGCATACAGATAGCATCTTTCTTCATATGTCCTTGATACTTAATTTGGGTTATATAGTTATATCTCCTCTTCCTTATGTTTGGAGTCAAATTTGAACTCAGGTCTACCTGTCTCTGAGCCTGTGCTTTATCCTCTCTTCCATGTAGGTGCTCCTCTGGTTTTCCTTTTCAATGGATCTAAATGGATCTTTAAGTCCAGGGGTACAAAGTATGATCCTACCTGCTTCCCCTACCTGCTTTTACTGGCATTTCATTTCCCAAGGTTCATTGGGGTTTATTTCCTTACAAAAAGCTTTGAAGAAGTGGAACACAAATCAATTTTTAAAAGTGTATAGATCCTTTTCAAAAAGTTGAGAGGCAGAGGAAAGATTTGAACCCTACCTCTGCTGCCTTCTTTCTATGCAGCTTTGCTTAAGTCTCATAGATTTACCGACTAGCCAGAAATTATTTTTTAGGTGCCTACCATGTGTCAGGCACTCTCCTTGGACATGAAGATGCAACCTTACTCACAATGAGTTTATTGTCTAATGGGTGACCCAAAATTTGTGATTCAAACTAACTCCTTTAACACAAAACAAGTTTTCTTTTAATTTGCTCCTCACTCAGTGTCCTCAAGTATACCACAATCTCCTTTATAACAACAATATTGTTAATAATAATACTTAAAGGATCCACAGTTTCCCCGATGTGAGATACAACTGAGGCATACCAGAGTCAGCTGGCACCTGTTCTTGAGGGCTGTTGTTAAACTTTCAGGATGAGCATTTGCACCGTCGAAGTTGACAAACACTACGTACATCAGGAAGGGTAGCTAAATGGTGCCGGATAGAGTGTTTGGATCTGAAGTCAGGAAGATTCGCCTCTGTGAGTTCAACTTTGCTTCAGACACTTTTAGTAGCTGAGTGAATCTGGATATGCCACTTAAACCTGTAAGCCTCAGTTTCCTTATTTGTAAAATGAGCAGGAAAAAGAAATGTCAGACCACTTGTCTTTGCCAAGAAAATCCCAAATTGGTTCAGAGAGAGTCAGATATGACTGAAAAATGACCGAACATATCATGACTTAATTTATTGTTGTGATGATTTCTAGACATAAGAAAATATTGGAAAAAGTATTAATAATGCAGTTTAACTTAAAAGTGTGTCCTGCATACTTTTTTAAAATTTTGTTTTTGTTTCGAAGGGGGGAAGGCAGGGCAATTGGGGTTAAGTGACTTGCCCAAGGTCACACAGTGAGTGTCAAGTGTCTGGGGTCACATTTGAACTCAGATCTTCCTGACTCCAGAGTGGGTGCGCTATTCATTGCTCCACCTAGCTGCCCCCTGCATACTTTTTTTTGGAGAGCCAGTGCTAAACATAGTTATAAATACATCCCAGACATAACTGTTCGCCACTACAGATTCCAACCCTTCTGTTAGTTGACATTCTTTGTGAAGTACTAGGTCCAAAAACCTTTAGTACCTGTTGGCCAGCCTGATCCATGGGCCTCTCAGAACTTGACTGGGCTCCTTCTTGGATGAGCTGAAGAGACCCTCACCAAAGCCTGATCTCTGAGAAAACCCAGGCTGCCTTCATGCTACAAAGAGATATTGGAGGATTCCAATGCAGGTGTGCTGAGAACAATAAGACATCCTTCAACCCAGAATAATAATTTTTTATTTTTCAATGTGTCTCTATCATATAGAGTTCACCTGAAGGTAAAAATGACTTCATTATTCCTATTCTAGAGATGAGAGAATAGAGGCTCAGGAAGGTGGAGAATTATCCAAGTTCACATGGTCAGTTGACAACAGAGTTGGCACCAAATTCTACATTTTGAAAGGGAACACTCAAGATCCCCATTGGGGCTGTCTGTGCAATACTTCCATGAAAAAAAAAAACAGCTTCAGCCTAACCCTAATGGGCAACTGGGTAGGTTGGTAGATAGAGCAGCAGGCCTGGAATCAGGAAGACTTGAGACTGGATTTGAACTCCCTTCTTCCTTGGTTTAAATCTAGCCTTAGATACTTACTAGCTGTGTGACCCTGGGCAAGTCACTTCACCCTGTCTGACTCACTTTATCTTAACTGTAAAATGAGCTGGAAAAGGAAATGGCAAACCACTCCAATATCTTTGCCAATATTTGTGGAGTTTGGCATTCAAAGGAATTTTTAAAGTTATCCAATCTTTTCATTTTGAAGTCCAATCTCCTCATTTTCTGAATGAGGAAACTGAGGTCTAGAGAAGCAAAATAATTTGCCCAAGCACAGGGTAGGGTTAAGATTTTGATCCAGGGCATGTGATGCTATATCCAGTGCTCTTTCTACTGTACTACAAAGCTTCAATGTTGGTGTCAGCATTAAATGCGTTAAATAACAATTGTTGTTTCACCATCCTCTAAATATTACTATTCTCTCTAATTGACAAACCACATGATCCCATCTTTGTGAATTTGACTATCTTACAATTTCCCTGTTTTGTTTTTAGATGTCGTGAGTACAAGGAACACCTTCCATTTGACAGCATTTATCTAGGACTCTATAGTGGAACCAGGGTCAGGACCGTCAAGGTCTTTCATGGTGGAGGTGTCCAAGGTTCTGATTGAACCTCCTCAGTTTGAGGAGCAGGGTAGGAATGGAGCTGTGACTGAGAAATCATTGTTCAAGTGGGGATCAGATTTTTAATGTGAACAAGTCCAAGGGTTAGATCATAATGAAGTTAACTGGATAGGAAGTGGGGGTGGGGTGGGAGATTGTTGAAGAATTTGGCTCAAGTTCAAAAATCAAAACAAAAATAAATAAAAAAAAAAGACAGTGATGGCAAAAACTTATTTCTGAGGTTTGGGCTTCATTAGTTCAGTACCTGTGGCTCCAAGAAGCTCTAGCATGCATAGTGGCCACACTCCAATAAAATTGTCTTGGCAGATGGGCTAAACCAGATTGAGGGTAATCAACAAGTCTATGGGTGAGTTAGGGGGGTGTCTACCTTGTGAAGACTTCCCCTGGGGGAATGGGCAGATGAGAACAATTTATTCCAGTGGCCATGAAAGCAGCTGAAGCAGATGCCTTGGAGCTCTTACAGCTTGGTCATTCACTACATCCCAGGCCATCACCTGGACAGGCGCCTGTCAGGACAACTTTTATCATCTTCAATGACTCCGGAAGAGAGAGTAAGTCTGACAGCTCTGTGCAACTCTGACTTCCTTAAATCTCCAGTGTCAGAGAATATAATCTAAATTTGTCAACCTGTAACTCAGGGTTCTAGAAAGAGCACTGAGTGGACATCTGAAGATTTAGATTTGAATCTTGACTGCCACTTACTAGATACATATACCTTAGCAATTCATATAACCTCACTGTGCCTCAGTCCCCTCATCTGTAAAATTGGGGAAATGATTACTTATACCACCTACTGAATAGGACTATTACAACAAAAATATTTTTAGGTTTCCAAGTACCATATAAATCTCAGTTTTGGTTATTAATTATTACCTTGCCTCAACTTACATGTCTAACCTTATTTTCTATTAGTACAAAATTCAAACTCTCCAATCTCTATAGATTACTCTCTTCACAGTTCCCAGCATATGTTATGCTAATTTATGCCTTGAAGCCTTTGTTTATGCTGTTCTTCAGTCTCTCCCAGTGCTCCCCAGAATGTCCTCCCCCTCTTCCCTCTACAGATCCAGACACTACTTATCCTTCACATTTAACTCAAGCCCCATGGTCCTCCATGAGGTTTTCTGGATTACTCCAGCCCATGCTATTCTCATCTTTCTTTAGCCACCTATGACATGTAGATCTCTGCTACTGCTGATTACTTAATGACTTACTATATCTATGTCTTAGATCTTCAACTAGATTATAATTTTCTGCAAGGCAGGAGCCAGATCTTATGCTTCTTTGATTGGTGCTGGGCACAGAGTGGGTGCTGAATGATAATTTGTTGAACGAATGAATGAGTGAGTGAGTGAATGAAGATTTTATAATTCTGAAAAATACTGACTATAGAGATCTCAAGAAAAGCAAGTAACAAAACCAGGAAAGTCTCAGACTTTAATATAAGGTAAATTTGTTATTCGGTCCTGTTGGGGTCCAAAAAGAGTGGACTGGATTTTGTATTATTCCCATATAGATAGAGACAAAGGCCTAGGGAGCTGGGAGGGGAAAGATGAAGACTGTTATAGAAAGCCAAAATGGAATTCATTATTTTTGTAAGAATACTCTCAGTGGAGATCAAGGTAGAAATTGCTAGTGCTAGGGAAAGGAAGGAAGGAAGAAAGAAAGAGAAAGAAAGAAAGAAGAGAAAGAGAGAGAGAGAGAGAGAGTGAGAGAGTGAGAGAGAGAGAGAGAGAGAGAGAGAGAGAGAGAGAGAGAGAAAGAAATCCCATTTATCTAATGCCACAGAAGAGAAGAGCACAGTCTTGTTCCACCTCTGATAATGTGGTTTGTGCCCTGGAGGACCTCAGTGTTGTTATCTGAAGTCCCTGTGTTGTGTTTATTTGGAGCTCAGAAAATTTGTGGTGTCAGGAGCATTTGAGTCTTCTAGACAGACAAATAAGTCCCTGCCAGATTCACTTAGCCTGAGATCAATTCTTCTATTTTAGTTCCTTTCTCTCTTTGGCTCTGAAGGCTTGGTCTGGCTACCTCAGTTCAGGTTATTACTGTTACTCCCCATAGAACTGTCCTTATGTTTCATGTAGCACTTTCCAGTTTGCCAAACATTTGCTTGACGTTATTTCACTGACTGCACTTGGGCCCAAAATGTTGTTTTCTCTGAACATCTCTTCAATGCTGATATAGAACCTTACTGTTATAAATGCTTTAGATGCTTGAAATGACACACAACGCAATGGAAAAATATTCATTAAGTACTTACCATGTGTCCAGCACTGTTCTAAGTGCTGGGGATACAAATAGAAAGGAGAGGAAGTATCTACTCTCAAGAAATTCCCGTTCTAATTAAGCTTCAGGGCAGATGGAAAGGCCCAGGACCCAGGGTGGGCTGTCAGATCTGATAGACCTTGGAGAACAATGACAGGGCAGAAGATCCTTGACCAATGACTGTCATGAAAGAGACAGTAGGTCTGAAATTTGGAGTGGAGCTCTGGGTATTACCTCGGCAAGCAGCAGAGATGGGCTGGGGTGGGCTAGGGTGGCGGGCAGTGTATACACCTAAGAAGGGGCATCCAGTGCCTGGTGGAAGCTGGGCAATGGGAGCTAGCATTAAGGAAGAAAAGGGCTCCCTGTAGCAGATGCCTATTGGGCTCTCTGACACTTTAATACGTAAGGGATAGGTGGGCTGGAAAGGGGAAGAGGAGGGTGATCAGCTCCTGGTAGGAACCCTTCTTGCTTTGCCCTTGGGCCGCTGCCTGTTTTCATATTCCCTCCCATTTGGTTCTTATAATAATCCCATGATATAGGTAATTTTGAAGGGGGATGAAAGGAAAAAATGAAAGGAAAAAAAAGGATGAAAATAAAAAGTGATTTTATTCATGTAATTTTACTCGCTTTGACAATGCAAAGCAAGAAAACAGACCTTTTTGTTGTTTAGTCATTTTAATTATGTCTTACTCTTTGTGCCTCCGTTTGGAGTTTTCTTGGCAAAGATACTGGAGCGGTTTGCCATTTCCTTCTCTAGCTCATTTTACAGATGAAGAAACTGGGGCAAACAGGGTTAAGTGACTTGCCCAGGGTCACACAGGGGATTGGAACACAGTTCTTTCTCTTGCTGAAGTCAGTGGTATATTCACTATACCATGCTGCCTCTTAAGCAAAATAATAATTGAAATGCATATAGTACTTTAAAATTGGCAAGGCACTTGATATAATTGACTCACAACCCTTTGAAGTAGATTCCATGAGTGTGTTTATGTCCATTTTACAGATGAGAAACTGAGACTTAGAGACATAGCTAATAAGTATCAGAGGCAGGAGATAAATCCAGGTCTTCCTGATTGAAAGTTCAGAGTGCCCTCTTTTATATCCACATCGCCTTTCTAGGCAGCATGAGTATATTTCCCCTCTCTTAGAGATGAAGGACTGGGACCAAGATTAGAGAAAAAATTTGCCAAAAGTTATACAACTTCTAAGACGTGAATTCAGAGGCAAGCTGTAAATTTATGTGTGTGATATATGTGTGTATACATATACATACATGCACACACATATACATATATACATGCATGCATACAAATATGTATATTAAAATATATACACATATATGTATATATAAAATATCAGTCAAGCTAGTCAAATCCTGTCTGGTTGTCAGCCTTGATTCTAAGTCTGGGGCTATTTCCACCACATTTTGTTGCTTCTCAAAGCCATTGAGTCACTTCATGTAGGGCTTGGTGCAGTGCAGAGAGAACCTTGGTCCTAGTCCCAACTTGACTATTTACCTGAGTGATTTAGGGAAATTCCCCCACCTTTGTGCCTCAGTTTCCTCATATGTAAAAAAATAGTTAGACTAATTAATCTCTATGGGCCCTTCTAGATTCAAATCTATGACTTTATGAGCCAATCATACCATTGGTTAGGAAATACTGATGAAGCTATGTAGAGAGTCAGATCCAGAGGCAGCCTGTACTGCTAGTTCCCAATGAGTACTATTAAAGAATTCCATGAAGTAGTGCCATGTATTTGAAGTTATAATCATTATTATTTATTATATTTTATATATTATAATATATATCATATATAACTATATTATGATATAGTTAGCTATTCAAAATTATAATTATATAAATGATCATTGCTTGCAGCCCATGGAAATATGCAATTCAAATAAAAAAACCACTTTACCTTCACAGGATTCATTTTTTGCATCCATCAGGGCCTTGCTGTATCTCATAATCTAGAGAGGTCTGAATGCTATCACTGTTATATAATCCCTCATTTTAGTCTGAACTTGACACTTAGTTGGTCTTTCTCTTAGTATCTCCTTCTGCCAAATGTCTTCTTCATTCAATTATCTTATTTCCTGTCTGTCAGTGTATCACTTGCAAGTCAAGATATCACCCTCCTGATGTCATTGGTCCTCTTTAAGAACAAAGGACCAGCAACAACAATACCACCAACAGCTATGCCACCTGGAGAGCAGATTGTAAGGATGATTTTCAGGATATAGCGCCCATGGTGCCTCTCTGGGTGGTCCTAATATGAGCCTGTATGTACTGCTTCCTAGGGCTGGGCTTGGGAAAAACAGTATGAAGTTGTTGGAGATAGCTTGGCACAGACCTCAAGAGTACCTACTGACTGATTCTGTGGTCAGAGAACATGGTTCCAAATCCTGCTTTTGATACTTACTACCTGTATGATCTTGAGCAACTAGACTTCTGTTTCCTCGTTGATGAAAGAAAGAGCTAATTAACTAAGCTAATTAATTGGACTAATTAACCTCTAATGTACCTTCTAGTCCTAGATCTCTGCATCTTCTGGTGCCCATTGCTCTCATATTTTCTCCCCTTCCCCCCAACACAGATCCAATTAAAACCTGTTCTTCAGAAAAGATATGAAGTGATCTCTCTCTGTTCCTTGGTCTTACTGTATTAAAGACATAGGATCATTTGTTCAGGAATGAAAAGGCCTTTAGAACTCTCCCATTTTATAGATGAACCAACTAAGGACACCAAAGATGAGATGACTTGTGAGCTCCTTCAAAGTAATGAGTGTTTCATTCCTTGCATTTATATTTCCAGATCCTTAAAAGATTCCTAGGTCATCATAAGAACTCGATAAGTGCATTTCAATTGATTGATTATGCAAGATCTAACCAATTAATAAGGAGCAGAGTTGAGATTGTTATTAGCAATTAAAATAGTAAACTGCCCTCAATATGTATTGTCTTGGATTATTATTTCAACCCCTTACTGTTACTCAATTTTTTAGTTTTTAGTGTTTATACCTTATTTCCCTGATTAGATTAAGAATTAGCAGAAGGCAAGTCTCTGTAAATGAAGTCTTACATGTCTTTGCGTCAATATCATGTTCCTTTCTCCACTACTTTGAAGTTCAGTGTCCCATAGTAAGAGCTCAATAAAGATTTGTTGATAGCTGTCACTTATTCCTTAGTATGAATGCAGTTTAGTGGGGTTTTTGGTTTTTGTTTGGTTTTTTTTTTTTGCGTTCTAAGCCTCATTTTTGACTGTGAAATGAAAAGTTATATCTCTTGCACAAGGAATTCTAGGCATCATTAAGCAGGTAGGAAAGCTAATTTAAGGCACCCTGGAAATCACATCAAATATTTTTGCTGTCTGTACTAAAGCTGATTTGCCCCTTAATTTTCCAGTGTGAACTATAGTAACTCACATTTTTTTAATTTACTTCTCCAAATTCTATACCTCAGTTGTTCAATTGGGATGTTTTATTTTCCATGTGTCTATGTCCCATCTTTCTGACATAAGTATAAGATCTTTGAAGTAGCAAGCTTATGAACTTTGATTCCTAGCAAAATTCTAAAATGCATTTTTAAGAGCTGTCTAATGAACAAATAGAAAAGGGAGTGGAGATCCAAAGTATCATCAAGATTTCATCAGGAATGGTCATTCCAGACTAGCCTCAGTTTCTTTTTTGACAAGATCACCGATGCTCTACGTTTTAGCAAAACATCTCATTAAATCTCTCATTAATTTTATGGAAGATGTGGAAAGATATAGGATAGAAGATAATATAGTTATATTATTCAGTGTTGACTTGGAAGGAGATCACCACCGGAGTGTTATAATATTTTTTATTAATGACTTGTATAAGACATCCATGTCATGTTACTCAATTTGCAGATGACACAAAGTTGGGAGAGGCCTTTAGATATTAGAATCAGAATCACAAAAATCTCCATTCTTACATCAATATTCTTCTGTTTATGATATAAGTTTACCAAGTACGGAATACATCATAATCTGAAAAGAATCTGCCTCACCTCTTCTTTCATGCAGCTTTGCACACCCTCTCCCCACATACCCCTCAATCCGAAGACATTGACCTCCTTGCGATTCCAAGAACAAGACACTGCATCTCTTGACTCAAAGCATTGTCTCTAATTGTCTTTCATGCCTGCAAGTTTCTACCTCCTCTTTTCTACCCCCTGGCTTCCCTGACTTTTTCAAGTCTCAGCTAAAATTCCACTTTCTACAGGAAGCCCTTCACCATCCTTGTTAATTCTAGTGTCTTCACTCTCAATGATTTCCACCTTGCTCTGCTTATATATTGTTTGTTCTTAGTTGTTTGTATGCTGTCTTTCCTGTTAGTTATGAGCTCATTGAGGAGCTTGTTTGGTTTTGTTTGGCATTTGTGCACAGTGCTCAGCACATTGCTTGGAATACAGTAGTCGCTACATAAATGTTTATTGACTGAGAATTCACTCAAAGAACAGTGGAGGTGAGCAGTAGGCATACAAAAACAATGCCTTGTCGGGTCAGAATACTGGGTCAGATCTAATGATGTGAAGTTTAATGGGGATCAGTTGAAATCGATATTTGGAGTAGGAAACCAACTCCACAAATATAAGCAGGAGGAAGCGCAACTAGATGGCAGTTTATTTGAAAAAGATCTGGGTGTTTAAGTGGACTACAAGCTCAACATGCATCAGTAGTAAGATCTGAAAACCCCAAAAGTTAATGTGATATTACCATACTAAGAGAGGCACAGAATCTAGGACTAGTGGAATGACAACCCTGCAACACTTTGTCCTGATCAGAGCATACCTATGGAATTACATTCCATTTTTAGTACTACTTTTTATAAAGACATTGATAAGCTTAAAAGAAACTAGAAATGATTGGCCAGGCTGGCAAAAGGCCTAAAGATAGAGTCTTATAAAGACTGATTGAAGGAACTGTGCTTGTTTAGCTCAGAGAAGAGAAGACTTAAGGAGAATGTGATAGCTGTCAAAGGATTGGAAGGGCTATAACATGGAGGCAGCATTAAACTGGTACTTCTTGGCCCCTACAGGCTAAACTAGGAGAATAGGATAGAGATTTAGGGGTGACCAGATGGCACAGGGGATAGAGCACCAGCCCTGGAGTCCAGAGGACCAAATCAGGAGTTCAAAGCTGGCCTCAGTTACTAGCTGTGTGACTCTAGGCAAGTCACTTAACCCCAATTACTTCCAAAAGAAGTAGGAAGAAGAGAGAAAATAATTCAGAGGAAGATTTAAGCTTATTTAAGGGGGTCTCCTAGTTTTTGGTAGGGGAAATATCCTGTGATTTCATTGATGTGGGGAACTTCTGGTGAGGAAACTCCCTCCACAATGGAGAGCAAAGACCTTCTTGTCTTAGACTGCAGGTGGACCCTGAGATATTAAGTCAATTGCCAAGAGTTATACCAATTGCATGTGTCAGAGAGATGAGGTGAATCCACTTCTTCCTGACTTTTAACAATTAGAGCTAACCCTAAGTAGAAGGGGCTGCCTCAGGAAGTCTTAAAAATCTTAATAGTAATATTAATCGGTACGTATAGTACTTTAAGTTATGCAGTGTTAACTCCTTAGATCATTGTAATAACCCTGTGAGGCAGGTACTATTCATTCTTCTACTTTACAGAAAAGGAAGGTGAATCTAAGAGACGTTAAGTCACTCTCCCAGGGTCACACAGTTAGCAAGATTTTGTTTGTTTGTTTGTTGAACCTTTTTCAATCCTGATTCTTTGTGACCCCATTTGGGGTTTTCTTGGCAAAGATACTGGAGTGGTTTGTCATTTCCTTCTGCCACTTCTTCTAGATCATTGTGCAGATGAGGAAACTGAGGCAAACAGAGTTAAGTGACTTGCTCAGGATCATGCTGCTAGTAAGCATCTGACTCCATGCCCAGCACTCTATTCACTGTGCCACCTAACTGTCCTAGTAAGTATTAGAGAGAAAATTTGAACGATGGCTAACATTTAGGTAGCATTTATTACGTGGCAGGTATTATGCTAAGCACTTTACAATTGTTATCTCATTTGATCCTCAAATCAACCCTGAGAGGTAGGTGCTATTATTGTCAGTTTATAGGTGAGGAAATAGAAGCAGACAGAGGCTAAGTGATTTGACCAAGATCACACAGCTGGTAAGTATCTGAGGCTGGATTTGAACTCAAATCCTCCTGATTCCAGATCAACTCTATCCACTATGCCTCTTCACAGTTTTTCTGCCATGTAGGTCTTCCATCAAAGCCCAGGTGGCCACCTGTCAGTTATGTTGTAAAAGGGATTCTTGCTCAGGCTTGGGGTAGGATAGATAGCTTCTGGGGTCCCTTTCATCTCTTGTGGGATTCTGTGATCCAAGGGCATGGAGTACAATCTCTATCTTTGACATCCTCTTCACTGCCAGCAACAGCATCACAGGGGTCTGAGAGAGGGCTCATTCCTCAGTCAATACTGCTGCCTGCCTAACAAACTGACTTCAGGTCAGCTGATTGCTGCAGACCAGCTGCCTTGTGCTGATGATGTAGAGGGGTCCATGATCACTTGCAGGTCTGAGCTCGTGTCTGCTTTCACATGCACTTTGAGAGAGCTACCAGCCATATCCAGCAGGGCCAGATATTCCCTTTGAGGTTTCTCAAATGTCCCTGTATATTATGAATATGTATGTATGTGTATGCATATGTGTGAGCATGTGCATGTGTATATGTGTATATACGTGTGCATGCACGTGCATATCTGTGCATATGTATGTGCATGTACATGCATACAAACATAAACTACACACTCAGTATATACATGCATGTACACATGTGTGTATACACATACCATACATGCATGCACATGTCTGGTGTGTATGTATATATGTGTATAAAGTATGTTATGTATATGTGTGTACACACACAGAGTATTCAGGGAGTTTGGGAAAATAGATACACAAAACACATGTATGTATTATGCATATACACACATACATGTATGCATGTATGCACACATGTATGTACATATATATATATATATATATATAAAGGAGCTGAATTATCCACATCTGACTTCTTTACCTATTAACACATCCTCATTAGGGAAGGCACAATGAGACAACGGAAAGAACATGAAACTGAGAATCAGGAGCCTGATGTTCTAGTTCTATCTATGCAAAGAACTCACTAGAGCTACCCCTGATCATGGGCATTTCACATCACCTCAGTTTCCCCATCTGTAAACTAAGGGGGCGGACTTGGATGATCACTAGAGCCTTTTCCAACTTTGCCATTCCTTGAATCCTGACAAGGTGGGCTCATTCCCATTAGCAGAGCATAACCGGGAGTGCTTTTTAATGACTTGAGCTTCCTCTGCATCCTTGGGGAAGATAAGCTTCATGTAATAAACCAACTGGGAAATTTCATAGAATGTTTCAGCTCTTGCTTCCTTTAACTCGATTTCAGGCCGATTAACTCTAGAGACATCTAACTCCGCCTAAGCCCCCAAAAGTACACAGATCATTGAAAATGCTTTGTTTTAGACGCTGTTTTCGTGTACTTACCCACTGACTAAGCACTTTTTAAAAATCCTAATGCTCTTGATCTTTTCTTGCTTTCTTTGCTGACTGTTGCCAGGTCTCTTACTCCCTATGCTCAGTTTCCTCATCTGCAAAAAGAGGTGATCTCTAAGGCAAGTCCCTCTGAGTTTCTAATCCTATGAACCTATGGACCTTGACAAATGGAGCTCTTTCAATTACTCAAGTGATTCTCATCTATCACCTCTTCAGGAGTGTACAGGGTACTGGGGGTGGGGGCAAAGAGCATCAGAGAATAGCCAGGTCTGTAATGATTCTCAGAAGTTGTCTAATACAATTCCCTTACAGGGAGGGCTACAAGGAAGTGTATCTGAACCAGGGGAGGCCTGATGGACTTTAGGTAGCCTGATTTTGGTTTTAGAACTTACAATATATTTCAACCAGAATGGGAATAATGAAGGATTGTGTGATGACAGTAGTCACAAGCGCAACCCACCACGAATCAATCAGCCAAGCAGGATTTTTCAGCATCATAAAATCATTTTATTTAAATAGAGAAATTATTGGAGATGAGCCACCCAAGCCTCAGTTTCTCAGAAAACCTTTGTCTGCCCCAAAGTCTTTAGTTAGTTGGTGAATAGAACCAGAAGCAGGACCCAGGTCTTCTGACTCTCATTCTGTTATACCAGTGAGACCAGTTTGTGCCAGACAATGAGAAATAAGTATAAGATATTGCCTTTACCCTTGGGAAACTTAGAGTCTCAAAGGGACACATAAGAAAGCAATGAATAGACAGGAAACTGTGGTTTTAACTCTAAGTACAATGCAGTATGAAAAGGTATTAGTGTGTGCCAGAGAATTCATAGGAGGCTTCATGGAACCACTGAAACCTGAGCTAGCTTTCTAAAAATAGGCAGAATTTGAAAAGCTAGAAAAAAAATGTGGTAGGGGGAATAGCACGAGCAAAATGAGCAAGTGGGTATCTAGGGAATGAGTATGTTGTGTGTATGTTAGCAGAGGGGCATCATCATGGTTAGATTACCCTGACTAGAAAAGTGTGTTGAACAGAGATACTTAAGAAGGCTTGATGCTAATATCAACTCATGTCTATATGGTGCTTTAAGGTTTACAAAGTAGTACTAGGCAGTTGGGTGGCCCAGTGGATAGAGCATCATACCTGGAGTTAGGAAAACTTGAGTTTAAATTCAAACCCAGACACTTACTAGTTGTGTGACCCTGGCCAAGTCACTTAACCTCTGTCTGCCTCAGTTTCCACATCTATAAAATAGGACCTAAATAGCACTTGCCTCCCAGGGTTGTGAGGATTAAATAAGATAGTATTTGGAAAGCAATTAGCATAGTGCCTGGCATATTTTCATTGCTGTTTGGTTGTTTCATTCATGGCTGATTCTTCATAACTCCCATTTGGGGTTTTCCTGGCAAAGGTACTGGAGAGGTTTGCCATTTCCTTCTCCAGCTCATTTTACAGATGAGGAAACTGAGGCAAACAGGGTTAAGTGACTTGTCCAGAGTCACACAGCCAGTAAGTATCTGAAGTCAGATTTGAACTCAAATATTCCAAATTGAAGACCTGGTGCTCTAGCCACTGTGACATCTAGCAGCCTTGCCTGGCCTATTTTAGGTGCTTAATAAATGCTCGCTTGCTTCCTTTCCTCACAACAGCTCCATGAAGTAAATAGAGGCCATTTCCCCATTTTATGGGTGGAGAAACTGAGGCCCAGAGACATTAAATGGCCCTACAGTTAGTATCACAATGGGCACTTGAACCCAGGATCCTAAATTCAAATTCAAAGAAGTCTAGCATCAATACAAAAATGCAGATGACTGTTCTCAATGCCTTCAATGTTCCACGGCACCTGCTTTAACCACCTTCATGGCCACTGGAACAAATTATTAACATCCCATTCTGCTGGGAGAAGTCTTCACATGCTTGG
This sequence comes from Pseudochirops cupreus, assembly GCA_028627135.1. NCBI lineage: Eukaryota > Metazoa > Chordata > Mammalia > Diprotodontia > Pseudocheiridae > Pseudochirops > Pseudochirops cupreus. Next base: position 242,972,903 of record CM053582.1, read on the forward strand.
GGTAAACACCTCCCTAACTCACCAACACTTCTGAGACCTATTGCTTATCTTCAACCTGGTTTAGCTCATCTACCAAGATGGTTTTATCAGGGTGTGGCCACTGTTGTAGCAGTAACCACGCTGGCATACCCAGGATGGCTGCTAGCACAGGTTCTTAGATCTGATTTACTAGGAAAGATAATTGTTTAAGGGGTCAACAATTATTTTCTTAATTATATTCACTAGTTCAGGGGAAAAATCAGCACCCCTAACTACAGAGAAAATACAAGGAGAGAAATAAAGACCAATAGACAGGGCTCTAACTGCCTGAATCAATTATACACTTTACATACATCCCTGGATGGAGAGAGTCCTTACATGTAAGCAGTTAGGGAGCTCTGAACATATAGCCACTCAGAATCTTGACGAGGAAGTCACAAGATCCTTCTCATAAGCGAGCCCCCAAAGCAAAATACCAACTCAGAGAGTGTGTACACACACACACACACACACACGCACACGCACACGCACACGCACACGCACACACACACACACACACACACACACACACACACACACACACACACACACACCCCTTCTCAGAGCCAGAAGACATCACAACCCTTGTGACTCAGCACCTAACTAGAAATTAGCAAAAGCTGTGAAAGCCTTTCTACAAACAATACTTCCTACAAGCAAGCCTCCCCTAAGCAAGCTTCCCTTAATGGGCTCCACATGAGGCCTATTAGTGGGCGGGGAAGATCTTAAATCTCATTAACATTACAACTGCACATGCTATAGCTTCTTGGAGTCATAGGTGAGAGCTGGGTGAAAGGGAACACCAAAGGTGAATAAGCAGTCCTGAAAAGGGCTCAGCAAGCCTTCACACTAGAGATGCTAGTCCTCCTTGAGCACCCCATACTCTCTCTCTGTATATGTGTGCATGTGTGCATGTACATGTGCATATGTAAATATGTGTATCTATCTATCTATCTATCTATAATGGTACCTAGGAATAGCCGGCTAGTGCCCACAGGGACACATCTTTCCTCCCAATAGCTTCCATTTAGGATTTCCCCCTTTTTTTCATTTTCTTTTTAATCTATTGCATCCTGGGATCAATTTGTCCCCATTTTCTTTAGTCACCTGGTCCAGGATCGCTCCAGGAAGATTGTTTACAGTGTTTTGAAAAATGTGAGGGAAGTTGAAGATGTAATAATGATCACAATGACAGCAGTGGAGTAAATGATACCCATGGAAGATTTCCTGGACAGAGCTCAAACAGAAAGAATCCCCTATAGCTGCAAAAGTTCTCCAAAGAAGTTTGTGGATGACATTGTACTGATCCCATTAAGTTGCAGAACCCAGGAGGACCTTCCAAAGATGGCCGTTAAAAAGATGTTGGCACGCTAATCCACACAGGGAAGACCAAGTAGATAAAAAAAATCTCAATTGCTTTGATGTTATGAGATGCAGTAGGATGGATAGTCAGTAGTCTTTAGTCCAATAGTATGTACTGGTTAGCTCAGGTGCTACAGATAAACAGTGAACTGGACCCAGAATTGAATGGAAGGATGAGAGTGAGCTGGATTTCATCTGAGATATTGTACTTTATTTTCAAGGATCTAGCTGTTTCCTGGCACAAAAATTAATCTTTTCAACTCCAGTGTTCTTGGAGCTTCAAATAATGTAACACTGTAATCAAAATTGCAGATGACTCAAAGGCAATGGAGAGATGCAAGGTGGGGTATAAGTAGACAACATAATATATTAACAGTGATAAATTGTGTGCAAGATGTGGCATAAATGATTTCATCAAGGAAACACGGTCAGAAAAGGAGGTGGGGCAGTCATGTAATGAGAGTGAAGGATAACAATAACAAGACAGCCTCAGAGAATGTTAAAACACCTACAGCCTCCTTGGATCATTTAGGAAAGGATGTGGACATGAAGTATCTAGGAGGGGTAGAGAGGATGTCATCCTCACCAACTAAGGAAATATCAGCATTGATCAGCTCACAGATCCTCAGGTATAAAGATATGCTATCTAACATTTATACATGTGCCAAAAGTCTTAGTGAAGTTTTAAGGTTTAATAATTTCACAAGTATAAATGCTATAACCTAAGAAAAATAATTTAAATTTTATTTATACTTATTTAATGTTATGACTTTTTGAATAATCAATTTTTTATTTTAATTTTCACCAAATGTCATTACACAAAGTTTCTAAATGACTCTTACTCAGACCATAGATCAGCAAAGGAGGTTCCCTTGCTTGGCCATCTTGGTCACCCGATTTATTTCCATTAGACTTTTTCTTGGGATGTCATGTCATAACTGCCACATGTGCATCAATAGCTAATTCACTGGATGATTGCAAGGCTGGAATTACAAATGTAGTCTTTTCAGTTACTGACCAGCAACTGATGAAAGTTGTTTTTTATAAAAGTTGAAAATCAGCTAGAGTAAAGGCTAGCACAAAATGGTGCTCATCTTGAATTTTAATAAGCAAGAAACAATATTTTAAAATATTCAGTAATTAACTTTTCAAATGTTTTTTTTTATAAATTCATAGCATTTATACTTCTGAAGTTATTAAGACCTAAAATTGCACTAAGACTTTTGGAACATCCTATATAATCCCTTAAGGCCATGGTTCTCAACCTTCCTAATGCTGTGCCCCTTTAATACTCGTATGTGGGCGTATCTGCATGTGGACGGACCTGCCTGGAGACAGATAGAGGAGCGGTGTGTCAGTTCCTAGGACCATCAGAAATATATGTTTTCCAATGGTCTTAGGTAACCCCTGTGAAAGGGTCATTCGAACCCCAAAGGGGTTGTGACCCACAGGTTGAGAACCACTGCCCTTAAGGTTTCTAAGTACTTTTATCACAACCCAGTCCAGTCATCAAGCATTATGAAAGTACCTCCTATGTACCTGGCACTGTGCTAAGCATTGACAGTCCTAAGAAAAGCAAAAGACAGTCCATATTCTCAAGGAACTCATGGTCCAAATGGGGAAGGCAACGTTCAAATAATTATAGACAAAAAAGATACATACAGGATAAATTGGAGATAATCTTAGAGGGAAGGTGCCAGCATTAAGGGGAACAAGGTGGGATTTTAGGTGGAAGTATTGCAAGGTATAGTATGACTATTTTTCAGACAAGGAAATGCAAACTTAGAGAATTGGGACTTGCTCATGTCATGCCATTGGTAACTGTCAGAACTAGGATTCAATCATTCAGACCCAGGCCAACTGATTCTAAGTTCAGAATTCTTTCCGTTATATTATGTTCTCTCCATTGCTGTTCCTCCTGCTATCTGGGTATTAAGGTGGATTAAGAGCAATTTTAAAAGGAAGGAGAGATGTGCTGAAAGTAGGATGAAGAGAGATTTAAACAAGGTTCATGTACTCCATGTTGCTTATGACTACTGGATCTAGCTACACATCTTATTCAACAAACACTACATCCCTACTATGTTGGTACAAAGGCAGAAATAAAAGTCTTTGTCCTCAAATGGCTGTGGGACATATTGCAGCAGCAACTAGAGGATAATGGAATGGTAGCAAACTGCAATATTCACCTTTCAAAATCCTAAAGTGACAAAGGCTATGATCCCATTGGGGCTACGTCCTAGGAAGGAAACTGAATACACTATGGAGCTGTGTTTTGGCTTTTAGATGTCTATAGACCTCATAAGTGGGTAAACTGCAGTAGTTCTAGAAAGCTTCTAACTTTTTCTAGCTTTTGCAGATGAAAGTACTGTTATAAGGTATCAATAACTAACTGAATTTCTAATAAACATATCAGAATATATACAAGTGGGAATTATCACCTTCAAAACAGTAGAAAGTCAGTTCCTTGCTTTATTCTTCTTTATAATCTCCACCAAGAAAAAAACCTCATTTCTATATAATTTTAAGGCTTACAAAGTGATTTTCACACAATAAGCTTACAAGCATTATTTTCTTAACTTTTACAGATAAGGCAACCGAGTCTCAGAGAGGTTAAATGCATTGCCCATGGTTACAGCTCTGTTGTCACCACTACAATCTGAATTCATGTCTCTTGACCCCAACTCCAATGTATCCTCTAATATGTTTTTAAACACTCAATAAATATTTGATTACAATGAAAGTGATCAACTTGGTATGCTATCCATTTATTTCAGTCTTTTTTAACGCAACATCTCAAACATTTTGATAGTTTCTCTTTGGATTTGTCTTTAGAGCCCATGGCACATTCTCCTGAATATCTCCAGTGTTTACAAGTCTTTCCTTTCAGAGTACAATTGATTTTTTAAAATAGCCAAAAGCTATTGGGAGCCGTCTGGTCAATAAGTGGGTGAGCAAGCTGATGAGTACTATTTCAGATCCAAAGCAAGGAATGACTATAAAGTAACAGAACAGGATTTTGTATGTCTTACAAATAAATCTCATTCCTAGAGTTGAGCCATAGAAAATTTTTGAGCAATTGTGGCATTAACAGGATAAGGGTGTAACCTAGAAGAATAACTATTTTGAAGGTGACAAAACTCAGATGTGTACCCATTAGGGTAGCAGTTCTCAAACTTTCTGGTCTCTGGATCCTTTATAGAATCTTGAAAATTATTTTGGACACCAAAGAGCTTTTACGTGTATGAGCAATATTTGTTAACATTTACTATACTTGAAAAAACTCATAAAATTTTAAAACATATATTTACTCATTTAAAATAACAGTAACAGTTCATTGAATGTTAACACAAATGACATTTTATTTTAAAAAACTCTCTATTTTCTTTTTTATATATATTTATTTACATATATTTTGTTTTTCCCCAATTACATGTTAAGACAATTTTTAGGGGTGGCTAGGTGGCACAATGAATAGAGAACCAACCCTGGAGTCAGGAGGACCTGAGTTCAAATCTGGCCTCAGACACTTAACACAAAACTAGTTATGTGACCTTGGGCAAGTCACTTAACCCCAACTGCCCTACCTTCCCCTCTCCAAAAAATAAGGAAAAAAAAGATTTAAAAGATAATTTTTAACATTTTTTTAAAGAAAGTTTTGAGTTAATAACTATTTTCTAAAAATAAAAAGTAGTAGAAAGTATCATTTAAAATTTTTGCAAATCTCTTTAATGTCAGGCTTAATAGGAGGCATGTACATTCTTAAATCTTTTGCATTCAATCTGTTGTGATATGTTGTTTTGGTTGAGAAATATGAAGAAAATTCAGCCTTACAAAGATAGGTAGGTGGAAAAGGAAGGAGGATTTTAATAAGCAGATAGCATCTTGGTATTATTATGAAAAGTTTTGACTTCTCAAACCACTTGAAAGGGTCTCAGAGACCCCATGGATTAATGGACCACACTTTGAAAGTGAATTAGTTTGATTTGTGACAGCAATATAAATGCCCACCTGGCTTAGTATATAAATGACTTCTTTGATCTTTTGTCAATCATGCAAAGAAGGGTGTCTTGCTAATGCCGTCCTCCATTTCAAGATCTACATTTCTAGATCCATCCTCCTTCTACTCACAGAGGGTCAGTTTAGGTCAGTTTTATTTTCTCTACTTTTATATGGGATTAAAGTAGAAATGAATGAAGTACACAGGCATCAGGCAAACTGTGTTCCACTCCTATCACCCAACTCCATTGATCAAGATAATTCAGTTATTTTGATAGTTTCAGATTTGTACTTTTCCAGGGAAAGGGTAAACTCCATGTGTGTGAAGACCATAAAAAGGAAAGAAAGAAAGAAAGAAAGAAAGAAAGAAAGAAAGAAAGAGTAAGAAAGAAAGAAAGAAAAAGTAAGAAAGAAAGGGAGAAAGAAAGGAAGGAAGGAAGGGAGGAAGAAAAGAAAGAAAGAAGAAAGGAAGGAAGGAAGGAAGGAAGGAAGGAAGGAAGGAAGGAAGGAAGGAAGGAAATAAGGAAGAAAGAGAGACCTATTCCCAGAATGATTAGAATGCAATAATGAGACCAGAGGGATCATTTGGGCCAGGCCCTGACTTTAGAGAGATAGATGTGTGATTTTCTATTCTCTCCTTGAAGACTTCTGTGTCTCTTATCTTCTACTTTTAATTAATAGCATATTTTCTTTAGATTTTTTTTTATCTCACATTATTTCCCATTTGTTTCATGTTTCTTAGTATTGTTATTGTTTAGTCACTTCACTCCTGTGACCCCATTTGGGGTCTTCTTGACAAAGATACGAGAGTGGCTTGCCATTTGTGTCTCCAGCTCCTTTTACAAATGAGGAAACTGAGTCAAATAGGGTTAAGTGACTTGCTCAGGGTCACATAGCTAGTTTGCGTCAGAAGTCAAATTTGAACTCAGATCTGCCTGACTCTAGGCCCAGAGTTTTATCCCTTGCACCACCTCACTGTACTCTTTAGTATTAGTCACACAGTTATGCTAGCCCTGTTCTGGAAATACCCTTAAGCAGAAGTGCTAATAGGAAAGGAAATGGCCTCTGTCTTTCCAGCTGCTACCCATTTTTCAAGGTCAAGCTTAGCCACTAACTCCATGAAATCTTTTCTTCTATAAAGAGGTATTCAATAGAACAATGGGACTAAAGTCAGGAAAGCTTCAGTTCAAAGCAGGTCTCAGACACTTACTAGCCATGTAACCATGGGCAAGTCAGTCTATTTGCCTCAGTTTCTTCATCTGTAAAATGTGGGCTATACAACACCTACCTCTCATGGTTATGTAAGGCTCAAATGAGATAATAGTTATAAAATGATGTGTAAACCTTAAAGAATTGTAAAGACTCTAGCTATCAATATTAAAGAGTTAACACACTGATTCTTCGCCTTCAAGACTTCCTATTACAACTATTATCTGTAGCAAACACAGAATCATTGACTTTTAGTCATTTTAGCACTTGGCAATATTCTATCAAGAAAAACCAGTGGCATTGTTTCAGACGTTTAGGTCTTCATCTCTCCAACTAGATTGTAAGCACCTTGGGGACAGGAAATATACTGTGTCATGATTCTGTATTCCCTACTACAACTAGCAAACTGTTAGATACGGCACCATGTAATCCTATTACTCTTTACTTGCTATATTCACAACTGATGCTATCTATGAGTGCTGGTTTTATATTATCGTCCCTTTTCTCTAATCTCACTGAGAATATATACTAAATTCTCTAAATGAAAAAAAAATTGAGTAATAAAAATCAGTTCAACTATCCTCAGCTGGTCAATACAATGTCTACCTGGAACAAGCCTGAATCATTAATACAGCTCCCCAGGAAATCAGACCTACCAAGTGTTCTTGGTCCCATTTCAATTTGCCTGTAGTCATGTAGCCAAGGTCTTTGAGAGATTAGATTTTCAAAAAGGGGAAATCTTAAATCTATCCTCCAGGCAAAGAGAGAATCTGAGCCAATATGAGTCGTTTTTTTCAGTATTCAGAAATCTATCTTCCTTGGCTGCATGAAGAATATCAAGTAACCTGAGAAGAACCTGGGAGAAACAGGTCAGGGAGGAATCCCTGTATCTGTTCAGGGCTAAATTGTAATTGAATTAATATGCAATACCTTCCAGGAAAATGACTAAACTTACAGTCTTTTCATCGCATCTTGCATCATACTATCTGACTTCACCCTGAGGGTCCTTTTTTTTTTCCTTCTTTCTTTTTTTCCCCCCTCAAGTCACCATGCCTACCGCTCCATTTCTCTATCCAGGGAACCTCCATTTTACTCTTAGTAAAAATAAAGTAACTTTTATCTTCCACTAAGCTAATTCAAGACCCAAGCATTGCTGTTTCACAGAAGAAAGATGCATCTGCTCCCTCATCTGCGTAAGGTGAAATGAACCATGGAGGAAATTCTGTTTGCAAGCTGAGTGCTAGAAAAGGCATGGTTTTAGCATTGCTATTTCAGATGACTCCAGAGCATAACATTTCTGTGAAAGAATACTCCAGTGAAATGGTGCTTTCCTAACTAATCTTTAACCATACTTCACATAGGCTGCTGTTAACCAAATTTTAAAAGCCCCAAATTATATCTTGATATAGACATTCTTTCTTTTAATGTACATATTATAACTCAAATATAGAAATACACGTGGTACTAGCTCATGTTCTGGGAATTACCTAAGCTACATTAAATGCAGATTTCAGCAAAGCACTCAACAAAGTCCCTCAATGCTCTTGTGGAAAAGATGGAGAAATAGAGGACTATACAATTAGGTGGTTTCAGAACTGGCTGAAAGTCTGAACCCCAAAAGTTGTCACTGATGGGTTCACCTCAAATTAGAAGGAAGTTTATAGTAGAGTGTCTCAGGAATTTTTGTATGGCCCTGTTTTGATCCAAAAAATATTTTTTTTTGCCTTAGTTGCTTTGATAAAGCTATATAAATAGTCAGCTTATCAAATTTGCGGGTGACAGTAAGTTAAAAGGAACAGGAATGAAGCAAGCAAGTACCTGCCATATTCCAGGTACTATGAATACTTTACAAACATTATCTCATTTTACCCTCATATCCACCCTAGAAGGTAAATGCTACTATAATCCCCATTTTCCAGATGAAGAAACTGAGGCAAGCAGGGGTTAAATGATTTGCCCAAAGTCATATAGCAAGTAAATGTTTGAGGCTGGATTTGAATTCAAGTCTTCCCACCTCCAGGTCTAGAGTTTTATCCACTCTACCACCTAGTAACCTCTAGTTAACTTGTTAGATAAGAGAATCAGGATTTTGAAGCATTTGAATATTTGACCAGGCATAACAAGATTTAGAGCTGGTCTTAGAAACCACTGGGTTCAACTCCTTTATTTTCAGGTGAGGAAACTGGGGCTGAGAGATGTTACATAACTTGCACAGGGTCACACAATTAGTGTCTCGGTCAGGTATTCCTGACTTCAAACTCGTAACTACTAAGGAATGCTTCAGTTTTTGAAAAAAATTTCATAAGTATAAGATGGCAGAGGCATGCTTAGATAGCAAGATGCTTTGTCTTAGTATCAAACTCAATCTCAGTCAGAAGTGTGATATGGAATCTTCCCTACCCCTCAAAGGGCTCCATTAATAGTATCCACAGTTAGGGAGGTTGTTGTCTTACTATATGTTGCCCTAGTCAGTCCACATCTTGAGCACTGGATTTGTTCTGGATGCAATGATGTCTTTGAGTTTGAGAGTATCCAGGGGAGGATGTGATGGAAGGCGAAGGAATCATGCCATATGTGAATTGATTGAAGGATGGAGGGTGTTGATCCCAAAGAAAAGAACACTTTTGAGGAGACACAATAACTGTCTTTTACCACTTTAGGTGGCATAAAGAAAAAAAAATTAGACTTTGGTCTCAAACTTGAAAAGTAGGAGCGATGGGTGAAAACTGTTAGAAAGGAAGATGTAAGGGAAAATGTCCTCCTAATTAGAGTGATCTAAAGGTGAAGTGGGCTTGAAGCATAGTGGCTTCCCCATTAGGAGATTGTTTGTAAGCAAGGGCAGTATGGCCACTCCTCAGAAATTTTGGAAAGGAGAGTCTACTTCTGTCCTGGGTCGAATCAAATAACTTCTTAGCTTCCTTTCAACCAGGAGATTTTGTGATTTTGTCATATCTAGTTCAAAGTTAACTAAATTTCTGTCCAGAAAATTTGAAAGGGGAGTCCAACAATATTAAATGCTAAGATGTCTCTGACTTGGGCTAAGCAGAAAAGGCTAAAACCCTATTGACTGAAACGTTCTTAACTCCAATACTTTTTTTTGGTTTGGTTTTGACTTTGAAAAGCAAGAGGAAAAAATCTTTGTGATGAGTTTGCAGTTGGGCTGGGTGACCCCATTTGCTAGTCAGGAGGTTTCCATGTATAGGTTGTAACATGTGTATGCTGCAGTTCAGGTAATATTTACCAGATGTTAAATAAATAATTTAAGACATTCTAACAATGAACAACATTTGTAGTTGTTAACATTTGAGTTCACCATTTTTATTTTATTTTCTGCAATTGTTGCAACTTATGAGTTTCCCCATCAATCCATTTCCAGTTCTCCAGGACACTTAATACTTGTTCTTACTTTTAAAGTTGTATTCTTCAGATATTTCATTCACCATATTGTTTTCTCTTTAAAAAGATAAAATAGACATAATGGGGGTACTGTTTCAGCCTGATACTGACAAATATGAAACCAAAGAATATTGAAAGCCATTTAAAATCTGTTTGGTAAAAGTCAGTGTTATATAATAAAACCAAATGCACAGATTGGAATTTTAAAAGAAATCCTAGTGTGAAGATAAAAGGACATGAAGGATAGTAAATGTTGAAATGATACACCACATAATGGTGTACTGTCAAGAAAGAAAGATAATATGATAACTTACAGAGCATCTCAGAGCCTCTATAGGTACTTGACCTATAGTTTGCTAGGAAACAATCTTTTTGTTTCATCTGGCTCATATTAAAAATAGGAAAAACAAAACCCCCATTTTTTTCCACTCTCACACATATGGCGGAAAAATCCATGCAATTTTTAACTGTCTGAAATTCTTTAAAGCAATCTAAGACAGAAAGAATTATTAAATCACTTTTCCATTTCATATAATGAAAAACTGCACCACCACTGTGGGTCTAAGGGCAATCAATTTTGAAGCTAGTGGGGCTCCGATTGGTCCTGCAGGCAATCAATCACCCAGAGGCACCAGGTCCCTATTACCAAAAGCCTCTTTGGAAATAAAAGTTTAAAGACAATAAAACAAAACAAAAAAATCAACAATAACCTAAACTCCTCATTAGTGTTTATAAATTCCCTCCCATGACGCATTGACATATACATAGTATATAACATATGTTTGTGTATGATGCATATGTATTGTTCATTTGACTTTTTTAACAGCTTGACACAGTAAGAACACAGAGCCACTTAAAGTACCAGAACAACATATACCTGAGTGTGTTTGTGTGCATGTGTGGGGTGGGGGGAGAGAGACAGAGATAGAGAGACAGAAAGAGGAAAAGAGAAAAAGAAACAGAGAGCCAGAAAGAGAAAAAGAGAAAAAAGGAACACAGAGAGGGACAGAAAAAGACAGAGGCAGAGAGAAAGACAGAGAGAGGGAGACAGAGAAAGAAAGAGAGAGATTTTCAAGAGCCCCAAGCCAAACTCAACACACTATGAGAGCAATAGGGATTTGGCTCACTTTCTCTGTTTATTTTTTAACTGGGAAAAAAGAAGCAATCAATTCCTAGGGAAAACATCTTGGTTACATCTTTTTATTAACATCAACAAATATTTATTTAGTATATAAGTGAGTGTATATTACTGTGCTTGGCATTTTAGATGCAGAAAAATACAAGACATAATCCCTACCCTTGCAGGACTTATTGGGCAAAACAGGGTATAGGTAAATAAAATAATTAACAATAGAGGGGAGTAGAAATTGAATATTAGATAAATAACATGGGGAACATGTATTGTAAATGTTGGAGGAAGAGAAAATCACCACCATGCTTAGGAAAGGTTTCTAAGAGGAAGTGGAAGTTGGAAGTTAGCTCATTTCAACAGATATATGACTTTAGAGATCATCTGTTCCAGTCTCCCTCATTTTACAGATGCATTCAACAAGCATTTATTAAATGTTTACTAAGTATTCAGTTCTAAGATAAATCCAAGAATATACAAACAAAAAAGAAACTGTCCTACTCTTGAGGAGCTTACATTCTATTTGAGAGGGAAAACATTTCAAATATATCATCAATCAAGCATTTATTAGAAGCTTACTATGTACAGATCCTATATTTTAAAAACAAAAGTATTTTTAAATTTACTTTTGAGGTACCAGAAAAATAAATTAAATTTTATGTTGGAAAAATTTCATTCAACTAATTTCTTTATTCTTGTAATTAATTTTAACTGATGAACAAAAATCATCAACAACAACTGAAGCACAGAGATAGGAACATCCTTTGTCTAAGTTTAAACAAGTGATAAGTAGCAGATCTGAGATTCAGGCCCAGATACTTCAACTCAAAATCTAGTGGCTTTTCCATTAAACCACTGCTAGAATGACCATTAGAGGAAAGTAAAAACTTAGAAAGACAGAGATAAATAAACAGGGGGTTCTGGACAAGAGGAGCAATGTGAACAGAAGGGTCTCCAAAGTGAGGATGCTCCTTAGCTGAAGCACAGGATTCACGTAACAGTAGAATGAGAAATAAATTGGAGAGGCAGATAGAAACCCTTGGATAATAGTCTAAGGAACTTGACTTTTAGCCTAGAAGAGGAGCCTCTGAAGGTTCTTGAGAAGAAGAATATTATGGAGAGATCTGTTGATTAGGAAAATTATAAAGAAAATTACTTAAGAAGCATGGATGTAGAGTTCTGGATCATGTGAACAACATGATGGTGGAGTAGACATTTTCTTCAAACTCCATGACCTCTCAGATCTCTACAATATAGAAATTATGTGCCAAACATAAAGTAACATCAGCTTTTTCCATTATCTGGAATACCCAAAGAAGGTTAAAAAATAAGTCTAGGAACTAATACCCACTAACCCTGAGCTCACTCAGCACCCTTCCCCCAGCTCCCACGCTATTACTATTAGCAGTGAGGCTGCATTAGCACATCAAAACCCATTCCTGCATTCTGTGCCCTATTCTCTTTTTCCAGAGACCCAAGCTCCAGGCTGTGGAAATTTGCTTTGTCCTTGAAAGCCAGTTTAGCTATAGCCCTTCAGGTGCAATCAAGGTACTGCAACCCAGAAGTACCAGCAGTGCAAAGCTCTGAACTTCCAATGCCAAAGAAAGCAGGTTCTGAACATGCTAGAAAACTAAGGAACAGAGGGAAACAGATAGGTCATCAGGACAGAATACCATGTGGGTAGGGAGCTGTGCAGCACTTCACCAAGCCTGAGGGAAAGAGTACAAGCATCCATCTGAAGTCAGTTCTGATCACTCTAAAGTAATCTTGGGCAGATAGCTAAGCTGGTGAACCATGAATTTCTCGATGTGGGAGGAAGCTAAAGAAACAACAATAAGAGGGGAGGGAGTCAGGAAGTGAGTAATAAAGAAAATAAAGGAGTGGGGTGAAATGACTGAAATTATCAAAGATCTCAGGAGGAAGAAATCTCAAAGACATTGAACACAAACATATAAGCCAACATGAAAAACAGTTACAATAGAAGGAAATATGGCCTTCAAATCAAGTAAATGAGTCTAGGCATCTATGAATAAATACTGCAAAATGAAGGAAAATGATCCAACACTTCATAAGACAGAAGATCCTATGGATTTTAAGAAGAACATGGACCCACAATACACTGTTTCTGGGTGGTTTAAAAAATAAATAAGAATTATGAGAGCACAATTTATGTCCTGCACCACAAAAATAATGAGCAGAATAGAAAAACTTGCAACTGCAATGGCAAGCCTCACCAAAAAAAAAAAAAGAAAGAAAATCATAGATTGGGAATGCAAACATACAGAAATAGAGGAGAATCTAGGAGAAGTAAAAAATAAAAACATTAAAAGAAAATATGGTCACTGTGCAAAAAAAACGTATGGATCTCAAAGACAAGATGTGTAGAGACAACCTAAAGATCATGGGTCTCCCAGAAGTATATAACAAGGGGGAAAAAAACCCTTAACACCAAATGAAGAAAAGAGTAGGAGAGAACTACCAGAATTTCTGATCATAGAAAATGAAATTTCAATTGAAAGAATTCCCAGATCACCTCAAAAAAACATACCTGGGAGGGACAGCTGGGTGTGACAGTGGATGGAGCACCAGCCCTGGAGTCAGGAGGACCTGAATTCAAATTCAGCCTCAGACACTTCACATTTACTAGCTGTGTGACCCTCGGCAAATCACTTAACCTCAATTGCCTCAAAAAAAAAAAAAACATAACTGGGAATGAGGAAAGTCAGAAAGCATGAAGGCCAGTTGGGATGCTCTTACAGTATTAAAAGTGATGCTTGCCTTGGATATGATAGTTTGGAGGACACTTTTCTTCAGTGTCTGTGACCTCAATTTGAAGGTTGTTAAGGGGAGTAGGGGGAGGACCTATTAGGCTGCACAGTGGATAGAGGGCCAGTCCTTGTCAGGAAGACTCATCTTCCAGAGGTCGAATCTGGCTTCAGACACTTACTAACCATGTGACACTGTGCTAGTCACTTAATTCTATTTGCCTCAGTTCCCCATCTGTTTTTTAAAAAAAAGAACAAGAGAAGGAAATGGAAATTTCTGTATCTCTGCCAAAAAAAAATCCCAAATGAGATCAAGAAGAGTCAAACAACTGAACAATTATTACAACAAAATGGGCAGGGGAAATTGGATATCTGTTACTGGTGTATTCTGTGGGACAACTGTTCAGGCTCTAATCACTTTTCACCTGACTAGTCTCTTGATTGGTCTCCCTGTCAGCCCTTACCCCTGCCCAATCCATCTTCCATACAGCCTCCAAATTAATTTTCCAAAAGCACAAGTCTATGTCATTCCCCCACTCAAGGTCTTTGATGGGATTCCAATTGGCTCTAGAATCAAGTGCAAACTCTTCTGCTTGGCATTTAAAGCCTTCACAATCTGGCTCCAATAATCTTTCCAGGATAATTATACAATGCTCCCTCTCACAAACTCAGTATTCCAATGAAACTGGATTATTTGCTATTCCCTGTGTAGCTCTCTTCATCTCCCATCTCCATGCCTTTGCACAGGCTGAACTCCATTCTTTGAATTCTTTCCTTCTTGATCTTTACCCCTTGGAGACCTTAGCTCCCTGCAAGGCTCAGGTTGTATCATCGCCTACAGAAGGCATTTCCTGTTCCGCGCATTTGTTAGTGCCGACCCTCCCCTGAAATTACTTTCTATTTGTTTCATTTGTTTAACTGTATCCATGTTGTCCACCCCTGGATAGGATATAAGTTCTCTGATTGCAAAAAAAATAGTTTGAATTTGTCTTCGTACCCCTAGAATGTAGCACTTTGTAGCTGTTTAACAAATGTTTGTTGAATTAAATTGAAGTCAAACATTTTAAAGTTGCAATAGGTATGAGCAAAGAGTCTTCTAATCTAGAGTAATAAAGGGCATGTATGGCCCACAACACCTGCATCTGGTGCAATAAAATGATTGATTCTCCACACATGTCCATGCTAGGAGGACATATGTCCACTCTGGGGGCTCTGAGACTCAAAGGGAAACTCTTTTGAAGTTTCCCAAGGACAGTCTTGGATTGTAAACTGAGAGAAATCCTCAGGATGGAAGAAGAGAACAATAATCCTAGCTGGTCTCCAGCTCCACCCTGAGTTCATAGGCTCATACATTTAGAAATAGATGGGATCCATAAGGCCATTTAGTCCAACACCCTCATTTTGTAGATAGGGAAACTGAAGTCCATAAATGTTAAGTGATCTGCCTAGGGTCACACAGGTAATAATTGTCAAAGGCAGAATTTCAGTCCTTCCTATGAACCAGTTGTGACCTGCCCAGTTCTACAACCTTCTTCCAGGAGCTGAAACATCTACATCCCCTTTTAGAAATATTCTGACTCCTACTCCTACTCTTTTATGTCTTAGTCCAAGATTAGATAATTCCCTTTTCCCTTAGTTTAGCCAGGAAAAAGCTGGAATTTTTCAAGAGGATTTTTGCTAGGAAACCAAGGTGATATAAAATAAAGTCAAAAGCATAGAAATGATGTATTTCAGGGCATAGACTTCTTATCCTGAGATAACTGAAGACTAAGCTTAGTTGGCCCAACTTATGGAGCACTCATCTTCTGTTCTTATTTTCCCCTTCGGCTCTCTTTAACAGCTCTCTGATCTTTAGGACAGTTTTATTCCTTCATTTCTTGCCCTAGTCTAGCATCTGGACCTATTCTCGCTAAGGACCATGTGACTTTAAAGGCAAATGCTACCATTCCCTGAATTTCTTTGCATTGTCTCAGCTACCTCTAACAGCCTGCATAAGATTGTCCTCTCTTCTTAGCTTCCTCTTGTTCACACTTCTCACTAAAATTGTTTCCTGTCTCATGGAGGCTTCCTGCTGTCAGCTAATGTGCAGAGTAGTCTGAGGTGACTCACACACCCAGAGCCCAATACTGATCGGTCTTTCTCTGATTCACCTACATCTCTAGGTTTTCTTTGACAATCTACACAGTTACTTGCTTCCCACCAAGGAAGGGGCTATTGGTAGCATCATGGGGGAAGCAACGGACCAGAGCTATGAAGGTGAGAAGGGATAAGGGTTGGCCATTGTGCCAGGGGAAGGCAAAGATATTTTCTCTGATAACAAAACATTATATAGCCAGCACATTTGAGTAGGAAAGCTGATGCAATCATTGCTGAGGGATATTCTGCTGAGTGCTAGAGTGAAGCGAGGGATAGAAAAAAAGAGGTAGAATCTGGACACACACAGCAAGACAATGTGTCTGCGAGGGTGCTAGCGTGTTTGTCCTTTTTATAAGCCAGTATACTCTGCTGGTCCACAGATACTAGGAGAGAGCAGGTGCTGTCTGTGTCCCCCTCAGGGTGTCTCCTGAGTCTGTCATGAAACTGGCATATTGCTCAAGAGTCTGGGCACAGTTGGCACCATTCAAGGGCTGTCTGTAATGATTCTGCTTTCAGGTGCAACAGAAAATGAACATTTGTTAGAATTCCTGGAGACTTCTTCCTCTGTTTGGGTATGTTCCACTGCACCTAAGAGGGTGACCCCAAAATTTGTGACCATATTATAGTTATTGTTGTTGTTCAAAGGTTTAGATTTTAAATGAGGAGATTTGACTTTGAGTCTAAGTATTAATCATTAACACTAGATGATTTGGGGCAAATCACTTAACTTCTCCTAACCTTGGTTTCTTACCTACAAAATAAGAAGATAATAACTATACAACTCATCTCAGAGAGTGTTGGGTTGATTAAATGCCATGTATCTTGAGAACTCCTAGAAATTGACATGTTGCCTTCCCTGTTTTTACCTTTCTTTATGTTCCTAGTGTTTAGCACAATGCCTGGTATGTAATAAGTGTTAATGCATTTTTGTTGATTGACTGAATGATTAGATTGGCTTAGATTTTTCTTTGGTAGGGACTTTTTAGACTACCTGATTCAGCTCCTTCATTTACAGAGAACAAGAGAGTCAAGTGACTTACCTGAGGACACACATGTGGCACATAATTGAGTCAAGATCTTAAGGTCCAAGACTTAAAATCCAGTGCTTTCGTGATACTATACTGTCAATAAATGTTCAGTACTTTGCATCTGTAAAAATTTAGCAAATGAGTCACTATTCCAGTTGTATAATAGAGAAAATACTCTATGAATACAACAACCATAAATAGTTTCCACCAACTCTATGTATGTAGGTCAGTATATATACACTTATACACATACATACATATGTTTATGGGATGTTCAGGGAGAACTAGCACCTCTAATGTGAGGGCTTACTGAGCCCTTTTCATGGCTGTTCATCCATTTTTTTGTGTCTATCTTCACCCAATTCTCACCTGTGGCTCCAACAAGTTATAGTGTGCAGAGAGAGTCACACCCAAGTAAAACTGTTTCAGCAGATGGACTAAACCAAGCTGAGGGTAACTGACAAGCCACAAACCAGTTGGTGAGTTAGAGGGGTGTCAGCCCCAAGCATGTGATGACTACCCTTGGAGGAATGGACAAATGAGAACAATATGTTCCAGTGGCCATGAAGGTGGCAGAAGCTGGTGCAGGTGCTGTAAAGCACTTAGAGTTTGGTCAGATATCAAAGATACCAACAGCATCCATTGAATTCTGGGCCATCATTGGTCATCCTGACTTTTGTCCTTTCACTCCCTCAATCCCTTCCTACATTTTAAAAATATGATAAATTCATTCAAATGCAGTTATTAATGAAGAAGAACATCTAGAAGTGTTTCTTCTCCCAGGATTTAGGGTTTTTAAAGGACACACTCTATTATATGTTATGGTAGAATTTCAGCATCAGCTATAAGCCTCTGGAGAAGAGATGGGAAGGTCGAGCAGAAGTATCTTCCCAGAGTCTCTCAATGAATGCAATTTCTGACAGCCTGAAGCTACTCCAAGGGCACAAATCCTTGACAGAATAGTGGAATAAAAATTCTAGAAGGAACCTTGGAGATCACATGGTCTAGTCACTTCATTTTACAGATGGGGAAACTGACACCCAGAGAGAAGAAATGACTTGTCCTTTATCCTACAACTCATTAGTGACAAAGCCAGGATTAGACCCAGAGTTTCCTGGCTTTCAGTACCATCATGGTAGTGAGCACTAGAAACATACAGTGCCTGGGAAAGAACACAGGATTTAGAGTAAAAGTGTTTGTGTTTAAGGGTTGGTTTCTGCCACATCTCTGTTACCTTGGTGAAGTCACTTTCCCTCTCTAGGTTAAAGTTCCTTTAGGGAAGTAGTGGGGGTACGATGGAAAATTTATTGGCTCTGGGAGTCAGAGGAACTGAATTCATATTTCTCTTTAAATGTTTATTACCTGTTGGACCTTGAGCTAATCATTTTACTGCATGGGTCCTAGTCTGTTTATCTGTAAAATGAGGGGAAGCAAGGAAAGAAATAATCATTTATTAAGTGCCTACTATGTGGCAGGCACTGTGTTAAGCACTTTAAAAATATCTCTTTTGATCCTCACAGAAATTCTGGGATGTAGGTGTTATTATTATCTGCATTTTACAGTTGGAGAAACTGAGGAAGATAGAGACAGTGACTTGTCCAGGATGACACAGATAGTGAGTGTCTGGGGTCACATTTGAACTCAGATTTTCCTAACTCCAGGCCCAGCGCTCTATCTAATGTGCCACCAGGGGTCGGATTAAATATCTCTCCAATGAAGTTACTTCCTACAATCCATAAGAATGAGAGAGTTGGATTCAGTAGTACTAAGGATCCTTCTGTCTCAAAAGCTCTGATCATATGACATGTGAAGGCCTGAAACATCCTAGTAGGTGCCCCCCCTTTCCTTCCTCTACAGTATCTCCTCTTTTCCCCCTGTGAGCCCCAGAGGTCAGGGACTCCTCTACCATGCAGTAGGACCTCACTATCCCAGAGCAGGCTATTGAGTTTCCTAGAAAGTATTGTTAGACAGAGAGAGCAGAAGGTCAAGGACCTGGGAATGGAAAAGCATGATTAACCTCACATCATTCTTGAAGGTTCTTTTCCTAAAAGCCTTGCTAGCTAATGAATCTATAACTTCATCTGGATGCTGAGGGGTTTGCCTGGGAATTCCAAGGAGAATATTCTCATAAATATTTTGTTACAGTCTTATTTTGTAATCATAAACATGAAGAAAAAAAGCCCAGTGGCACATCTGAGTCAAAGCAGCTCAGCTTTGTATACATTCTCACATTTATCTTAAGTTGAAAAAATATTATGTTCTCTCCTTCACCTCTCCTCAATAGACACCCCTCTCCTCCTACCCTCCACTAAAAAAAATGATTGAACAGCAGAACTATAGTTTCCAGGGCTAGTAGTGGCATTTCAGTCAATTCCTATCATCTAAAAGGGAAATTTAGATTCAGCATGCCCACATGAATCTTCCTTCCCAGTGAAAATGAGAAAGAAGATCCATCGTACTTTATTAAAAGAGGGCCTGGGGAAGACATTTGTTTGGCCACAGCTGTGATTTTATTTGTAGTGTGTTGTGTCCTCAGGATACCCCATGTGAAGGACCTGAAAGCTAGCTGATCACAGTGATATGTAGCATTGATTGGGTGCCAAGTGCAGTCTTGATTGCAATCCTTCTGGAGAGTTTGTTAAAAAATAGTAAAAGTAGTCGACGGAAAATAAGAATGACCTTAAGAGCTACTAGGGCTAGGCAGTAGGGTGTAGTGGATCCAGTGCCTGGCTGGGCATCAGGGAGACCTCAACTGACGTGCCAACTCTGACACTGACTAGTTGTGTGGCCTTGCACACTTCATTTAACATCTTAGATTCAAGTAACTCCCTAGGATTTAGCTATGAATAACAAGTGGGAAGTAGCATGGTTCCGTGGAAAGTGTACCAACTCTGAAATCAGGGGAACTGGGCCCAAATCCTGCTTCTAATGCTTACAGCTTCTGTCACTTTGGGCAAGTCACTAAATCTTTCTGGACCTCAAGACCTCTTTATAAGTCCCAAAGTGTAACATGCTGTCCTCTTCATAGCAGGGAATCAACATATATTAGCTGATGATTAATTCTTTTTTTTTTAGGCTGTACATATACAATCATAGGAAAAGGGGAAGGGAAGAGGGAACAGAGGGGAGAGGGGAAGGTTGGGGAGAAGGAGGAAGAAGAAAAATGCCATTTATACTCTTGATATTTGCTAAGCGATTTCAAAACAGTGTGAGTGCATTAATACAGTTACAGATGTCATGTGAGTGCATTAATACAGTTACAGATGTCAAACCCACTGAGGGCAGGAACCACTGTGCAGTTTAGGAGAGCATATCAAAGAGGATAAAGAAATCAGTGAATATAAAGTATGATGCAATTTACAAGCAGTTATTGAGAGCATCCAATGTGCCAGGCACTGAGATAGGCATGGGGATACAAGTACAATGAATGAAACAATCCCTACTAGCAAGCAGATTTCCTTATAATGGGGACACAAAAAGAATATAAATAATTTATACAGACTAAATATAAAGACAATAAATATAAAATAACTAAAAGGGAGTTTGTTAGGAAAGACACTAACAGGTACAGGGGTGGGGGGCGGGGTCGAGTAGCTGTAAATATTTCATGCGCACAGTGGTTCTTGTGTGGCTCTTGAGCTGTCATAAAGGAAGAGAAAGATTCTATTAGGAGGAAATAAAGAGTGAGTGCAGTTTAGACACAGAGGATGGCCAGAGCAAAAGCACCAACAAAGGAGATTGCATATTGTGTTTGAAGAATAAGGACAGTTTGGGTCACAGAATATGGGAAGGAGAATGATGTATATTGTAGCTGGGAAGATAGGTTGAGGTCAGTTTGTAAAGGGCTTTTTTTGCCTCTTTAAAAATTTTTTATTTTCAACATTCACTTCTATAAGATCTTGAGTTCTAAATTTTCTTCTGTTCTTTCTGCTCCTCCCTCCCCAAGACAGCATGCAATCTGATATAGAATATATATGTACAATCATATTAAACATATTTCCACATTATTCATGTTGTCAAGAAAAATTAGAACCAAAGGGAAAAACCACAAGAAAGAATAAACAAAATAAAAATAGTCTGCTTCACTCTGCGTTCAGACTCCCTATTTCTTTCTCTGGACATGGATGGCATTTTCCCTCATGAGTCTTTTGGCATTGTCTTAGATCCTTTCACTGCTGAGAAGGGCTAAGTCTGTCAAAGCTGGTCATCAGGCAATGTGGCTCTTACTGTGGACAATATTCTCCTGGTTCTGCTCATTTAACTCAGCATCAGTTCAAGTAAATCTTTCCAGGCTTTTCTGAAGTCTGCCTATTCATCATTTCTTATGGAACAATAGTATTTCATTATATTCATAAGGCACAACTTGTTCAGATAGTCCCCAACTGATGAGTATCCCCTCAATTTCCAATTCTTTGCCACCACAAAAAGAGCTGCTATAAATATTTTTGTACATGTGGGTCTTTTCCCCATTTTTATGATCTCTTTGGGCCACAGACCTGGTAGTGCTATTGTTAGATCAAAGGGTATACACAATCTGATAGCCCTTTGGGCATAATTCCAAATCGCTCTCCAGAATTGTTGGATCAGTTCATAACTCCAAAGACAATGCATTAGAGTTCCAATTTTCCCCCATCTTCTCCAACTTTTATCATTTTCCTTTTCTGTCATGTTAGCCAATCTGATAGGTGTGATGTGGCCCCTCAGAGTTGTTTTCATTTGCATTTCTCTGAATAAATAGTGATTTAGAGCATTTTTTCATATGACTATAGATAGCTTTAATTTCTTCATCTGAAATCTTCCTGTTCATCTGATGATTAATTCTTGCAAAAGACAACAAATCATCAAAAAAAAAATCAAATAAAACTCTAAGACAAGTCTTCTGTTCCAAGAGCACTGAATATCTGTGAAAACACCAGTATCAAGACCAAATAGAATACAATCATCGCATACATATGCTATTGAGAAATTCTAACTGGTAGATGAAGGTTAAGTGTCATCTCTGCAGAGGCTTTTTCTGATACTCATTTTCTCAGCTTTCTGCCATTGGCTTCAGGCCAGATTTGTGCTTGGGAAGCATAGTGCTACAGGCCTGTTTTGGTTCATTTTTTAAAAATCGCCCAGTTCTGTTCATTTGCATATTGTTTTGCATATATTTGCATACAGACCACAAGGAAACCTCCCCCTAAGTCATAAAAATGAGCTATAGTAATTGCACTGAAGCGATTCAGCCCACACTCCTTCATGCACTGAAACATTTTTAAGATGATCAGTTGAAGCTTAGTTGGCAATTGTAAGAGAATAGTGACTGCAAAGAACAGGCACTTACACACACACACACACACACACACATGCACACACAAATACTTTTTTCATATGTCATTGTACTACCTCCATCCTTGTAATATGATCTGCCCAAGGATAGTTTCTAGATCTCTTCCATACATGGGGGATCCCTAAAGGCAAAAAGATTGTTACATTCTTTTGACTGGGTGCACCCCAACTACAGTATATAATTAAGAAACATGCTAACCACTTGCTCTCCTTCCAAGAAGAACAAAGAAGAAATGAGAATATAATGTATCAGTAGAGGTTTGGTTAGACATAAACAAAACTCATTAGAATAGGTGACCAAAAGGACTTACGAAAAGGAAGGCATGGAGTTTTGTTAACAGAATTTGTGTCTGTTTTTAAGTGTATGTTGTCTGGAGGCAAGAAGGTAGACCAGATCACCTCTTGAGGTATACCCCAACCACAAGTTCTTCTTGCCGTGAGCTCTGATTCTGGGATTCTCTGTATACATTTTGATTAGGTGGTTCAAGTATTTATTAATATACTCAATTGTGTAGAGTATGGAGCTGAATACTGGGAAGAAATAAAGTTTGGATGAGTCACTAGTACCTAGCCTCATAGAACTGACAGTCTTATAAAGGAAAGCACACACATGGATTGCTATAAGATACCATTTCATGTTAAGTTAATTAGCAAGATGAACTAAGTACAGTGGATGATTTCACTGGGCTGGCGACTGGCATCCCTAACTCCTGCTGACATGCGAAAAGCCAAAGGGATTTTAAAAAAGAAAACACTAGACCAACCACTTGACCAAAAAAGGTACAAGCTATTTGGAAATATTTTAAGGAGAGAACATCTGAGGCTGGTTTTTGCTTGAAAAAAAAAATTATAATTGCCCATCTACTTGATTCTTTGCCAGATTATCATTTATCTCTCACTTTCTAACCATTCTTGTCCCCAAGGCTTCATCCTGAGGCTTCTTTTCTTCTTTCTATAGTCTCTTTCTTGGTACTTTCGTCTGCTTCCTTCCGTGGGGTTAATTATTATCTCTGCTCAGATGTCCCATAAATATGTGTGTATGTATATTCTCTCACACATCCACTATTTGAGCTAGTGATCTTCTCAATTCCCATGTATTCAGTTACCATCTCTATGTAGATAATTCCTAAAGTTCTATATCTAACTATAGTCTCTACAGAGCTCCAGTGCTAAATCACTAACTTCCCTTAGGTCTTCTTATATTAGATGTTCTGAAGGCATCTCGAACTCAGTGAGTACAAAACAGAACTCATTATCTTTACTTCAGACCCTTTCTCTAACCGTTGAGGGTACCACCATGTTATCCATAACCCAGGCTTACAGCCAATCTACCATATTCAACTCCTTGTTTGTCACACATTTCCAACTAGCTCTCACATCCCATTGTCTCTACATTTACTATCTCTCCCTCTCATATGTATGTGTGTATGTGTGTGTGTGTGTGTGTGTAGATAGACAGATAGCTATAGATAGATAGATATAGATATAGATACATAGATACATATAATCTCCACTCACATAAATATCATGCTGGTACCCTCGTCATCTCTCAATTTGATTATTGCAATAACCTTTTAATTCATTGTTCTGCCTCAGCTCTTTCCCCATTCCAATCTATCCTCCATTTGTCACTAAAAATGACTTTCCTAAAGCAGCGTGTTACACCCCAAACCAACTAAATAAACT
The DNA here is from genome assembly GCA_028627135.1 of Pseudochirops cupreus. NCBI lineage: Eukaryota > Metazoa > Chordata > Mammalia > Diprotodontia > Pseudocheiridae > Pseudochirops > Pseudochirops cupreus. The sequence continues at coordinate 242,996,962 of CM053582.1, forward strand.
CCAGAGACTTTCCATTAACTTTAGGTTAAAATATAAATAGGAGGACCCAGTATGCTATGGTTCATGGAGTCACAAAGAATCAGATGATGATTAAACTACAGAACAACAAAAAAATGAACTCCTCTGTTTGCTATTTAAAGTTCCCTATAGCTTGGCTTTTTCCTACCTTTCCAGTCTTCTTACATTTTACTTCCCTCCACACAATCTATTTGCTGTTCCTCACATAAGATACTTGACCTCCCAAATTTATTTCTTTGAGCTCAGGGTACCTCATACTCGGAATGTTATCCCTTCTAACCTTTACCTTCAACTTCTTTGCTTATTTTTAAGATTCAGTTTGAAGGGGGGTTATTTTTGAGCTTGTGTTGTTTGTCTACTCAAGTAGGTATTGTTCAGTCATTACAGTCATGTCAAACTCATTGTGACCCCATTTGGAGTTTTCTTGGCACAGATACTGGAATGGTTTGCCATTTCCTTCTTCAGCTCATTTTACAAATGAGTAAACTGAGGTGAACAGTGTTAAGTGACTTGTCCAGGGCCATACAGCCAGTAAGTGTCTGAGGCCAGATTTGAACTCAAGTCTTCCTGACTCCATGCCCAGTACTCTATCTACTTCACCATCTAGCTGCCCTATCCCCTTCCTACCAAGCAGAAAAATATATGGAATTAACATTGTATTTCTAAACTATACTTTTCTCCCCTCCGTCACCCTGGTAGGTCTAGTTCTAAGGTCTTTTCTCAATAGAATTATCCAAACCTTAATCAGTAACCAGAAAGAAAGTTGGTCAGAAAGGAAATCAGCTACCAGAAAGGAATGAATTCTTGGGGCCACATGAAGTCATTACTCAAGCACAGCAGACTATGGTTCAGGAAAGATAATGAGAGAAGGTAGGCAGTAGGGTATGGTGCTTACAGTGCTGAGACCAGAGTTGTTGGCTGAAAGCACTGCTATGTGTCACCTTTCAGACAGGCCAACCCACGATGGCCTGTGTCACCTAAAGTACCCTTGCATCTAGGTGCATGAGCATGTACACCTTTTCTTTCCTTGATCCCTTTGTACCTTTCCCCCTTCCTTGCAAATAGCACCCATAGGACTCTTTTTTTAATGAACAATCTTAGCTTGGAGAAAGAGCAAAGGTATCAGGAACTGCAAATGAATGGACATGGTACATGTTTTAAGATACCTTAAAGGCTCTTATATAGCATAGGGATTCACTTTGCTATGCTTGATCTCAGAGGGCAGAACAAGGAGCAAAAGATGATAATTTCACAGAGGCTCCTTACCTGTAGCCATGATGATGTATTTTCTCATCTGTTTCTTTTGAGAACAAGCTTGGTCATTGTAATTAAAGGCAGCTGGTTCTGTGCTTTCCATTCCCATTGTTGTTGTCTGTGTGTTTGTGATTGTATGTACTTCATTTTACTTCAGTTTATATGTCTACTCATTATTCTTTAAATCACATATATTTTGTTCCTTTTGAAGAACTAATATTTCATTATATTAGGCTGGAGTCAGGTAAACTTTCCTAACAATTAGAGCCAAATGGATTGCTTGTGGAGGGAATGACTTCCCCTCGCTCAGAGTGTTCAAGTAAGGAGAGGATGGACAGCTGTTATAAAGGATATTCTTGGTTATACCAGGAATTCTGTAATTGGAATGGCTTCCTATTTCTGTTGTATTTAAACCCTAAAGACAATGACATCATCATCATCATCATCATTGCCATCATCATCATCATCATCATCGCCATCATTGCCATCATCATCGCCATCATCATCATCATCATCATCGCCATCATCATCATCATCATCACTACCACTACCACCACAATAACAACAGCAACAATATCATTCCTTCCCATTTATGCAAACCTTTTCCATTGCAAAGTAGGTTTTTATTGATATAGTTTATCTTTAACATCACCTAGATATCCTCCTGTAGTCCTCTTCTTCCCTTCTCTCAGAGATCCATCCTGTATGTATGTATGTATGTATGTATACATGTGTATATGTATGTATAAATGTGTTTTTTAAGAAAAAGAGGAAGAGAAAACATTCAATGAAACCAATTAATACATTTTATTTTTATTTTTTTTGGAGAGCAATTGAGGTTAAGTGACTTGCCCAAGGTCACACAGCTAGTGTGTCAAGTGTCTGAGGCCAGATTTGAACTCAGGTCCTTCTGACTCCAGGGCCAGTGCTCCACTCACTTTGCCACCTAGCCACCCCCAATTAATACATTTTAAAAGATCCAATTTTATATGTGATGTTCTGCAGCCGTGGACTCACCCTTCAATCACACCCGATCCCAACCCAAAAAAAGGAATGGGGTGAGATGCCTTTTTATCTCCTCTTTGGGGACAAGGTTATTCTTGATAATTTTTAAACATAAATTTAGTTTTGTGGTTGTTATGTCCCCCATTTATATTGTGCAATCATTGTGATTCCCTCACCTTACCCTGGCTCTGCTTATTTTACTTTGCATCAGTTCATGGAAGCATTTCCTTACTTCTCCAAACTCACACTCATCATTTGTTCCAGCATAGCACAATAATGTTCCATGACATCCATGTTCTGCAATTTGTTTAGCCATTGCTCAATTAATGGGCATCTCCTTTTTTTTTCCTATTTCTTTGCTGCTGTGTAAACCTTTTCAAAGAACGTCCATTTTTTGTAATCCCGTTTTATCTCATAGCATACTGCCCTATTGACTCAGGTAGGAAATAGGATATTTTGCCTGAACTCATAGCAAGATAATAACCTCAAGGAGGGAATTTCCTGGCTCTTTGAATTGAGTCGCATATTTATTGTAGAACTGTTGTTTTGTTGTATTTTTTTTCTGTCTCCTTATATAACACACATTTGCTCTTGAGTAAATATTGATTCTCTTATAGTAAGTGTTAGTGGTTTAAGATCCAGAAAAATAATCAGCCTGGTAATCAGACCTGCTTCAGTGCATGGAAGTGAGTGTGTCTGCATTAGCCTCTCTAGACAGAAGGGAGGGGGACTGACTGCATGGGCTAGAGACATCCCAATCACCACTAGTGCAACTACAGGCTGAAAATGTTCATTTGTGTATTTGTTTCTCAGATCTTCTCAATGAAGGAAATACACATTTATAAAAATAAATTTGTACTTATAGCTTTTGTTTTTATGTCAGCTACATTTCCTAATATATCTCCCTGCCAGAGAAATATCTCTAAAATTAACAATTAATAATAATAACAGTAAAACAAAGAGGGAGTTGTAAATATGACATTGTAATAAATTTTCTACACACTAGTCTCCCTACCTGTGCAAACAAGCAGGAGGGATGGGAGCAGTGCCATCTCATGTCTCTTCTTTAGGACTTGGCCACTATAATTTTATAATATTCAATTTCTGGTTTTTGTTCATTTGTTTGCTTGTTTTGCTGTTTTTTGTTCTTTCCACTTACATTGCTGCAGTCATTGAGGATACCATTATCCTGGTTCTGTTTAGTTCATTTTGTATCAATTCATTTTTTTCTTATAGCATTATAATATTTTATTACATTGACGTGCCACAATTTGTTTAGATATTTCCCAAACAAAAGTTAACTACTCTTTCTAGGTCTTTGCTACTACAAAAAGTGATTCTATAAATATTCTGGTATATATAGAACCTTTCTTTTTGTCATTGATCCCCACCTCCCCTTTGGGAATCCATGCCTAGTAGAAACACATTTTTTGAAGTATTTTATATGAATGTACATAACACAGACCCTCTACTTAAATCCTATATTAATCTCCCATTGTGTCATGGAAGTTTAAACCTATGTAAGTGAGATACGACCTCTGAAGACCTGGAAAGAATTGAAGCAACAAGCAGCTAACCAAGGTAAGTTCAGAGAGGATACTGTCAGAATGTTGATGAGGAATTAGTCTGACCTCAATATGAAATTGCACTTTTATAAACCTTTTAGTCCAAATCAGAACAATGCAACATAGATTATCTGATTTACCCTGTTAAATGTTGATTACCTCATCTGAGCCAGATCTATAACTAGGGCGGGGCAATGGGCTCTGACCCAAGGGTGCTGAAATTTTAGAGGGCACTGCTAGAAGCTATAATCCTCTAGTAGGATGGGAACAAATATGAGGTGGTAAAATTAGCATAAGGTTAAGAGATAAGTGCTAGTCGTGACTCTGTCCTCAGCCAACATCTTTACTGCTATCTCAATCAGAGACAGTGTACACCTCCAGGCTTCTAATATATATTTTTTTTATCTGGGGTCAATGCCTGTCAGCCTAGACCTGCCCATACTGAGCAAGTAGAATATAACAACAGTTGAACACTCTGAGTGTTATCACTTATTGGTACTGCTACTTGACCTTTCAGACTCTGAACCCTGCTTGTTTGGATCAAAGATGACCCTATAATCTAACCAACATGTTGACTACATTATACATTCTGCCTCAAAGGATTTTATAAGGCACAAAAGGGAGCCTTTATAATTTTTAAAATTTATATGATTTAAAAATTGTTTCTATATCATCTTTATTTCTAAATATATCCCTTTTCCCTCCCCTACACAGAGAACCACGTGTTGTTAAAGTAAATAAATAAAGAGAAGGGTGAAAAAGCAGTTCAACAGAGCCAATCAGCATTTTAACCAAATCAGGTGGTAGATGTAATGCTCCTTACCTATAGCCATGATGTTGTATTGTCTCATCTCTCTTCTGAGAACAAGCTTGGTCATTATACTTATAAGGCATCTGGTTCCATGCTTTCCATTTACATTGTTATTGTCTGCGTCCATATGATTGTACCTACTTCATTTTACATCAGTTTATATAAGTTTACTCATTATTCTTTGAATCACATATTTTTTGTTTCTTTTGGAGAATTAATATATTTTATATTCATGTACCACTATTTATTTAGCCACTCCCTAATCTATGGCAATCTCCTTTGTCCCAATCTTCCTACCACAAAAAGTGATAGGTATACTTGCTAGGCTCTGAATATTTTGCTGTATATAGGGTTTCTCTGACTCTGATCTCCTAGCAGTGGTTCTCAACCTGCGGGTTATGTTCAATTTGTAACAATGAAAATACATGCTGCATATCATATATTTACATTGTGATTCTTAACAGTAACAAAATTACAGTTATGAAGCAGCAATGAAAATAATTTTATGGTTGGGGGTCACCACAACATGAGGAACTGTATTAAAGGGTCACAGCATTAGGAAGGTTGAGAACCACTGTCCTAGGGGATATATACCTAACATGGGAGCTCTGGGTCAAAGGGTATTGACAGTTTATCATTTTAAACATAATTCCAAATTGCTTTCCAGAATGGTTGGAACAATTCATAACTTTACTTACTGTCTCTCCACAGCCCCTCCTCTATTTACACCCTCCTTTCTTTGCTCTCCTCTCTTAAATACATTGTCATTACTCTCTCCTGACTACTCCTCTGTCTTCCTTCTCCCACTCCTTAAGTATAAATGTTCTTTCCTTCCCCTAAAAAAATATTCTGTCCTTAATTCTGAACTCTAATGATTTTGATTTCTACTTCTATATGAATAATTCCCAAATTTACATCTCCATCTTTATCTCTCTCCAGAGTTCTAAATTTTTATTTCTAACTAACTGATGCATAATTCCACTAGGATGTCCCACTGGTTCATATTCAAACTGTCTAAAACTAAATGGATCTTTCTTCCCAAACCTGTCCCTTCTACTAAATTCCCAGTTTCTGTCGATAGCTGTACCGTCTTCTGTTACCCAGATTCAAAGGCAATCCAGTCATCTTTGGTTCTCCCCTCTCTCACCTGCCACATCCAATTAGTTGAAAAATCTTGTCAAATCTACCTCCACATCTTTCACATTTGTCCTATTCTCTTTATTCCCACTGCAACCACTTAGCTGAGGTCCTCATTACCTCTCACCTCAACTACAGCAATAGCTTTCTAACTGGTCTCCATGCTTCCTTCCCACCTCTGTCTTCTCTGATTCACATTGCTAGCAAAGTAATCTTCCTGATGTGCACATTTGATGATTCACTCCCTTTATCAAAAATTTCCAGTGACTTTCTATTGCTGACAGGAAGGGGAAAAAAAAACCTTATTCTGGCATTTGACATCCTCCACAATCTGGGTTCAAGCTCCCCTTCCACTCCTATTTCGTATGATCACAGCTGCTCTTTTCCTATGCTCTACTCCAGCCAGACTTGAACTCTTAACATTCTTTAGTATCATTCTGCTCTCTCCTGGCTATGTGTATTTGCAAATGCCATCCACCACCTCTGTTGAAATCTTCCCCTTTCTAAAGAATCAGCTTAGATGCTGTCTTGTCTATGCAACTTTCACTGATCTCTCCAAATGGATACAATCCTTTGCTCCTGGAATCTCTCTGACTATTCAGTTTACCACTTCATCAGATTCATCATGTTCTAATTTTTATTCTAGTTATCCCTATATGTGTATCATTTTGGGATCCAAACTGGTATTACATTGGTACTGGAAATTCCCCATGGGGAAACTCTCTCAGCAGCTACTTAGCAATATATAGTCTTAGAAGAGGTTAAGTATCTTACCCAGGGTCACACAGTCAATAAAATCCAGGATGGGAACTAGAAACCAGATCGTCCAGACTGAGGTTGGCTCTTTTCTCTTAAGCTATACCAGTTCTTGTATATGTCTTCACCTCTCTTATCTGATAATCATTTCCTAAAGGTGTAGGGGAGGGTGTGGAGAATGGGGCGTTGGGTTTTTTCTCTCTCTAATTTTCAAACACCTAGTGCCTAGCACCATATTTGGTACCTAGTGGTTGCTTGACAAACATTTTCAAATTGAATTAAAAATATCTTATAGCAGCAAAAAACTATCTAAATGTGAGTCATGAATGAACTGTTGAAAACTAAGTATAAAAATGAAAATTTATTACATGTTTGCTCCATCTACAGGGATATTGTCATGTAGAAACCACATGGACATGACACAGCATTCCTCTAATTCATTTCTTTGCCAACACAAGCAATAAATATAATTCTAAGTTTATATAACATTCAATCACAATGAGCAAATATTTAATTTTTAATTATTCTGATATTCATATTCCAGAAAACCAGAGAAACCTCTCTGAATCAGGCCAGACCCCTCCAGTCTTCCATGCTGCCTCCAATCTACCTTTTGATTACAGAGGACCTGCAGCAAAAGGCCATGTTTTTCACTGATATCTGTTAAGTCTACAGTCCCCAGCATCCAGGAGCTGGCTGCCTGAATAGATTATAGAAAAATGACAGCTCACTGTTAGTTCCCACTCTATCGCCCACTACAGAAACTGCAACCCTAAGAATGATCATCTAAATATAGGGAGATCATATACAGAAAACATATAAGGCTGGCCTCCGGTACAAAGGTAAAACCTCCAAAGTTTGTCAAAGGGTTCTCAGCTTCCTTGTTCTACCCCCATTTTCTCTCCTTCCCTTTCTAGAGTTAGGGCTCTGGAGTTTTCTTCAAGTGTATCCCTCAATTTCAAAAGGGATTCTTAGGAAACATTTTATTAAGTATGGAGAATAGAACCAGGAATAGACTCAGGCATCTTAACTCTTTTAAAAGACAAGGTTTCTCTTTGAGATTGATTATGCTTTCTTAATAGGTGTGAATATTTCCATTGATTCCTCATTTGAGACTTCAATCATATGCCTTGATGGGGTTGACAGTACCCTTGGCCTGGGTATGTGTTGATCCAATCACACATCTTTTAGAATGATTTTGGTGGGATGGGCATTTTATTTTATTTTTTATCTTTTTAAAATAAATGTGAAAATCTGTGTCTCCATTTGCATTCTAAGCCCAGCTATGAATAAGCTCAATATTTAAGGGATTTCAGGTATTAGTGAGTAGATGAGGATTGGAATCAATAGACCTGTGTTCTAACCCTGGCCCTGGCATTTGTTAGTTCTGTGATCCTGGACAAGTCACTTAACCTCTATTAGTGTCAATTTCCTCATCTATAAACTTGAGTGTGATGATAATAACACCTACATTGCCTATCTTAAAGAGTTGCTGTGAGGTTCAAAGAAAATGACCCAAGCAACACTATAGCTATGTACACAATTACCATGCCTCTGACACATGCTAGAGCATGGGGGGCAAGGCAAGTTAATATTTTCAAAATAATTTATTTCTAAGTAAATATTTAGCCCATGGACCTATCTGGCAGTGTTCAGATTTAAAGATTGCATCAGACACCTCAAAGCAACACTGACACCTGTGGAGAGGAAGGTCTGAAGCAACAGAGTGTTGTACCAACCAGGACCAGGAGACAGATCTATATTTGTCATGCACGGGAGAAATCCCTGACCATTTGTCAGGTGAAATCTCTCCTCTTCTTTGGAAGGGAATAAGGTTGGCTCATTCCTGCTCATGACTCAGTCTCTGAGGGTAGTTTGTGCTTCACAGTACTGATTCCCCTGGGGTTCCTGCTGCTATGGATTCATTTCCACATTTTTTTTTAAATGGAAACTTTCTTGTTCCTTGGATACCTGGGAACCAACTTTGGCAGCCACAAGACAGAAAAAGGGGTGTAGTTTTTAGTAAGATGTTCTGTACATTTGAATATAAAGATAATGACAAAACCTTACATTTTTATGATATTACAGTCTTCAATATGGCTTTACATCTACTATCTCATTTTATCCTTACAACAATATGTAGGGGAAGATATGACAGAAATAATTACACTTCTGGTTTATATTGAACTGGGTTCAGTCCTGGGGAGATGATAGATAGATAGACAGACAGACAGACAGATAGATAGATAGATAGATTAGATAGATAGATGTGTACGTATATGATTTGTATGTTTATGTTTGTATACAATGCTTGTATATATGTGATATGTATATGTGTATGTGTGTATACACATGATATAAGATGACCTTTATCTCATTCCACAGAAATTAGCTGTTCCCCCCAAAAAAAACCCTAAAAGAACTTTTTCTATGAAACAGGTATGGAGAGTAGGACCAGGAATAGACTCAGGCATCTTAACTCTTTTAAAAGATGAGTCTTTTCTTTGAGATTGATTATGCTTTCTTAATAGGTGTATTTCCATTGATCCCTCATTTGGGACTTCAATCATATGCCTTGATGGGGTTGACAGTACCCTTGGCCTGGGTATGTGTTGGCCCAATCACACATCTTTTAGAATGATTTGGGGGGGAGGGTATTTTATTTTATTTTTATCTTTAAAATTTTTTTTAAATTTTTTTT
>CM053582.1:243006708-243076966 GCA_028627135.1 Pseudochirops cupreus
CTTTTTGCTTTTCCGCTGTGGAGGCCTTCTGGCCAGACTGCTTATCTCCCCCTTTCAAAATCCCCACTCGCAGCTGCTGCTAATCCGCTCACCTGAGAGGCTCCTGTACTCCTCCCGTCCAGCCGCCCCCGGGGCACAGCCTCGGCTTCAGGCCAGGCTGGTTTCGGTTCGCAGTGCTGATATGGTTCCTCGTAGCCGAGCTGACTTTAGTGGGAAGTATCTTTGTGTGCGTTTTGGAGTTCTAGGATTGGTTTAGAGTCCTATTTTATGGGTATTTTGGGGTGGCTATGTGAGAGCTGCGATATGTTGCTGCTGCTACGCCGCCATCTTGGCTCCGCCCCAATCAAATTTTTTTAAAATTATTTATTTATTTACTTTTAGTTTGCAACATTCAGTTCCATAAGCTTTTGAGTTCCAAATTTTCTCTCCCTTCCTCTCCTCCCCTCCCCTCTCCTCCTGTAGCAGTGAGCAATCCTATATAGGTTCTACAAATACCTTCACATTAAACATTAGTCAGGTTGTAAACAAGGATTATAACCAATGGAATGAACAATGAGAAAGAAGAAAACAAAACAAAACAAAAAATAGAGAGCAAGTAGTTTGCTTCGATCTGCATTCAGACTCTGTAATTCTTTCTTTGTGTGTGTATAACCCTTTTGATCATGAGTCTTTTGAAGTTGTCTTATAGTCTTGCATTGCTGAGAAGAGCCCAGCCTATCAAAGTCGGTCGTCACAGATATAATATGTCCATAACTGTGTGCAAAGTTCTCCTGGTTCTGCTCTCCTCACTCAGCATTGGTTTATATAAGTCTTCCCAGGTTATTATAAAGTCCATCTGTTCTTCATTTCTTATAGCAAAATAGTATTCCATTACATTCATATACTACAACTTGTTTAGCCATGCCCCAATTGATGGGCATCCCCTTGATTTCCAATTCTTTGCCACCACAAATAGAGCTGCTATAAATATTTTTGTACATATGGGTCCTTTAGGATGATTTATTAATTGAAGGGGTAGAGTGGGTAGTACTTCAATTGGATCATGGCTATTATGTGTCTGAGCCTACTCAAGGTCTATGAAAGAAAGAAGATGCAAGACTTAGAGAAAGAACTGGTTATGAAAGAGATCATATTCAGATGAAGATCATAGTTTCTGCTTATCCACCCAGCCCTCCCCAGTGAAAGTCTGAGCAGTAGAAAGCCAGTGGTAAAATTCTTAACCCCACAGCTGCAGCCATCAAAAGGGGAATCATGTGACCCCAGGAAAAGAGGGAAACATGGACCAAAAGATTATAGTGGCCAGAGTAGTAGTATAGAAATGAGAACTCCTAGACTCAGACTTGTGGAGAGAAGAGAGAGTCCTATGAAGAGTTCTTGTCCTCTTGGAGATAAGAGGGACAACTACAGGTCTCAGCAGCTGGAGGAGCAATAAAGGACAGAACCATAAAGTACAATAGAAACCTTCACTTTTTTGTCCACCAGCACTGGGAGTTACTCAGGTTAGACAAGTCCTATGGGAAGGGAATGGACTCCATAGCAACCTCAAGTTCAAAGTTGCCTTTTGTGGAAGCTCTAAACCTTAGAGTAACTTTCTAAGTCTGGAGGACTTTGATAAATCCCTACAGGGAAGGGAGATGGGGCTCACCGGACTCTCTAGCAACCTCTAATGTGTTTTGTTTCTAGAGGCGCTCAACCACAGGGTAGCACTAGGGCCCATCTTTCTTCTGTGTGCATTTAGATACCAACATGATGTCTCCCCCACTGGAAAGTAGGCTCTTGCATGAAGGAATTGTTTGATTCTCTATGTGCTTGGCACATAATAGGTACTGAATAGATATTTGCTGAAGGATGAGTTGATTCCTCACTGTCCTTCACCCCTGAGTGGCCAACCAATTACCAAATTTCAGTTTTACCAGCTCTACCTCCACAATCCCTCTCACACATATTTTAGGTTCTCATCACCTCTCTCCTAGATGAATGCAATAGCAAGGTCCTAGTCTCAGGTTTCTCATTACTCCAATTCACCCTCCACACAACTGCAAAAGGATTTTCCTAAAGTACAGATCTCTTGACGGTGTTGCTCCCCAACTCGATAAATTCCTATGTTTTCCTGTCACTTCTAGCGTCAAATATAAATTCTTCTATTTGGCATTTACAGATTTTCACAATCTGACCTAAAGCTATCTTTTCAGCCTAATTACATGTTATTCCCATTCATACACTGTATGGTCGAGAGAAACTGTTCCCTGTAATCAGACTTTGCACTGGCCTGAAATGAATTCCATCCTCTCATCCATCTCCAAGAATCCCTAGTTTCCTTCAAAGTTTCACCCAATGCCACATTCTCCATTAAACTTTTCCTGACTCAAACCCACCCTCTCAAAATTACCTTGTATCTAATATATATTATTCATATAAACACACATGTATATACACATGTACACATGTGTATGTGTATATTTGTATGCACTTATATATGTACAAATTATTCCTTAAAATTGAATATTAGTTCCTTAAGGGTAGGGACTGTTTCACTTCCCTTTTTTTATATCTTCAGGGTAGTTAGGTGGCACTGTGGATGGTCTTGAAAAGTGACCTCAAAGCTACATGTGGCCTTCTAGGTCCTCAGGTTCAGCCTTTTGACTGAGTCCAAGTTTTACAGGACTAATCTTTTTATTAAGGAGATTTGTTCTGTGAAGTTTTAATTCATTCAAAGGGTGGCACTTGAGAACCTGGAGGGGCATATATGATCTCAAAGCCACAGGTTCTCCACCCTTGGTTTTGGACTCGGACTTAGGAAAATGAGTTCAAATCCTGCCTCAGTCTAGCTATGTGATTCTGGAAAAGTCACTTTACTTCTCTGAGTCTCAGTTTTCCCATCTATAAAAAGAAAACAATGATGGCTTTTACCTCACAGGGTTGTTATGAATATCAAATGTGACCAAATGTTTAAAACATTTTATAAACCTTCAAACGCTAGCACAAATGCTAGCTATTATATCTACCACCTAGCATGATGGCAGTCACCTAGTAAATCCTTGACAGTGTGTGTGTGTGTGTGTGTGTGTGTGTGTGTGTGTGTGTGTGTGTGTGTATTTAGGAGAGGCAGCAATGTATGGTAAATAGAGTCAACCTTGCACTTAGCAAGAAAGCATCTGAAGGACCTACTCACACTTACTACTTTGCAGGACACAACCTTCCCCACTACCACCACCACCATCACCACCACCACCACTGTTTATAGGGAATGTCAATATCCAGGAATTTATTTACAACTCCTACTAAATATTTTATGTGGTAGTAATGCCACTTGCCAAGCTTGCACTGTAACCTCGAATCTAAAGTGTTTCAGGAAAATAGTCAAAGAATGAAGTTCAAGGCTGATTCCTAAAGCAAACACATATGTAGCATTTTGTCAGATATGGTTACAAAGTGTAGCTGCTATAATGAGGATGGGAGAAACCATAAAAAGGCTAAAAAGTGCAAAACATAGTTATTGTCAACAGGTGTCAGATAACTTTGAACAATGAAGTCTGCCTGGAATTAGTCTTTGAGGCTCTAACCAACATTTGAAATACTATTACACCCAAAACATCTGATTGTTAGCATTCCACATGAAATGGCTGTCTGACCTTACTTACTGAATGACTCACTATATTTCCTTGTAACATTTAATATTAGCCACAGCTCTCTGGCAAATGTTAAGCTTATTGTGTAAAGTTGGCATTAACTTACTTAGAATTGAGACACAGGGAATAATTTTACATTTATATCCATATCTTTGCTACTGTAGTTCCATTCTGATGCTTCATTAGGGTATAGAGATATATCCTCAAAGGTCACAGTAATAGAATAAAAGCCTGACAAAGCCTACCAATTTGCAAAAACGAAACAAAACAAAACAAAAAACATCAAGTATAACTGTGGTTGGCATGATGGAGATCCCAACAATTAAAACATTAATCAGTGGTGTGTAGAACATGTCTAAATACAGAAAGTTTTGACTCATTGCTTTAAAAACACTGAGGCTAATTTTGAAGTTATTCTTATTATAGTCAAAAAGTGAAGCTCCAAAATGAGTTCATTTTAAATACAGTGGGTTTATCTCACTGAGTTAACAATGAGGGGAAAAAATCAATGAAATCAATAAAAAAAACTTTCACTAAGTTAAAAAATAGTAAAAAAAATTTAATAACAGAGTTTTTTTTGTACTTAGTAATAGGTGTTTTCTCTAATTGACTTCATTGTTTTACCATTTCCCTTAAGATTATCTTTGTACTCAAGCGTGCCAATGTACAAAGGGGCCCGTTTCTGCCTACAAGCTGTAACACTCATACATTAGCTGTTGAACAGCCGGCCAAAACTCATCGAAACCCCATTAGTGTAAGTGGATCTGTCATTCACTGTAGTCTTCTATGTACATTGCTCTTCTTCTTAATTGTGAAAAAACAAAGACATGAACTCTATAGAGGCAATTTGTCATATGAGGACATGGGATCCTGAAAGAACTTGCTGATGTGATCACAAAACACAATTGGCAACCTTTAAAGAGCCCTGGGGAATAAGTTTGAGTTAGCCAGTGGGTACCAGGAAAAGGAAGCCATCTAGCAAGGTGCAGGGTGGAAGGGACCCTGGGCCCACACAATTTAAGTAACCCCAAAAATGGGGAGAGATGAACCAGAGAAGGGGGAGGGGATCTAGATGAGAAAAGTCCATAGTTTGAGAGGGTAAAAAAAAAAAAATATAAAAGAGCAGCACCAGTGAGGAGATGACACCATGAATTTTGTTGCTGAAAGAGAAGTTTTTTACTCTCTTTAGTTTTATGAGAGGCTGGGCTTGAAGGCTACTGAGCCCACATGTCTAACCAACAGTATCATAAGATTGAGAGTTTGAGGGTCTTAGACATCATGATTTCTAATACTCCTTCCCCCTATTTTATAGATGAGAAACTGAAATCCAGAAATTTTAATAAAAACTTGACAAACACTTTAGGAAGCATTAGAGCAGGATTCAAATTCAAGACTTCTGATTCCCAATCCCATGGATTCAGAAGTCCTTGTATTGTTAGCAACAGGTATAGGTGGTTACTTACCTACCATAGAAACTCTCTGGAGTGGATGAGGATCAGGTGTTCACAGTGAGCTTCAAGGCAGAGCCAGGAACTATGCTAAGCACTCTACAATTATTATCTCATTTGATTCTCACAAAAACCCTGGGAGATAGGTGCTATTATTATCCCCATTTGACAGATGAGAAAACTGGGACAAACATAGATTAAGTGACTTGGTCAGGATCACACAGACCAATATGTATCTGAAACTGGATTTGAACTCAGGTCTTCAGTGCTCCAACTACTGTGTCAGCTGCCCAGACATATGCCTCATTTATACTACCTGGGACACAGAGATATTTAAACCAGCTTTGTCTTGCCCTCAGTGCTGGGCTAATCCAGTCACAGCAATTCCATTCCATTGCCACGTTAGGATCAAAGGATCACAAATTTAGAGTTGGAAACGACCTCCCCAGGAATGTAGTCTAATAGCTTAATCTTACAGATGAGGACATGAGGCCCAGAGACATGAAGCGCCTTCCCCCAGATCATACAAATAAGACCTGCGATTCTAACCTAGTCCTCTGACTCCAGATTTATCCACTTTCCCCTATATCACTTTGTCTCCAAGAGAACATTTTAAGAGATCTGTAGTAGCTCTGCTCTGATGGTCTTAGGATTCTTTTTCCTTCTCCTCTCTGGTGGTAGTATGTGTGGACCTAAATGTCAAACCTCTAGAAGTTAGTCAGCCAGTACTTTGCAATCAATCAATAAACATTTATTAAGTATCTGCTATATGCCAGGCACTATGTTAGGCTTATTGTCATACTTCAATCATTTCAGTTGTGTCCAACTCTTTGTGACCCCTGTAAAGCCAAGCACAAGCAGCTTTCCAGAGGACTGCTGCTGTGAACAGCTTTTCAAAGTTCTGATTACACAGTATAGTGAGCTCTCTATTTATTCAATAACCAGAGTAAAACATTCACAGAAAATCAATGTACAGCATTCACCATGTCACAACTCAACAACTTATCACTAAAATGGCCACATAGTTTTCACCAAAGTGGTCACATAGTTTTGAACAAAGTACAATCATTTAGTCAAGCAATTACTTAGTAACTCAATCATTCAGTCATAATGTACAAAAGGTCAAAGTCCTCCACCCATGGAGCGCACTAAGTTACAAATCAGTCACTATTCAGTCATCAGTCACTATTCAATCATCAGCCACTACTTAGTCGTTAGTCACTACTCAGTACCCTCTTAAGGGGTAGTGGAAAATACATAGGCCATTCACCCCTCAGTCACAAGTAAATCACAATTTCATCACTACTCAGTAGCCACAGAGAGGTCTTTTCATCTTGACTTGGGGCATGCTTTCAGCTTCCATGGCTCCTCTTCCATGGTCCCAGCTCCCACCCGAATCTAACCAACTGCCACCTGAGTTCAAAGGCAGACAGCTCCCAGCTCCTTGCCAGTTCTCCATGCAGTTCCTGGTCCACATTGGAGCTCACAATGTCCAGTCCATCACAAATCCTTCACAGTCTCTGTTACTGGGAAGACAAGGCTCCACAAAGCCACAGCAACATTCACGCACATTAACAAAGCCACAATAACATTTATACAAAATACTGGCATCATGGTCATGCTTCCTCAGTCTTCTGTAGCTCCAGCTGGCCCTTGGAAGTCCTTAGCAACTTCATTTTCAAAATCAAAATCACTTTCTCCATGGAAGTTCCAGTCCAGCAGTAGCAGCCCAGCCTTCAGATATTCATCCCAAGAAGTTCTGACTTTCCTAGCTGGGGTTTTTCTTTATATACAGTATTGCTCCTCCTTGTTCAACCCCTTCCTGTTACATCTGCAACAGGGGTTCATACCTTCTGTTTCTTTAACAGAGGCTTAATTTGAAACTAGATGCTAAATACCTGTCAGCTTAGCAATACAAAGGGTTCTTCAAATTTCATTACTATAACACCCCATTTGAGGTTTTCTTAGCAAAGACACTGGGGTAGTTTGCCATTTTCTTCTCCAGCTCATTTTACAGATGAAGTAATTGAGCCAAACTGGTTTAAGTGACTTGCACAGCTATAAGCGTCCAATAACGGATTTGAACTCAGGTCTTCCTGACTCCAGGGCCAAAGCTCTATCCACTATGCCACCTAACTGTCCTACTTTGCTATTTACCTTCTATGAATCAGCTGTATTAGGGAGCCTTTCATGGTCTTATATTCATTAGGAGGTCAAGATTCTGAGTATACAAATCACCAAGGAGATTTGAGAGTTGATAGAAATGTCCTGTAGTTTGGGCCTCAAAATTATTCATCTGATTCTTCATGAATGTAATGGTAATTAATTTAAATTCGAAGACCCCTTTTTTGTTATGTCAAGTAAGCAGGTACTTAGCCTTTAGTAACTAAGAGCTAAGTACTGCTGTGAAAGAAACAGAAGGTATGAACTCTGTCTCCTGTTGCTGACATAACAGGAAGGGGTTGGCTGAGACAGGAAGCCAATGTGAGTGTGTGTGTGTGTGTGTGTGTGTGTGTGTGTGTGTGTGTGTATGTGTAAGAAGAGCCCAGAGAGCTGACAGTCAGAATCAAGAATTTTTTCTTCTGGTGAGCTTCTGGTGGAGGAAGCACAATTTTCACAGCATCTGGAAGCTGGGCTGCTACTTGCTGGACTGAGAACTGATTTGGAGTTTTCTATGAGATCAGAATCTGGTGAAGGCTGAAGTTGCTGCTGAGAAGGCCTCCTGGAAGGTTGAGATTGCTTGTGGGTCCTAAAGCCAGCCGAACTACTGGAGTACTGAAGAAGCATGACCAGGATAAGACTTTGTTTGTTTGTGGCTTGGTTGACCCTTGAGTTACTGCCAACAGAAGTTGTGAAAGTTTTGAGATGTGTTGGACCTTATGAACTTCAGTGTGTAGCAAGAACTGCTCAAAAGACTGGACAAGAACCTGGGAGCTGTCTGCCTCTGAATCCAGATGACTGTTTGGTGGATTCAGGTAGGAACTGGGACCATGGAAAGGGATCCAGGGGATCTGAGAGACCACCCTGAGTCAAGATGAAGAAAAGGCCTCCCCTTGGATATTGAATGCATGATGAAATTGAAGTTTACTAGACACAGGGGTGGAGGGTTTGTGTAATTTTCTAATGATTGTATTTCGTGATTAACAATACTTAGTGACTGATTGATAGTTAAGTGACTGATTAAGTTAACCTATGATTGCCCCAAGATGGACTTATATTGTGAAATGATTGAATGATTAAATAAGGAGGCATACCTCTTTAGGAATACCAGATGATTTTTCTTTTTTTCTTTGTTCTAAATACTGCAACCATTTTGGTGAAAACAATGAGGCCATTTTAATGTTAAGCTGTTTTGAACACTATATTGTGATTTTCTGTGATAAGATGTAATGTTGTGAATATTATATTGTGGTTTGTTGTGAATGTTTGCCTTGATTTGTTATGGAATAAATGGAGTGTTCACTATACTGTGTAGTTAGAACTTTAAAAGCTGTTCACAGTAGCATTCTTTTGGGAAGCTGCTCATGCATGGCATTAACGATGACTGAACTCAGTCTCTTGTCATTGAAAAACATCTTCCAGTCATGGGTATCTTTGCATATCACTTGTGACTCTTGCTCTTGATAGACATGAGTACAAATTAGGAGGCCCTCATGTTATCCTAAACTACTTACAACCTGGGGATTTTAAAACTTCAGTTTAACAACATTTTTTTTAGTGCCCCCTGGGCTATTGACTCTAATAAGATTTTGCCTGGTTTTGGCTCTGGTCCTAGGATTCAAATTGGACTTAGAAGAGATCTCTAATACCAACTTCTGTCTTTAGGATAAGATACAAACTTCTCAACCTGACATTTAAAAATTGTATACATGCACACACACACACACATACACATATATAAAATAGATATATACATATACACATATGTATATGTGTACACATAGACATACATATATGTCTGCATGCACATAGTATACTCATATAGATATGTATGTATGTTTGTATATGTGTGTGCATGTGTGTATACATACATACATACATTCACACATATTTTAGAGAAAATATGAAGGCCTGGCCTGGGTAGGTTGTGGTTTGAAGATAGAGAAGGGCTTAGATGCCAAAAAAAAAAATTGTTGGTAGAAGATTCTGAAAGACCTGGCACTGATTGGCTGGGGAGAGAGGGGAGGGTGCACAGGGAGGATAGGGAGAGTAAAGAATCCAGAATGACTCCTAGATTTCATACCTGAGTAACTAGAACGATTGTGATGCCTTCAGCCAAAATAAGGGAATTAGAAAGAGAGGTGGGTTTAGGGGAAAAGTTCAGTTTTAAATATATTGAGCATGAAATTTCCTATGGAACATCCAAAAGGAGAGGTCCAGCAAGCAATTGGAAGTATGGGAATAGAGTCCAAGAGAAATAAGGGCTAGATATATAGATTTAAGCTCTCTGTATAGATGACAGCCAAACCCATGGGAGCTAATGAGATTATTCAGAAAGAGAAGATGTAAAAAGAGAATCTGTTTTCTACTTCTATGTTGCTGTTCAAGTTATCACATGCCTAGAATGCTCTCTCCTCACCCCTGTCTCTTACTTTTCCTAACTCCTTTCAAAATATAACTCATGGGCTTCTTTTAAGAGATCTTTCCTGATTCCCACAATCATTAGGGCCTACCCAGTATTATTTTGTATATATTTTGTTTTTTACCTATGTGTATACATCATTTTCCCAAAATAGAATGCAAGCTCTTTGAGGGCAAGACCTGGATCATTTTTATCTTTTTATTTCTAGCACTTAGCATAGTGCATAATGAATCTTCATAAATGTTTCTGAATTGAGTTGTTGAATGACTTGGAATTATGTTCCTAGCTATATGATATCATGTAGACTATAGTTATAAATTCTTCTTCCTTCACACCGAGGCAGGGCAAGAACAAATGTTTCAAAGTTATGGCAGGAAAAATTTCTGTCAGCTGAAAGAAAGAACCTCATAATTTCATTGGCTGTTAAACACAGGAAAGGGCTTCGAAGAAAGCATTGAAAACTCCTTTCCTCAGGATTGACCCCCAGATCTTTGGGATGGGGTCATTGGAATATTTTTCAGTGACCTCTGTTACCACAAGACCCTTCTGGCAGTTACCCTTGCTTCACCCACCAAGCCTAATTTCAGGATAACTTTTCTGAAATGCAGTGATTTGATGAAGGAACACTACACAGACAAGGGGGACATGTGGAGAGGGGAGTAAAAATCCTGGCTTCTCCCCAGCTTTGGGGAGATTGGCACTATTATATAAATGAGAGCAGAGCCAAATTCCCAGACAATTGTGTAACCACATGAGTGAAACAGATAGGCAGGTGTCACAAAGCAGAGCAAGCCTGAATCAGCCTGGATTTATCCCATTTCACACTGCTTCAAGTGCCCTCTTAGCCACAATTCCACGCCTCGCAATGAAATTGATATATAGGCTGAATAGGCAGGAGAAGTCTCCAGACCAAAAATGGCAGCACCAGGCAGATTGTTAGCCCCGCATTGGAGGAGACAGGTCACAGAGACACCTACAAATTCCCAAGGCCATAGTAATTGCATGACATTTCATTTTACTTTCCCAAAGAGAGGGTTTGAGGATTTTAACTGTCTCTCCTTTCTTCCTTGGCAGCACCCTGGTTGTAGAGATGACTTACCATGGAAATCCTGGTTACAAGACTGTGAAATCTGTCTATTGACTTGTATATGGAGAAAGGATAGGGGAAGGCATCAGAGCATATTTCCCATCATAGTCATCGAAATTTAGAGTCGGAAGGGACCTCTCAGTGCAGAATTCTCTTCTATAGAATTCTCAACAAATGGTCATCCATTCTCTGCTAGAATACATCATTTCTTTAAAGAGGCAATGAGTGCATCATGCTTGGTATCTGTGTCAAAGAGAGTCAGTCCATAGTACAGTGGATAGAGAGCCAGCCTTGTAATGAAGAAGATCCAAAGTCAAATACTGCTTCTGACACTTTTGTATAACTCTGGTTATATTACTGAACTTCTCATTGTCCCAGTTAAGTCTCAGTTATAGGTGGGTTATTGGTCTGCATCAGCAGAGGAAGCCAGGAAGTTTCCACTCTGGAAGTTTAGCACATTGATAAAGGCACAGGTCCAAAATGAAATTATCTTGGATATGGATATCAAATGCATATCATTATCATTATTACTTTCTAAAGATTGCATAGGCTATTGATAATGGGATGAAATATTTGGATTGACATAAGGTCCTACAACTGGTTCAATGGAAGCTTCACTTTTTAAAAGGCCTTACATAACTTTTGGATAACTGCTGGCACGCATTACCTTAAATTTTGTGATTGGCATTCTGAGTTTTGTTGGATATGAAGGTATCTGCTGATGTGACTTGAGCAAAGGAAGTATTAGAGTTGATGGGTGTCAGGGTACCACAAGTATCAAGTAAAGGACATGTAGCCACCAAAGATGACAGAAGTGGGATGAGAGGAGACTGGGGCAAATGGATGCTTGCTCCCAGGGTACTGACTTTAGCAATATTTTTCCTGGTGTTGGCTCTAATTTTTGTCATAGGGTCTTAGGATTCAAGTTGGAACTAGAAGAAATCTCCAATATCAACCACCGCTACTAGGATAAGATTTGACTTTCTCAACCTGACATTTAAAGCCCTCCACACTCTTGGTATTGTCTATTATCAAGTGTTATTTCATGTTAGTTCCCTTAAGATATTCTTTTTCCAGTCAAAATAGGTATACTCTGCAGGTGACCTTCCATCTCCCACCTCTGATGTTGTGCAAGTCCCATACTCCTTCTTCCCTATCCAAATCCCTAGCTTCCTTCAAAAAGCCCCTCTGGTTACAGCCTCTACAGGAGGTCTTTCCTGATTTCCCAAAGTTGTCAGTTCTTCCTAAATAGGAGTGTGTTGGACCCACCTCAAACCTGCTCCAGAGAGTTGATTGTTAAATTGGTAAATGTTTATTATACTTCAGTAACAGGCAAATGCTATGAATCAGGACATGATTTGGTATTTTGTTGATTTTCAGAACTTAAGAAAGCAATGGAGGAGATGAGATTAAACTGAAAAGTGTGCCATGTGTGTGTGTGTGTGTGTGTGTGTGTGTGTATAATATATGTATATTTGTGTAAATTATAAAATATATTATATTGTATTATAATACAAATTTCTCCCTACCTCCAGAGATCTGGTTGTTGAACATTTACCAACATATCCCTGCCACTACCTCTTGAAATTACTTTGCATTGAATATAGTATAACCCTTTTATCTTAGTGATAAGGGAAAATGAGATCTAGGATTCATGTTGCTTAGGCATTTCTTTGCTACTTCTACATATAATAATAAGAATGCTACCTTATTTTTATAGAGCTTTAAACTCCTTAGTTGAGTATCTGTGACCACATTTCCACCTCATAAGAACCCTGTGGGTGGGTAACAAACAGAGAATCTCAGAGTGGAAGGAAACCTAGGATTCACACTCATCCAATCATTATCTGAACAAGACCTTCGTGGGGTCATGTAAACTCAATTTTAAGATGGTAGGAGAGGGGAGAGCTAAGATTCAGTAAGTCAGTTCATCCCACTTTTGAACAATGCTAACTGTCAGGAAGCTTATCCCTTAACATCAGTCTGAAATTTTCCTTTTTACCATTTTCACCCTTTGCCCCTAGCTTTGTTGGGAGGGGCCAAGTAGAAGAGAGCAAATTGTTTTTCCCACAGTGGGCATTTAAATGCAGGAAGACTGCAGCCTTCTCTTCTGGGTGGCACCATGGATAGAGTGTTGGAGGAAGTTAGCACAGGCTTGGATCAAAACTTGTTTCAGAAACTTACTGGCTATGTGATCCTGGACAAATCACTTAATTTCTCTCAGTTTCCTTATCTGTAAAGTGGTAATAATAACAACAGCTACCTCACCTGGCTGTTGTAAGAATCAAATGAGATAATATATGTAAAATACTTTGTCAAACTTAAAGCATTCTATAAATGCTAAATTTCATCATCATTGCTTTCATCATCATCACCATCATCACCACCATCATCATCATCATCATCATCACCATCATCATCATCATCTTTTCCTGGCAATTTTACAAGTCCCTCTTCTGGACGTACTCCAGCTTGTCAGCATTCATCCTAAAGCAGGAGTGGAGAACTTTCAGCTTCAAGGCTAAATGTGGCCCTCTAGATCCTCAACTGCTGAATCCAAACTTCACAGAAAAAAAGCTTTTATTAAGGGGATTTGTTCTGTGAAGTTTGAATTCAGTCAAAGGGTCAAACTTGAGGATACTCATGGTACTCAGAACTGAGTACAACACTCCAGATGGAAGTTGACAAAGACAAGATATGATTATGCCCATTTAAGAGATCAAAACACTGAGACCCAAGAGAGTTAAAATGACTGTTCCAAGCTAATTAATCACAGAAGCAGATAATTAGAGGCAGGATTAACCTAACCCAGCATAAGGCTCTTTTCTTTGTAAAATTTCCTGCGTTTTAAGGATTTGTGTTTGTGGTTTGGTTTTGTTTCCAACGCATAACCAGTGGTACTGACAGATAAGAAAGACAGTTATTTACTCAATTTTTGCTTTTGCCTTCACTTTAATTCTATAGACTTTTGCTTCTCATCTTCCTAATAATTTTAATCAATTAATAAATATCTATTGGGTCCATGCCTAAGTTCACTCTAGGATTAGTGGCAAAACCAGGGCTCAAATCCAGTCTCCACATCCTCAGTCCAGTTTCCAGTGTCTTTGCTCTCTCATTCCTACTATATAGTCATTTGCCAATCCCAAATCACTACAGGTGGGGCAATATCTAGACATCAAATATGTCCCCAAGCTTGTCATCCAAAAAAATTAAGTCAAGAAATAATTTACAACGCCACTTGACTAGGACTTGGCAAGGCTGAGGGTTGCTCAGTCAGCTTTCTATGCTCCAGAGGAACAAGGATTGTGAGATTATTTTATTCCAAGGGGACTGTCTCTCCAATCTGCTGTGAGGTTGTCTTCCTAGCTCAGCTGTTTTTTAACTCCCCCTTGCCTGTATGACGTCAACTGTGATGTTGTTTCACTCAAGAATCCCTGCCTCCCCCCTCGCCCCCGCACACACACACACACACCATGCTTTCTACCTTGAGTCTCTCTTCATCAGTTACCAATGTCTTCATCTTCTCTTTTGTTTTGGCTTTTGTTCTGATGTCCTTCAGGCTGATGGTATTTCTCTGGTTTCTCTTTAAGTCTGGGGAAAGAGCTAGATCCATCTATGAGTCTGGAAGAGCATCCCTTTCTGTTATCATTTTTCCATCTGGTTCTCTGCATCAGAAAAATGCCAGTTGTTGCATTATTTTCAGTTGTCACCACTTTTATGGGTTATAGATTGTCTTGGGAGATGAGTGTAGTGTAATGGGCCTTTGAAAAACAATGGATTTTGATTTCTTCAAAGGAAATTGAATTAGGACGGGGCTGAGGGCCCCCGTGGCAACTGGTCTGTGGTTCCCAAGATGACCCATGATTTGGTCACTATTACTCTTTGGAAAAGAAAAAAAAATCTTTGTGGGTGTAAGATTTCATCAGTTGTTTCCCCAACTTAAATGTCAAGCTGTTCTTAAGCAAGAAGAGTATGGGAAATGTTTGACCTCTAAATATAGTTGGGAAGCCAGCTGCATTGTGGTCATATGCCCCAAGAAGTAAGTAATATAAATGCAGCAACACCTCTCTAATTGCCTTAGTGGTGGAGGATAATCTAACTTCCTGAAGAAGTTGCAAGGTTAAGTGACTTGCCCTAGGTCATACAGATAGTTAAAATATCCTTAATTTCCAGCAAATTTAGTTCAGCTCTACTAATTGTGACCAGTCAGGCTAAATAGTGGAGCCTGCTATAATAGCTGAGGCAGATGTGTAATTAGCACATCAATTGTTTGCAGGGATGTTGTCAGAGTACTAGAAAAGAGGTTTTTTTTTTTGTCCTGCTAAGTTAAAATTCCACACCAAAATTGTTTGTGCTTTTTCTTTGCTTAAACTTTTATTTTTCAAAGTTAGTATGAAAGTAAACTTTCCCTAGTCAAGTAGATACTTGAGTTGACATTCATTTATGAATTGTTGGGACTCTGAATGGATAAGGTGACAGGCCACAATTACTAGAGTGTGAAGAGTATTTTCTCTAAATTCAGGGTGTGTATTAGTGGTTGGGGAGTGGATGAGGTCAATGAGAGAAACCTTCCTAGAAAAAGTAGAGCGTGTAGTAAAAATTGCTTGATCTCAATCAATCAATTTCCTGTTGCTATGCAAATAGGGATCAGCTGGCTGCTTCTGGTATGCAAATGGAGACTATTCACTGTTCTGCATTCACTGCAGAATGTGTGGTAATCCTCCAGGAAATGGGTGGAGTAGGTGGGTGGGTGGTCACAGAAGGAAAATAGAGAAAGTGAACTTAAAACCCAGAAATCAGTGCCCATGCCCTATTGGATTTTCAGGAAAAATAAAGTCAGGAAAGACAAAATTCAAGATTTTTTAGAACCTGAAGTGCAAATTGGTTTTTTTTGTTGTTGTTATCTTTTTGTTGGTTTTTTTTTGGGGGGGGGGGGGTTGGCCAATGGTTCTGTCATTGCTTAAAGCATTACCAAAGCCCCTCTTTGGAATTGTCATGCAAGTCCACAGTCCATTCTTTGGAATTGCCTCAATAGATATAATAAGTTCATCTTTTGGGGAGGGCGCTGATATTTGGAAACAGGCAAAAGTCACTCAGAGCTAACTCAGTCTTATGTTCAAACAGCTAGACAAATATCACCAAATGAAGTGTGCATGTGAAGTAGCAAGTGTTACTCAAAGACTGTTCTGAAGACAGTTCAAAGGGGGAGATTCTCACGGCATTTTAACTATTGTTGGTATATGTATGTACTCTCCCAAGGAAGCTGCTTTGAAGGATCGTGGGAGCACAGATTTAGAGTTAGAAGCAACTGTAGAAGTCAACTATTCCAAAGATAAAGAAAATAAGGCAGTTTGCCTCAATCTTACCAGTAAATTAGAAGGTTAAGTCACCAGCTAAAAGTGAGGGGGAAATGTCAGGAAGACCAGACACCATGGTCAGTGGGAAAGGTAATTTTTTCTTTTTCAAGAGGAGACAGGGAAAGAAGGGATAGCTTCCCAAATGCCTTTCAAATCATTATACTGTATAAACAACAACAGTCTGTTCTTGGAGCTCATAAGCCCTGTGGGTTTGGGGGTTGGTTTGTTTTTTTGTTTTGTTTTGGGCTTTTGTTTTGTTTTGTTTTGTTTTTGGACATAGAAATTCTGTAAACCTACGTTTGTAAATTTTTTGTTAAATATCCTTGTAGGTACATGGTTTGTTTATTGGCATAGCTTTTGTGGTCTCTACCACAAATACCCAAACTCAAATGGATCTGTGTTCTTTGTAACACAGACACTTTCTCCAGTGACTCATCCAGCAACCCAACTATGCCAGTCCATCCTGTACAACTCTTATCCATGTCCTTCCATAAATTCAATAGAGGGGTTCCAGCCAATATATTCCCTTTCTCCTGACATTGCTTGGTTAACAATGGAATGCCAGATTGTCCAACCTCTTAGCACACAAGCAGCCAATCATTAATTTATTTGACAATATCCTTTCCTCCAACTAGGAATAAAAATAATCCAAGTTCAAATCCAATCTCAGATACCAGCTAGCACCTAACCTCTGTTTGCCTCAGTTTCCTCAACTATAAAATAGCACCCACCTCCCTAACTGAACTCACTTATCTTCACTTCTTATATTTCATTTTCCCCAAAATTACCCATTTTTTTTTTGTAAAGGTCAACAACATTCTATCATAAGTATTGACTTGAAAGTATGTTACTCAGAGGTGTGCTAGTAAATCCTGGGTGTTTTTTTTTTTTAACACCTTTCTGGAAAAAAACCAAAACAATCATACATGACACATTTTTAAAAATTTTAATATACATTTTCTCCATTACTTTCTTAAATCTAGATAATCAACAAAACAGTAAATTAAGCTCTTTTTTTTTTGCAGCATTTGCCCATTTCTGAGATGTAAATGTTCATTTAAATTTATCAGCTCTCTCCAGTCAGTTCTGGCACACCTCTGATACCAAACAACACAAAATGCATCTGATTTCAGATTCTGGCTTTGTGATCTTAGGCCTTCCCTGGCCTCAGTCATCTATCTTACCCTCCCAGCAAGTCAAATTAGATTATCTCTAATGTCTTTGCTAGGTCAAAAGTCCAGTGATCCTATGAAAACATTCCTAATAGACCTATTGTCTGTGGTATAAACACTTCTCCCTCCAAACACTTCTCTCTCTCCAAACATTTTTGGGGAAAAAGAGAACCCTGCATGCGCACACGTACATATCACCTCCTACCTTGTTATTTGTGGTCTATCATGGAACCAAACTGAATCTTTACATCCCAGAATGCCTGGGACTGAACAAAATGAACTTCAGAGAGGTGGGTAGGCCATGGCAGTGAAATCTAGGAGCTGCTGCCTGTCACAAGTGATTTTTTTCAAAAGATATAGTTGTAGTGCTAAACCAAATCATTCTATCCTCAGGCACATTCTCCTTTAATTTGGAAAAGTCTGAACATCTGAATGAAAATGAAACATGTGGTTTTGATTCATTTACACTTAGGTCATGAAAAGATCTTTTAACAGCTATTGGATGTCCAAGAAAACTTTTAGTTCTCTGCCCCACCCCACCTCAAACCAAGCCAACTTCTTGGAGACTCAGCTTCTTAAAACAGGAATTTGCAATATACTGACAATGAATGGGCTCCATAGCCTGAAGGCTTAGGTTCCACTGGGGGTTCAGAATCCAACAGCTAACCAGAGTTTCAAAGAGTTTTGCCTAAGTATCGGTATACTTGACTGGATACAGCTTCGTAGAACTTTCTCTGGACTTTGACAAAAGACAAACTCTTCACTACAAGTGACTTCCTTAATCATTTCATGAAAAATGCCAATGTGTATGTGACATTTCAGATAGTGGATTATCTGCAGCACATTTTCCTTCATCCAGTTAGTTTAGGACTGAATGTCCTTAATTTAACTGAAAGGCTCCATCCTGTGTACAGGCAAAGTAGGCAGTCACCTATATGATGCTGTCTGAAGAACACTAATATCCTTTCCCCATCACCCCCTGGTAGGACCTCCCCATCAAAGTGGCAGAATTCTCATCATTCGAGTCACTTCTCTGAATTGAGAAACTGTATTAACCAATATCACCTTAGGTCAAGATCCTGAAAATCCTACAATATCAGATTTAGTAGGGACTTTAGAAGTCATCCAGTCTAGTTTCTATCTGACATACCAAAAAAGCTCTTCTATTAAATCCCCAAAAGATTATTGTCCAGATTCTTCATGAACACATTCCTTCCTCCTTTCCACCACAGGTTCCCCTTTCTCTTTCCCCCAGCAAACTATCTCATAAGACAATTTATTTCATGGTATTTTTGTTGTTCAGTTGTTTCAGTCATATCTGACTCTTAGTGATCCCATTTGGGGTTTTCTTAGCAAAGATACTGGAGTAGTTTGCCATTTCCTTCTCTAGCTCATTTTACAGATGAGGAAACTGAGGCAAATAGGGTTAAATGATTAGGCCAGGGTCACACAGCTAGTAAGTGTCTCGGGTCAGATTTGAACTCAGGAAGACTCATCTTGAAGACTCCAGAAAGTCTTGAGGAAGCCTTCAAGCCCAGCACTCCATCCACTGCACGACCTAGCTGCCTTATTTCATGATTAGACGGCTCTAATTGTTATAAAGTCCTTTAGTGCTTGATGAGACATAGGGCAGTAGCCATCAGAAAGGTCAAGAGCATGAGTTGTTTCTCCAGGAGGCTAGGTCTAACTGAAGTGCAACAGCTGGGGGCATGGTGGGTAGTGAGGGGAGGGGTGGGCAGGGTGGAGACAGTTTTTGGATAATGTGAGGAAGACACAAGGCCCCTAGGACAGGGCAACAGCAGCAACCTATCTTAGTGCCCAAAGTTCTAGAGAGGGAAAGAACATGAGCCTGGGAGCCGCCACCCCAATTTCCTTAAGCTTGCACAAGCTAAGCATGTTTACAAACTCCCAGCCTCACTAGGGTTGAACATGGAAATGCACAAACCCACACACGGAAGGAGAGCATACACACACATACAATATGTACATATGCTCACATATACCCTTAGCACACAGTATAAGCATGTGCACACCTATGGTGCTTAGCCTACAGAACACAAACAGTGATCACACACACTCTGAATCCATTCACCGAATGTTTGAGGAAACATTTTCAACTAAAAATGTACATAACCAGTTGGTTCAAGGAGAATTTCTGCAAGTAGAGTGTTTGTAAATAGACCTAGCTTAGGCCATTAGGCCCAAACAATGGTGACATTTGATGTGGTTCTGCAGAGGCACTGACATATTGGTGCAAAAAGTGTTGGGCTTAGAGTCAAGAGAAATCCGAGTTCAAATCCTGCCTCAAACCCTAGCTATGCAATGTTACTACTGAGGTAGATAAGTTCTATCTACCTCAGTTTCCTCATCTGTAAAATGGGGAATATAATAGCGCTGGGTCCCAGGGTTGTTGTAAGGATCAAACATATTAACATTTGTAAAATGCTTTGCAAACCTTAAAATGCTACATACATATTATTAGTTAGTATTATCTTTCTGATCTTCGGTTTTCCATTTGCAAAATAAGAATAATTAGACCTGTAGATACCTACTTCACAAGGTTCTTATGTTGAATCAGATGAGATAAAGTATGTCAAATGCTTGGTAGAACCTAAAAGCTCTATTGTTTATTACTGTTATGATTACCATTTAGCTTACCTAATTCATTCTCATTTCCTGAGGATTCTTAGAAGTATTTGAAGACTATGGAACTATATGGAATAGGACTTATAGGGAGGACGAGTACGTGGTAGCCTTTTAGGGGTACCTACCTGTTAGATGAGGCCTACAATTAAACCTTTAGAAATTTATTCCACCTACTTAAGCATTAGTCTTTGTATTAAAAATAAAATTCTCCTAGGAGAAGAAACATTGTCAATCACAGTAGAAAGGAAGTTATTAAATCCTTTTCTGAGAAAAAAAAGTCAGAGAGATTGAGTGAGTGCTCGGTAACCAGGACACAGGAACAAGGCTTCTACCAAGGAAGACAAAGAGTAAGGAAAAAGAAAGAAAGAACTGTGAAGTCCACTTGGTTATCAGGTAGACAAGTCATTCCATCCCCCTGAGCTTTGTTCATATGCAAAATGGGGGTAAGAGTAACTACTATCTACCTTGAAGGGTTGATGTGATGATGAAATGAGATTTCATATATATCTATCTATATCTATATCTATATCTACATATATACACACACACATATATATACATTTATATATGTATGTATGTATATACATATGTACTTGTGTGTGTATACATATATATATATATGAACCACTTTGTAAATTATAAAGTGTTCTACATATAGAGACTACACAAACCACATCAAACATTCAGATAACACTGAGAAAAATGACCTATCAATAAGTATAAAATGATATGGTTGCAACTGAATGCACAAAAACATGGAGGTGATAGCTAGGATGGAAATAGAACATGGTTAATCAGAGAAGGTTTTCTGCAAATAAGTTTCCCAATAAACATCCTGCCTGGGGCTTGAGGGTTTTATTAGTGAACTCCTGGTGATCAAGGGCCATATCTTTTCCACACTCTGAAACCCACCACCTATCACCTAGTACGAGTCATACTCTCAGTAAGATGTGGTAAGATTAAAGCAGTCACAGAAAATAGCCCACTTTGTATTTTCCAGTTTTAATGTAAATGGTAAGAAGGAAAGAGAAAGAGTGGTACCATTAGGCAGAAGGAACCAAAGGAATACATGCATATATTCATACATGCATACCTACAACATACACATATGTGTGAATATACAGGGCATCCCAAAAGTCTTAGTGCAGTTTTTCTGTTATTAAAGGCTTTAAACTGAACTAAGACTTTTGGAAGAATTTGTTTAAATGTGAGTGTGTGTGTGCAAAAATTACATACTGTTCTCCACACACTCTATTCTAATAAAAATGGTCTGCTTGCTCCTTCTTCTACATGGCAATACATCTGCTGTCTCTCTCAGGAGTTTTGCACTCCTGCTCCAGGGGGGAGGCAGAGAGAGAAAAAGAGAGTGTGATGATGTTTTTGTTATTTTTTTTCTTTTAATTTTTAATTTTGATTTCCGTTAAATCTTACTTATGCCTTTTGTCTTTATACCAAAGCTATGTCAAGGGGAAAAATTCCACTTCTTTCTACCCTTTCCACATTGAACTCTCCCTTGTGACAATGAAAAATGATTAAGCAGAAATGTCTGACAATGTGTATCATTCTGCTATAGAAGTCCTTCACAACCTAGAACAATACCTGGCATATGGTAGGTACTTAATAAAGGCTTTGTGATTGGTTGATTACTGAGGGTTCTTGTTTAATTATGTTATAGATAACCTCTAAGGGCCTTTCTTTCTTCAGTTCTTTGATTCTGGGTAGTATTTTGCAAATTTTAACATGCTATGTAAATGTCAGCTAATATTACTTTTTGTTTTCTTTTCCAAATTATTCATCTTTCCTGGATTGGGTTTGCTGTAGACCTTTACAATGTGAGTATGAACATCAAAGACCCATGGGATTATTGCTTCCTGGAACTGGAGTGGTCAATTCATCCCGGCTTTACCTCCCAGTTGGACCACTCAGTTTTTCTGGAGGGAGAAGAAACAATCAATTTTTAAAAGTTGCCAAGTAAGGACTTATTTATCTTCTAATCTTCCATTAGTGACTAGTTCAAAAAAACCTTTACTGTCAAAGAGTTATTTCTTGAATGTAACCAAAACCCACCATGTTCTCCTTTGTACCCATTTTCTAAGCTGGCAGTTGCTCAAAGTACATCAGTGAGACATAATGCATCAATCCTCAAATATTTCCTAGACGTCTCTTACTGGTCAGGCACTTTATTAGTTGCTGGAGATGTAAAGACGAAAGCCAAAAATGAAACAGTGTCTACCCTCAAGGAGCTTATTTTTATTAGGAAAAAACAAACAGATAGGTAAATGCAAAATATATTTCAAGTAAATACAAAGTGATTGAGAGGGCTGGGAGGGTGTCCCCTTGTAGGAGGTTGCACTTGAGTGGGACTTTAGAGAAAGCTGGCGTTTCTAACAGGTTTAAGTGAAAAGGGAATGAATCCTAAGCATAGGAGAGACAGCCTGTGCAGAGACATAGAATGGGGTGGTGGATTGCCACATACCAGAAAGAGCAAGAAGACCTTTTGGCATTTTGGAATACAGAGTATGTGAAGGAAATAATGTGTAATAAGTCTAGAAAGGTAGGCTTGAGCTAGATGGTGAAATGCTATTAATGCCAAGCAAGACTTTGTATTTTATCCTTGAGGCAATAGGGTGCCACCAGAGCTTTTTAAGTAGAGGAGTGACATGGTCAGACCTTCATTTTAAGAATTATTCTTTGACAGCCATGTTTTGGATTGATTAGAGGTAGAAGAGGTAGAGATACAAGTTAAGAGGTTATTGCAACGGTCTGAGTGAATGGCAAAAAAGGATTGATCTGTAGTCATTGTAACATGAATTTAGAGAAAGGGACAGTAAAAGAGAAACTGAGAATGTAAAATCAACTAGATGGCAACTTACTGAATATGGGGAGGTGAGGGAGAATAACGCGTTGAGGACAACTCTGAGGTTGCTGATCTCATTGACTGTAACGGTGGTAGAGCCCTTGATAGAGATAGGGAAATTAGGGAAAAGGGTGAATTAGATAATAATAAATTGAATTCTGGACATGTCAGATTCAAGATGCCTATAGGAGCTCCAGTTGGAAATGTCCAATAGACATACCCTTTGACTCAGAGATTTAGCTGGAAGGCAAACACTCCAAGGAGGTCAAAGATAGAAAGGTTATTTATAAAGTCTGTGTGCATAAAAATATATGCATAAACACATACACACATACACATCTACACATGCATTGCCTGCACACATGTGTATACACATGTGCACATGCTTATAAATTATTTATATATTTATAAATATATATTTACCTTTATAATTGCTAAGTTTCAGTTAGAGGCTATGAAAATGATGATGGGATTTTTTTTTTCCCCATCAAAATTCACAGATTCCCTGAAATCTAGCCACATAAGTCTCTGGAACCCAAATTAAGAATTTCTGTGCTAAACAAATTGTGGTACAAGAATATAATATAATATTGCTTTACTATAGGCAATGATAAATATAAATAATTCTAAGAAACTCTGGAAGACACATGAACTGATGCAAAATGGAGTATGCAGAACCAGGAAAGCAATAGATTCCATAAGTACAACAATCTTAATTGAAAGAACAAAAATAAAAACTGAATGCTACATGATTATAATAACTTATCTTGTCCCTGAAAGAAGACACAAGAAAATTTGCCTCCTCCCCTTCTTCATAGGAGTGGAAGACAAATTCAGTTGATGAGTCACTTTTCTTTTTCTTTTTGTCAAAGGTGATAGGAAAACAGAAGATATCAGTGCATCAAAAATAAAAGGATTGAACTCGCCACCTTTTCCTCTAGCCATAGAGGTTTATAATTGATTACTTACTGTTTGTGAAGCCATGCTTTTATCCTCATTGTTTCTTTAACCCCATTCTGATTCCTGCCCCCCAGTGACTTTGCAAACATTTTAACATCCCCTGAATGAGTGAGCAGTGTTATGACTAACTTAAAGCACTGATCTGGCCAAGTATCTGCTTCTCACCAGCTTTCAATTTCCTGCAAAGAGAGTATGTCATATTATTTAATTAAAACAACACACTTTTTATTTTTTAGAAGATTTTACTATATATGTTTGTTTCTTCCTCACAATGTCTCTGTGAGTTCCCAGTTTATAAATAAAAAAAAAAACTGGAGCACTAAGGGGCTTAAGTGAGTTGCCTAAGATTGAACCAAAATAATGACAGATCTGAAACTAGAACCAGGACTTCTGATTCTCAGTCAAATCAATTAAATCCATGTTTTCATCAGTTGCTCATCCTTCATGTGTGAAGAGGACCAATGACATCATGAGATGATGCGTTGACTTCCATGTGAATTGGATTTAAGTGAGTCAGAGCTGGGTGAAGTCCTCAGCCTCCCTCCTGTCATGGAAGTCCAGGGGCAAGAAAAAAGTCAAAACAACTGACAATGACCCCTGACTCACCTACAAGTGTGTGGCTTGTGGTTACCCTCAACCTGGTTTAGCCCATTTGCCTAGATGGTTTTACCCAATGTAACTGAAGCACATACTGCAGCTTCTTGGAACCACAGATGAGATTTAGGTGACAAGAAGACACCAAAGGCAAATGAGCAGCCCTGAAAAGGGTTCAGCAAGCCTTCACACCAGAGGTACTAGTCCTCCCTGAACATGTATGTGTTTATTGGTGGCCTACCCTTCAAGGCCCTGTGCAAAGCATTATTGGGATATGAAGAAGCATCTGACATTATCCTTGTCCTCTGGAAATCTGTAGTCTACTTGAGGACATAAGACATGCTGCAGGACCTCTATGTAAAGAACACAGAGGGCTCAGTTTTTCTTTCCATTTCCTACGAGCAACATTACTCCTGGACTTTTTTGGAATTCTCTACCATGGCATTCCATTCCTGGAATCTTATAATTGAGAAGTCATATCATGTATGCTACAAGACTGAATCTGCCTGGTTCATGTATCTTCTCAGTACCCTCTGTCCCTGTGATAAGATTCTTTGACTAAAAGACAGAGCCATTGGCTCCAGGGTCTCAGTTTAAAATGGAGGGAGATAGCACAGTTTTTCTCTTAATTTCCTGTGAGATGATTGCTCCTGGACTTCTTTGCAAATCCGTTATACCATCCATGTCTCTACACCCTCCTCCCCACCCCCTGCCCATTTTTCAGTTTCCTTTTGTATGGTTTTCTTTCATTAGATTGTATGCTCCTTGAGGCAGAGATTGACCTTGTTTTTGTTTATGTCTGTATTCCCAGCACTTAGCACACTGCTTGGCAGATGGTAGATACTTAAGTGTATACCCACATGCGCGTGCGTGTGCGCACATCTCCACTTCACTGCTATTCTAGGTATATCTCATTTAATTTCATTAACTGGCATCATGAAAAGAAAATGTCAGGTGAAACAATATTGTGGAGGTTTTAGATGACGGTATCTAAAGCTTAGTGACCACCTAGGATAGGCCAACTCCCACATTTTATAATGAAGTCAATTGCCTAGGATTGATATTGCAAGTGTAATAAATGGATGGTTGACTGAATGACATGGAGCATGTCAGAGCATTTTGGAAGAGCTTGGTTTTAATATATCAACAATATAAGGGTGAACCATTGTGGTGATGAAACACAAATTTGGCCTAGACTGAAAGGTTCAAATGTATATTATGACAAGTGCTTCAGGATTTCGGAGATAGGCAAGATCACTATGAACTCAGATAATTAGAGAGATCTCTTTGAAGAAACCAGGACTTGAGATGGTCCTGAAGGAATGAGAAGGTGTATGGAGAATGATGAAAAGGGGCATTCCAAAGAACAGGGAAGGGGTGGGGAGGTTTCATTAATTTGGTCTGGAGACAATTGTGTGCATGACCCGGAATAGGTGTATTTTCCTAGGGTCAGTTCATTGCTTTTTGCATGGATATGGGTCTAGCCAGAGTATGTGTGTAGCCAGAATGTGCTCAGGAATGTTGGACATAATTATGTGTGAAGGGACAGTTTGTAAATCAGCAATGTGGGCTATTACCCATGTCTCCTACTGAACTCCAGAGTGGCTTAAGACCACAGAAACTGATGGCATTTTGTGTTTATTAAGAGGTGAGAGTAAGAATGCTGAGGTATCTGGGGACATAGGCAAAAAGGACAATTAATTCCCATAACTGGGCCTCGGAACAACATTTGCAAAGAACGTAACACTGTGTCTCCATACACAACTAGGGGACGAATAAGAGAAGGGGATCCCAAATCAGACACACAATGTATCAAATATAATAAGTCCTCTGAGGCCAATCAAATCCCCAGCCACCCCAACCCCACACACTATGCCAAATAACAAAAGCAGATGTTTTGCAAACTGGTAAGAACTCCGAATCCCTCCTCCCTGTGATTGGCAAAAGAATGGGGAGGCAAGCTGAGGGGGAAGGAAAGAGAGGGCTTTTGGGAAAAATCCAAACCTTAGAGCACCAGAAACTTTAGCCGGAGCTCCTCCAACAACAGAGAAAGCGGGATTCAATTTAGCCTGGGCTAGGAGAGAAGATCTATTGTAATATGGAAGAAATTCAAACACGATAGGAGAGCAAAATGACATTTCAAATTGTAGTGATTTATCCAACCCTGCCTGCCTGACCCACTTCTTTCAAATACCAAGCTGACAAGGCCAGTTGAAATACTTCATCCAGGGGGGAGGAGAAGGCCCCCCGTTTTTCCTTTGCAAATTTCTTCTCGCCATGCTTCATCCTGAATCTCTGGCCTTTGCCTCTGTGACAGGAGAAACCATTTGCTGGTTCCAACACATTCTTGGTGAGGATAGTCAGAGGCTGCAGAGACTCAGACTCTGAAGTGAGCACAAAACTGCCCTGGAGAAAGTAACGATGGGGTTCCTTGGGCAGACATGTAGGTGGACGCCAGCCCAAACAAGCTGCTTATTCGGGGCTGATAGAAAAGAATGTGAGTTTCACATACTTTTTTTTAATAATGCCTATTGATCTTCAAAATTGTGGAAAGAACATTGGAGTAATAATACTAATTATGATGATGGTGATAATGCCAATTATATGTGACATCCACGTAACAAAAAGTTTGTAAAACACTTAGCATATATTGCAAAATATTTGCATGTATTATCCATCAAGAAACACTTACTAAACACCTACTATGCGCCAGGAACTTCATTACATTTCCTCATTTTATTCTCATAACAACCTGCCTCATTCCTACCTCTCCATGCTTCTTACACCTTAGTGGTGGTTTTAGGTTTACAGAACACATGATGTGAGGGTGTTGTGAAATGATGCAGAAAAAGTCATTAGTGACCAGATAGTGGTCAACTTTAAGTGTCAGGCAGAGGACTTTTTTTTTAAGAACAAATCTTTTATTTTTTTATTTTGGGGGGGAGAAGGCAAGACAATTGGGGTTAAGTGACTTGCCCAAGGTCATACAACTAGTAAGTGTTAAGTGTCTGAGGCCAGATTTGAACTCAGGTCCTCCTGACTCTAGGGCCAGTGCTCTATTCATTGTACCACCTGGCCGCCCTAGGACTTTATATTTTAACAGATAAGTAATCAGAAACCTTAGACAACTTTTGATGAAGGGGTAGACATGATCAAGTCTATTAGGAAAGTTATCTCAGCACCTATGATGATAGGTTGGAGTGCAGAGAGGCTAGAGGCACAAAGATCACTTAGGGGGTCATTGCAATAATTCAGGTGAAGAGTGAACAAAGCTTGTACAAAGTTCAGATGAAACAGGTTTGAAGGCAGAACCAACAGTACCCTGAAATCGACCAGTTTGGGGAGGTGAGGTAGAGTCAGAGATGGTGCCAAGGTGTACAGCAAAGTAACTAGGAGTAAGGTGTACCCTCAACAGCCACCAGAAGGTTGAGAGCAGAAAGAACTTTAAAGACGTTTTTGTATTATAGAGGAAGAAAATGAGGTCCAGAGAAAAGGAAGTGAATTGTGCCAGGTCACAGGGGCAAAGCCAGAACTCAGGTCTTTAGGTGTCCAGTCCAAGGCTACTTCTACCTTATTATGGTCACCTGGGCTTTTTTCATCCTCATCTCTCAATTGAGCGTAAAAATACTTGCCCTACATGCCTCACAGGACCATTAGGAAGTTAACATGAGATAATATATATATATATGAAAACTCTTTAGAAAAGCCGACTACTTAATAAATGTAAGGTACTATAGTATTATTAGCGGCCATTGCATATAACTATGTGCCCAAAGTTATTTTTAATGCCTATTGAGTTCTCTTAAGATGCCTCATCCTGATGGGGAGATGATCCTTGGTTCTCCAAGGGCATGCCAGTAGAGTATAGGTTCTGTGACATCCTGCTAAGATGGAAAGGCTTTGAGTGTAGACCACTGACAGATAGTATCCCTGTCATCCAAGGCTCAGACTAGCTAAATTCAGAGAGGCTCATTAACAGATTAGCCTCAGAATGATGAATCTTTCCCTTAAAATAAAATTAATATCTTTTGCGTTTTACATTTGGTTTTTCCAAATGTATCCCTCCTCCCTCCACCCCTACCTGCAGAGCCATCCTTCATAACAAAGAACACAAAAAGAAAGATGGAGGAAAAGCAGTTTAGTAAACCTAATCAGTTCATCAACCAGATCTGACTGTGTACACAATGTTCCACAGCCATGGTTCCCACATCTGCAAGGGAGTAGGAAGCTACGGTTTCTTATCTCTTCTCCAGGTATAAACTTGGTCACATATTTCTTTTATTTATTTTTCCTTTTTATACTGTTACAGTCAGTGTGTATGTTGTTTTCTTGA
This sequence comes from Pseudochirops cupreus, assembly GCA_028627135.1. NCBI lineage: Eukaryota > Metazoa > Chordata > Mammalia > Diprotodontia > Pseudocheiridae > Pseudochirops > Pseudochirops cupreus. The sequence continues at coordinate 243,035,374 of CM053582.1, forward strand.
TTCTGCTTACTTCACTCAGCATCAATTCACACGTCTTCCATGGAGTCAGAGAATTTTGACTTAATTCCTACCTTAGACAAGTAACTTAAATTACCTGGGCCTCAGTTTCCTCATCTGTAAAATATGGGAGTTGGATTCTGAAGCTCTTTCCAATTCCAGATCTGCAATGCTATGATCCGTACTTCTCTGAATTCTTCATAAGCAGGCGAGGAATCTTTCTGTCATTGCAACTCTGAAAGATCTAAGTCATAGAACAATTGTTCTAGGTTGCTGGAGAGGCACCTACAAACAAGATCGTAGATGCTGAATGAATTGAAGGACAAAGATCCTACAAAGAGTATGGACAGAGTGAAAGGTGAACAGAATGAGGGTGGTGCGAGTGGAGAAAAGGGATCATATGGAAATGTGGAAGTAGAATCAATAGACTTTGCAACCAATTATATATGGGGTGAGGAAGAGTCTAAGGTGACTCTGAGGTTCCTAATCCTACCCATCTTCCATATACCTCTATGCTCAAGTATGAAGAACAATAATGACACTGATTTCAAGCATCTGACCACCTGTGGATCTCCATAAACAGAGGGAGAACCAAGAATGAATTCAATCTTTGGATTAGTTTTTGCCTGGTAATTGCACCTCTATGTAAACACTTTGCAGGGAAACGACGAGCAGTAAGGGCCAGAGGGGTTTGGAAAAGAGCCCTCCTTCTGCATGTGATGCTGCACTGAACTCTTTATTGCTATCATTTTGCCCCACCCTGCCTCACCCCACCCCACCCCACCCAGTGAAATCAAGTGGAGAAACTATTGACAGCAAATTACTTTCCCTGCTGAATGCTGATTTTTTTTTTAAATTTTCTGGCAGTGCCCACTGGGAACACAAAAATTAGTCTTAAGCTAATTGGTCATAAACACCATCCATCACAACCAGACCACTATCTCAGATAAGGTCAACCTCCAGCATTATCTTCAGGTAATGGTAATACCTTAATTCATCTACCACTTTCAGTTTTCCCTAGTGCTTCACGTACATTATATCATTTGATCCTCCTGACAACCCTGTGAGGTAGTTGCTGTTGTTATTCCCATTTACAGATGAAGAAACTGAGCTTTGGAGAGATTAAGTGACTTGCCCAGGCTCTCCCAGCTAGAAAGGGTCCCCTTGTATACATGCATGCATACACGCATACATATATATATATATATCATTCTGTGCTGCCTCTTGGCGATATTGTGGACAAGTGTACATGCATGTATTATATGCTCAGACAATGTAGTTGAGAACCTACTTATTTTATAGCATTGTGTTATGTGCTATGGGGGATGGAGAGGAAATAAAGGTCATATCCCTGTACTAAAGGAGATTGCAGTTAACCTTTGAGCTAAAGCCAACTTACAAGGAACAAATGAAATGTGTGGTGGTTCAGTAGACATTCAGAGAAGGGAAAGATCATTGTGAGTTGGAATATTTAAAGAAAACGGGACTTGAAATAAGTCTTGCCATTTGGGTAGGACTTGGTTAAGTTGAGAGGATAAGGTAGGACTCTCAAGGTAGAGAGAAATGGGTGTTAGGGAAAGGGCAGTGAGATAAACTCTATGTTTACCTAAAGGTTATAAACCCCATAAGGTCTATCAATGATAGACAATTAGATTTTACTTTATGCTAACATGTCCTCCAATAAAGAGCTTATTTATTGAATTCTTATCCAGAGACTTTGGGCATATCAAAGTATGTTAATGAAACCTCTGTGTGATAACAGTAGCAACCTACTAATTAAAACATTATTAGCTTGTTAATAGAGTTGTCATCCCAGGAATAATGTACCAATTTATTAGACACCATAGACATTCCTAAGTCAACTACATGGCACATTAGATAGAATGCCAGGTCTGAAAACATCTTCCCAAGTTCAAATCTGGTCTCAGATACTTACTAGCTGTGTGACCCTGGGCAAGTCGATTAACCCTGTTTGTTTTAATTCCTCCTCTATAAAATGAACTGGAGAAGAATATAGGCAAACCACCAGAGTATTTTTGCCAAGAAAATCTCAAATGGGATCATGAAGATTTGAACAATACTGAAATGACTGAACAACAACAATAGATGTTCCTAATTGATAAACTTTAATTAGGGAATACATATGGAAGCTCTCTGAAATCCCAAAGTCTATCTAACTTTCTTGGATATTTACATAGTGTCCTAACACTCATCATACCTTTTCCTTGGAGTAAGCCTTGAGTGCTTCCATTAAACACATTTGCCTTTTATATATTATCTCAAAGCTACTGTGAAATAAATAATAAAAACATTATTTTTGCCATCTTGCAGAAGGCTGAATTGAGATTCAAGGAAGTCACTTGTCTGATATCATATGGCTAGTATGTGGCAGAGCTGGGATTAGAATTCAGATCTAAGGTTCTTTGGTTTTCTCTGTAGCTGCCTCCGTAATTCTGTTGGATATAAGAAAGTTCCAGCCAAATTTTATTTAAAAAAAAAAACCCACAACAACAACTTAATCCTTCCTGTCATCACAAAGTGTAGTTGAGTTTATTATGCATTTCTGGAATCAAGTGCTTGGTCAGTAAACCCATTTCCTTGAGAGCTGCAGCTGGAGTCACATGACCAGCACTTCTTTCTCAGGGGGAATTCATTCCTGGTGATTACTCCCTGGATCAGGTCTGGCCCACTGGTCCTGCCCAGCCAGTGTCATCAGGACATGTTTATGTAGTACAGGCCAAGGAAAAACAGAGAACCACATTCCTGTCTGATGCTCAGAATATAAATCTGTCATGGGAGTCTTCCAAAGAAATTTTGGCCAAGAAGTAATGAAGTGAGTGAATCCATAGGTGACCAGGAACCACACAGCAAACCTCACATAATTCAAAATGATCAGGGAATTAGTGAAGAATCAGGAGAATCAGTGAAGAGAGATCTGTAAATTTCCCCTGGCTGTAAATGAGACAGGGATTAACTGATGCAAAGAAAACAGGCAGTCACCTCTAATACCCCTGGAAAGCTCAAAAAGAGTGCTTTTGTAAACAGATCCAAGGGATTCACCTTTGAAAATGATCATATTTGACATGAAGAGAGAAGTGCAAGGACTCACCACTGGTCATGCCTTCAAGTTAACCTCTGAGCACAAATGCAGCTACTGCTCCAGCAACCACCTAGCAGAGTTCACAAACTCATGACTTTTGGCTCATGGAAGAAACCAGAGGGCTGGATTATAAGTTAGAGGACCTGGGTTTGAGCCATGGTTCATGTTAGACGTGTGACTTTGGGAAAGCTACTTTATTTATCTGGGCCCCATTTATCCAGTCTGTAAAATGCATCATATCCCTCATAGGACTGTTGTGAGAAAAGTTCTGCATAAATTATAAAGAAGAACTATATGGATGTTTGGATGTTCTGTTTGTTTGTTTTGAGAAAAAACACATTATAATAATGAATGCATTAGTTTTGGAGCCAGTAGACCTGGCTTGGAATCATGACTCAAACTATAACATTTAGTAGTTGTGTAAGCCTGGCAAAGTCATTTAATCTTTTTAATCTTCAACTTCCTTACCTATAACATGAGGATTATGTTTATATATACTTTATAGGTGTTGTGACCGGAGTGATAGAGGAACCTTAAGGGTAATAGGAATTTGAGTAATAGGTGATTAGATGGCCCAGTGGCTACACCTCAACTCAGCAAGACCTCAGTTCAAATCCATACTCAGACGATGACTTGGTGGGTGGCCCTAGCAAGGCACTTAACCTCTGTCTGCTTAAATTTGTAAAATTAAATTTATTTTTAATTTATTATTAATTTCCACCATCTGTAAAATAGAAATAATAGTACCTACCTCTCAGGACTGTTGTGAGGATCAAATAATATTTATAAAGTGCTCTGCAAATCTTAAAGCATTATATAACTGCTAGTTGTTGTTATCATCATTAATGATAGCTCATACTGAGGCATTATATATCATGAAGAAACCTGAACGGGATTGGGGACATTGCAACGTTTTGTTCAAGAATCCAAGCTTACATCCTTGCCACTGTTTCTAAGTGCTGGAAACATAATATTTTTCCAGTTTCTGGCACTTCATCTTGTTTCAAGGCAGCATAGTTTAATGCAAAGAGTTGTACACTTGGATTACCTAGGTTCAAATCCTACTTATGATTTTTTTTTTAAACTATATAATCATGGGCAAAATCACTCACTCTTTCTGAGCAACATTTTATCCATATCTGTAAAATAAAGGTAATACTCTATAACTTGTAAGATCCCTTCCATTTATCTATATCCTATCATTGAAGAATGATAATGCCTGCTAACTGTCTCATAATGTTGTTGTAAAGTACAAATAAGGTAATGTATGTAAAATGCTTTGTAAACCTTGAAGCATGATATAAATGTCAACCGTCATTGCCATCATCATAATCGTTGTTGCTATTATATTATTCTTTTCATCTTTTTTTGGTTTGTTTTATAGAAATGGTCTGAAGGCAGGTCACTGTCTTATTATTCTTGTATATTTAATGTCTTATGTCTATTGTTCAGGTGTATAAAATAACTGCTTTTTGTAATTAGAGTATTGGGGTGCAAGCTCATCTTTTGTAGTTTCACTGAAAGCATCTTAGGGCCGACTCTAGTTTTAGATAGGACAACATGGATGGTAGGTAGACTTTCTCCTGTTGTGCTTAGTTTCAATGTTTTCTACTGGGGCTTTATATTTTGAAAGCTTTTCATTCCATGTAGTTTGGAAACTGGGTATTTAAAATGACGTCTATTAAAATTTTTGTTCTCAAATTTTTAAGAATTGGTTGTCTGAGCAATTGTGGGCAATAGTTCTGTCTGCAATGTCACTTTGCATTGGTTTATTAGTTTATATATCATATATTAGTTTGTAAGTTTATATATGTTCTGCATATAGTTTATTGGTTGAAATCCCAGTGACATTCTGGGGTTTGTATTTGTTGTATTAAGATTGTCCTCTGTTAGTTTATAAAAAATAATGAGGATGGTGAGCTTCTCTTTCTAAAGTTTATAAAGGATAGTGAACTACTCAATTGTGCCTCTCTTTTTCATAGATGTTTTGTTGCGCAATCCACATTAACTGCTAAGTCTGGAATCCTTAATGATAACATCTATAATTTCTGGTAGTAACATCCTTATCCTAATGGTGATGATGACTATAGAAAATCACATGCCCCTCATCCTGCTATAAAGTTCAAATAGAAATGGTCTTGGGGTAAGTCCCCATCTTGCTATTATTCTTTTATATTGAATATACTGTGTATATCAGGGCAGCTAGATGGAGCAGTGGATAGAGACCTGGATCGAGTCAAAAAAACTCATCTTCCTAAGTTCAAATCTAGCCTCAGACATTAACTAGATGTGTGATCCTGGGCCAGTCATTTAATCCTGTTTTGCCCCAGTTTCTTCATCTGTAAAATGAGCTGGAGATGGCCATGTCAAACCACTCTAGTTTCTTTGCCAAGAAGGTTCCAAATGGGGTCACAGAAAGTTAGATACAACTGAAAAAGGATTGAACCTGATTGCACAAATAGATAAAATAAGTGGGGAGAGGCTTGCTTTATTTTGTTGTTGTTTTTTATAGTTGAGGAAAAATACTAGGATGCAAGCTCATCTTTTATAGGGTCACTAAAAGTAGCCTTGGTACAATTCTAGTAGCAGGCAAGACTACTAAAAGGGTACATTCCTCTAGTCTTACATGATTTTTATTTCTTTTGCCAGATCTCTGTATTTTGAAAACATTTTCTTTAGAAAACACAAGAATTTTCTAGGATAAAATCTATTACAACACTTTTAAAATTTGGATCATTGTTATATCTGGATGACTGTAGGCGATAGTTTTTTGCCCCTTGGTATTATGAGTCCGTAAGAGCACCTGTCAATTTAATGAAACATTTATTATGCATCTACTAGATAGAAGGTATGATCTTGAGGATACAAAGACGAAAAATAACCCAGCCCTTGCATACAGTCTAATGGGGAACAAGAGAATCAATAAATATTGAGTATCTATTGTGTACACCTAGTTGCTTTGGGGGCTAACAGAGAGAAGGTAACACTACGCATACTAATGACAAAAATTGTTTTTGTTTTTCAAATGATTGTGTTCAACAAAATGGTCTGAGAGATATGGGTCAGGAGGGATCACTCCTACTTTGGGAGATCATGGAAGCCTCCGTGGGAGGTAGGACCTGAGCTGAGTCTTGAAAGAAGAAGATCATTTCACTTAAAAAGTGACTGTGTGGCACAGTAAATAAAGCTCCAGCCCTGGAGTCAGAAGGACCTGAGTTCAAATCCAACTTTAGACACTTGACACACTTACTAGCTGTATGACCATGGGCAAGTCACTTAACCCCAATTGCCCTACCTTCCCCCCTCCAAAAAGAAAAAAATAAAGACTGTGCAGTCTGTTCTAGTCACCTTGGACAGCATCTGCAAAGTACAGAGTACATCTTTCTAACCTAAGCAAGAGGGCTTCTCATCAATGTATGAGAGGGAGGGAGAACACTGAATAAAATATAACACTAGATAATGAAGTTTTAAAGTATTGGATACCAGAGATAACATATAGTTTAGTAAATGTCTAGTAATTCTCTGAAGAAATAGGGAGAAGATTCATGAGTGAGACTCATAGTCCAAGAGTCTACATGCAACTGGGCAGAGCATAGATAATAAGATGAATTTAAAAATTTAATACAAGGAGATAAACATGATATCAGTCGTATCACTAAGACTTGCTAGGATAGAACTAGCAACTGGGATATAGCAATAAAAAGTCATGTTTTATTCCAAGGGAGGTGATAAAAGGGAATGAAGAGAGATAGTAGCACTATATATTAAGAAGATATATATGAGTATGGAAGTCCATGAACTCTTTGGCACAAGCAAGTTGGAAAGCATTTGAGTAAAGCTAAAAGGTGAAAGAAACAGAAGTCAGGTGGTTGTGGAAAAATACTACAGACCACCCAGTCAGGTGTAGAGTAGGCATGACAGTTTTCTAATGCAGGCTTCAAATTACCACAGAGGCAAGATATTTGAATGGGAGAGTGGGATTTCAACCATTCAGACATCTACAAGGAAGCCTTATCAGAAAAAAAAATATTACAAATTCTTGACTGTCCTTTATAACAATTTTCTCTCTCTGAAGGGGGAGAAACAATGAAGAGACATGCTATTCTGGACTTAACTTCTCAAACAAAAGGAATAGGTTGATGATACAAAAATGACAAGAAAGCAAAAGAAGGAAATTCTTAGCATTTGCCCTAGACTTAAGTTTCATTAAATAAGTTTCTCAGAATTCAGAGAATACATACATGCATGTGTATATATCATATATGTATATATACACATACATGTATAAATATATACATATATCTTTATATGTGTATGTTTGTGTGTATGAATTCAGAACAAGAAGATACACAAGGAAGCAATGTAACTCCCACTTATGAAATATGATGAAAGGCTAAGTGATGACAGAGAAAAGTGGGATTATTGAACTCCTATTTTGCTTCTATCTTCTTCATTGAGGAATATAGGCTTCAAATTGGAATTAGTAGAGAAACCACTTTAAAGAAGGAACCAAAGTTCAAGACAGACAAATTTACATAATTTAATAATAACATTATTGAACTATTTTAGAGTTATTTAATAAGGTTATACCAAAGGAATATGGATCAGAAAGCAGACAAGTTCCCATCAAGCATTAATAATATGAGGCAAGCTTTTCAAATTTGCAAAATTGTGGCAAGGATATTGAGCTACCATGATTAAGTCAAAACAAAGGGGCCATGTTGCCTTAATGAGTATGAGATGCTGAAAATAGCAATGAAGGGGGGGAATAAGATTCTGGGGACAGGCAAAGCACTTCACTTACATTAGTTCATTTGAGTCTTATTACATGCTTGCTGAAGGGTGGTTGTTGTGGTGGAGGTGAGAGTAGTTTTGAGGGGAGGTTTAGTCCAGACTTATGATTTCATTAGGACGGGGAACTCTCAGTATGGAAACTCCATGTATGGATGGAAATCAGCAACTTATCTGTAATTTACAGCCTTAGAAAATTGCTTAGGAGCACTAAGGTCAATTTGCTCATGCTCACATAGTTAGCAGGCATTGATGGAATGGATGAAACCTTCATAATTCCAAGGCTGATTACTACTCTGTTACCTTTTACTGTAGATACTTTTAACCCCATTTTAGAGAAGAGTAAACAAAAGCTCAGAGAGGTTTAAGTGACTTGCCAATGATCATAGAGATATTAAGTATATATAAGGTAGAAGGCGAACCCAGGTATTCCTGATTTCAAGTCTTGAACATTATCCAACACGCAAAGCACATAAGGATATAAGTGACATCTCAGAATGCTAAGAGAACTTGCAAATGTTATCTCAAAACCACTGTCAGTAGTGGTGGAGAAATCATGGACAACAGGGAAAGTGCCAAAAGACAGAAGACAGGAAAATTTTGCACCTGTTTTAAAATAGGGTATGTTTTAGAAATTCAGGTTTTATCATAATGCTTGTGTCTATGATTAGTTCCATTTTTCTAAGGACCTATCATGCCAAACTAATCTCTTCTTTTATAGAGTTATGGATTTCTGTACTGACTCCCCTTAGAACATGCACTCTATTCCCACCTCCTATCTTGTTCCATGGATTTGGCATTCCAATGAGCTATGTTGCGATTGGACTTCACTTTCTGATGTCTTGGACCAGATGCTCTTACTCCAGGAATGCTTTTCCCTCAGCTCTCGTTGATTGCACTGAATCACTAGTTCCCATAGGGGATGGGGATTCTATAGTCATGTTGCTCCATAGGGCAGAGCTAGTTTCCATAAGCAGAGATTTCAAGGAGGCAGATTTCACCCATATATGTTTATATATGTATGCATACATATATAAACATATATGCATAACACACATATGTAGCTCTCCAACAAAATGGGACACGCTGTGCTGTAGTGAGCTCCCTGTCACTGGAAATGTTCAAGCAGAAGACAGTCTTATAGATGCATGATGGGGTGGTGAGGTAGATGCAGATTTGATCAAGAGACCTCAGAGTTTCCTTCAAACTCTAAACAAATTATTCAAAGTAAGGAGTTGCTTCTCCTAAGTCTAAACTCTAGGACAGACTACATATACTAGATTGAATTCTATACTTCTTGAGTCCTAAAGCCAGAGAGGTACTTTGGAGTATATCTGGTCTAGCCTCTGCCTTCTGATAGGTAATGAGAAAACCAACCAGGATTAATCATTGAACAAGCATGGTTTGGTGACAGGACCACAGTATTTGGTCAACATTCAAGGACTTGGGCTCAAATCCAAGTTCCTCTTTTTACTTGTGTGAACTTAGGCCCAGGCACTCTATCACCTGGGTAAAGAGACACCTCTCATGTAAAGTGAGAATTGGGTCACATGATATGAAGACCCTTCCAACTCTAAATCTTTTGATCCCCTTATTTTGTACATCATTGACATAGAGAACAACTGTTCAGAATTTTCCCCCAAACCTTTCATGTATTTGAGGACAGGTAAGTAATTTCCCGACCTTTCCTTCTCCTGGGAAGTAACCCCAAATCCTTTTTTCCTTCCATAACTACAACCTCAGTTTAATGGGCTTCAAACTAGGTCACATTGGCCTGCTCCAGTGAGAACATTATTTAGCCATACCACCAGCATACCAATTTAACCTCAGAAAAATGGAACTAATCATAGACATAAGCATTATGATAAAACCTGAATTTATTTTCAAAATAAACCACCCCAAGACTGATTGAATACTCAAATCCCACAACAGTTCTACAAAAATTTTGTCACTGGAGATTAACACTAGAGCCAGGCTGACCAATTTGTTAAACACAGAATGGGATTATTCTCTTGGTGGTTTGGATGAGAGAAAACACATTTTTCAGTGTGGAGATAAAAGCTGGGAAAACAGTTGAATTGGATTTCCCATCTGGAATTCCCCGGGTCCTGGAATTAGGGATACCTGAGAGTTTTAGAATATTAGGGACCAGCTAACAGATGCAAGCATTTGAAAAGAGGGAAAAAAAATCTCATATTTTTCTAATTATTTAACAATATACAGCTCTTTGGGTATATGAGTAAAAATAACCTAAGAAGTCACTTTTTTCTCTTTTAAATTAACCAGTCAAGTATCTTCAGGGACATGCTCTCTAGTGACAAGATAGTCACTTATTTTGAAATATGAATCAGGACAGAGTAATTTAGGATTGTTGTTGTTCGGTCTTTTTCAGTCATGACCCTTCATGACTTCATGACCCCATTTGGGATTTTCTTGGCAAAGATACTGGATGATTTGCCATTTCCTTCTCCAGCTCATTTTACAGATGAAGGAACAGAGACAAACAGGATTAAGTGATTTGTTAAGTGACTTGCCCAGGGTCTCACAACTAGTAAGTGTTTGAAGCCAGATTTGAATTCAGAAGATGAGTCTTCCTGACTCCATGCCCAGGGCTCTATCCACTGTGACACCTAGCTGCTCTAATTTAGGATATACAACTCAAAGAAATAGAAATTAATTTTTTTTAAAACTTAGACTCCTTTTTCATTTTAAAGACACTAAGAATATGTCTTTGTACTTAATTTTTGGTTCTCCTTGAATTTATTTCAATCATGGAAAGCTTGGTGTTATAATGGGGATCCCCACTTCTGATGAAGATTTCAGGGGTTATAGCTCAAAGCTCAAATTCAAATTTTAATTCCTACCTACACACATGCATTACACACACACACACACACACACACACAGACACACACACACACAAAACACACACACACACAGCGGAGGCAGCAAGGTGGAAAAAAGGTCTTGAACCTGGAGCCAATTACCCACACATGTATATATGTATATACAAACACATATACATATACATATATGGATGCACATATACATATGTATATGTATCTATGTTTGTATATTTGTGTGTATGTATATGTGTGCATAATGTGTAATGTGTGTAATGTGTGTAATGTGTGTGTAGTGCATAATAAAATGTTTATATACATATAAATACACATAATTTCATTGCTTTTATCATCTTTTTACAGACAAGGAAACTAAGGCTAAAGGAGATGTAGGGACTTGATTAGGGTTCATACTTAGCAAGAATCTGAGGCAGGCTTCCTGAATCCAAATCAGACATTCTATCCAATAGACCACTAAACTTGATCACCTTGTGTAAGATAAGAGTTTATAAGAATGTATCAATGTGCATATGCAAACACATGCATATATTAAATAATTTGTACCTATATGTGCACATGTGCAATTACATAAGCATTACTTGTGTTATACCAGTATAGATATATGGAATACAGACATATGTATACATTACATGCACATATAATAGATGGAATTTGTGTTTATAGATATATATGCTTATCCTTATACTTCTGGTTGCTAGCAGTCTTTCCCTGGAAATGATTACATATGGTATAGATATGCATACATAAATACATACATACGTTCATACATTTACATATGCAGGTACACATGTATATAATTTTCCATTAATATTTCTTCCATTTGTATGAAAGTACTTTGAGGACAGGGACTGGGATATTTGGGATTTTTTTGTTCTTCATATTACCAGCATATAATACAGTACCCAACACAAAGAAGATAAATAATAAATACTTATTGAATAAATGAATGAATACATAAACCATCTATGATTTTATCAGCGTGGGGAGATCCCAGTGTGTGAATGCCCTCTACCCACTCAGATTGCCTTCTATTAATAGTGTAATAGCTAAGTACTAGGGAGTTGCTAGAAGATTTCATAAATCATAGGACCATAGATTCAGAGTTTGAAGGGGAATTTGGAGGTCATCCAGTGAAACTCCTTCAATTTACATGTATCTTCTAAATGCTGTATCCTTCATTAATGTCTTGTTCTGATGCCTTGTCCTGGCATGGGACTGACACACTGATGATCCACTCTAATTGAAGGAAATCACTGAGGAAATCACAAACCTTTAAAATACTGACGTTTGCCCCTGTTATGTAAGAGGCATTAGGCTCAGGAAGACTTGGCCTCAGGTATTGCTCTGACCCAGACTGCTTGTGTGCACCACTGGCCAGTCACCTCACAGTACCCCAATCACCTCTCGAACCCTAGAAATTACAGACAAGTTGTTGATCTGCGGTTAGGTAGTGTAAATGTTATCACCACCATTTTAAAGATGAGAGGTAAATGACTGGATAAAGATTAAAAAAGCTCGAAAGCATGAGAGCCAGGACTCAAACCAGGTCTCTAGACTCCAAAACTAGCCTTCTTCCACTACTTTAAAAGCTGCCACATTACATATATCAATATAGGAAAACATTATTGAAACCAGAGTGTGCTAGAAAAAATATTTACTTATGGAGAGAAAACATACTTTCATTTTCTAATGATTGGCATCAACTCTGAGCCTCTTACTTAAACAAGCGCTTAGCTTTGGGAATAGAAGATTAATCAGAAACACAATTCAGGAGTTTTCCTCATATCATTAGCATCCTTTAAACAGATGAAATTAAAAGTCCAAGACCAAAAAAGGTACTATGTGATTTATCTATTATATGTATTTTACATTTTATATTCAGAGACATATTACTTATTATAGGCAGAAATAAATCAAATGCATTTTTAGGAAAAGGGGAGCATTAATATGAATTATGAAAGGTCATATCTTGTCAAAACTGTGAAACAAATAGATCTGGGTATCCACCCTTCCCCTTTTGGCGCCCTCCTCATCTGCTTCTTGGCAGCTGTTAGGGCCCCCAAACCCGCCCTCTCTGTGCCTCATGGTTCAGACCATTGCTCCCACTAACAAATCAACACTTCACAATCCTGGGTCTCATCCCCTCAGGGCTTTGATAAAGGACATCTGTAAATCTGACTAATTCCCATTAAAGTATTAGTGGATGATGATGGCTTCATGTATTACCCTTCTCAGACCACAAATTGGTATTTCTTTAAGCTGGCTCTCTGGTACCCTAATCCAAGGTATTCTAGAAGTAATCCTAATGGTGTTTCAGGCATTATAACAAATCCGTTGCAAGAGAGATTTTTGGTCATTTAGCATTAACCATATGAAAGTGACCACAAGTTCAGTGTGGGCCAACAATATATCACAGCTAAAAAAAAAAACTTAATAGGCCTCATTAATAGAAGTGTCATGTCTAGGATAAAGAGACAGCAATCTTCTCCTCAGCCTCATTCAGACAACTACGTAAGTGATTAGTTTTGTGCATCACATTCTAAGAGGGTAAATGAAAGGCTATAGTGTATTGAAAAGTAGGCAACCAGGTTGGAAAAGGGGGTCCTGAAACCATGCCAAACCGTACCAGGCATTCCTGGTTAGCCAGGATGAGGGAAGTCTAAGGGGGACATGAGGGCTGTTTTCAAATATTTAAAGGACTTTCACATTTTGTTTCAAAGGGCTGAACTCAAGGGTATGCTGGAGTCAGCTCATACCTGCTCACAAGAGCAAATTGTTAACTTTTCAGTGTGATCATTTACAAATTAAAAACTGACAAACTACAAATCAGTCCTTGATTGTCTTATTGACAGCCTAGATTTAAGAAGCATTGGAGAAAATAATAATATGGGATAAACTCTAAGTGTGTCACAGATACATTTTTTCCCAGAGAGCTGGTTGTTAAACATTTACCAGCACACTGTAGACAGAACTAAAATTAATACTTTGAAATGACAGGAACACAAATTTCTGCTCAGTACAAAGAAGAACTTTCTACAATTAGATGTCCAACAATGGTTGGGTTAAATAACCTTTGAGGTCCTTTTCAGCTTTGTGAGAGTATAAAATTGTACCATATGGATGATTGTTCACTATGCTTCTACTCAAGATTGGCTTGGGGGTTGTGAGATCAAACATAATATTTCAGTATTACAGTTCCTTAAAGATTAGCTATTTCTCTGGAGAGGCAAAGTAGATACAATATCTGTTCCCCATGGAGTTTGGGCAAATCCTTGGCATAAGCTGTAGGGTGTGTCTCTTGGGAGATTTCTCAGTTTTTTATCCTGATCATTGTTCTTATCATCATGGAAAATTATTTAAGTTTATGAGGGCTCCATAGGGCACACCTGCTGCTTCTCAGTAATACCTGGGTCTTTATTAGTAATGAAATTACTTTTTCTTTCCAAAGTACTTTTATAACTATCATTGAATTTGAACCTAAGGTACATTGGACTTGAAGTCAGATGACCTGGATTCAAGTTCTGGCCTTGCCACTTATTGTCTGTGTAACTATGGTCAAGTCACTTAAGCTCACATACAAGTGAGAGGTCGTAATCCTCAGGATTATAGATGTAGTAGGAGGAGGGACCTTAGTTGTCACCTAGTACAACCTCATCATTTTATAGATAAGGAAACTGAAGCCTGAGAAAGTTCAATGACCTGCCTAGAGACAACAAGATGGTGCAATGAGGAGAGAGCTGGGCTTGGAGTTAGGAAGATGAGTTCAAATTGGGCCCAGACCCTTCCTAGCTGTGTCACTCTGGGAGAGTCACGTAATTTCTGTTTGCTTCAATTTCCTCAACTATAAAATCGGGATAATAACAGCACTTATCTCCCAAGGCTGTTGTGAGGGTCAGATGAGATAATGCTCGTAAAACACTTAGCACAGTGCCTGACACATTGCAGAGCAGGCACTTAATACATGCTTATTTCCTTCCCTTCCTCTTGCCCAAGGTCATACAGGTAGCAAAGTATTAGGAGCAGTATCGGCACTCAGGTCTTCTGACTCCAAAGCCAGTGTTTTGTTTTGTTTTCCCCCACTGTTAACACACTATCTCCCTTCTACCACTAAGTTTTTGTGTGACAAAAATCTTTGTTCCCTACAAACATGATATAAATGGGAGCTATCACACCAACCAGTCAAGTCTATGAAATCACACCACAGAAGAAATTAACTACTATGAAGTTATTCTACTCTACATTTAACAAAAAGGGAAATTGAGGCTTGAAAAAAAATTTAAATGTAATCTCCTTATTTTCATCTCCTGGCTAAAGACTGAATGTCAGACAAAGTGCATAGCATGGTAAAATGCAGAAATATGTCAATCATTTTCATTTTGTGTATGTTACAAGCTAACTCTTTAAAAGGTTTTTTGCATAACACTACACATTTATATTGTGCTTTAAGGCTTACAAAGCATTTTTTCTCATAACAACTGGGTGATTTAAGTGGTATAAATATTATTCCCACTTTATAGATGAGAGGTTAAGTGACTTGCTTGAAGTTATGCAGTTAATGGGTATCAGAGCCAAGACTCAAATTCAGGTCTTCAGATTTAGAAATCAGTATGCCTTCTACTACAGAAGTAGTTAGTAGCAGAGTTTTAATTTCTAATATGGTAAATATCGATAGACATTTAGCAATTCTCTGATATGGTAAATATCACTAGGTATATTAATAAATATCAATCACCCATATAAACAAATGGAGTTCTCAATAGTTTTTAAGAATGTTAAGGAGATCCCAGAGCCTCTGGCCTAAAGTATGCTTGTCAAGCAAAAACTTTCATTTTCTAATGGTTGTGATTAAAGCCGAAACTTTTATTTAAATAAACACTTAGCTTTGGAAATATAAGGGCAATTAGAAACACAATTCACACAGCCAAATTATTTTTCTCCCTTTTGGACATTAGATATTGCTTGGTTTCTAGTTGTGGCATGCTGATTTAATAAAACATGATGGAACACATTGTAAGCACACTTTGTTTTAGACAACTCTATGGAGGAAAATCTGGATTTCTATGGAATATATTGACTTTTGACCACTGTTATCATTTCAGATGTGTAACTTTGGGCAAATCTCTTCCCTCTTGTTTCTTCATCTGTCAAATTAGAGGGGTAAGAGTAGACTACAGATGTTGAGTTGGGAGAAACTTCAGAAGTCATTTGGGCCAACCTTCTAATTTTACAAAGAAGAAACTTAAAACCTACAAAACAGGTCCTTGGACTCCAAATCTGGCCCTCTTTCTGCTGCACCAAGATGATTTCTAAGGTCCTGCCTAATTCTAACTCTATGATTTCTGACTTGTTGACTGCAGTGGTGCTCAAGATTGGCTCTGTTTTTAAACAGGTTTAAAAAAATAAAACACTAAGAACACATCAATTATTTATAAGAAAAGTTTGGCCTCAGGGTCTGCACATCCCAAATTAATATTATTTTTTAAATACAGGTATGAAATGAGAATTGTGCCAAAGGGATTTGTAGGTTGTCAGTTCATCTGGGTGAGAATTGGGTCAGGCTGGGAATTAACACTTTGGAAATCAGCTGACAAAACTCTAGTGGCTGCCCTGGAATCTGGCTGGGCCCATGTTTCAATTGCTCCATACAAGATGAGCAAAGTGAACAAGGTCCTAACATTTCCTTTTTGATGCTTATCTTGCCTTGTGTGTTTATGTAGAAACAAGAGCTAGCATGTTTTGGCATTTTTTCAAATATTTGTCTTGAGATGGAAATAAATTGTCATGAGGCTCTCACCTGAGTAGTAAGAAGGGAGGGAAGTTTTCAAATTGTTTTTACTCCTCTTCACTCCCCTCCAAACCCCCAAACCCCAACTTTGTTTATGAAAATAACTGAAAGACAATTTCTGGTCTTTAAATTGAAGAGCAGGGAAGAATGTCCTGGGAGAAACTGCAGTTAAGTGGTGAGAAGAAGACTGTATGTTTAACTACTTCAGCCCATCCATCTTTTATGACATGAGGCTTTGATCAGAGCTACTGATTAAAGGGGTAACATCAAGATAAAAATCATATCTGTTCTAGAATTTTAAAAAATGTCTTACCTGAGTTCTTAATAGTACCTTAGATTATTGAAACACAAATAATTGCAAAGGTCTAATTTTCTGGGGCCAGCTCCTTTCTCTGGTATTCTTTTTGCACTCTGCTCAGCTTTGTAATCTCATCTTTCTCTTGGAGTCTGGCTGTGACTAGAGTAGAACTGGAACTAACTATGGGCAAATGGAGCTTTGTTTGGGTCCAACATGAGAGGGGGCTGTTTTTCCCCAGGACAACTGCCACCAGCACCACAAAAACTCCACCATGTCTCCAAGTCTTCCAGAGGTGTACTACCCAAACTGGGGAGCAAACTTTCCCTAGCAGCATCTTTTAAGCCAGTTCTGCCTTCATGGTCAGTTACCTCACTGGATTTTTGAGCAAAAGGAAATTTAAAAGACCATGTAGTCCAACCCTTTCATTTACAGATAAGGAGATTGTTGTTCAGTTTAAAATGTTAAATTGCCTGGGTAGAAAGTAGTAGAGGTGGACTTGAACCCCGGCCCTGTTTTTTCTATTGACACTGGAAAGGTCTATATAGCCTGGCTTATGCCAGATCTCTCTTAACCTGGGTTTCTACCTCTTCACTGATTGCATGGCTATTTCCAAATTGGAGATCTAGCTCTAGTCAGATGCTTCCAGGTGGCTGTTGTTCAATCATTTCAATCATGTCCAACTCTTTGTGAGCCTATTTGGGATGTTCTTGGCAAAGATACTGGAGTGGTTGGCCACTTTTTTATCCAGATAATTTTACAGATAAGGAAACTGAAGCAAATAGAGTTAAGTGACTTGCCCGGGGTCAAGCAGCCAGTAAGTGTCTGAGGTCAGATTTGAGCTCAGAAAGATAAGTCTTCCTGAATCCAAGCCCTGTACTCTCTCCATTGTGCCACCCAGCTGCCACAGGTGGATTCCCTTCTGACTTACTTAAACTGACAGAGGTGAGATGACTAAGCCAGTAGAGAATGGACACCTATTGCATTTACACCTCAAGGTCATGAGTCATTGTCTCCCCTTGTGGAAAGCAAGGAGATATAAATTCTATTAAAAGTTGTTGCAAGGCAAAAATGTGCATGTGGGCAACATTTTCAAGTTCTTCACCACCATCCACAATGGCTGAGCCATTTCATTCTAACAATCGTTTACAATTTACAAAAGTGCTTTCTGTAACAACAATTTCATGAGGCTAGCAGTACCCATTTTTAAGGAAGGAAATTAAGGTTCAGATGTGAAGTGATTTACCCACTGTTTCATAATAAGTCAGTGACAGGGCTAGGACAAGAGCCCCATGGATTTGATTCCTGGTCCAATGCTCCCCCCAGCACTCAGTGCTTCCCTAACTAGAGTGGTCTAGTGGATGACCCCAACAGGTGTATAGACTCAAAGACCTAGGACTGGAAGAGTTCAGAGACCATCTAGTCAGACTCCCTCATTTTACAGATGAGGAAACAGAGGTACAGAGAAGCTGAGTGCTCTTTCTAAGGTCATGCAGGTGGTAAGTACCAGAGGCAAGATCTGAACTCAGGGACTCTGACTCCAGAGTCAACAATCTTTCCACCAGACCAAGCTACCAACTTCAGCTTCCTGCCTCCTAGCCCTGGGCTCTTTCTTCCAGTCAACATACTGTCATCACGTCATTCTAAGATTGAGCTTTCGGTGCTGTGGGCCACCCAGCCACTGCCTCCTCCACCTCTTCCCCAGTGCTGGCAGATAGAGCCGAAAACCGTTTGTACGTCAACCCCTATCTGAGCTATCTGTAGTAAATGTGGGAAAAAATGCACTTATCACAGTGTCATTTCTCACTCCCCCAGCTGCCAGCAGTCCAAGTATCCATCAACTTGAAGATTGCATATCAGTGCCAAGCTATGTAGCAAATCATCCTGCCTGAGACTTAGCAGGAGCCAGCAGAACAGACATATAAAGCCCTTGCCTAGGGATTCCAAAAGAGAGAACACACATGCTCAGAAACACCAAGATCCTTATCCTGGACCAAGAGGCAAATGCCACTCTCCTGTCTCCCCAGAAGAGGACCAGGAAAAAAGGGAAAACTGTCTGAAGCTTCAATCACAACCAAACAAGCAGATTGTTTCAATAATAAAACCCTGGGTAAAACCCAAGTCTTGGAGCTCTGTTGTTGGTTTTTTTTTCCCCTTTCCCACCCCACCCCAAGGGACAAACAAATCAGCTCTGAGTCTCAGAGAATCATGCAGTCTCTTAAATACCATAGCAAAGACAAGTGGTTCAGAGAAAAATGACAACACTGCACAAAACTTCCATGCCGTTTTGGAATGGCGCCCAGAACTGGGCTCCACTGGCCAGCCCCCCTGCTGATCTCCAACGATATGGAAATCCCACCTTCTGGGGGAGATGGGGAAGGCAGACTGTGGAACAATGCAAGGGAGAATGATTGCTATTCCATCTCCTAGCGTAGGCTAAAAATGAACAGAGAAGGAAGAAAATGATCAAATATTTGGGTCTTAGAAAAGCATTGCCCCTGGGAAAAAGAAGTGCCAGAAGTGGAGCGGAAGTAGCTTTGGACTTAGAATCAGAAGTCCTGGGTTCTCATTTTGGCTCTGTTCAATCAATCAACAAGCATTTATATTTTCAATCAATAAAAAATTATCTTTTCTCCCTTCTGCTTACCCACCATCCAAATGAAACAAAATAAAACCCCTATTACAGATAGGTGTAGTAAAAAAAATTAAATTCTGGATTCATCCTTAATCTTCTGGAATTGTGGTTGGTCATTGCACAGCTCAGAGTTCCTAAGTTTTTCAAAGTCATTTGTTTTAATAATATTGTTGTCATTGTATAGATTGTTCTGGTTCTGCTCACTTCACTTTGCATCAGTGCATATAAGTCTTTCCAGCTTTTTCTAAAATCATCCCTTTAATCATTGTTTTTACAGCACAATAGTATTCCATCATATTTATATTCTGAAACTTGTTCAATCATTCCCCAATAGATGAGCAATCCATCAGATTCTATTGTTTTGCCATGTAGAAAAAAGTTATAAATATTTTTGCTTATTTTGGTACCACTAGATTTTGTTTTGCTTAGGACCAATTTTGCCTTTAGCCTACCTTTCCTCAAATTCCCCCTCCTTTCTTTTCCCATTTCTCTCCTTTATCCTTATTGGATAAAACGTACTTCTGTGTGTGTATATTTTTCCCTCTTTTGATTTTCAGATAGGGCATTGATCCTTAAGTTTTCTCTCCTTGATCTGTTTTCCTGGTCAGTTGTTTTTGCTAAAAGATATCTTATATTTTCTTCTATTTTTTTTTTTAACATTTTTACTATTTTAGTATTTCTTCTTGTCTGAGAGTCATTGGCTTCTTTTTGAGTCATTCTAATTTTTAAGGAAGGTGTTGCTTAGGCACAGTTTTGTATTTCTTGTGCCAAACTGTTAATTCCATTTCCAATTCTTTTTTTATATATAGGTCTTATTCCTTTTCCATTTTTCCTCTAGCACTATTTCATTTCTATATATTTTTTTAACTTTTTAATACTTTTACCTCATCTTTTTCAGGGATTCTGATTAAATTTATTTCCTTACTGTATTTTTATTTGAGGCTTTGTTTATTGATACTTTGGTCTTGTTTTCTTCTTCTAGATTTGTGTCTTGAGTATTCCTGTCACCATAATAGCTTTGCATGATATGTTTGTTTGTTTGATCATTCTTCTAGCCTACTTCCTGACTTTGGACTTAATGTTGGGTCTAAGCTCTGTGTACATCTGGACCAAAGGTCTGGATTGGTTCTGTTGCTGATTACTTGAGTTACTGAGTGTTTTTTGTTTTGTTTTGTTTGTTACAGGATCTCAGGGACAATTCAGAGCAGATACCAGTAAGCTTTCATTTCTCCCAAATGGTAGAATCATGACTGATTGCCGCCTCCCTCAACCCTCACCCCTCCAATCTGAACTCTTCAAATTCTTGATCAGGATTTGGGTCTGAACAACAGAAGACTGCTGCTGTTGGATTGAGACACTGTTAACCATTCAGGAATATCTAACCGATTCAGAGTGACTAAGTTGCAAGCTTCCCTTTGTTCTAGGATACTTGTCGTGGTTATTTCTCTGCAGTCTTTAGTCTGAGATAGAAGTTGCAACTGAGACTCTACTTCTGGAGTCAGATCTGCATTGCTGCTGCTCACTTCCAAACTTCTTGGAACAGATCCTAGGGCAGCAACTCTTTACTCCTGAATTCCACCCTGGGTGCAGGTCCCCTCCTCAGTCTGCCCAGGATTTGTGACCCAGAACTGGGTAATAAGAGACAAAGATGACAGTCGGTATCTGAACTAGGTGACCTGTTATGGGTGTGAAATCTTTTCTTGACCAGATTCATAGACTCTCTCTATGCTGGAGTGTTGCTCTAAGCCCGTTACTGGCTAGACCTCAGCCCCCATGCCCACAAACCTTTCTGTCTGTCTGTCTGTCTATGATGACTTGGGCTGGAAAAACATCTCATCGTGACTTTTTCTTGGATTTCCACATAAAGATTTGAATTTTCTAGATCTAGTTGGAGGAGTTCTGGGTTTTTTTTTGGGGGGGGGTGGGCTTGTACTTCTTCCTGTTGCTCTGTCATCTTCGATCTACCCCAATAAGTATTTATTAAGTGCCCACTGTGGGTTGCATACTAAATTAGGCTCTGGGGATACAAATATAATAAAACAAGCCTATTGTTAGTAACTGAAAGAACAGTGATCAGGGCCCTTAAGTACTCTGGACCTGAGAGATAATGATGCTTTCATGACATACTTCATGGGATTGTTGTGAGGAAAGCATTTAGAGAAGTATGAACTAAAGAATAAACTAAGGGGGAAAGGGGGAAAAGCAGGGGAATAGAGATTGTTTGGACTAAGTGGCATGCCATTAGTAAGTCAGTCTTACAAATATGAGTAATTCTTTAGTAACCATTCTTTCCAGCTAAATGAACTTCCTTACAATCACCCAATTGCCTTTTCTTAGCTTACCACCTGGCACTTAGGGATAGTGATTGGAAATGTGATTTCATTGGTGTAGGGAGTCTCTGGTCAGGAATTTCCTCTAATATTGAAGATCAGTACCTTCTCTGCTGTTTATCACCATAAAGAGAGAGCTGCTGAGAGCAGGGAGAAGTCTAAGTGACTTTCATAATAATAAGTCACAGCACTATTATGTGTGAAAGGCAGGACTTGAACCCAGGGTTTCCTGCTTCTAAAGCAAGTTAACTACCCACTATATCATGTTATCTTGCTCCCACACAATCCTCCATACATCCCTTTGCTTAGTACAGTGCTTAGCACATAGCAAGAGCTTAACAAATGCCTGTTGATAGTTTGAGTGATTTGCTCCATCCTTTTCCATTTCCATCTAGCCAAATTTTATTCATCCTTAAAGACTCAGTTCAAGTCATACCTTGTCCTGATTGTCCAGCCAATAATTCTCTCTGTTCTCTGTCTCTCTGCCTGTCTCTGTCTCTGTCTTTCTCTCTCCCTCTGTGTGTCTCTCTCATAACTGTACCCTTTGTTTTTGGAACAACTCATTGGGTACATACCTATATTGCCTATCCATTCATTCAACAACATTTATTAAGAACCTATTATGTATCCTAATACGTAATACACTGTCCTGATTGTTGAAGATCCATAGAAAAACAGAGTCTGCTTTCAAGGAATTCATAATCTTTTGGGGGAGGACAATATCATGTACACAGATAAGTAAATAGTGATATGAGGACGATAGAAAGGAAACTAGGGATTCTAAGAAGCAAAAGTAAGGGAGAAGTAAATTCCAGGTATGGGGGCAGCTTGCACAAAGGCCTGGGAACAGAAGACAGGATGTT
Source organism: Pseudochirops cupreus (assembly GCA_028627135.1). Classification (NCBI taxonomy): domain Eukaryota; kingdom Metazoa; phylum Chordata; class Mammalia; order Diprotodontia; family Pseudocheiridae; genus Pseudochirops; species Pseudochirops cupreus. The sequence continues at coordinate 243,058,034 of CM053582.1, forward strand.
GTACAATGGAACACATAGGTCAGTCTGGCCAAAACACCATTCATTTATCAATATATCACCTTTTTGTTCCTTCAATTTTCCATGATCCTTTTGACTCTATAAACCAATTCTAATGTGAGTTAGCATAATGAGAAATAAGCCTGGAACAATAGACTGGAACCACAGCGTTTGACTTTAAATGTCATATGGAGGCATCTTTGTAGAGTTATTAAGTAATTGATATTATATTAATTGCATAATTATTATATTAATAATATAATTATTTAATGGGTTTTTGCCTTGACTCTACAACTAAATCTTGGGCCTCTGGATAGCAGGTAGCATGTTTGCTAGATCTTTGGTATCTCTCTCAGGCTCAGGCACAGTGCCAGGTGGAAACATGGAAGACAATCAGTATATATATGGTGATTGCTTGATTATTCATGGATTGAAGGTTCTATGTGTGTATTGCTTGTTCATTTCTCAATACATCTCCTTTTTGTTCCTTCAATTTTCCATGGTCCTTTTGACTTCCCTAGAAGGTTGGCCAAGGAAATTTAAGAGGATAAAACAAACCAACTAAAGAAATTGTTAGCACTCCCTGTAGTATGTGAAATGTGGGATGCTTGGAATTGGAATGCTTAGGTTTTAAGTTCTACAAGAGGAGGGTCTATGTTTAATACACTTTGTATACTCCACAAAGTCTAAGAGCACTAGAAGAATACTAAAAACAATAATAGTAATTAATTTTATGGTTCTGTACATTTAACTAAATGCTTTCTTCACAAAAATTGAAAATATTATCCTCCCCATTTTACAGATAAAGAAACCAAGGCCCAGTGAGGTTAAGTAACCTTATAGAACAATGCCTTGCACATAGTAGGTACCTAATACATACTTGTTGAATTGAATTCTCTGTAGATTTCAGTGAGGAAGTCTTTCCACCTGCACCCTTCATTTCTCACTATTCTAAGCCCCCATTTTCAGTGACTAGAGACAACTGAGAGCTGGCTATAAGATGAAAAATATAAATAAATCTATCATCTGGCAAATAGATTCCCTGTCAGCAATTTTACCAATTCTCATCCTTATCAGTGACATACCAATACCATGCCCAATTTATAAAGGAGAGGAATGCTGGAAGCTTGGCAAAAGTCACTCATATTGTGGGTTGCATTTTTGAGTTTTTTGAAGAGCTTCATTTCCAGTTAGATATGGGTTAAGTTCAACCTGTTTTACCAAGCTTAATACACCTATGCCAGGATTGGAAAGATCCTGGATAGCAAAAGCCAAAATCTGACTCCAATTTATTTATTTACCCTGTACTAAGTTATTAGCTCTTATATGGTAAATGTTTCCTTCCTTTCTTTCTTCCTTCCTTCCTACCTTCCTCCCTCCCTCTCTCACTTCCTTTGTGTTCCTTTCTTCTCCCCTTCCTTCCTTCTTCTCTCCCCTCTTCCTCTTTGTTATGTAAGAACTGTCACCAAAAACAGTGGCATATAGAGTCTAAAATTACCCCACCATCTGCCTGTGTCTCATTAGGAGAGAAAGTCTGTATCTGTGTCCCACAGAGTTACTGTTCAGTGAATTTGAGTGTACTGTTCATGAGGCCAAGTTCCTAGATTCATTTAATGGACCCAAGTGTTAGGATGTGCATATAAGGAAAAACTTGTTTTCCTAACCATGAACTGCACTCACATTGGCCTTTTAAAAAGTTTGTCCTAGGTGGTATGACATGAGAAAGTATAGATAACTCAGTGCAGAGTTAATGTGAGTTAGTGAAGTCAGGTTAGTATATAAAGCAAAAGATATTTATAAAGGTAACATAAATGATCTCTTGAAATTAGGTACATTGTAAAAGGTACGTGGGATAGAAGAAATATCACTGAATAGGAGTCAGGAGATATGGGTTCTGGGCCTAGCTCTATTAACAATGATGTGTGATCACGGGCAAGTCATATAATCACTCTAGGCCTCAAGTTGTCCTCTCAAATCTGAGGATGAACTACTTACAGGGTTGTTGTTTTTTTTGTTAGCATCAAATAAAAGTAATAAATATGAAAGAGATTTTTTAAATATATAAAATGCTATAAAAACAATATGTTGATATCACTATCTTTCACATTACTTTTTTTTTCCAAAATGTTTAAAATGGATGCTAAACATTTTGTATCCATGTCCCCACCCTGCCACCCATGAAGGCAATGGCCCTGAGATTCTCAGGGTCTCCAAATAACAAAATGATCAAGTAAAATAAAGATGAAAGTCAGCTGGTCCTGGGGTGTGCCAAATTGGCAAAGATGGGGTGTCATGTTTTCAAGTCCCCTTAGGAGGTGGAGAAAAAGTTGTGGGGGTTTTTCCCCCTATGGTTCAGTCCCACTCTCTACCCCACCCACACTAGCTCTTTTCTCTTCTTTCCCTTCCCCCCACCTAGCAGAGCCCATGTCAAATCGGGGGGGGGGGGGGCAGGAGAGAAATGTTCTGAATCCCAGCTTGGAAACCAAATCCACCTGTCCTAAGCTGGGTTAATCTCCAATGGGCTATGGTGACTGGCAAATTGATGATTGACTGTTAGGTCTTTTGGCCAGCTTGGAAAGCTTTCTTGGCATTAACTGGCAATGCTTCCTGCCCTTCCAAGGTCATGGGAACATCTTGTTCTTGTACTAACATCCTGGCATAGACAGAGGCATGCTGATATGGGGGTAATAGGAGCCTTGCATAAGAAAGATGGAAATGCTAGGAGCAAAGACATGGAGCCAGGGCCATGAAGGAATGTGTGAATATGTAATATTTCGTTGTTGATGATTCCCACGGGAATCAAAGAGTACATTCAGCAGCAAACCAAACATGCTTCAGGTGCAAACTGTTTGTCCTTTTAAACACCTAGGACCACAAGATTTAGGCTTGGAAGAGGTATTAGAGATCAAGTAGTATAGTCGATCAACAAGCATTTATTTATTATTTATTATGCACTAAGTTCTGTGCTAAATGCTGGGAACAAAAAGAAAGGCAAAAATAGTGCCTGTCCTCAAGGTGCTCATATTCTGTCGGGGGTCAGGGGCCACAATATGTAAATAACTAGGTACATGCAACATGTGTACATAAATATATAGATATGTACATATATTCTATTAAAATATGTACATCTATCTTAAATTGTTTATGTATCACTTTTATTTTGTTGATGAGGAAATTGAAGCCCAGAAAGGTAAGAGACTTCTCTGGATTATACAGGTACTAAGCAGCTGAGCATGAATTCAAAATTAGAACCCACATTCCAAATCCATTATATCACCAACTGGTTACCAGGATAGTGGGGTATGGAATAAAAAGAGTATGAGGGACCAGTGTAAAGGAATAGGGTAATATGACATAAGCAACTAAATTAAAGTATGCTTGTGCATGTATACATGCATGTGTGCATGTGTGTGCTTGTGTGTGTGTGTGCGTGTGTGAGAAAGAGGGAGAGGGAGAGAGAGAGAGACAGAGAGAGAGAGAGACAGAGAGAGAGAGAGGTGCTGGATAAACTAGATAAGAGAATCAAATTCATTTGGAGAGTTACTGATCAGACCTGGTTTTAAGGAAAGAAATTGAAAAGTTAGAATGTGCCCAGGAGAGGCTGGCTAGGACAACAAGGGGGCTCCAAAGCAAAGTATCTGCTCATTAGTTGACAGAACTAATGGGGCTTAAACTGAAGAAGAAAGGATTCAAAGGGCACATGATAGCTGCCTGTAGATAGCTGAAGGGCTATCATGTTTAAAAAGACTGTACTTGTTTTGCTTGAGCCCAGAGGATAGAATTAAGGACCCATTTGTCCCTCTTAAGTCTCATTTTCATTAAGGTACAGAGGGGCAGATTTTATCTCAGTTAAAGGGTTACTCCCTAATAATTTGGGCTATCCAAAAAAAGAATGTGTTGTTTTGGGAAATAATGAGCTTCCCAATGGTGGGAAGTAGAATGCTGTTGTTGTCTTTTCTGACTTTCTATAATCCTATTTGGGGCTTTCTTGGCAAAGATACTGGAGCTTGTTTGCCCTTTCCTTCTCAAGCTCATTTGACAAATGAGGAAACTGAGACAAATAAGGTTATACGACTTGCCCAAGGTCACACAGCTAGTAAATATCTGAAGTCAAATATGAACTCAGGAAGATGGGTCTTCCTGACTTCAGGCCAGGCACTCTATCCACTGTACCAACTAGCTACCCCATGGGAAACACGATCCAAATAATTATCTTTGCGTATGTTGAAAAGAGAGTCCTTACTTTACATATCAGTAAGATTAGATAATCTTTGAGGCTCCTTCAAGCCCTGACATTCCTTGATTTTTGACTTAGTCAAGAAGGACTTATGTTTGAGAAATCCCTCTTTCAGTTTTTGGAGTCCTGGTTAATAATGATTCTGTGTTCTCTGGGGTGTTAGTCTGACCTAGCAACAGAAACACCAAGTTATCCTTTTGTTGAGCCAGACATTCCCAAATACCCGGCAGTGCAAGCCATCAATGGTCAAGGTGATGCACCCTGTGTCCAGATTCTTGTTTCATCCAAAGCTCAGTTGCAAATTATATTTAAAAGGCAAATTGGTTATTTCCTTAGCTGGGGACTCTTTTTTTTTTTTAACTGTGAAGATTTCCTATCTTCTGTGCATTTGGAAAGCATTTGAAACTACTCTTAAGAGTCATGTCAGGATTATCATATGGCTGCTGAGGTAGATAGACATGTGGTTAAGTTGCCTAGATCCTGAGGAGAGATGTCAAAGTGCTGGTATTACATACAATGCTCTGAATCACACTGACGGCAGGTAGGAAGTCAAGGCATGCTTCATGATAGACTGAGAGCCAGAATGAAAGGCTTGTATGTGCAATATTGTCTTACTGGAAGAGCAAAGGCTTTGTTTTTTTTATGAGGTCTAACTCTTAGCAAATAAGAGACAATCAGGCCTAATGGATAGAGGATTGACTTTGGAGTAATAAAGATCTGAGTGCGAGTACCATCTCTGAAGGGAGAATTAAATTCTTTTTTTCCCCCCAATAGTCACAAGTAATTTGATTTTCAGCAGATAGTAATTAAGGTTGAGGGCCTGCCTGGATGATTCTATTTGGGAGCACACACACATATTGTCAGGTTGTGATAATAATATAACAAGACTGACTTTCTTAGGTGATATCAACTGGAAGTCATTGCCAGGAAGGAGTTTACCTCGTGTTTTGAGCAAATTCACAGCTGCCTAAGATGACTACTTTGTGGGACAGCCTGCATTTGAATGCTTAAGTCCTCATATGATTTTTAAAATATTTTTTTTTCCTTCAACAAATATTTATAGAGCATAGAGAAGACTGTGAGATGCTACAGGGGATACGAAAACAAATCAAACTGTCCTTGCCATTGATGAGTTTACAAAACCAGTCTTATTATTATAAGCACGCCTCACTCATAACTATCTGTTTATTGATTTGTGTTCCAAACAACATCCAGACTAGCCACTGGGAAAAGGCCTCAGCCACCCACCACCAAGACATTAACATTTTCATAAAGAGTTGGGGGAAGAAAGAGAGTGCAAAAGGTCAAAATTTGGACAAGGGGAAGATGAATATTTTCTCTACATCCCTCTGCTGCCTGAATCACCTGAAGCAGACAGACCTGGACTTTGTTACAGGTAAATAATTACAGTTGTATCTGCCATAAATATCTAGCTGAAGGGGCCATTGCAAAAATTGAGATTGTATCTCCAAGCAACTGTCAAATAGCTAGAATAAATTTAGAGGACTTGAAATACGGATGTACATTTTCTATCATAGATATCTCTTGGTCTAGACTTTCAGACTGCATCTTGACAGAACACCTAGGATGGCTGAGAAATTAAGGAGTCAGGACCAAAAAAATTACATAGTGTTGGTGTTCTGTGGTTTGTGTCTTCTTTCCCTGTGGTACCAGCAAACAGGAAGTCATTGTGAATAGGGATGAGCAGAAATGTTCAAGGGACAGGTCCCTGGGTATTTAAAAAAACCCAAGAGGCAATAAATCTCACCCAAACAGAAAGCCTAAAGAGGTCAGCAAGAAGCAGGCAGCCTAATATTTGTACTTTTCAGGGCAGCAATAAATCTGACACTGTTCCTTCTTAACTCAGCTGCCTTTTGCACAGATTCAGATCAAAAGTCTCTCCCAACACACATTGCAATCACCTGTTTCTCATTGGGCCTATTGGGTGGGATAGGGATAGGCAATGTAAGGGAGTGGAATCACCCTTCTGTCTGCCTCCATGTAAAGACATCCAGGCGCCCTGATTGAAAGCGAACAGCCTAGACCTTGTTTATAGGGGAATGGAGCGGGGGAGGGCTGGAAGAGTTCGGACTGCATACCAATGCATACATTGGAGGGAGTGCGGGAAGGGAACCTTAAAATCAGTAGTGAGCCAGGGAATGACAAAGAGGGAGATTTCTGTTTTCTTTATTGACTGACGTCTGGGGATGTCTGGTACTAGATAAGCCTTCCAAAATGGATGAAAGTAAAGTTGACACTTTGACTCTTATACCACTTCAATGTCAATCCCCACACTGAGGCTCCTGTTCATTAGTTGGCAGGGTCTTAAAGAGTCTATAATGTCCTCACCATATGGGAAGTTTTCATAGGATTTGATTGTCTTGGCTTATCTGTCTTTTAAGTTGTTGCCATTTTTATCCGCATCAACATTTTTGCCTTGGAGACTGTATTTCTCAACTTCTTGAGAAGCTGAGGCTTCCATAGAATTCTTTGTCTATATGTTACAAAGCACAGCAGTGCACCATGGGCTACTGGGTACTAAGGAAATGTTTGCTAGATAATCCTTCAGGGAAGTCCTCTAGTTCCTTGTCTTGCCATGGAGGTGACCCAGGGTTCCAGAAGACAGTACCAAGTGTTGGAAAGTCTGATCAGTCCTACCAAGTCAAGAGGTCTTAAAATACATGGACTCAGTCAACTAGAAGCATTTACCTACTCCTATGTGCCAGTCACTGACAGACTGTAAAGACATCTTCTAAAACCCAATACAGTTAAGTGTAGAGTGGCCCATTGGCAGAGGACTGATTACCAAATGAAAAATGTTTTTTGATCCTACAAATTCATTCAAACATCTACTAAGGTAAGGAAAAGTTGATTGGGGGGAGTGATCACATTGATGAAAATATGTATGTTTGAAATATTTCAATAATAATACTCATGATAAAAACAACAGATAACATTTATTTGCAAAGCACTTTATATGTATTACCTCATTTTATCTTCATCACAACATGATGAGATAGGTATAATTTTCATCTTCATTTTGCTGACAGTGAAACTGAGACTGAGAAATTAAGTGACTTTTCCAGGATCACACATCTGAGTCAAGATTCAAATTCGGGTCTTCTTGACTCCAAGTCCCACATTTTATCCATTGTGCCACCACTGATGATGAGAATGCTGCTGCTGCTGCTGCTGCTGCTGCTGATGATGATGATGATGATGATGAAAATGCTTTTTGAAACTCCACTTTGGAAGTACCTTTACAGCCCATGGTGCATTATTTCAATTATTCTCTATGGTGACTATAAGGATGAGGATATAGCTAAAAAAAGGAATGTCTGACATATTCTGCACTTACTCCAGTGGCTCTTCCATGTTGACTATAATTTTGAGATCAGACGCCCTGCTCCCCTCAATTCCACTGACATTCCTCAACCCTATAGGTATGAAGCATCTCCTAGAGAAAGGATTAATAATCACAGACTTCAGGCTTGTTGGAAGGTGGGAAGTCCAGAGGAGAAACTGTGGGATCCTATAGGGAGGAAATGTGATGAAGATGAAAGAGCACTAGATTTTTGAGTTGAAAAACCTGGGTTCAAATCCTGGTTCTGCTGTTCATTATCTACATCACCTTGGGTATTTAATCCCTGGGTCTCCCTCAGTTTCATAGTCTAAAAAATGGAGATAATCAGTAGTGAGCTAGTAAACATTTAACAACTGACTCTTTGAGAGGCATGATAGATGTTTAAGTTTAATCTGCATTATTAACATTTTCTTCTTCACTTTCTTAAGTTTAAATAATCAATCACTTGTAGTGTTTGCAGATTTCCAAGGTATAAATGAATACTCACACTGAAAATTTCACAGTCCTGTGAACTGGATCCAGGACACCCCTGGAGACAATATACTAGCTATTTTACAGAGGAGGGGAGTTGTTAAGATAAAATAAATGTGAAAGTAGTTTTGAAAAATTTAAAGTACTGTGCTACAAAGTAAGTAAGATATAGTAACTTCTAATACAGAGGTCATTTATCTGACAACTTCATCTATGTGAAACACAGCCAAGAACGAGAAAGTTAGCAAAAAAGGCATTTGAGCAGCTAAGCAAAGTACAACAAAGTCCAGACATCCTACTCATGGGAGAGTCATTCCCGCCCTCCTTCAGAGCTTGCTTACTCTTCTTCTAGACACAATTCTAACAGCCTTGATGATCTGGTGTGCCAGCCCACAGGAGATTAGAATCAGTAAATCTGGAGTAAAACAGAGGGGTTGCTGCTAGAGACAGGCATACTGACAGTAATCAGAATTAACAACTGAGTAAGAGAGGACACCTGGCAGCTGTACTTCATCATGTTCTCCAGAATCTCATCATCTTGCAAGATCACATCAACCCTGAAACTCACACCTCCTCAGCACCCCATCCCCACCCCACCCTCACCCCAGGAGACCCTCCCTCCCTCTGATTGGACAGTGGAAAATTCTTCCCTGGATCCTCCACTTAAGGAGAGCACATTTCATTATCTCCCACGTGGCTGTACTCCTCTGGATTTTTATCTTAGCCACTCCCTAAATACCCTCCCACCCTTGCCCCCTCCACTTTTTTTAATGTTTTGTCTCCCACATTAGATCGTGGACTCCTTGAGGACAAATATTGTCTTTTGCCTTTTTTTGTCATCGCAATGATTAGCATGGTGCCTGGCACAGAGTAAGTAATTAATAAATGTTTGTTGACTGACAAAAGTACAGAAGAAGACAAGAATAGGGCTCTGGAACAATGGCATACTTCATTAGTTCTTAAGAGGATGACTGTTTTTCAAGGCCAATGTAATACAGTGTAATAATCAATAGTGACAACATGAAATATTAAAACTAAGAGGGAACTTAGAGACACTGAAGCAGTAGGGTGGAGTGAAAAGGGCACTCATCGAGAAGTCTAGAAGACCAAAGACTCGGGTTCAAGTCCTGATTTGCCTCTCTGCATCCTCATTTCTGAAATTAGGATAATCATATTTACACAGTCTCCTAGATTTCCTGATTCCCAGGGCAGTGCACTTTCCATTACATTGCAGTACCACTGTTCAGAAAAATAACTTCCATCCAAAAGTTCCAAAAATACAAACCTTCAGCAATCTATCATTTGAAGCTCTTCAAATACCAAAGCCTTGTTCTGGGTAATTCATTCTCTGTGTAGTACAAAGCCCACCAATTCACCAGGGGCTGAGAGATGTTGAATAAGTATTCTTGGATGCTGATGATGATTCCAAAGATGCTGCCATTGTTCAGAATGTTTGAGGAACTCTGCGCTGTCATTGGCTAAAAAGCCTAACAACATAGACTGGTTAGCTTCAATTATCTGGAAAACTCATTCATATGGAACTCTTCAATCTCCCATGATGCCAAAAGAGTGAGGTATTACTGTGTTAGTTATTATTATACCCAATGATTAACTAGAATCCTATCTGTCTTCCTTATGACAAGGCCCCCCTTTCTCCTGGCCCTGGGCTCTATATACATAGTTCATTAGTAATTCTGTGGTTGAAACATTCTAGGCTTAGAGTACTTCTGGATGTGCTTATGTTATCCCAGAGAATCCTGGTGGATGGTATGCCCAAGCTGGCCAGGCATCTGGGAGATGATTTTGCTCTGTAAGGATAACTCTCTCTTACTGTATTGTATATATTTGGGATGGGGGTGAAAGTAAGAGAGAACATTATTAAGAAGGCCCACCGCTGATAGGATAAAAACTAAGTTAGATTATCCTCCTTCCCTCCTACCAGCCTTACTAGCCCTACCAAAATCTAGGAATGAAGCTTGTGGGTTTCATTACCAAGGTAGTGTGGAAGAGATTTGAAAGCATTTGGAAAGGTTGAAGAAATCATGATTTGAATTCCTATCCATCTAATAATGTTTCTCTCAGACAAATCACATTTAAAACCAGAAAGGTTTTTTTTTTTGCTTTTTTTTTTTGGATAATGTCAAAAAGGCACCAGTTAAGATTGCTACACTGGAAATTTAGACATCAAGATGAAACAGTAGGAAAGGGCTTCTGTCAAAAACTTCAGCTGAGATAGCCATATTAACAGCCAATGAGCTTGTAAATGTCAATAGGTTAGCAAGTCATATGTCTAAAGTCTGCCTGAGGGTGTCATATTCCCACTGTGGATTTACCCAGGTTCTTCTGAAGGCAAGGCAACAGAACTAAGTGGGAGTTATGAGAGGTAGCATGGTGGATCATTTTCAGTGTGATCCTTTTATAAGGCTGCTGTCAAAGAACAGACTAAACCCTGCACTTTAGGTCACCAAAATATCAAATACTTAGTAGGGTAAGCTGTTATATTTGTACAGCATGGTTTTACTTGAAGCACATCAAATCCATTTAAATGTTTGTATTTTCTTAGAACAATAAAATCTGGCAAATTTCTTTGACTCTTTCTTTGATAACCAAAGACATTGACCTGGAATCTGTGATAGGTAGATAGACAGATAGATAGTATACACATATATATACACACATACCTACATACACACATGTATGCATGTATATTTATGTGTATATATATATACATATGTATTTGATAATTGTATTTTAGTGTAATTGGTTCCCTTTGCAATCTATACGTATTTTATTCTATGCATTTGACATTACTCTGAGAGGGGATCTATAGGTTTCACCAGCCTGGCACAAGGGCCCATGACCAAAAAAGATTAATAAGCCCAATCATAGAGCCTCTGTGTCATAATGACCAAGATCAGTTCTCTTTATACAAGTCTTAGACTTATGAGGGGAACCAGGAGAACCATTCATACAATAATAGAAATATAGTTCAAAGTTCAAAGTCAAGGAATAAAATGGAAAAACATGCAAACAACAACAAACACATGATCATAAAAAGTTATTACAGGGGCAAAGGAGACCAAGACACAAACTCAGAATAAGAAAACAATATGAAAACAGCTACAACTAAAAGCTCAAAGCAAAATGCAATTGAACACAAGCTCGATAAAAATTCCTGAAGGAATTAAAGAGATAAGAGTAGTGGAGGAAAAGTTGGGGGGAAATGAGAATGAAGCAGAAAATTGTGAGAAGAGAATGAATAGCTTAATGAAAGAGGCACAAAACAGTACTGAAGAAAATAACATCCTAAACAATAGAATTGGCCTAATGTTAAAAGAGGCACAAAAATTTACTGAGGAAAAGAACTTCTTAAAAAGCAGAATTGGCCAAATGGAAAAAGAAGTACAAAAGCTCATTAAAGAAAATAATTCCTTAAAAATTAGAATTGGGGGGCAGCTATGTGGCACAATGAATAGAGCACCAGCCCTGAGTTCAAATCTGGCCTCAGATACTTAAGACATACTAGCTGTGTGACATTGGGCAAGTCACTTAACCCCAAATGCCCTGCCTTCCCCCCTCCAAAAAAAAAAAATTAGAATTGAGCAAATGTAAGTTAACGACTCTATAAGACATCAAGAAACAAAACAAAGTCAAAAGAATAAAATGCAAATACTTCATTAGAAAAAACAATTGACCTGGAAAATAGAACAAAGAGAAACAATTTAAGAATTATTGGACTACCTATAAGTTATGATAAAAAAAAAGAACCTAGACATAATATTTCAAAAAAAATTATTAAAAAACTGCCTTGATATCTTAGATTCAGAGAATAAAACAGGATTTGAAAGAATCCAACAATCATCTCCTGAAAGAGACCCCAAAATAAAAACTCCTAAGAATATTTTAACCAAATTCCAAAGCTCTCAGGTCAAGGAAAAAATATTGCAAGTAGACCAAAAGAAATAATTCAAATATTATGTGGTCATAGTCAGGATCACACAATATTTAGCAGCTTCCATGTTAAAAAAGTGGAGGGCTTGGAATATGATATTCTGAAAGGCAAAGAAGCAAGAATTACAACCAACAATAACCTACTTAGCGAAACTCCTCCATGGGAAATGCATATTTGATGAAATAGAGAACTATCAAGCGTTTGTGTTAAAAAGACCAGAACTGAATAGAAAATCTGATATTCAAACACAAAACTCAAGAAAAACATAAAAACATGAAAGAAAAATCAAAGAAAGAGACTAAATAAATCAAACTGTTTACATCCCTATATGGGAAGATAATACATGTAATTCCTAACAATTTTATCATTATTAGGGCAGTTAAAAGCAATCTACATAGACAGATGACACCAGTGTGGGTTGATTATGTTGGGATGATCTCAAAAAAGCGGGGAAGGGAGGTGAGAAGAAGGGATGCACTGGGAAAAAAGGGAAAAGTAGAATGGGGAAATTTCTCTCACCTAAAAGTACACAAGGAAGAGCTTTTACAGTGAAGGGGAAAATGGGAAGGGTGCATGAGGAGCAATGCTTGAAACTCAGTCTCAATGGAATTGGTTCAAAGAGGGATATATACAAGACAAAAAGAGAGATATATCTGTATAAAAAAAAGACAATAGCATGGAGGGAAATATACAGATAATAATCATAACTGAATGTGAATGGAATGAGTTCACACATAAAATAGAAGTGAAGAGCAGATGGATTACAAACCAGAATCCAACACTATATTGTTTACAAGAGATGTACTTGAAACAGAAAGACACACACAGAGTTAAAATAAGGAGATAGAACATAATCTATTATACTTCAGCTAAAGTAAAAAAAGTCAGGGGTAGCAATCATGATTTCAGACAAAGCAAAAGCAAAAACAGACCTAATTAAAAGAGATAATCAACCTTGATAGAAAGATAACAATAGAAAATGAAGTAATATCAAAACATTTTACAATAAGTTTCTCTAATAAAGGCCTTTTTCTCAAATAGATAAGGAACTAAGTCAAATTTATGAAAATATGATCCATTCCCCAACTGATAAATTGCCAAGGGATATAAGCAATGAGTAGAAAACAGAAAGATTTCTGCTCAACAATAAAAGGTTTCCTAAAGGACTCATGGTATTTTTCTTTTTGGAAAGTAGAATGGACTGTTTGAGAAGGAATGAGTTCTCTGTTACTGGCAGAGTACTGCTAAATGATTGTTCATCAGGGAGGGATACCATAAAGAGGTATAAGGATTTGCATAGTGTTTTAGTAGTGACAGCCCCAGCTAAAGCACAGCTCCAGATCCTCTTGACTCCTAGGTCAGTGCACTTTCCACAACACATTCTGCATTAGGCCTTGAGCAGTCCTGGGAAGCTAAGATGCTGACTTCCACTCCCTCCCAGAGTGATGCCACATTAACTTGTCCTTCTGAATCACTGTTTCACCTACCAGATAGCATTATATTCCACTGCCTCTGATTTCATTATCTCTATTTTGTCATTTGATCTCATTTTTTCTAGGGGTTCCAATGGCTTTACAGTGAATTATAAGAATTAAACTATGAGCACAAAAAAAGATAATTAAATGTCAGTCATTGCCATGAAAGAGTGAATAGAAGTCCATATCTCACTATTTGGGGCACTGACTATTAAGATATTCATTAACTATTATTCTTCCTTAGGTCGAGAGCTTGGCTAGAATTCTATCCATTCCACATGTATTCTGCTTATCTCTCCAGCTACAAACAAGTTTTCCCCACCCGAAATGTAGGAATCTGTTTTACTTCACTATGCATATTTATTAAAAGGGTTTTATTCTTTCTCTATTTCTTTTTCCTTTGATATGGGGTCCAAGGATAGTGGGAGGAAGAGAGGGGCTGGTGATAGGATTTCTCCCCACTCCATCACCCCTCCCCCAAAAAAGAAAAGAGTAAAAAAACAAAGAAAAGAAAAAGAAAGTTATTAAAGCATTTTTTGAAAAATGCGCAGGACAGCAGGAAACACAGACATATAGGTCAGCTTTGAAAGTTATAGGTTGAATTTAAAAGGAAAAATAAGCTGTACATAATAGTGTCAGGCAAAATCATCTCTTTCTCTTCTACTTTGTATATGAAAATGCATATTTTATTTGGTGTTTATTAAGTTCAGAAAATAAAGAATTTCTCTCATTACCCTGTGAAAGATTAGCATCTTATGGTGCTGGAATTTTAAATGAGATTGTTTATGCATCAAAGAATAAGTATTAATATCCAAAGCACATTCACACTATAATTGTTTTCTAATGATTAGAATGGGCAATGTTATTTCTCTATTAAATTATGGAGTCCACTGGATTATACACGCTGCAGTGACATGCCAGTTCAGTTCCCACTAACAATGGATTTCCAGAGCCAAATTTTCAAGCTTAGATATCTCTGCAAATTAGCCTGGATACTCCATATGTACAGTCTTTGGCGTGGAGGAACAAAATGGCTACTGGAAAAATCATACTTGCATTCAACGGTCTGAAATATGGGAAGTGGGACCACTTGTGCTCTGCCTTGATCAGACCATGTCTGGAGACTGGCGTCCATGTTCCATAGTGGCAAATCCTTTCACAATATTGAAAAAAGAACTTTTCTAAATAAAAGCTAACAATAGAATGGGATGTAGGAAGGAAGGATGGAAAGAAGGAAGGAAGAAAGGAAAGAAGGAAAGAAGGAAGGGAATCAATCATTTGTTAAGCTCTTGTTATATGCCAAGTACTGAGTATACAAATAAAAAAGTAAATATAGTTCCTACCCTCAAGGAATTTACATATTAATGGGGAAATGAAGGGGAACACAACAAATATAAGTGAGTGGTAGCCAGGAAAACATATTATGATTAGGAAAGTTGCAGGGTTGATGAAGGGAGTCAAAGGGGAATAGATTGACAGACCCTTTATAGGTGCAATGACAGAGCTGATTTGATTATTGTTCTGTAACTATAAATGGGAAGAGGAGAGGCACAGGGCATGCATACAGTGGAGTGGCAGCTGGCATGAACAGAAAGTGAAGCATAGCTAGGGCCCTGTGGTAAATTCTGAGGAAACTACCAATCCAAACAGTGGGACTCTCAGGAATCCTGGGAATAAAAGAGTTAAGTTCTAGAAGAATTTATTTCTGGGCCTAAGACATGGTAACTGGTGAAAAAAAAGAAGTAAAGTAAAGCACAACTGGAAATCATGGACACCCTATGACTGTATCTATTCAAATTTGTAAAAGATCATGGAAGAACTGAAGCAAGTCCGCAAGATGACTAGGATTGTGAAGGAACTGGAAATGTCTAAAAGGAGTCTAAGCTCATAGGAGAGAAGAGGAGGAAATGGTCACCATCTTCAAATATGTGAAAGGTCATAGAGGAGAAAAATTGCTTTGAATTTGTGAAATTCAAAATGGTAGAATTAGGACCAATGTGAAGAGGCTACAAAGGCAGATTGTGTCTCAGCATTAGAAAGAACCTTTCTACAATCAGAACTATGCAAGAAAGCACAGATGTGCTTTATGAGACCATGACTTCTCTGTCACTGGAGTTCTTCAAATAAAGTCTGGATGACTACCCACCTGAGATGCTATAGGAGAGGTATTTATACTGGCAGGGAGATTGACCTCTACGGCTTTTTGAGTTCCCTTCCATCTTGAAAATTCTATCAATGTCAGATTCACAGTTGACTTTGAGCACAGGTAAAATGTGTCCAGGAAACCCACAAAAACTCCCTTGTTCCAAAATTTCTTCTTCTTTCTCAGAAGTAGGATTCTGAAACTGCACCATCACAAGCACTTCAGTACTTTGAATTAAGAATTCTCCACTTTCTGTTGACATTTTTTAAAAAGTTCCCAAGAAAGATAACACAATACTCCCACATTAATGAGAATAAGTTAAGATAGCTTTACTCTGTGACAAGATGGGCCTCTAGAGTAGAAGAATATGATATTCCTTTATGATGAAGTCTTCTTTTTCACCCAGTCCTATGTCAATGATGTTTAACAACTTCTGAAAATCACATCTACTCAAATGACAGAGACTTGCTACCATCCAGTCAAAAACCATCAGTGATTCCTCATTACTTAATACAAATTATTTTCTTGGTGTTAAAGGCTCCAGTTTTCCAGTTTTATTTCATGTTAGACAGGTGAGACAGTGGTTAGAGTGCCAGATATAGAATTAAGAAGACTTGAGTCTGGTCTCAAGACATTGATTAGCTGTGTGACCCTGGGCAACTATAATGTCATGCATGAGCAGCTTCCCAAAAGAATTCTACTGTGCTTTTAAGGTTCTGATTACATAGTATAGTGAACACTCCATTTATTCCATGAAAATCAAGGCAAACATTCACAACAAATCACACTATAATATTTACAACGTTACATCTTATCACAGAAAATCACAATATAGTGTTCACAACAGCTTATCATTAAAATGGCCACATAATTTTCACTAAAGTGGTCACAGTATTTAGAACAAAGAACAAAAAAAAAATCATCTGGTATCTCTAAGGAAGTTTGCCTCCTTACTCAGTCATTCAGTCATCTCAAAATACAATAGTCAGTCTTCCACTCATAGGGAAATCATAGATTAACTTAATCAGTCACTTATCTAGCAGTCACTAAGTATTATTAATCACTAAATACAATCATTAAGAAAATTATACAAACCCTCCACCCCTCAGTCTCTAGTAAACTTCAATTTCATCACAGCATTCAATATCCAAGGAGAGGCCTTTTCTTCATCTTGACTCAGGGTGGTTTCTCAGATTCCCTGGATCCCCTTCCATGGTCCCAGCTCCAACCTGACTCCACCAAACAGTCACCTGGATTCAGAGGCAGATAGCTCCTAGGTTCTTGTCCAGTCCTCTGGGCAGTTCCTGCTACACAGTGAAGTTCACAGGGTCCAGCACATCTCAAAACCTTCACAACTTCTGTTCCCGGGAACTCAAGGGTCAACCAAGCCATAAACAAACAGTCTTATCCTGGTCATGCTTCTTTAGTCCTCTGGAAGTTTGGCTGGCCCTAGGACCCAGAAAAAATCTGGCAGCAGCCACTTCGGCCTTCCAGGGAGCCTTCTCAGCAGCAGCTTCAACCTACATCAGATTCTGGTCTCAAGAAAACTCTAACTCAGTTCTCAGTCAGCTGTAGCAGCCCAGATTCCAGATGCTGGGAGAGAAACGCACTCTCTCTCTCTCTCTCTCTCTCTCTCTCTCTCTCTCTCTCTGTGTGTCTCTCCCTCTCTCCCTCTCTTTCCCTCTCTTTCTCTCTCTTTCTCTCTCAGCAGAACGGCTTCTTCCACCAGGAGCTCTCCAGTAGAAAAATTCTGATTCTGCCTCTCTGGGGCCTTTTTAATATACAAACACACACAACATTGGCTTCCTGTTTCAGCCAAACCCTTCCTGTTATGTCAGCAACAGGAGACAGAGTTCACACCCTCTGCCTCTTTCACAGAGGCTTGACTAAGGGCTAAGTAATTGCTTACTTGACATAACAAAAAAGGGGTCTTCAAATTTAAATTAATTACCCTTACAGCAATTCACTTAACCTCTATTTGCCTCAGTTTCTACAACTATAAATGGGGATAATAACAGCATCCCCTCCCATGATTGTTGTGGCAATCAAATGAGATGTTTGTAAAGCTATTAGCACAGGGATTGGCACATAGTTGGCCATTATTAAATGTTGTTTCCTTCCATCCTTCCATCTTTACTCCATTCACTCTGCATTGCAGCCAAAGTGGACTACTGACTGTTCCCCATCTCATACTACAATCTCCTGTGCAGGTAGTCCTCCATGTTTTGAACATAGTTCCTCCACATCTCTGCCTGTTGAAATGCTTCTCTGTTCTTGTCCAACTCAGTTGCCTCCTCTTTCCATAAGCCCCCTAGCTAAAAGCAGATCACTCCTCAAATTCCCTTAGAGAATTCTGCCTCTATCTTTTCCTTGTCTCCCGTCACATTCTGCTTTGTCTTATACACACTTCTGTACAGTCCTCCTACTAAACTGTAAGCTCCTTGAGTGTAGTTACATTCTGCCTTGTCTAATATGTACTTCTATTAAACTGTAAACTTCCTAAGAGCAGAAATTGTCACCTCTCACCTATATGTTCCTAATAACAAGAATAGCACCTTGAATTTAGTGGACATTTAATACATGTCAGTTGGATTGAAATGAATTGAATTGGATTGAATAGTTACAGACTCTGAAGGTCACTTCTGCATGGGAGCTCCAAAAAATACAATATAATAGAATAAAATAAACATTTATTAAAGCTTACTTTATTAAGGCCTAGTGCTAAGGCCTAGGGATACAAATTAAAAAGAGAGTTCTTGCTTTCAAGCAGCTTACAAACCAATGAAGAAAGATAACATTCAAAAGGAACCTAAATGAGGAGGGGAGAAGGTACTTGATGCTGGGGCATGATGATAGAGTTGAATTCAAACAGTGTAGCTGGTAGGAAATGAAAAGTAGACTGGGCTTCCCTCTTTTTTTTTTATTAAATTTTTTTTGAGTTACATATTTTCTCCCCGTCTTTCCCCCGCCCACCACCCCAAAACAGCCATCCCAGTGTTTCCCCCCTCCCCCAGTCTATTCTCTCCCATGTCACTTTTTGGTAGGGCAGGATGGATCTCCAAACCGCAGCGCCTGTGCATCTCAAGTTCCAGTTGGATGGAGTCAATAATAATAATAATAATTGCATATATATATATATGTATATATATATATAAAGATAGATAGATAGATAGATACACATTCATAACATTTGATTATGGAACTCCAGATTCCAGATTCTTTCTCCTCCTCCCCCAACCACCCATCCCCACTGGAAGGACAAGCAATCAAATACAGGCTGAACATGTGAAACCA
>CM053582.1:243077466-243117584 GCA_028627135.1 Pseudochirops cupreus
CGTACATATGATGACCAACCTTGATAAACTGGACTATCCTCAACAACGCACAGCTAAAGACAACTCTACAAGCCTCGGGATGGAAGGAGATACCTAAACTCAGAGAAAGATATAGAAAGACTATAGTTTAAATGGAGACTGAAGCAAAACACATTATCGTTCTCTTTCATGGGTTTTTTTTTCTTTTCCCAGTGATCACTCATTGGTTACAACCCTTCTATATGACCAAACTATTGTACAATGTGAAAGTATTTGCAGATCCTATACATGATTGCACACCACCATGGGGGGGGCAGGGAAGGGAGGGGAGAAAATCTGAAACTCAAGTGATTGTGGAACTGAATCTTGTAAATTAAAAGTAAATAAGTAAATAAAAAAAATTTTAAAAAAAGGAGTAGCACAAACTGGACAGTCAGAACTTCTTGGGATAAGTATCATGGAGGCAGAGCAGCTGCTGCTGAATTGAAGACTGAACTGAAAATTGAGAAGAACTGAGAAGAGGAATGAGAATTGAGAACTGAGACAAAATTTCTTGGAGCAAGCCATGTGGAGACTGGATAAAGTGATTTTGATTTTGAGAACAGAGCTTATGGTGCTGAGGATTTCTGAGGGCCAGCTGGAGCTGCCAAAGACTGAGAAAGCAAGTCTGTGGTGATGGTATTTTGTACAAATGTTGTTGTGGCTTTGTTAATGTGTATGAATGTTATTGTGGCCTCATTAAGCCTTGTCTTCCCAGGAACAGAGACTGTGAAGGATTTGAGAAGGACTGGATACTGTGAGCTTCAATGTGGAGCAGGAACTGCATGGAGAGCTGGGCAAGGAACTAGGAGCTGTCTGTCTTTGAACCCAGGTGACAATTTGGTGGATTCAGGTAGGAGCTACCTTCCCGGAGTCAAGATGAAAAGACCTCTCTGTGGATACTGAGTAGTGACTGATGAAATTGTCTGAGTAGTGACTGATAAAATTGTTGTACCCCATGAGTGGAGGACTTTGCCTTTTGTACTTTGTGTCCCTTAAGCCTCCTTAAAGATGATTGAATGATTGTGTTACTAAATGATTGAGTTATTAAATGACTGTACTTTGTTTAAAACTATGTGACTACTTTGGTAAAAACTATGTGGACATTTTAGTAATAAGTTGTTGAGTTGTAACATTGTGAATGCTGTACCTTGATTTTCCGTCAATGTCTTGCTCTGATTTGTTATTGAATAAATAGAGAGTTTGCTATACTATGTAATCAGAATCTTGAAAGCTGTTCATAGCAGCAGTCCTCTGGAAAGCTGCTCATGCTTAGCTTTACATAGGGTTATCTGCCTTGGCACTGACTTCAGAGCTTTATTACTATGGGTTTGTCTGCTGAAGCATTAGCTGTCTGTCTTGGTCCCTGGCATGCTTTTGCTTCTAAAAGCTTCCTAGTGTGCTAACTATCTCAGCACTAGGTGTCCTGGAGCAAACTTTCACAGCTTGGAGTCATGGTCTTCATAGCCCTGGAAAGAAGAAGGGAGGGGATCAGGTGGTTTAGGTTTTGGGTCTTTGGTTCTGCAGCCTTACTACAGGTTGGGTGGCAGGTGGGAAAGGAGTGCTGAATGATCTCTGAGTCAGTCATCATCAATTCATGGGTTTTTAAAATTATTATTTTAACCTTCTTTTAGATTCTAGGTGTCCTAGACCTTGAAGACAGCTAAAGTTGCTTTATTTTGGTGCATAATTTCTGTTTTGGAGAGGTCTGAGAGGTCATGGGGATCAGAGGATATGTCTAGTCTTTCATCTTGTTGCTCATGTGACTTCACCAATATCAAATATTTTAAAGGAAATATGAATTATTTTTTTCCAGTTCTCATTGTTTACAACAGGGGCATCCTGGAGAGCAGGAGTCCCTAGTCCCTTTGTGAGAAATAGTACCTGGGGTTAGGGGGACAGAAAGAAGAAGGGGATCAAACGTTTTACTGTCAAGCATTGTGCTAAGTGCTTTACAAATATTGTCTGACCTGATCCTCACATCTCTGGGAGGTAAATTATTATCTCCATTGTATGGTTGAGGAAACTGAAGCATGCTGAAGGTAAGTGCCTTATTAAGGGTCATACTGGAGGTCAGATTAGAGCTCATGTCTTCCTGACTCCAAGTCTAGAGATCCAGACCCTGAGTGGACCAAGCAAGAAATTTCTGCATTCTTATAGCAGAGTGGAAAGAACCTAGGATTTAGCATAAGAATTTACTTTTCCTAATGTAAAGAAATGTGGCTATGAAATCTCTGTTATCCCTTTCAGCTCAACAGCTGAAGAAGGAAGGTACGAACCAGTGCAGGGTTGAGTAAGCAGAACTTGGGAACAATATTCAAAAGAACCATAATAATGTATATGCAAAGATCCTGAAAATGAAGCTCCTATTACTTCTAGCTTCCAGAGAAGAATTATGAAGCTTATTCCCTGGGGCATTTCCCTCCTTTCAAAAGAGAGGTAGAGAGCTATAGGTGTGGAATGCTGTATACCCCATCAGACTGGATAGGTTGGTTTTACTGAACTGTTTTTCTTTGTCACAATGGATATTGTACATTTAGAAATGATTGTGATTAGAAAAAGAAAACTTACTAAAAATATACATATATCATACAGGTGAGAAGGAAGATATTAAATGATTTAGAGATGAAAGGAACATTAGGTGTGATATAATTTAATTCCCTCATTTTACCAATGAAGAACTGATACCCAGAGAAGTTAAATTACTTGTCCAAGGACATACAACTCATAAGAGGCAGAGTTGGAATAAAATCATGATCTTCTGATTCCAAATACAGTATTCTTGACATTTCCCATACCTTCTAAGAATCTCAGGAAATCATGGAGAAAGGAATGTGAAAGTGACAACCAGCTTAGAAATCCATTCTGCTTAGCTGTCACCATCTACCAGGAAATCCTAATCAGTAAACAGGCTGAAGACAGGAGTCTCAGTGAATCATGAGTAGATTTTGACAAATCCATAAAGAGCATTGGTAAGAATCATATTTGTTGTTTTTCATAGGAATGTCAGCCTACTGAAGAAAAGACTTTGCTAGCCTTCAACCGATCATTGCATTTAGGTAGATTAAACATTCTCTTTGTTTACATTACTTTTTCTTCACAATCTGCTCTCTTTTTTCTTAAAAGGTACAAGAGGTTCCCATCATGCAAATTCAAAAGGTCACATATTCTAAAGCATGAGGGGTTCAAATTATAGAAGTCTTACCACCAAGGCAGATCCATTTGTAAGCAATTCAGTCTCATTCTGCTATACCAAACTCAAGGGGCATTTATTCCCTAAAAGGGCACTGTGCCTTCTAATCTATTTGCATCTATAGCATCTGAAATGCTGAGGGCTTAAACGTTTGTGTGTGCAGTCAGGGCTAAAGAGCACACAAAGAAGGGCATGTAGCCCCAGAAATATGAATCTGTATGGCCTCCTTCCTGCTTAGATGTACTGTATATGTGGTATCTGGTGGATAAAGTTTTCCATAAAGCACAATGCCAAACTCTCATGTTAGTCTGCTGAGTGAAGCCATTTGAATTTCATAAGAGGGAGCCTTGCTCCAGACCAGGGCCGCCGGACTATAAAATTTATGATCAGAGCACTCCGAATTAATCAGCAAATATATACTAATTCAGACTGACCTTTTTTCAAGCTGGGGCCTTTTTATCACTCACAGTGGGTTTACCATTGGCCTGCAGAGTGTTATTACAAAGGACTCACTGGTCGGCCGTAATTACATAATGCAAATGACATTTGCTGTTTTGTTTGAGCTTATTCTCTCAGATGTTTCCTTCTTTTATCACACTCCCCGCACATCTGTGTCCCTGAAATGGCATGGCAGACTCCTCCTCTTCTGGTCCCCAAGTTCCTTTTTTCTGTCTGTTCTCACTGTCACACAGACACGGCTCACGGTTCGGGCCCGCACAGCTCTGACACATGCTTCTGACACAGGTTATGTTGACAGCTGGTTGGAACAGGTGTACACTGATTTTACCATCAAATGGCAACACACATTTGGCTCCCTACCAACTCACAGGCATGAAAAACCTGTTCTCTTCACGTTTCTGTGGAAATTGATTGACTGTTCTTTGACACCGCACCCAGTGACTGTTTGGAAGGTCCCAGGTTCCTTGGCGTGGGCGGCTCAGGCATATCCAGCAGAAGTCTCCAAGAGGACTTTCCATGAGATGCCAATGAATTATTCATCCAGCTCTCCTGGATCAGGGAAAAGTAACACCTCCCTTCACCCACCTGTAAAACACACCTTTTAATATTTACCTCTTGGAAGTGAGTGGCAGGAAGATAGAAACCCTGCCAGAAAATGCCACCACGAGATACCAAACAGATTCAAAACAGAAATGTCAGCCTTGGAGACCCAGGTATATCTCAGGTGTAGAAAATTAGAGTTGGCATAGAGAAGTTTTAAAAAAACAGCAATAATTTTTTTTAATTCAATGATTTAACTCCAGAAGTAATACTGCGATTTTCACCTGGTGATGTTTTGTCTTTGTATTTTTTTTTTAATGATGTCCGTTAAAGTAGTTCAGGGCACTAGCAATAATAGCTGGTTGGGAAGCCCCATCAATTACTTTGATGAGATAACCATGCCAGAGAACAGCCCTGGATTTGGACTCAGAAGACACTTCTCTCTGTGACCAAGGGCAAATCACCTCCCCTCTCTAGACTTCAGTTTCTTCATCTGTAAAATGACATAAAGGACATTTAGATGACATCTAAGGTCACTTCTGGTTCTAACTTGTTTTAACAGCTGACTTTGGCCTCTATGAGAGCTTTTATCTCATTATTTATGATGGAGATGGGATAGTTTTGCTTTGGACAAAGGCAAGGGAATCCTGCTCCCAGACATTAATTTGTACTATAACAACTTGTTTGTGCATGTCATCTATTTGCATGTCCTCTCCTCCCTTAGATCATGAGCTCCTGAAAAGCAGGGAGTTTCTTCTACCTTTCTTTGTCTCCCCAGTGCTTAGCACATTGTAGGGAGTTAATAAGTGTTTACTGATCCATTGGCTGATTTGTGAACACAACAAACACACTCTGAGGCTTGGAGATAAATAAAAAGACAAACAATAGAATGTGAGAATCTTTCAGCTAAAGGAGAGTTCATATCAATAAGAAAAAGTAAATTTATCTTATCACCCTCTTAGCTACCTCCCATTCCACTAGCCAGGGATACCTGAACAGCTCCTCTGTGGACATCCAAGAGACAATTTACAACTTTCTATTGTTTACCAGCATTTTTTCCTCCTGTTTTTCAAATATTTGTTTCATTGGTAGATGGATACAGAAAAGTTTTGAAACCAAGATGGTTGCAGTTTGAGAATGTGTATAGTTAGAAACAGCCTTTGTGAAAATGGATTTCCTGCAAAACTTTTTGGAGTCCTGGCATTCAGAGCAGAGATCCCTGGATAGATTTAGTTCTATGTCAATATCCAAAGGCATTTTCTGGTTGTAAATAGAGGAACAGGTCTTGTTACTCTAAAAGGTGACTTCATAGTCCCATCTCCCTCACTAACTCTTCATCATGTAGAGCTCAGTCTGTTTAGTCTGTCTTAGGCAATGGGATATTAGTTTATATTTGTACCAGCTGACACCAACTTCCAAATATCTTAGTAGAGCACCACTGTAAATCCTGTGGGTGCATTCTCAAAGCCTTTAGTCAAAACCAGGTATGTATCCTGCCCAATTCTTGGAAAATCTTATTGGCGTGTTCATTTCTGTTGACATTTCATTAGGAAAGTGCTCATTTCTCATTTGGAATGGGAAAATCAAAGAGGAGGAGAGCCCTACCACAGGCAAGTCAATTCTGTTTCTCAATAGCTTACAAGATGGACAAAAATGGACAAGAACGGGATTGCTCCAAAAAAGAATTAAAAAAAAAATACTTAATTAGGATGCAATGCTGATGATTTTAAGACATACAAAAGAGCTCTGTACATAATAGAGTAGCTTTCTCATGCAGCTCATATGATAAAATTCTCACCAGTCTTAAAATGACAGATGTAGTATTACCTTTAATAAGTGTCTACCGATGCATGCAAATTGAATTAAATAGTGGGAGTACAAATTTGTCCGATAATTAAGATAAAATTTCATGTCAGCTTAAACCCTGGTGTATATCAGTAACTCTGTATATTTCTTTTCTCTCTTCTCCACCAATTATTTTTTAAGCGTTTGCTCTTGATTACTGGACTATCCAGGTCAAGGGTATAAAAAGTGATCCACCAAAAAAAAATTTTTTAATGGAAACAAAACTTCACATTGATTACAACTCACATGTTTTAAAGTTTATAATATTAAACATTCAAATAAAGGTACAGCATACAATGATGCTTAGAATTCACAAGGCATGAGTTTACCCTTAAAGCTAAGGATGTTAATTCTGCTTTAGATATATTTCAAAAACACAAAATGAAGCAAAAACTTGGATTTAGAAAAAACAGCCACTCCATTTCCAAACCAAATTTGCAATCACTTCAACTAAATGATAAGCACAGAACTGTGCTTTTGATGTATTTAACAAAACATGGTTTCTGCCAACAACATATTTAAACTCTTGAGTGCCATGAGAAAACGTATACACACATGCACATATGCTTACATACGTGAGCAGAACTAAATCAGAAGATACACATGCCCATGTGTTTAAAGGGCACATGCTCAGCATGGCATTCTGCTCCGTTTTTAATACCGTCCACCTCTGTGATCATGATTCCCCCGGGAAGCAAACATCCTGAGCATTATTAAAAGTGGGATTATAGAGTTTAATACTGTGGATTTGGGAGCAGGCCAAGACGAACCATAAAGGGAGGAGGTTAAGACAAAGAGAGCTTATCGGGGGAGCCTACTACCAGGCTCGCCATCCCTAAGCCCACACCCAGGCTGTTGCTGTGTGATTGCTGCTTAGCCAAAGGGGGCTCTGTCATTTGACAGCACAAATATGGGAATTTAAACTTAAAGCACTCAGTTGTGCCTTTGAGAGACTCAGTTTATAACAATGAAAAGAGTATGAAAAATAACATAAGGTTAAGAGACCTGAACTAGCAGTTCTGGTTCTGCCATGGTTTAACTAGGAAGCCTCTACCAATTCACTATACTATCAATATGCATATGTGTGCTGGAATAACGTGTAAGATTGGAATAATAAAACCCTATCCAATCTACTTCACAATAAAGTGTGGTGAGGGTCAAGTGAGTACTGGTGACAGTTAATAAATGCTAATATAATTGGTCAACAAATGTTGTTAATGAAACACCAGCTCTATCCCATTCAGCATGCTAAGCAGTGGGGACACAAAGACCAAAGGGAAACGATCCCTGTCCTCAAAGAGATTACAATCTGGCCGAGGGCCTTCCCAAAGTCCTTTATGTACATTTTCTCATTTGACCAACAACACTTTGAGGAACCCAGCACAGGTGTTTTATGGTCACTTTATGGATGAAGAAACTGAGGCCGCTAAGAAATCACATGACTTACCCAAGTTTCCCCAAATAATACTAGATGAATTTTTGAAAAAAAAATTCATAGAAAATGTCGTTTCTCATGCAGTCAGGATTTGAACCCAAGTCCTCCGATTCTAAATTCAGTGTACTTTTCACCAGACTATGCTGATTACTTACTAGATGCTAAAGCACTCTAAAAAGGAAATGGCTTTTAAACAAATTCCACCCAGATGAAAAACCTTCAAGTACAGGTCTGGTGATAGACTGCTATCTAAGGACCAGCTAAACTAAGTCTGATGAGGCTAATCACCAGACATTTGGCTGTCAAGGACAGAATTATTTTAGCTATGGTGGCCCATGCAGACACTTGAATTACGGAGCAATTGAAATCCGTGTTGCTGGATGGAGTAGCCACAATTAAAAAATAGTGTATTAAAGTGACTTATTGTAATTAATATTTAATGATTGCTCCAACTGGAACTCAATATGTGATATTCTAGAATGTCTCTGCTTTCCTGCTGTATTATTTCTACTCCTGGTAATGAAGTTTCTGAAAACAAAGTGTTCCACCAGGATGTATCCTCTGCCTTAATAGAGATATTACTGAATTATCACTAATTTCAAATGTCTAACTCCTCTCTTGTTGCCAGTTTTGGCTGCACGTATTTCTCTCTGATTTTCCTATGTCTTCTCTCTCTCTGCACAGGATCAAATGAACTCCACATGGTTTCCTGGGCAAACTCCTGTAATATCAAGATATTAGGTCCAGTAGCCACTCCTTGTTCCCCTGCTTACTAGCCTCCTCTTTCTACTAAGTCATAGCCCCTACTATGTGTGAGGCATTACATATAGTGCAAATGTTATAGGGAAAGGGAAAATGATCAATTGCCCCCAGGCAAGGGCAAATGAAGTTTTATTTTGCCTTCTCATCCAGGTAGGACATTTTTCCTATGGCTACAGGATAGTTTTCTTACATATGTGGAATGAGAAAATTTTCTTATCTTCAGTTTATAGAAAACTCTATTGATACAGAAGTCATATAACCAAAAGGCTTGAAAGACCAGAATCATTTCTCTATCCTTAGTTCTTATGAGAAAGCATCATATAACATGTCAATAAACTGGCTAAAGATATTTGTCTCCCCAAAGCAATTTCTATAATTATTCTAAGATTGTAAAGTCTTAATTTTTTTTCTGTCATGTACTCCTTGTAAAGCCTATGGAACCTTCTCAGCATAATGTATTTAAATGTATAAAATAAAATACTTGGGATTACAAAGGAAACCAAGGTTAGTAGAAATAAAGATATACTTATTTTTTTCCCATCTGGTTCCGTAGACTTCCTGAAATCTGTCCACACACCTCAGTTTAAGAACCCTTGTTCTAGAGGATATTCCAGGTCACCCTCCTTCCAGTTCAACTTCTAGTCAGTGTTCTTCGTTGCCAGTCATATACAACGAAGACTGAAATTCATAATTATCACACATAATTAAGATTCAGAAAGAGTCTTCAGAATCATAAAACTCCAGAGAGTCCCTAATTCAGCCAGGTGTTATTGCCCCACTCACCTCCACTCCACCTCAATTTTATAGATGAGGGTACTTGATTCCAAAAAGCTTACATGATTGTGCAAAGTCAAAATCAGTGAAAGAGAGGACTCAATCCCCAAATTGCTGTATTATGCTTTAGATTTCTCTCCACTACATCATCTTGCCTCCTCAAAATCAAAATGTTTGCTCTCTATGTAGAGATTTTTTGATAGGGTATCAGTGAAGGACTTTCCAATTCAAACAAATTCAACCCAACAAGTATTTATTAAACACCTACTCTGTGCAGTGTTCCTTTATTACAGAAGTCCTACTTTTGACACATATTGGTTGTATGTCTCTAGGAAAGTCATTCAACTTATCAAAGATCTAGGCAACTCTCTCAGGTTGTAAATTGCAGACAAGGCACCAACCTGCAATGGTTGATAGCACTTCTTCAACTGGCAGTTCACTATATTAATGGTATCACCTGCCCAGTTGATATCCCTCTCTCGTTTATGTGCCATGAACTATATGTGTTAAGGATACAAAAGCAAGACGAAAATCAACACCTTCCAGCAAGAAGCTTGCATCCTAACTTTAGGATGTGCCCATGAATAGATAAATATTTGATATTTAAATTAATGAATGGTTTACCACCTCCCCAGGTACTTGCAGCTCACTCTGTTAGGTCTGATCCTGAAGCCCTATCACTTTAAAGGGCCAGTTTCTATCTTTTGGTCCTTTATCTCAAGCTAGGATTAATAGATGAAGATCTCCCAAGTCAAGTTTAGGTATATAGCTCACATCTATGTTTTCCCAAATGTGGATAATAGCATTGCCAATCCACTCATGAGTACTAAGTTTGTAATTTGTATATTAGGTATGAGATGTGCTTTATCTCACCTCAGAAAATTCATGAGATGCTAAAGACGCACAGGAGCTTATGAACAAATACAGAAGCATAAAATACTCCACCAGTCCATAAGTTCCCAGAAGGCAACTGAATTTACAGTTGATATTGGACAGTCCACTGTCATTCCAGTGAGTTCCTGCGTCCCAGAGTCTTACACAGTCTCTGCAAGATTTGTAAAACCATCCTGTGGTTTAGATTCTCCTCAGAAGGTAAACAAATTTGAGGGCTGCTAAACAAGCACTGACCTTTCCCTCAGACTTTTGCTAAGTAATTCACTGGCTTTAATCTCCAAATAGGATGTCTCACAGGAACCATGTAAACTATCCTCATTTTTCTCCAATGCTTCCAGAAATATTCTCTTCCTAAATCTAGCACCTCTACTCTTAAGCTTAGGAGTTCTCAAATTTGGGATTATCCATGAGAAAAGTGCCAAAGCTTGTGCTGCCCAGAAAATTTTCTTTCTCTGACTAGAAATTTAGCCTAGGAAATTCAAAATCTTTCCTCTACACAGAATGCTGGGTTTTAAGAACAGGGTTCTTGAACCATCCTCTCAGACTCTGTGCCCACACAGTGGGAATCAAATGAAATAATATATGAAAAGCACTTTGCAAACTTTAAAGCACCAAATAAATGTCAGCTACTACTACCATTACCATTACCACTACCATTACCACTGTGCTAAGTGCTGAATGATACAAGAAAATTCAAAAGACAGTCCCTGCCCCCAAGGAGCTTACAATCTTCTATGACTATGATGACTACAATGATTATGACGACGACGACAACGACAATGACTACTGCCACTACTACTATCACTGCTACTACTGCTGCTGCCTCTCTTCTTCCTTATCCGTTGCTTCCAGTTCCTCTTCCTCTTGCTCCTCCTACTCCTAAGATTACAACTACTACTGTTACTACTACTGCTATTATTCCTTCTTCTCCTCCTCCTCTTCCTCCTCCTCCTCCTCCTCCTCCTCTCCCTTTTCTATGTGCTTCTGTTGTAAGCCATCATTACTGTTACGAGGGGCATGGAATCTCCTTTATACACTCTGGAAGAGGGGGTAGCAGAAAAAATGAAGAGAGTTCTAAAAGGCAAGAGAGAAATTAAACAGCTTGCTTTTATAGACCACAACGAAGAGCACCAGACTTTTAATCATATAATCATTAGGAGTTTCCTGAGTCCTATCTGTTGCCTCCAAACAACAGCCCATTGGGATAGTCCTCAAAATGATCAGTCTCCCCGAGACACACCTTCCCATTACACATATATGTGATAATGTTAGAAAATAGAGAGGACTAATCAGGCAATCTGGGCAATGAAGAAAGGTTTCCCATGTGAGGGGGCCCATGACCTAAGAATTAAAAAGAAAAGCTAGAGGCTTTTACCTTGTTACCTCACTCCTGAGGTGATATTTTTTTTTTTAATTCCAAGACCGTAATAAAGTTTTTTAAAAATTTATTTATTTATTTTTAGTTTTCAATGTTCATTTCCACAAGATTTTGAGTTATAATTTTTTCTGCCCATTTTTCCCCTACTTGCACCCCAAAATAGCAAGCCTACTGAATACCTCTTCCCCCAATCTGTTCTCTCTTATATCTTCCCGCATCACTCCCCTAACTTTCTAGTAGGGCAAGATGGATTTCTATACCCCAGTGCCTGTATATCTTATTTCTCAGTTGCATATAAAAAAACAATTTTTTTTAACATTTGTTTTTAAAACTTTGAGTTCCAGATTTTTTTCCTTCTTCCCTCCTAATCTGCCCCCATTGGGAAGATAAGCAGTTCAATATAGGTCGTTCATGTGTAGTTACCCAAATCATTTCCATAGTAGTTATATTGTGAAAGACTAACTATATTTCCCTCCATCCTATCCCACCCCCTCACTTATTCTATATTTTACTTTGACCCTGTCCCTTTTCAAAAGTGTTTGCTTCTAACTAGCATCTCCCCCAATCTGCCCTCTCTTC
The DNA here is from genome assembly GCA_028627135.1 of Pseudochirops cupreus. Taxonomy (NCBI): domain Eukaryota; kingdom Metazoa; phylum Chordata; class Mammalia; order Diprotodontia; family Pseudocheiridae; genus Pseudochirops; species Pseudochirops cupreus. The sequence goes on from CM053582.1 coordinate 243,089,344, forward strand.
TATCATTCCCCCCTCTTATCCCCTTCCTCCCTATTTTCTTGTAGGGTAAGATACCCAGTTGAATGTGTGTGTTATTCCCCTCCTAAATCCAAATTCAATGAGAGTAAGGTTGTTCCATTCCCTTTCACCTTCCTGCTCTTCCCCTTCCTTGGAACAGTTTTCTCTTGCCTCTTTTATATGAGATAATTTACCCTAATCTATCCCTCCCTTTATCCTTCTCCCAATAAATTCCTCTCTCACCTCTTAATTTTATTTTTTAGATATCATCCTTTCATATTCAACTCATCCTGCGCCCTCTATGTACACATGAACATACATATGCCCACACTCACATATATATTTATATACACATACACCCTCCTACACACACACACACACACACACACACACAAACACGTGTGTGTGTGTGTGTGTGTGTGTGTGTGTAGGAGGGTGTATGTGTATATATATATATATATATATATATACATATATATACATATGCACACATATATATTCCCTTTAACTATCCTTATACTGAGAAAAGTATTATGAGTTACAATTATCAATTTTCCATGGAGGAATATAAATAGTTAAACTTTAATAAGTTCCTTATGATTTCTTTTTCTTGTTTACCTTCTCATGCTTCTCTTGTGTCTTGTATTTGAAAGTCAAATTTTCTGTTCAGCTCTGATTTTTTTCATCAAGAATGCCTGAAAATCCTCTATTTCATTGAATGACCATATTTTCTCCTGTAGCATTATACTTTTGCTGGGTAGGTGTTTCTTGGTTTTAGTGCTAGCTCCTTTGACCTCCAGAACATATTCCAAGCCCTTTGATCCCTTAATGTAGAAGCTGCTAGGTCTTGTGTTATCCTGATTGTGTTTCCACAGCACTCAAATTGTTTCTTCCTCACTGTTTGATGTATTTTCTCCTTGACCTGGGAACTCTGGAATTTGGGCTATAATATTCCTAGGAGTTTTTTGGTGGGGGATCTTTTTCAAGAAGCAATTGGTGAATTCTTTCTATTTCTATTTTGCCCTCTGGTGCTAGGGCAATTTTGTTGATAATTTCTTGAAAGATGGTGTCTAGGTTCTTTTTTTGATGATGGCTTTCAGGTAGTCCAATAATTTTTTAATTATCTGTCCTGGATCTATTTTCCAGGTAAGTGGTTTTTCCAATGAGATATTTCACATTGCATTCTATTTTTTCATTTGTTTGGATCTGTTTTATAGTATCTTGATTTCTCATAAAGTCGTTAGCTTCCAATTGCTCCAATCTAATTTTGAAAGAGTTATTCTCTTCAGTGAGTTTTTGGCAAATCTGGCAAATTTGACTTTTTAAGGCATTCTTCTCCTCACTGGCTTTTTGGGCCTCTTTTGCCATTTGAGTTAGCCTTTTTTTTAAGATGTTATTTTCTCTGATGTATTTTTGGGTTTCCTTTAGCAGGCTGTTGACTCACTTTTCCTGATTTTCTTGCGTCATTCTCATTTCTCTTCCCAATTTTTCCTCCACTTCTCTTACTAGATTTTCAAAATCCTTCTTGAGCTCCTCCAGGGCCTGTAATCAATTCATATTTTTCTTGGAGGCTTTGATGCAGGAGTTCTGACTTCACTGTCTTCCTCCCACTCCATGCCTTGATCCTTTTTGTCCCCCCAAAAGGATTCTATGATCTGTTTGTGCTTCTTCTGCTTGCTCATATTGCCAGCCAATTACTTGGCTTTTGAGCTGTTTGCCAAGGTAGAACTCTGCTTTCAGAATGGAGAGAGCTATGTCCCAAATAGTTGGGGTTTTTGCAGCTGCCAGAGCTATTAGGAAGGCACTGTCTCTATAGCCCCCACAAGCTCTGGCTCACTGGCCACACACCCCAGGACCACCACCCAAGACCACGATCCAGATCCAAGCAGGTCAAAGCAACAGCAATTACCCTCTGAATGGTCACTTGGCCCCCCTACAATCTGCAGGCCAGGAACTCCTGAGGCAGCCATGCTGTGGCTGCACAGCTGCTGGACCTCTGTCACTTCTCTCCCTAGGGCTGGGTGCTCTTTCATCCAACAGAGTTCTACACTGACCTTTTACTTTCTTTTTGGTGTCTATGGGTTGAGAAGTCTGGAAACTACCACAGCTGCTGGTGATTCACTCTCTTGAAGTCTGCCCTGGCCACTGCTTGTAGGGGCTGCCCTGGGGCCAGAACCAGTGACTCATGGGAGACTGCACTCAGCTCCCAGAGCACTGTGATAGACCATTTTCTGTTGGCTTGCCAGGTTGCCTTCCATGGGAGATTTATTTCTCTCTGTCTCTTTGTGGGTTCCGTTTGTTTAGAGTCATTTTTCACATGTCTTGGAAGTGATTGGAGCAGTAGCTCAGGCCAAGTTTGTGCTTCTACTCCACCATCTTGCATTTGAGATGCTTTTTCTTCAATGCCTTTAGAAGTCTATTGAGGCTGTTAATTTTAGAATGACAATTCTATGACATTTACTCTGTCCTGTCAGGGAAGAAAAACCCCATGGAAATGAGTTTGTTGCTTTTTATCCAGTATGCCCTCAAATTCTTAGTATAGAAACTCTACTAAGACTTTAGGGCACCCTGTTTGTAAATGGAATGCCTCATACCTTTTAATCCCAATTAATATACTGAGAAGATGTTCTACACACTGATGTTTTTATTAAATGAAAAACCTTCTTTGAATGAGTTACAAAATCTATCAATGATATAACTAGAAAGATATTAACAAGTCCTAGTCATGTCAGTTGAATCAATCAATCCATCAAAGGTCTAAACTAGTTACCAATTGAATAAAAGCTGGTGATATCACACAAGAAAAGTTTTGTGGTAGGCTGAAGAGACTTAGCCACATCTGGTGGGGTTTAGAGAAAACAGCAACTCAGTTCAGAATTTAGCATTCCAATAGCAGGCCAGACTAGAGGTGGAACAAGTTCAGTCAAGTGCTTGAGAAGCAATCTCAAGGCGTAAAAGGGAGGAGAGACTTTTTGTCTCTTCATCTACCCTAACCTCAACTAGAAGATAACATCATTTGAAACATCAGTAAAGTCAGAAGTCATTGGACTTCCCATGATAGCTGGTAGTAGAGTTCTAGGAACTTGGCCCAAGAACAAGCCAAACACCTAAGAAAAGGTTTTAGGAATCTAGATGAGAATTGACCCTTGGAGCTCAGTAAACAGCTGTGTGTCTAAGTGGAACTTCATGATGAGACTGTGAAAGGAAAAAAGAAGTTGCCCCTTTGCCACATGTTTTCTCTAAGCTTGGACTTTGTATACACTTATGGGAGAATGTGCCCTAGATTTGGGGGGTTGGGTAAGGAATGCACAACAGTAGTACTTGTGAGTGGCAGTACTAGGAAATTACCCAAACTCTTCATGGTTACGTGTTAGAACCTGATGGGAGAAGTCATCAGTCTTCCTCTGTATCTCTGAACCAACCATGTGAGTGGAAGTCAAGGATATAGTCTGGAAGGGTGATTGAGATGTGTGTGTGTGTGTGTGTGTGTGTGTGTGTGTGTGTGTGTGTGTGTGGTTAAGTAGTATTATCCTCATTTTACAGATGAGTAAATTGATTCTCAGAAAGGTAAAGTGATTTGCCCAAAAGTCTCATTAAGGTGGAGCCAAGCAAGGACAGAACCTAGGTCTTTCAATGCAAAGTGCAATGTTGGGGTTTTTTTCTTGTTTTTTTGCAAGGCAATCAGGGCTAGGTGACTCGTCCAAGGTCACACAGCTAGTAAGCATCTAGTGTCTGAGGTCAGATTTGAATCCAGATTTGAATCCAGATTTTGAATCCTCCTGATTCCAGGACTGGTGTTCTATCTACTGCACCATCTACCTGCCCCAAAGTCAAATATTTTTTCAACCCAACCACATATCTTTGTATATATATGAAGCACTCCATGTGATATCCAGGTATCAGATTATTTTTTTCATGGAATAATATATTTAATATTGTAAGATATCATGGGATCCTAGATTTTGATCTAGAAAGAGATAAGAAGCTAATCTAGTCTAAACTCTTTAGTTTTCATTCAATCAATCTATATTTATTAAGCTTCTACCAAATGCCAGGCACTGTGTTAAGTGCTGAGCATACAAAAGGAGGAAAGAGGTAAAAGACAGACTCTACCTTCAGTGAGCTCACAATATAAATGCAAACAAATATATGCAAACTATATATAGGATAAATAGAAAGTAATTAACAGAGAGGAAAGGCACCAGAATTAAGAGGGGTTGGGAAAGGCCTCCTGTAAAAGATGGCATTTTAGTTGACACTTAAAGGAAGCTAGAAAAATCAGTAGGTGGAGTTGAAATGGGAGAACATTCCAGGCATTAGGGACACTTCAGAGAAAAAAAAATGCCTGGAGTCAAGAAATTGGATATATTAGTCATGAAATAACAAGGAGACCAGTGTCAATGAATTGAAGAATGGCAGACTGTAAGGTATAAGAAGACTGGGAAGGTAGGAGGGGACTAAGTTACGAAGGGCTCTGAGTGTCAAACAGAACAATAGAACACTTTGTATTTGATCCTGGAGGAAATATGGAGTCATTGAAGTTTGTTGATGGAAGGGAGTGATATGGTTGGACCTGTGCTTTAGGAAAATCATTTTAATGACTGAATAGAGGATGAATTACAGTGGGGAGAGACTTTGGGCAGGCAGACTTACCAGTAGGTGATAGCAATAGACCAAGCATGAGGTGATGAGGACTTGTACCACGGCAGTGGTAACGTCAGAGGAGAGAAGAGAATATATTCAAGAGATGTTGTAAAGGTGAAATCAACAGGCTTTGGGAAGAGATTGGATACGGGAGGTAAGAGTGAGGAATTCAGGATTATACCTAGGTTATAAACCTGAGGGACTAGGAAGATGGTGTTAACCTCAACAGTAAAAGGAAAAGTGGAGGGAGAGGGAATTAGAAGGGAAAACAATGAGTTCTATTTTGGAAATATTTGGTTTAAGAAGTCTACTGGATATCCAGTTCAAAGTGTATGAAAGGCCATTGGAGATCTGAGATTGGAGGCCAGCAGAGAGGATGAGTTGGGATGGGCAGGTTTGGAAATCATATAGAATAAAAATGGTCATTAAATCCAGTGGATATGATGAGATCATAAAGTGAGGTAGTGTGGAAGAAAAAGAGAAGGGCAGAGTTCTGAGGGTGACCTATGTTCAGAGAACATAATCTGGATTAGGATACAGCTAAGGAGACTGAGAAGGAGTGGTCAGACAGATAGCAGGAGAATCAGGAGAGAGTGGTATCCTGAAAACCTAGAAAGAAAAGGGTATTAAGGAGAGGGTGATCAATAGTGTTAAAACTACATAGAAGTCAAGGAGAATGACAGTTTAGAAAAGGCTATTGAATTTAGTAAGATTATTGGTAATGTTGGAAAGAGCAGTTTTGGTGGAATGTTAAAGTTTTATTGTAAGAGCTTAAGAAGAGAGTGAGAGGAGAGAAAATGCAGGCATCTAGTATAGATGGCATTTTCGAGGAGTTTAGCAACAAAAGAGACAGAAGATAATAGGGAGGATGGAAACACCAAGTGACTTATTTTCAGGATGGCAGAGACATAGGCATGTTTGTAGGCAGCAGAGAATGAGCCAGTAGACAGGGAGAGGTTTAAAATTAATGGTAGAGTAAGGATGACACTCCTCTGTTGGAGGAGATGGGATGGAAAGGTATCACTTGAACAGGCAGAGAGCTTGGACTTATAAGGCTACCCCAATATATGAGACAGGAGTTAAGGAAGAGATGGTGGCAGAAGGCTCTGAGTGATAAGGAATGAGGAAGAGAGAAGATCATTGGCAAATAGGCTCAACTTTGTTCTGTAGCATATGAGGTAAGATTTTCAGTTGAGAAGTATTGAGAGGAAAGCAATGGGAGGATTAAGGAGGGATGGAAAGATTTGGAAAAGCTGCTGCTAAGAGTAGGATAGTGAGTTGATAAGACAGATATGGTATAAAAGGATTGCCTAGAAGCAGCAAGTTTGTGTAATACAAATTTGTAATGAATCCAGTCAGAAGAGCTGCACGGTTTTCTCCACCTTCATTAATCAACATGTGTGTAAGAAGAAAGGCAATGAATGGTGAGAGTGATCAAAGATTGAGACTTGGCCAGGTGTAATCAGCAATATGGCAAGGGAGATAGGGATTCAAGAGAAAAGGACAGTGTAGAATTTAACTGGTTCACCAACTGGTCAAAATGGAGAAAAGAGGAGTGAATGGCTAGTGCAAGGGAGATGGTCTAGAAGAGAATTGAAGTGTTAAGGGATTGAAGGTCACAGTGTAAGGGGAAGGCAGAGGAAGAGGTGAATCCTGTCCTCAAGAAGCTCACAATCAAATGGGAGAAGAAAATAGACCAAAGGAAGCTCAGAGGTGGGTGGGTGTGGAGGCAGGTGAGATATAAGAAATTCTGAGCTGAGTTCCCTCCTTTACTGAAGGTTTTGGAGTCATATCTATCTCTTTCAATCATAGGGATAGAGATTAGTGATGAGGCGGAGTAACAAGGCTGATAAGATCTTGCAAAAAGGATGATGTTTTCCCAATTATGAGCTTCCTGGGGCCTGGCAGAGAAGTCAGAGGTATCCCAGAGTAGTGCAGTCAGATGAGAAATGAGAAGCTCTGAGCAGGGCTCTTGCCCTGAGTGGAGGTTCCAACATTCTTTCCACTTCACCAACTTGTCTACATATTACCTAATCCATGCTCTCATCTTTAGTCCAGTAAGGTTTTACTATCCCACTTTGTACAAATGATATGAAACCCAGTAAAGTTGACTTATCCAGAATCACATAGTAAGTGATAAAATTAGGAAGTAGAAAGAAGACAAGTTTTTCGTTTGGATTCTGAATGTGTATTATGTAACCACACAGTGCTTATGGCAGTTTAGTGCTTCCTAATTTAGATGCAATGAGTTATATGTATAAATGCATATTTCATCTGGTTATAAATAATGATAGCTTACATTTAACTTTATGATCTACAAAGTACTTTATATTATCTCTTTTGTTCCTCAAAAAAATGAAGTAGACAGAGAAGTACAATTATGCCCATTTTACAGATAAAAAAACTGAGGCTAAAAGAAATTGAAGTGCCTTACCCAAAGCCACACAGATAGTAAGGGGAAAAGTCAGACCTGAATTCATGTCTTCTGAATCCAGATCCAGGGACATTAGAATTATGCTATACTGCTTGAATTTTACAAAATCAACAGAAACCAACACCATTAACAATGGTTGATGTCTATAGAAGACCTTGAATTTCCAAAGTCTTTATATACATTGTCTGATTTGAACCTGACAACAACCTAGTGAATTTTATTATCTCTGTTTTTAGTGGGCAGGAAAGTGAGAATCAGAGATGAAATGACCTGCCTGTGGTCACATATTAGCAACTAGTGAACATCAGAAACAGCATTCCAACTTCAAACTCCAAGTCCAACCTTCTTGCCAGTCAACCAATATGTAACCTTATGCCTAGGTTGTTTTCCTGTTTGACCATCACCCAACAGATATTTGTTGAATAAAGAAATTAATGAAACTAGAATAATCAAATTTAATCAGACTCAAAAGATTAAAACATAGGACCATAGAATTAGAGCTTCAAAGGACTCTGGAGATCACCTAGCCTTTAGGGTTATATTCTATATTCAGAGAAGGCTGGAAGTACCCAGTAGGGTCAAGACAGGTAAGCTAAGTCAAATCCAATTACATTTTATAAATTGAGAATTTAATGCATAGATATAAGGAGGGCACAGAGAAATTCAGATTTAAAGGTTTAAATTTAAGCTCCACTATTGGCCAGAGAATATTCTCTTTAGCTTTCCATTGCTAGCATTTCTTTTTATTACCTTCATTACCTACATAACCAGATCTACACCAAGGAGCAGATTCCCTTATGGGTTAGGGGAAGGTATGGGAATCATACCACGTAGCCAGTCTCTCAAGAGAGTCTGGTTCAAACTCTTTCACATAAGCAATAGTCTCTTACCCCCCAAATCCCCAGGATAAGACCAAAAGGGATGAAGTAGAAAGGGATTGGTGGTGACAGGATGAGGAGCCTCAAGAGAGGGGAACTACAGCATTTGGTTTTTGGGGTGTCAACCTAAAGTCTGTCCTGAGGATACGGGAATGGTATATTTGCACTAAGCAGCACAGTTCGGTGAAGGACTGCAAATCTCAGGCAGACCAGAGGACATTTATGGGAAAGAATCCCTTCCCAGTGCTGGTACTCTGGGCTAAAGTCCAGCTGCCCACCTTACTTATGGTTCTACACATATCACTTTTCTTTCTACTGAAAATAACATTAGAGGAAGAAACCCAAAGTTTTGATTAAATGCTCTGAATCATAACCCTACAAGAGGTAATTTTAAATGACCTGAGGATAATTAACAGAACAAATTTGTTTAAAATCAGTAATCTTGATTTCAAGACACTGATTCCATGTGCAAATGACATACAACTATAGATATTCCTCATATTTTCAGGATGATTGGGAAATAAATACATGGTTACATATTTGGTGTCTTCTCTAAGAACAAAAAAACCAATTGAGACCTTAAACTTTTTCTTTTTCTTTTTTTTTGGAGGCATTGTGATGTTTCATTTTGAAAAACAAAATCAAGATATTCTGTATTCTAAACCGACTTGTAGACCAAAGAATATTATTAATACCAACCTTTTATGTTTCCTTTTCTATTTTTCCCAACTTTCCCTCCTTTCTTTCATTTGGCTCAGATTTGAGATCACTGAGTGCCATTATGCACTATATAATGTCACATAATGTGTCCCCTCAGTCACTTGAATGAGGTAGATTTATGCCAGAGACACTGGTTTGCACTGAGGATTTCTCTTGTCTCTGCCGAACTAGCCTGTGCATTTCCCAGATCTGAGGATGGGGAGGGGAGGGAGCTCTTTTGCAATCATCTGCACAGCTCTTTGGGACTCCAAATGACTATTCAATCGCTCTCCTGATACAAGGATCTGGGCCGTACCCCCAATTGAGGGCACGCCAGCAAAATGGCCAACTGTGATCCTTAATTTGTCAATAATGCTTTTAGGCCATGACCCTTAATAGGACACTGTCACTTGTGAGGTGATTTATGTCCCCTGTGATGACATCAGTACCAATAGTGCTGATAAAAGAACACTTATATTGGAGCAAACAGGATGATGAATGGAATCCTCGTCTACTTAGCCATCTCATTACTGGCTCTGCTGTTCACCACGGAGCTAATGTAGCGAGTCATCTTGTGCCTGGGGAGTATTTGGGAGGTTGAATTTAATAGAGCAACTGCGGAATATGGACAATACAACCCTCAGGTCAAGAGCAGCCGGAGGCTGTGTGTGGAGAGGCATCTCCCCAAATCTCTCGATTCCTCCTCTGTCTACCACTGTGCCCTGAAGCCAGTAAAGTGGATGGATGCCCCAATGGACTTGGGGTATCATAGAGTCAACTTAATTTCTCCCTTCTTCCATCTCCTTGTTTGTAAATTGGGAATAATGAAGGATACCTGTAGTTCCTGCCTCAAAAGGAATGGAAATTTCTCCAAAGGAATAGGATTGACACCTGAAAGGACCTCAGAGGCCATTTAGTCCAGTCCTCTCATTTTATAGATATGAAAACTGAGGCACCCCTGTGAAGATTGAGTGCCTTAACTAAGGTCACATGAAAAAGTAGTTAAGTGACCTGCTCACGGTCACAACAATAGTAAGATGGTATTTGACCTCAGATAGTCTAACTCCAGGGCTAACCAGGTTGTTATGAGGCTCAAATGAGATAGTGTATATGATGGAATCCTAGTAAAGCTGTCCCAGCCCCAATATTCTAACTTCCTTCTGGGCCCCACTGAATAGCGGCCATGTCCTGATTTAACCACACCACAGGCCCCCAGACTCAATACAGCCACTACTCCTATCCAGCCATGCACCCACCCCACTCAATATTCTAACTTCCTCGTATGTGCCCCACTGCCTCACCAGAACAACAGGTGTTTCTATGAACTCATTTTTCCCAAAGAAACAGCAGGCGTGTCCATGTGATGGGATCTCAGCCACCACCTCTAATGAGTCACTGCCCCCAGACCCATTCCTCATATTTCCCACAGAAACAGCAGGTATGTCCATGCACTCAACCACAAACACATCCATCTAGTCTCAGACAGGACCACAATAGTAAGCCAATCAGAAAACAGTACCACCAGGGTGCCTGAGGATAATGTGGACCCCAAAACAATAGAAGAAACCTTCCCTAAGTAGGTATCTGCACAGTAAAAGCAAAAGCTGTCCTTTAGGTGAACTAATGACAGAGAGAGGCTTATTATAATGTCATTATCATATACACCCATGCCCACCATAGGTTTTTTGGTATGCATTGTGGATAATCATGTGAACAATTCCACTGAGGCTGGGACCCCTCCCCATTACCTTGTTCCTTAACAAACCCCTCCTGCCTTTTTAAATTATCATAATTTCTGTTGTATAATCAGAATCATTACACTATAAAATTGCCTGTCTCGTCTTACTAAGCTGCCAGTTCCTCTTGGAACTCAGCCTGTTGGAGGCGTTGTTCCCAATAAATGCCTATACTTGGATTAAAGGTGATTTGATTCTGAATTCTTTGAGATGATGACCCCCACCATGAAACTGCAACAGCATATGTTGCTTTTTTCAAACCTTAAGTCATTATATGTCCCTTCTCCTCCTCCTCCTCTTCTTCTTTTCCTTCTCCTTCTCCTTCTGCTCCTTCTCTTCTTCCTCCTCCTCCTCCTGCTCCTTTAGGTGACTCTGGGTTTATCACCACACTTTCAAAATTTAACTTCCTAAAACCTACACCTTCCAAAGGAAAGACTCTTGACTCTAGATAAATCTTGACTCTAGATAAATCTCAATATTCCTATCCTGGAGGTATCTAATGCTTTCTTCACACACATACACATACACATATATATGTATATATGTATGTATATGTATATATGTATATAAAATTTCTCCTACTTCCTGATGCAAAACTAGAGAACCATTAAGTCTTGAGCTTAAGGTAGTTTGAAGAGTAGGAGACCTGGGTTCTTGTCCTTCCTGTCATTAGCTAGGTGGCCCTTGGTCTCAATCTCCCTGGGCCTTAATTTATCAATTCACAAGTATTTCATAGGAACACAGACTGTGAGCTGGAAGAACCCTTAGAAGCCATCTAATCCAACCTCATTACCATACATCTGAGAAAACTGAGTCTCTGAGAGACCAGGTGACTTGCCCAGGGTCTCACAGATAATAGATGGTGGAGCTGGGATTCTAACAAACTCACTGCTCTTTTCAAGACATCATGAAGCTTCCCTACCACGTACCAGGTCTTCTGCTGAGCACTGAGAATATAAATACAAAAATGAGGCAAAACTTGCCCTCAGGGAGCTTACATTCTGATGGAGGGATACAACATGCTCACACCTTAGTAAAGATAGAGCATACGCTAAGTAAGAGTGTGATGGTGGGGTCTGGGGGAGGAAAGGATAGAATACTGATATCTAACAATTGGAAAAATTTGTAAAACAACAGAGTTGGATGTCCAAGATTGTTTACAGCCCTAAATTTCTCTGAGTCTTTGATTTCCAGATCTCCTGGTAGCTACATATTATCTGAGGGCCTGACTGATTGTCAACATTAGCCATTAAACCAACCAGTCTTTTCCTGAAAGTCCCAATACTGGAGAATATTAATGAAAGAGGGACTTTCAGTATAATAAGGAGGGAAATGGGTCCCCAAGGACTCTTCAAAGCATGTGTGTGTCACCAATGATTCGGCCAGCCCTAAGTGCCTATGCCTTTGCCCGTAGAGAGGGGGAGGTAAAGGCTGTTTTATTAGTGCCGTTTTATTACCATAGCCAGCTGCACTCTTTTCTCTATAAAAGGTAATTACTTCCAATAGTAACAAGCTAATTGATTGCTAATTAAATCAATTGGCACACTAACTGCTGTCAGAAAGTGACAGATTAGTAGGTCACATGATGGCGTGTTCAGTAATGAAAAGTGGACATGGTCTGAGTGTGATTGACACACGAGATGAAAAGTGATTTGGGATCTCCTAGGTGGTCAGGGAGAGGGCATGGAGAACATGATTGATTCAATGGTGACTGTCAGAGAGGAAATGAGAATTGAATGGAATTCAGTGTCTGCCCTGCACCTTCACCACATGATGCTCCAAGTTTTTTCACATGTAAATAAGGTAGATGGAGACTTCTTGCAAATGAAATGCAAAAAAAAAAAAAAGCCAATGGGGGAGGGGACAGTGCTAGCTGTGGTCCTGAAAGTGAAAGTCCACACACATTAAAGGGACAGCATCCATTTCTTTAGAAACAACACTAATGATGATGACAACAGAGTGTATATTCAAACTTTCACTAATATTTTGGGAAACCTGCTGCCAAGTGCCCTTGTCTACCTTTTAAAAAGTTGTGCTATCTGTAGTGATTTACCCTTGGAGGACAATTATGGTAGTATTCATATGCATCTGATTTCTTTGATTGGGAAAACAGTACTTTAATTTTGTGGGAAATGAAAGAACTTGCCTCAACTCCATTAGAATTTTAAAAGTTCAAAAGTTAGACATCACTAGACTGATTTTCAGAGTTTAGACTGTTTCGTTTATACTCACTAATCTGACACTGGTGCTTCTAACCTCCTAGCCATAAGTATGGGTAGAATGGGTGGCAATACATGTCTCTGGATTTAGCTTTGTAGTAAAGTGACAGATATATTGAACATTCACTAAGTACTTAATACGTGTCAGACATTTTTATAAGCACCAAGACACAAATACAAGCAAGATAGTGTCTGCCCCAAAAGATCTCACATTCTAACAGAGGGAGATAATACTTAAACAATGAGACAGGTATGTCAGGAAGTGAGATGATAGCCTGGGTCCTAACAAGATAAGGCAGAATTTCACTTATTGGAGCCATGGGGAGGAGGTAGAGAGGGTGGTCCCATCTTCACCAGATTGCCACTTCTATCTTCCCTATTCTCTCATTTGCTTTCCTACTGGCTACATATAAGTTCACATCTCTCCATTCTCAAAAACGTCACTTGATCTTTCTGTTCCTGCTATCATCCTATATCTCTTCTGCCTTTTTTAGCTGAACTTCTTGAGGACATCTGTAATAGGTTCTTCCCTCACTCTCTTCTTAACTGTCTACAGTCTGGCTTTTAACCTCATCAATCAACTGAAAAACATCTCTCTTCAAAATTACCAGTGATCTCTTAATTGCCAAATCTGATGACCTATTCCTTGGTCCTCATCCTTTTTGATGTCTCTGTAATCTATAACACCATTTATCACCCTCTTCTCCTTGATACTCTGCTCTCTCTAGGTTTTGGGGATATTACCCTCTCCTGGTTCTCTTCTTCCCTATCTGACTGTCCCTTCTCAGTCTCTTGCTGAATCTTCATCCATGTCACACCTGTTAGACATGCGTTTAGAGGTCCCTCATCTTGGAACCTCTTCTCTTCTCTCTCTTAATGAACTCATCAGCTCCCATGGAGTCAATTCTCATCTCTACACTGATGATTCTTATATCTACTTATCCAACTCTATCCTTTCTGCTGACCTCCTGTCTCACATCTTCAGTTGCCTATTAGGCATCCCAAATTGGATATCTTATGTACATCTTAAACTCAATATGTCCAAAACTGCACTCATTATCTTTTACCCCAGCCCTTGCTGCTTACAAAACTTTCCTATCACTGTTGAGTATACCAACATTCTTCCAGTCCCCCAGGCTCACAACCCAGGTATCATTCTTGACTTCTCACTATGTCTCATTCCTCATAACCAATCTGCTGCCAAGGCCTGTCAACTTTACCTTTGTAGCATGGCTCATGCAGTCCCCTTTCTCTCCCCTGACTGCCACCACCATGGTGAAAGCTCTCATCTCTGTAGGCCTTGACTATAGCTAACCTGCTAGTTGGCCAGCCTACCGTCAGTCTCTCCCCATTCTAGTCCATCTTCCACTCAGCAACCAAAATATTAAATTCTAGTGCCTCTAGGATCAAATTGAGACCCCATCCCCTCTGGGATCAAGTACAAAGTCCTCTGTTTGGGATTCAAAGCTATTTATAACCTAGCCCCAAATCTGCCTTTCTAATCTTCTTATACTTTACATGTCTAACATGAACTCTTCAATCCAGTAACCCCAGCCTTAATCTAGATACCTTCACTTGTTCTCCCCCATCCCTGGAATTCTTTCCCTCTTCACCTCTACCTTCTGGTTTCCCTGGATTCCTTCAATTCCCAACTAAAATCTCACATATTGTAGGAAGACTTTTCTAATCTCTCTTAATTCTAATGTCTTTTTTTTTCTGATTATTACTCATTCATCCTGTATATCGGTTACTTGTACATAGTAAGATATTCCCCATAAGACTGGAAGCTTCTTAAAAGCAGGGACTATCTTTGCTTTTCTTTGTATCGTCAATATTTAGCACAGTGCCTGGAACATGATAGATAATAAATGTTTATTGACTGACTCTTCCGAGTAGAGAAAACATGGTGAAATTATCTTCCCTAATTTTTTCCATTAGGCAATCATTCATTTGGGTCTTGTGGGGTTTTTCTTCCCCCTTAAAACGAATGTAAAAATTAAAATATAAAACCTCACTGGGAGAGAGAACAATACCTTAAGCGATCATCAGCTAACAATGTAGCAGAAAATACTGGACAGACATTTGATAATCAGAAGGGGTGGGAAGAACAGGGATGGGTAACAGAAAGGGCATGATGGAAGGGTACTGAAGAGAGCTTTGCCAATTTTATTGATTTACAGAGGAATGTAAATGCCCTGGAATGTATTCTGTCTCTTCATCTATACTCCTTGAGGCTAAGAATTATATCTTTGTTCCCTACTTATCCTTGGGTAATGCCAACCACAAGGTTTTCTACACACAATTAATTGGTCATGTTAATATGAATCTTTAGATCTTTATTGCTGTTGGTTAAAGACTATTGCAAAACTTTTTTAAAAGGTGGGGGCAGGTATTTCATGATTTTCGAAATGTGTCTTTAAATGTTAAGGAAGAATTGTGAATCCCCAAGCATGAAAATAGGTAATTTTTTATTCCTATCATAGTAGGAATTGATTTATCTGAATTTCCTAAAGTAGGAATAATTCCATAGGATTAGAACTTGTTTATTCCAGTCTTCTCATTTTTCCCTTGCAGAAACTGAGGCACATAGAAATTTGCCCAAGATCACACAGGTAGTAGTACCTCTGCAGACCTAGGGGCACACAATTCCACAAACAGGCTCACCATGATTGAGGAAAGTAGATATGTATAGGGAACATATTGAGAGTTATACACCTGGAATGTATGTGAAGGGATAATTCATGCTTCTGATGAACAAAGGCCATTGATGCTTTCTGGTGATATTCACATACTATTCCCTCTGGTAGTCTTTGCCAGATGGTGCTCCTCTGGTTTCATGGTCTTCTAGTCATGGCCCCAATAGATAAGTGGCTGAGGAGCTTTTATCTCTGTTTTCCATACTCTGACTTAAAAAGAAGTCTTTGGATATAGTGCTACATCTTTCTTATGAGAAGAGTGGCCTTTGCCATGCTCTTTTAATTAAAAACTCTTAAGATTTTTTAACAGTTCTTTTAGAAAACCAACAGGCTGGGGAAATGCCTAAACCATAGTACCAACAGTAACTAGAGTTGTGACCACCCCTACCATCCCAAGGGAGAGGAAAAAAACCCTCAGCTTTTTTCCAGTAAGGAGTGGCCCATTTTGTTCCCTTAAAATATCTTGGTTCCAAGACAGACCTGTCATCTCCTGCAAAAGAATCTTTGTCCTCTGTGAGGAAAAGTTTCCCCATTCTGAAAAATCAAATCTAGAGTGGCTTTGGCATCCACTAGGTCCAAGTTTAGAAGTCACCTGACCTTACAGGAATCTGGAACTTAGAGCAATGGAGACCCTCCCCAGTGCCACCTCAGCACAAGATATGCCAAATAAGGATAAAACTGCTTTCCTGGCCTTGAATTGGATACCCGCATATTTCCGTGGCCTTTGTCTCTCAGATAGATTCCCACGCTTAGGTTGTGAGCTCCACCAATGAGAATGGAGGTCAGTTGGGGGTTGGGTTAGAAGGTATATAACCATGGGCTTGCTTCCACATGTGGCTCTCTCCCTGGCAGACGCCATTTGAGTGACAGGGGCAGAGTACTTTCTCATGAGAAAGAACAAAGGCCTCTTCTCATCTCAGACCCAGACTCCGAGCTCTTTCATCCCATACCCACCACCCCAAACACTTTAAAGCAAAGAGTAGAAACACTAACTAGTTCCCTCAGACTCAAGTTTACCTTCTGAATTTAACTTCCCAGTCTCTGGGCTTGAGTTTCTGAGGGGTGCTTCACACTAGCTTATGTTGAACATTTGCTATGCCTCCTTCATTCTAAGTTCTGAAGACTAATCATCCATATGGGGGCCATTTGTGCAATGCACTGCCAATGACCCTGGGGTTCCAGGATCTCCCAGTTTCTCAACTTTCAAATCCTTTCTATACTTCCATGTAAATTAATGAACAAAGGGAAGAGCTCAAGAGACAAAATTAAGCCTAAGGGGCAAGGTCATCACCTGTTTTTCTATCAAAACAAAATGTCTAACCTTTCATATGGATAAGAAATAGCAAAGCCTGAAAAGATTATACATTTACTCTTACACTCAAGTGTTAGCTTCCAGAGGGAGAGAATTACAGTAGGAAAGACCACTGAGGCTAAATGAGAACAAGTCTTCTCTACAATATTCTGGTTTTTGCTAGAAGACCTCCAAGGAGGAGAAACTCACTAGCATCTGTGGCACCCCAGCCTTTACTGAGATAGCTCCAGTTTTTAAGAACCTTATCCTTATCTCAAGCCTAAACTTGTCTCAGTGTAAACTGTGTTCTAAACGTCTTTAAATACCTAGGACAGAACCTTGAACTTCATAGGAGATCAGTAAATGTTTGATGGTTGATCATTGCCACAGATAGATTTTAAACTAGGAAGGACCTAATACTAATCTTCCCCATATCAGTGACAGGCAATACTTTATATTCATAAAGAATTTTTAACAAGCTCTTAAAATCACAGAATTTATAGCAGGAAGGAGGGGTATTCTAGCAAATATTTTAGAAACCAGTTCTTCAGGAGAAAAAATATATTCATGGCACATCGTTGAGCTTAATTTGTGTTATTGGCATATTCTTCATTACTTTCTTAGGTCTAGACAATGAACAAAATGATAAGTCAAACTCTCATTTGTAGTGTTTGCTGATTTCTGGGATGTGAACACTCACATTAAATATTTAACAATTGGCTTTCTCAAGCAATGTGCTCTAGCACACCAGTTATAGGGGGATTTTAGAGATCATCTGCTTCAATCCTTCCATTTTACATGAGTTTATGGAGGGAAGTGACTCATTCAAAGTCACACAGGAAGTCAGTTAAAGCCAGGGTTCTAAGCCAAATCCCAACTCTGAATCCAGTATTCTTCCCATCATACCAGATTGTATTAACACGGAAGCTATTTATTATTTCATCTAGGTCTCCCACATACCCTCTGAAGTAAATAAGGCAAAATCTTACAGCTCTTAGTGTGTGTTAAGCACATAGCTCAGCATTTCCTCATATACCGTTTATTTCTCTGTTACTGTTTCATGGCTATTTGTGTTGTCTCTTCCATTAGATTTTAAGCTGCTTTGGGGGTAGGAAAGGTGTTTTCTCTTTCTTGCATTTGACAAAAGATCAGGTGCAGTTGAGAACAAAGTAAGTGCTCAGTAAATACCTGGTCTCAACCTATTTATCATGGGCTCTGAAAACATCTATCAATCTTCTTCCTCTTTTTTTTTTAATGAGAAAGTGTTAATCTTTCTATCACTGTCTGGGGCTAATGAGATCTATTTCAGACATTGTATGGATTTACATCACCACCTAGATTTAAGGTGATCCATTTTTACTGTGCCAAAACTATAAAATAAGATGGGTATTGTATAGTTATTAATTACTCTAAATGTAATTTTCCTATAAGGCTTTGACTTTAGGATGCCAGTTATTCTCTTAATATACGTAGTTTTAGTAAGGCTATCATGGAGAAAACTTGCTTGATAATGGCCAAAGTAGCTGATAGTTGAGCAGAGGATGGACTGGAGTGGGGTGGTATGGAGGCTGACCAGCAGACTAATTGTTGCAATAGCCCTGGCATGAGGTGATGAGGACCTGTGCTAGGTTGGTGGCAGTGTCAGAAGAGAGAAGCACAGTGTGTGTGTGTGTGTGTGTGTGTGTGTGTGTGTGTGTGTGTGTGTGTGTGTGTGTGTGTGTGTGTGTGTGTGATAAAATGTTACAGAGGTAGAAACAACAGGACTTGGTAACAGATTGAATATGGCAGGTGGAGTGAGTTAGGAGTTGAGAACAACACCCAGGCTGTGAGTCTAGGTACCTGGCAGGATGATAGGACTCTAAACAATAATACAAAAGTTAGAAAGAGAGGAGGGCTTGGTGGTTTTTGGAGGGGGGCAGATGAGTTCAGTTTTAGATGAATTAAGTTTAAGATGTCCATGAAACATACAGTTTAAGATACTCAACAGACAGCTGGAGATCTGAGGCAGGAGAGAGGTTAAGATTGGACAAAAAGCTCTGAGAATCATATTTGTGGAGATGATAATGATAAATGACAAGATTCTCTCTTCCCTGATGATAAGCAAAGCATGAACTCCAGAAGGCCTCCTGGTCTGTGTTGTGGCTCAAAGAAATATTTTACAAAAACTTAAAGATTTAAATTTTAAAAAAACCATCGGTAGCTTCAATTACTAAATTATGATAATCACTTTTTAATTGAATCCAACAATTATACAAAGGATTTTTGTTGAAATTTGGCTAGTATAGTTCTATTTTTCCTGATATGGTTTTTTCTTGAAAACCAATTGTGATATATTTCCTTTTATTTTTAAGAAATGAGTTCAAAACCCACTGAACCACTTTATTTTGAACAGTGTAGAAATTTCTTTTCTCAAAATTTTAAAGTGTACAGATATAAGAATTTTTATGTGACACACCATTTTTGGCAGCAAAAAGCTTAGATTTTAAAGATCTTGCTAATAGTGACAGTTTGATACCATTATTGGTTAATAACTCAAGGTACAATAAAGGCACTTAAACTAAGCTTCCTCTTTAGTAAAAAGTGGATATAAATCCTTATTTTAAATAAGCTTCATACTTTCAAGTTTGTGGCTAAATTCTTGCCCGATATGATTAGATCATCACTTATTTTACATTGGAATGTGATTGACAAAGAGCTTGGACTAGGAGCAAAAATGTCAGCTCTGACATTTTCTTGTTGTTTGCTTGTGCTCATGTTATTAGTATTACCTTCAATCCATGGCCCTTTGCAGGAATTTTTTTTAAGCCATTTGTCTATTTTGTGAAGGTTAGTTTAGTTAAAAATAGATAATGTAATCTGTCAATCTACTTGATTGGATGCACATACACTGCAATAGGATGCAACATGCTGAAAATAAATGTATCAGTCAGGGAGTCGCTGTCAACTCCTCTGTGTTGTGGAATTCCCACTTTTCCCTCAGGATATTCCATGTATCTTGTGATAGCATATGATATGTGATCCTCTGACATATGGACCTAGTGAGGATGCCAAAGTAATTTTGTATATTAAGTATTAGTAAAGCTTAATTCTTATTGTTATTTTTAAAAAAAGAAAAAGATGTGGAGAGGATTTATGATTTATTTATTATAGAGAAGTCCCTATGAGAAGATGGACAGACTTTACTAAATCAGACTGGCTCCTAGGTCTCTGCAACTTAGAGTCTTAGAAGAGTTGCCTAGGAGCCCTGAAAGGCTAAGTGATTTGCCCAGGGTCACACAGTCAGTACATCTCCCAAGTGGTATTTAAATGTAGATGTTCCTAGTTCCTCAGTCAATCACCTGAATCACAATGCCTCTCTTAAAAACAGAAAATTTAAATGTCATTTTGATATTGTCTTCCCTTTTGAAGACCACTACTGCGGTATATTGCTATCTGGCAAAACAATGCAGCTATTTTAAAGTTATAGAATCAGACTGAATTGGAAGAAACCTGAGCTGATCAACTCAACCCAACATGTAACTGAACAGGGATTCCTTCAACAACACGCTGAACAAGTGATTATCCATCCATATTTTACTTAAAGATCTCAAAAGAGAAGGAACCCACTAACTCCTAAGGAAGCTGATTCCACTTGGGAATAATTCTAATGGTCAGAAATCTCTACATGGCTCAGAAACAACCCTTCCTACAACTTTCATGCATTTCTCCCAGATCTGCCCTCTGGGTACCACCTCTAGAGCAGTGGGTGCCTGCTTGGGGCCAAGAAGAATAAATTTAATCCCTCTGCCATATGGCAATCGTTCAGATACTAGAAGACAGATACCATGTTCCACTCCACCCACAGCCTATCTCTGAGTCTTGCCTTCTGTCAAAATGTCCTTAGTTTCTTTAGCTGACAATCATATGGCATACTCACAGGGTCCTTTATCATCCTCTGGACTTGTTTCAGCTGATTAATATTACTGTTAAAATGTGGTTCCTAGAACTGAACCATAATATACAAAATATGTTCTATCCAGGGCAGAATACAAGGAATTGCTACAGCCCTTATTCTGGTGTAATGGTAATGAGAATTTGAAGATCTTCCCTGACCCTTAGTAGGCCGAATGTAATCACATGGAGCCGGTGGTGGGAGGAATTTGCTGAAGGGAATAGCAGAGTCCATAGGAAGCTGGGAGTCAGAGCAGCTAGAGCAGGAAGGAAGAGAAGATGCACCCAAGGAGGCAGCTAGGTTTGTGAGTGTTTATTTGTGGAAAGGCTAAATCGCATTGGCACTACATCTGGACATTATGATTCTCTAAATGGAATCAAAGATCATATTAGTCTTT
This sequence comes from Pseudochirops cupreus, assembly GCA_028627135.1. Classification (NCBI taxonomy): domain Eukaryota; kingdom Metazoa; phylum Chordata; class Mammalia; order Diprotodontia; family Pseudocheiridae; genus Pseudochirops; species Pseudochirops cupreus. Next base: position 243,110,266 of record CM053582.1, read on the forward strand.
TTGGTCATGGCATAATATTGATTAATATTGAGCTTGCAACTCAATGAATTCATAGTAAAGACCTGGCAGATCTTTTTTTTTTTTAATACAAACTGCCATCTAGACCATTTTGTACTTATGAGGTATTTGTGTTGTTCAGTCATTTCAGTCATGTCTGGCTCTTCATGAACCCATATGGGGTTTTCTTGGCAAAGATATGTTTTCTTGGCAAAGTAGGTTACTATTTCCTTTTCCAGCTCATTTTATAGATGGGGAACTGAGGCAAACAGGGTTAAGTGGCTTGCCCAGGGTCACACAGCTATTGTCTTAGGCTGGATTTGAACCAACTCTATGGCCAGTGCTCTATCCCCTGTGCTACCTAGGTGCCCCCAAGAAGCCTGCAGGTGCTGAGAAAGAACTGGAGGCCAGATTTGAATATCCTGAACCCAGTCATAGCTTTCTATCTACTATGTTATACAACTGCCCTTAACTTAAGTATAAGGTCTTACAATGCTGAGCCTTAATTTCCTAATCTGTAAAACAAATGAGTTAGACTAGAAGACCTCTTTGGTCCTTTCCATCCTTAAGCCTATGATTGTATGATTTATCTCTACTAAATTTCATCTTTTTCAATTTGGTTCAATGTTGTAGACGATCAACATAGTCTTATATAGCCACCCCTCCCAGTTTTTTGTCACCTACAAATTTGACAAGCATGTCATCTATTCCTGTATCCATATCACTAATAAAAATGATAAATAATACAGAGCAAGGACAAATCCCTCTGACACATTTCTAGAGCAGAGGTTTCCAAACTTTTTTCAATCATTTACTCTTATCTGTAAGAAACCTTTGAGCATGCATCCCCATTATATGTACATTTTATCACTTATAAATGATATGCTAATACCAGTGTACTAATTAATAATTTTGTATGTTATAAAGCTTGCATAAAAATAAAAATTAAAAAGGATAAGATAGAAATTAAATAATATTTTATCCTGAAGGTGATAGGGAACCACTGGAGTGTGTTGAGTAGGAGAGTGAACTATTCAGATCACATTCAGATCTATGCTTTAGGAATATCTGTTTTATAGCTTGTGGAGGCTGAATTTGAATAGAAAGAGACCAAATAAGAAGCTACTGTAAAAATCATAAAGAACATGGACCTAAAAAGGAGATATGAGAAGATACTCCCAACCCATCCCTGTACAGAGGTAGGAGGTCCAAAAGCATTGTATATAAGAGATAGTTTTAGACTTTTTCAATGTATTGATCAATTATGCTGATTTTTCCTTATTATTAAATTTTGTCTTTTGAAAATAATATTTATTATATGGGTTGGCTGTCTCTGAAATGAAATGTGAGATATGGGAAAACTATGTTGGTATAAAAATGTATCAATAAAATTGTTTTTAAAACAAACAAAAAGAAATTAGTGCATTAGTCCAGGATGTCATATGACAATGATGAACATTCATTAAATGCCTTCCTTCTATGTGCCAGGTACAATGCTAAGTACAGGAGAAAAAGACCATCCCTGCCCTCAAGGAACTTACAATCTCACTGGGGGAAGACAATGTAGAAAAGGAACCTCAAACAGTGGGGGAGGGTAACAGTGATAAAAGGTACCTGTGTAAGGAGGCATGATGAAGATGATGATAGAGTGGAAACCAAGCAGAGCAGCTGATGGCAGAAGAAGAAATGGCTATGATGTGGAGTCCTCTATAAAGGCAGGCTCTGAAAGGAGTTTTCTGCTCTATTCTCCTGCTCTCCAATCAGAGAGGTACTGCAGGTACTGATGAGGCATCAGTAGCTAAGCTGAAGCATCTCTCCTATGATGAGATTCCAGGTGAGTGGTGATTAGAACCTAAACTAGAGTGGTGGTTGCATGAGAATAAGGAAAGGGATGCCTGTGGGAGAAATTTTGTGATGTAGAAATGAGATTGGAATATGTTAGATCTGAGAGAGGGAATTATCAGTGATGACCTACAATTATAAACCTGGGTGACCAGACAGAAAGTGGGGTCCTAAACAGAAAAAAAGTTTAGGGGAAGGCTAGGTGGCAACTGACCCTGGAGTCAGGAGGACCTGAGTTCAAATCTGTCCTCAGACACTTGGGCAAGTCACTTAACCCAAATTGTCTTGCCTTCCTCCTTCCAAAAAAAAGTTTAGAAGAGGGGTAAGTTGGGGGTGGGGGGTAAAATAACTTCATTAAATCAACAGTCTTGTATTGAAGTATGCTTGGGCAAGCCCCAAACCACTCCCAAAAGCTAGTAGCTAAAATTTTAGCCTGTGCATTTACGCCTCAGAAATGGCAAAAACAACATATCAGGGATTGATCTATTGTTCTTTTAATTATCTAGATTTAACCAAGTGATGGATAAAATGACAGTAATGCAGATTAAACTGAAAAGTGTGCTATGCATATTTTTTTCCTCAAAGAATTAGTTGTTAAATATTTATCAGTACACCCCTGTCTACGATATAGAAGGCAATTGATATCAGATTATCCTGTGACTCACCAGGTCCTACCACAAGGTGGGGTCAGGGAGACCACTGTTAACGATGAGTAGAGAAAGAGACAGACAGAGAGAAGTAGACAGAGACAGAAACAGAGAGGGAGGGAGACAAGGTGAAAGCAGGAAGAGAGAAGAAGGGAAAGAGAGAAATTGAGAGGTTTTGACTTTTGGGACCCTGGTTACACTTAGATTATAACCATTTTAAGGAGGTAGTGCCCATTGCAGTCACAGGTCAGTAGTGAAAGAGAAGGAAATCAGTTATTAATGATGGGTAAAAGTGGTGCATCCTTGTGCTTGAAACAAACCAATAAATTATTATCATGCCAAAGGCAGTGCGACCCATCTTCCCACCCTCCGGTTGGTTTGATCCTATTCTTTGGCGCTATGTCATGGTCCTCTGAAGATACACAGCCAAAACATTTTTTTAACACCATTATCCTAGAAACCTTCTGAATTGGCATCAAAGTGCAAAACACTATTCTTTTGGCCTGGCCATTTAACCAGTTCTGAATTTGCCTAACCTTAATAATACTTAGCTCTTTATTCCTCTATCTTGTCCAAGAAAGATATTATGAGAGTCTCGTCAAATGCTTTGCTGAAATCTAGATGAATTAAATCTACAGAATGCTCTTACCCAACCAATCTAGTAACCCTGTCAAAAAAAGAAATTAGTTTAGCCTGGCATGAGCTGTTCTTGATGAAGCCATGCTAGTTCTTTTTTTTTTTCTAAGAGGGTTGTCAGACAGAAGCTCTCTCTTCCTCTTTTTTATTGTGCTTATTTTTAATATTCTTCTATTTTTAAATTTTGAGTTAATAATTTTCTCCCTTCCTCCCAAGCCCTCCCACAAACACTGAGACAACAAGCAATATATCAGTTATAAATGTGAAATCATGCAAAACATATTTCCATATTAGTCACATTTTAAAACAAAGCAAGGAAAATAAAGTGAGAAAATTATACTTCTTTTTGCAATCAGAGTTTATCGATTTTCTCTCTGGAGGTAGATAGCATTTTTTTTTCATTATGAGTCCTTTGGAATTTTCTTGAATGATTGTATTGATCAAAATATCCAAGTCTTTCCCACATTGATCATCACTACAACATTGCTATTACTGTACATCGTAATATCCCAGTTCTTCTCACTTCACTTTGCATCAGTTCATATAGGTCTTACCATGATTTTTTTCTGAAACTACCGCTCTCATCATTTCTTATAGCACAGTAGTACCCCATCACAATCATATACCACAACTTTTTCAGTCATTTTCCAATTGATGAGCATCTCCTCAATTTCCTATTCTTTGCCACAACACAAAGAGCTGCAATGAATATTTTTGTAATGTAGGTCCTTTCCCTATTTTTATGATCCCTTTGGGAAACAGACCTAGAAGTAGTATTGCTGGATCAAAGGGTTTGTGCAGTTTTATAGCCCTTTGGGTATAGTTCCAAACTGCTCTCCAGAATGTTTGGATCAGTTCACAACTCCACTAACAGTTCATTACTATACCTATTTTTTCTTATCCCTTCTTCCAGTATTTATCATTCCTGATAGGTATGAGATGGTTCATCAGAGTTGTTTTAATTTGCATTACTCTAACCCATACTGATTTAGAGCAATTTTTATATGAGTATAGATAGTTTTGATTTCTTCTGAAAACTATTTATATCCTTTGGCCATTTATCACTTGGGGAATTACTCTTACTTTTATAAATTGAATAAATTATAAATTTGGAACCTTTTTAGTAAAATGTAGTTTTCTTGGTTATCTCTTTTAATTAGATCTGTGTTTGCTTTTGCTTTGTCTGATTTCATGATTATTACCCTTGCTTTTGTTACTTAGGTTGAAGCATAATGGATTCTGCTCCAGCCCCTTGTGCCTTTACTCCATGTGTGTGTCTCTACTTCAAGTTTCTTGAAAACAATGTATTGTAGGATTCTAGGGTTTTTTTTTTCTAGTTTTTAATCCACCATGCTACCTGCTTCCATTTTATGGATGAGTTCATCCCCTTCACATTCACAGTTATGATTACTATGTATTTCCCTCCATCCTACTTTTTTCCCCTCTGTCTCTCTCTTTCTTTCTCTGTCTGTCTGTCTGTGTCTGTCTGTCTGTGTCTGTCTGTCTGTCTCTCTCTCCTCAAATGTTTCGCTTCTGACCATGGCCTCCCCCAATCCACACTCCTTTTTATCAGTCCCTGCCTTTTCTTATCCCCCACCCTCCTACTTTCCTGTAGGGTAAAATATTTCTATACCCAACTGAGTGTGTATGGTATTCCCTTTTTGAGCCAATTTTGATTAGAGTAAGGTTCCAGCCCATAATACCACATCTTTGCCTCCACTATAAAAGCTCTTCCTCACCTCTTTTAGGTGAGATAATTTACCCCATTCTACTTTTCCCTTTCCTCTTCTCCCAGTACATCCCTCTTTCTCACCCCTTAATTCTATTTTTAGATATCATCCCATCATAGTCAATTTACACCTGGGATCTCTATCTCTGTGTACTCCTTCTAATTGTCCTAATAATGATAAAGTTCTTAGGAGTTACAAGTATCATTTTCCTTGGCAGGAGTGTAAACAGTTTAACTTTATTGAATCCCTTATTATTTTTCTTTCCCATTTACCTTTTTATGCTTTTCTTGAATCTTTCTTTTGAAAACCAAATTTTCTATTCAGCTCTGGTCTTTTCATCAGGAATGCTTGAAAGTCCTCTATGTCATTAAATATCCATTTTCCCCCTAATGGTTTACACTTAGTTTTGCTGGGTAGGTGATTCTTGGTTGTAATACTAGCTCCTGCCAACTGAAATAGCATATTTTGAGCCCTCTGCTCCTTTAACATAAAAGATGCTTAATTTTATGTCATTCTAACTGTAGCTCCACAATATTTGGGTTTTTCTGGATGCTTGCAATATTTTCTCCTTAACCTGGGAGCTCTGGAATTTGGCTATAATATTCCTGGGAGTTATCATTTTGGAATCTCAGGAGGTGATTGGTGGATTCTTTCAATTCCTACTTTACCTTCTGGTTCTAGAATATTGGGATAGTTTTCCTTGATAATTTCTTGAAATATGATGTACAGGCTCTTTTTCTGATCATGGCTTTCAGATAGTCCATCAATTTTTAAATGATCTCTCCTCAACCTACTTTCTAGGTCAGTTGTTTTTCCCAATGAGATATTTCACATTTTCTCCTATTTTTTCATTATTTTTCCTTTTTTCTTCACATCTCATGGAGCCACTAGCTTCTACTTACTCAGTTCTAATTTTCAGTGAGCTTTCCTATCTCCTTTTCCATTTGGCAAATTCAGCTTTTAAAGAGCTCTTTTCTTCAGTGGATTTTTATGCCTCTTTTACCATTTGGCCAATTCTGTTTTTTAAGGTGTTATTTTCTTCAGTATTTTTTGTGCCTCCTTTACCAAATTGTTGACTCTCTTTTAATAATTTTCTTGTGTCACTATCATTTCTTTTCCCAATTTTTCCTTTGCCTCTCTAATTTTATTTTTAAAATCCTTTTTCAGCTCTTCTAGGAATTCTTTTTTTTTCTTTTTCTAAGGTATGGATTTTTTTAAAATTCATATATTTATTTTCTTGTTTTACATCATTCATTTCCATGAGATTTTGAGTTACAAATTTTCTCCCTATCTTTCCCCCACCCACCACCCCAAAACAGCCATTCCACTGTATAACCCCTCCCCCAATCTTCTCTCCCAGTCTTCCCCCATCGCCCCTCTGACTTTCCCCTAGGGCAAGATGGATCTCCCTACCCCAGTGCCTGTATATCGTAATTCCCAGTTTCATTTGGTTAATAATAATTCTATATACATATGTATTTTTAACATTTGATTATAGAACTTTAAATTCTAGATTCTTTCCCTTCCTCCCTCATCACTCATCCCCACTGGAAAGACAAGCAATTCAATACAGGCTGTACATGTGTAGTTACACAGAACATCTCCACAATGGACATATTGTGAGAGACTGATTATATGTCCCTCCTTCCTATCCTGCCCTCTCCTTGTTCTATTCTCTACCCTGGCCCTGTCCCTTTACAGATGTGTGGGCTTCCAGCAACCCTCCACCCCACCCTGCCCTCCCCTTCATCACCCCTCCTCTCATCTCCATCCCTGCTATGCTCCTGTGTGGCAAGATACTGAATTTAGAGTTTATTTCATTCCTTCCCTAAGCCAGATTCAATGAGAGTAAGGTTAAACCTTTCCCTTTTGCCTTCCTGTTCTTCCCCTCCATTGTAACAGTTATCCCTTGCCTCTTCTATATGAGATGATTAATCCCATTCTGTCTCTCCCTGTCTCCTCTCATTCTATTCTTCTCCCACCTCAGAATTTCACCTTTTAAAGTATCATCTCTTCCTATTCAATTGATCCTCTGCCCTCTATGTACACATATATACACGTACTCAGATATGTGTTCATATGCATATATATATATATATATACCCTCCAATACAGACATATATGGATGTATGTATAGGTTTATATACATTTGTATTCCCTTCACTTATCCTCATCCTGAGAAAAGTTTCATAAGTTACAATTATTGTTTTTCCATGTTGGCATGTAAATAGTTCAACTTGGTTAAGTTCCTTATGATTTCTTTTCCATGTTTACCTTCTCATGCTTCTTGTATTTGAGTGTCAAATTTTCTTTTCAGTTCTGTTTTTTTTCAGCAAGAATGCTTGAAAGTCCTCCACCTCATTGAATGACCATATTTTCTCCCTGGAACATTATACTCAATTTTGCTGGGTAGGTGATTCTTGGTTTTAATCCTAGCTCCCTTGATCTCCAGAATATCATATTCCAG
>CM053582.1:243118084-243128954 GCA_028627135.1 Pseudochirops cupreus
TTCAGTCAGGTTGTTGACTCTCTTTTCATGATTTTCTTGAATCATTCTCATTTCTCTTCCCAATTTTTCCTCCACTTCTCTTATTTGGTTTTCAAAATCCTTCTTAAGCTGATCTATGGCTTGTAAAAAGTCTACATTTTTCTTGGAAGCGTTTGGTGTTGGAGTTCTGACTGTGTTGTCTTCATCTCATTCCATGCTATGATCTTTTTTGTCCCCAAAAAAGGATTCTAAAGTTGGATTGCTATTCTTCCTTTGCTTCCTTTGCCTGTTCATGTTGCCACTCAATTACTTCACTTTTTAGCTCTGTGGAACTCTGCTTCCAGAGGGGAAAGCTCTGTCCTGAATCGCTGGGGTATTCACAGCTGCCGGAGCTATTACGAGGCTGCTGCATCCCCCATCAGCTTTGGTTCACTGAAAACGCACCTCAGGACCACCACCCAAGATCATGATCCTGATCCAGCCAGGTTAAGGAAAGAGCACTTAGCCCCTGAATGATCACTTGGCCCCCCTGCAATCTGCAGGCCAGAAGCTTCTGAAGCAGCCATGTGGAGGTGGCTGCACTGCTTCTGCTGCTTCCTTGCCCTGGAGGAAGTTCAGCCAGACCCTCTCCCCTGAGTTTAGCTGAGTTCTACTAATCTTTCACTTAGTCCTTATTTCTTATGGCTTGATAAGTCTCGAAATCACCACTGCTGCCGCTGATCCACTCCCCTGAAGGCTCCAGCTGTAGCTTGTCCTGGCTGCCCCTGGGCCAAGCCGTGGTTTCTGGCCCAGCTGGTTTTGGCTCCCAGCTTGCTGTGATGAGCCCTTCCTGTCCCACCTGCAGAGCTGACTTCAGTGGGAGATGTGTTTTTCTGTACTTTTGTGAGTTCTCAAGCCCTACAATTTTTTAGAGTCATATTTTATGGGTATTTGAGGTGGCTATGTGAGAGCTGCAGAGTTCTCCTGCTTCTACACTGCCATCTTGGCTCTGCCCCTAAAGAAGACCCTAGGAATTCTTTTAAGCCTAGAAACAGTTCACATTTTTTCTTTTACATGTAGTTCTTTTGACATTATTGTCTTTTTCTGAGTTTGTGTCTTGGTCTTCCTTTTCACCATAGTAACTTTCTATGGTCAGGTTCTTTTTTGTTATTGTTTGTTCATTTTCTAGCCTATTTCTTTACTTTTTACTTTATGTTAAAGTTTCTCTCTGGTCCAAGGGTGAGAAAACACTGCTTCAATCTTCATGTTTTCCATGCTGCTGGTTTTAGAGCTTAGGGTCCATAAATACTCTTCTAAAATGGTATGATCTAAAAAAAAGGTGTGGTCACTGCTCTTTTTGCTTTTGTTCTGGTCTGTGAGTGATGACAAACACTTCTTTCTGTCCTAGAACTGTGACTAGTGATGTTGTTCCTGCTAGTGCTCTACGTCACCCTGTACTGCAGCCTTCAACTGAATGTGGACAACCCAACAGAGTCCTGCTCCCAGTGCCTCCAAAATATCCCCTGTGATCTCATTCTGACCCATTGTCTAATCCCCTTACTGTGTGTGGGCTAAGAGTTTCAGAAGCTGCTGCCACCAATTTAGTTTCCCCCCCAGACCTGCTGCTGGTTTGCTGGGCACAGCCTGCACTGAACTGCACTCTACTCTTACTCCAGTGAAACAGACTTTTCCTGTTGACTTTTTAAGTTGTCTAGGGATGGAAATTGTTTCACCCTCTTCTTTTGTAGGTTCTACATCTCCAGAATTCATTTTGAGGCATTGTGTTAGCATTGTTTGGAGGGGAATTTGGGAGAGCTCAGGCAATTCTCTGCCTTTGTGCCTTAGCTTCACCACTCTAACTTTATTTTTTTTTAATTATTTTATTTTCAGATCCAGCTTTGATCTCTTTCACCTTCCCCTTGCTCTTGTAGAAAAACAACAACAAGAAATCCATTACAAACATGAATAGTCAAGTAAAACAAATTCCTGCAATAGTCATTTCTAAAAATAATAAGAATTATTATTAATGTTGTTGTAGTTGTTTTTAGCCTCAATCTGCGGTCTGAGTCTATCACCTCTCTATCTCAACAGGACATATGCTAGCTCTCTATGACCACATCTTTCTTTTCTAGGCATTTGCAAATTTAACTCAATCCAATTCAACATTTAACTACCTACCATGTGCAAGGCACTGTAGGTACTCAGGATATAGAAACACGAATGAAATATTTCTTGTACTCAAGAAGTGTACATTCACCTGGGGAGGAAGGAGGATGCAACATGTATACAGATGATTCAATGCAAGGTAATCTGAAGAGTGAGAGAACATGGAAAACTGGAATGATCAGGTAAAACTTCATAGAGAAATTGTCAGGCATTTAAGAAGAGCTGCAAGTGCAAATAAACATTTTTAGATGAGGAAAGTTTGCCCTCCAGACATGAGAGATGGCTTATGTGAATAAATGGATGTGGGCTATGAAACATTGAGTTCTTGGAATAGCTATTAGTTAAGTTTAGCTGGAGGATAGGGCTCACGAAGGAAGTAATATATGATAAGGTTGGAAAGGTAAAGTATTTTGTATTTTTTCCTTAATCAGGGATTTTGAATGAGGAGGTCTATGGATAGATCTGCAGGATTTGTGAACCCAAATTGGGAGAAAAATTAATCTTTATTTTTACTAGCTTCTAACTAAAATATAGGATTTTTTACAATTATCAATGAAAACAGCAAACCTAATTCTGAGAAGTGATACATAGGGTTCCCCAGACTAACACAGGCATCTCTGATACAGAAATTTCAATAACCCTATTTTAGTGACAGTTCTGCTGATATTTTTTACTAGGAGAGTGCCATATTGAAACTTCTACATGAGGAAGATTGTTTTGATAGCTGTGAAAGTTAATGGGTAAAGGAAAGACTAGAACCAGAAAGAAAATTAGAGGGCTTTAATAATATATTGAGTGTTTAAATTAGTTATAGAAGTGAAAGAAGAGAGGCAGGAAGATAGAAGAACAAGAAATTATGATCAAAAACAGAAATATCAACATGAAAGATTTTAGAGGCATCACAATTTTGAGTAATAGTGAGATCTAAGTTCTGTGCAGCTAAGGTGGAGAGAATATATAGTTTGTGAGAATTAAGGAAATCAATGAACTGTAGGCCAGAGTATTTATATATATATATATTTCCTCATGGTGCAAATATGTAGTTGGGGAGGGTAGCAGCATGGGCTTTATTGACAGTGCTTCATCATATTTTCCTAGGATGTGAATACCTGAGAATTGATGTGATTGCTGAGCTGCTGAGGAAACATCACATGTACACTGAAGTTCCTAAATATGAGATCGTTGTTGGGGTGAACAGGATTATACACCAGATACTGAAATATTTGAGAATGGAAGAAAAGTGCTCTGCACACCAGTAGGAAGGGTGTAACAGAGTTCATTTCAAAGGAAGAGAGGTTACAAAAATATGGTAGCAGTGTGAAGCCGGTTTAGGCAGCAAAGTAGATAGAGCACAGGACTTGGAGGCAATAAGACCTGAGTTCAAATGTTGCCTTAGACACTTACTACCTGTGTGACCTTGGACAAGCCATTTAATATTTCTCATTCTCCTTTGTTTCTTCATTTGTAAAATGGAGATGATGATAAAGAAGCACCTACTTTACAGGGTTGTGAGGATCACATGAAGTAATGTGGAAAGTACTTTGTAAATCTAAAAAGATCATATAAATGCTGGCTGTTAATATCATTATGCTGAAGTGGCAGATTAGGTTATGAATATCCCAACTCCTCCTCTGGGTCAGTGTCAGGGGGCATAAGAAAAGAGCAACATGAAGGGAGAAGACGGGCTCATGTTCTGACTTTGCCACTTACTACCTATGTTATATTGTGGGCAAGTCACTTCCCCACTCTGCTCCTCAGTTTCCTCATTTGTAAAATTAGAAAGCTGTACTAGGATGACCTTGAAGATCTCTCCCAACTCTTAATCTTTGATATATGACCCTTTAATGATACATTTCAGATTTCCCCCCCAAATTTGAAGTCAAACTTACTGACATAATTTATAGGTCCTTTTTCCTTCTTTTCCCTTCCCTTTCCTTCCCTTCCCTTCCCTTCCCTTCCCTTCCTTCCTTCCTTTATTTTTTCTTTTTCTTTCTTTCTTTCCTTCTTTCTCCCCTCTTCTTCCTTCTTGTCCTTCCTTGCATCCTTCTTTTCCTCTCTCTGCTTCTTTCTTGTCTTTCATTTCTTTCTTTTTTCTTCCCTCCTTCTTCACTTCTTTCTTCTTCCCTTCCATCTTTCCTTCCCTTTCTCCTTCCTTTCTTCCTTTCCTCCTTTGCTCTTTCCTTCCTTCTTTCCTTCTCTCCATTAATTTCTTCTTTTCTTTTTAGAAATCAAGACATTTGCCTTCTCCTAGTCCTATAATACCTTTCCCATTTTATCTTTCATATATCATTGACAGCAGCTCAGCAATCACATCAATTCTCAGGTATTCACATCCTAGGAAAATATGATGAAGCACTGTCAATAAAGCCCATGCTGCTACCCTCCCCAACTACATATTTGCACCATGAGGAAAGAACTAATTGGACACCTAGTTCAATCTGCTGCCTAAGGAAACTGAGGTGAGGGAGGTTGAATGACCAGTTAAAGACAACACAGGGTTGGGGTGGCTAGGTGGCACAGTGAATAGAGCACTGGCCCTGGAGTCAGGAGGACCTGAGTTCAAACCCAGCCTAAGACACTTAACACAAAAACTAACTGTGTGATCTTGGGCAAGTCACTTAGCCCCAATTGCCCTACCTTTCCCCTTCCAAAAAGCAAAAAAAATAAAATAAAATAAACAAAGACAACACAGGTAGTTTGTATCAGAGGTGGAATTTGAAGCCAAGTCCTCTGATTGCAGAGCTAGTGCTTTTTTCATTGTGGATTGATTTTGAAATCATTAGATCAAAAATAGTTGAAGGAAACAATAACTGAATGAATTCTGGAAGGGCAAGACATGAGAGTAGAAAGTAGTATTAGGAATTCAGGTTTGTTTAGTCATTTTAATTTTTCAGAATGTTTTTATGACTATGACCTTATTTGAACTTTATAATACCTTTGTAAGGTAGGCTTTTCATGAATAATTACATCCATTTTACAGCTGAGGAAATAGAGGCCCAATAAGAGAAATGAAATGCCTGAGATCATACAACCAATTGGAAGCATGGCAAGAGTTAGAACTCAGCTCTTCTGACTTCTTGCTCCCAAACAGAAAGAATGATTGTCTTTTTTAAAGACTTGGTAGATGTTTAGCTTCATTTCAGTCATCCTTTTGTTAATATTAATGTAGTGTTTATATATATATATATATGTATATATATATATATATATACATATATATGTATATATATATATGTATGTAAGTATGTTTGTATATTTCTCCTGCTTCTACTTACCTTACTTTTCATCAGTTCATATAAGTTTTCCCTTCTCTACATTCTTCATTGCATTGCTTCTTCCATTGCAATAACATTCCATAACATTCATATACTACAATTTCTCAAACCATTTCCTCATTGATGGGCTCCCATATTGATTTCAATTTTTTTTGGAGGGAGGAGGAACATAAAAAGAATTGTTCTGAATAGTTTGTCATATGTGGAGTCTTTCTGTCTTTGGCTAGTTTCCAAGGAGATCTATGTTCCTTCAATTTGTATTTTTAATATATATTTGTGTCATGCTCATTTCTGGACACTTTTCTGGGATGAAACTATACTTTTAACTTCCCAGGCAGCAGCTGAGTTTCAAATCTGAATTTTCCAGGGCGCACTTTTCAGAGGCTTCAGCAGTCACTGAAGTGACTGGCTGCATCTTCCTTGTGCCGGATGCAGAAGGTGGCTGCAGATGGTGTTGTCTTGGGATATCCTTGGAAAGAATGCATCCCACCAATCCCGGGCTCCCCTAACCCAGCCTTAACCATGGAAATCCTGGCTCTCATCCAAGACTCTGGCCTTCCCATATGAGGTCCAGCATGGGATGAGATCCAAACTCCTTAGGAGACTGTCTGGCAACCTGCTCTCCACAGCGTGCTAGTTCCCTCCCTCCCCCACCACAGTCCTCCAAAGCCAGCCAGGTCTCTAGAAAGGGCTTTCTCTGTGAAGGAAGCTTGTCATTACTAAAGCCCCAGGGGCTCTGAGCCTTCAGGACAAGCTAAAAGGACAATCCTGTCTCTTATGAATGCTGCTAAGCCAGGCTTCCACTGTGCTGGGCAAGTCAGGAAACTGGGATGCTAGTCATAGCTCTGGCACCAACTAGTGATGTGACCCTGGGTTTCATTTTTCTCTTTTGTAAAAATGTAAAGGCTAGACTAGATGATTTCTCAAAGTCCTCTCTCGCTCAAAAATTCTATTAACCTAACTAACTGAAATGGTCAATTCACCTAAATTGTTTGTGTATCCTTTACTTTTTTGTAGAAAAAAAAATGAAACACAAGAAAATAGTGTGTTATCAAGGACTTTGTCACAAACAGAACTGCATGTGTTTTCTGGTACTCATTAAAGACTCAGACATATTTTCTACAACTTCTCCACTTTCATCTTCACCTTCAAGGTTGAATTATGATCACTGATCTTCAGGATCTCTAATTACCTCAGAAAAATTAAATTATACTCACTGGACTACATTGACCTCAACCTGCTAGGTCAGAAAAAATAAGGTGGTCATTCAAGAAAGGGTTTCAGGTAAAAAAAAAAAAAAGAAGTTGAAAAAGGAGGGGTTTAGTCCTTGATGGCCCAGGAAATTTAATTCATCACTATGACCTGGTTTTTTAGGCATTCTAATTATTCAAGGTGAGACTAATCATGGGCACTGAAAATCTTGCTTGCCTGAATGAACATTGGGTTGACAGTGGAGCACATGAATAGTGGGGGGAAAAAGAATGACAGCCTCAGAAATGGACTTTTTTGACCTAGAATTCATGTAATATAAACTTAAGAAAATAGGATCATAGATTTAGATCTGGAAGGAACCTCAGAAGTCTTCAAATTGAATCCCATTATTTTAAAAATAAGGAAACAGAAACCCACAGAGGTGAAATATGTGACTCAAACCCATGTAAGTAATGATAAGATTTGAGCCTAAGTCCATTTAATTCAAAATCTAGAACTCTTTCCATGAATGATAGAACTAGAGGAGACCTTAGCAATCAAGCTCCATTTTACAGATGAGGAAACTGAGGTTCAAGGAAGTTAAATGTTTGTCCACAGTTACACAGCTAGAGAATTTGGGACTGAAAAGAGCCTTACAGGTCATCTTGCCCAACTCACTTTTTCTATGCATAAGGAAACTTTGCCCAAAATCATATAGTCAGTAAGTAGTAAAGTCAAAATTTGAACACAGCTCCTCTGACAATATATTCAGTACTCTTATTACTACAATTTCATTAGCATAAATTATGAATCAGTTTGTGCTTTTTCTATGTCAGTGATTCTCAACCTTCCTAATGCCATGACCCTTTAATACAGTTCCTTATGTTGTGGTGACCCCCAACCATAAAATTATTCTTGTTGCTACTTCATAACTGTAATTTTGCTACTGTTATGAATCTATCTGATATGCAGGATGTATTTTCATTGTTACAAATTGAACATAACCCACAGGTTGAGAACCGCTGTTCTAAATGGTCCTAACTAAAACTCTATTCCCCTACCTGGGGTATAGTATTGACTTAAATCTTCAAGGAGTCTATGTAGGTATTCCCTTCAGTGGTGCAGATCATAAGCCTTCCATACCTCGTCCTGGGTGATTCTTGCTCATGTCATTCTGCAAATCCATAGGGACATGTTGTGAGGATCACATTAAAGGGCAGATTTACTGTGAAAAGTGTGAGACGTCAAACCAATCTAGGTACTCTACCTAGGGATGGACTATAGTCAGAAATTTATTGAGCAGCTTCAGCATGGTAGACATTATCCAAGTGATAACTGAAGCCTTGATCTTGTTAAAGGTACAGCTAAATGGCCCAGTGGCTAGAGATCAAGGCTTACATTCAGGAAGACCTGAGTTCAAATCTAGCCTCAGACATTTACTAGTTGTATGACCCTGAGAAAATTACTTAAGCTATGTCTACTTCAGTTTCTTCACCACTGAAACGGGGTCATAACAGCACTTACCTCTCAGGGTTATGGTGAGCATCAAATGGGATATTATTTGTATAATGCCTAGTATATGGCAGGTACTTAATAATTAGGTACTTAAATTTGGTGATTTTCAGTTTTCTCATCTGTAAAATGGTGATGATCATGCCTGCCTCAGGTACCAAACTTCCTTACCCAAGGCATCTAAGTGGTGCAATGGATAGAGTATTGGGCTTAGCATCAGGAAGACCTGAGTTCAAATATAACCTTGCTTGTGATGCTGGATAAGTGATTCAACCTCTGTCTGCCTCTATTTCCTAAAATGGAGGTTGTAACAGCACCTATCTTGCAGGGTTGTTGTGGGGATCACAAGATGACATTTGTAGAAAGTTCTTAGCAGGGCACCTGGCACATAGTAGCTACCATGTAAATACTTATTCCTTTCCCTAAAGATGTGAAAGTGCTCAGAAGATATCAAAGCACTATATACATGTAAGAAAATCTCTTGGGCCCCTTTCATTGCAAATCCTATGCCCCCCTGCTTGTTCTATCATGATTATTTCTGGAGATGTTGGTGGTGTATAAAAGAGGCTGTCAGAACCCCACCACTCAAATTCAGGTAATTTTCCTTACCAGCAATTCCTACTGCTTGACCATGGCAGAGAAGAGAAGCAACCTTTTTGGCAGCCTTGCCTCCTCATTCCTGTCTGAACCGTTCACTCACTTAGCTTGAAGCAGGGAGGCATCAGAGGCTTAAGAAGGGAAGTGAAGCTGCTGGCTAGAGGGCAAAAACAATGTCATGCCCTTCTGTCCGTGGTGGCCTAGGAGGAGGAAATGGGGAGAAATGGCCCTCTTTCAGAACTTCTTTGACAAAGCAGGTTGGATTGCATAATTTCTAAGACCCCTGCCCTTCGAGACGTGACATTTAGTCTGTAAATGAGCCTAAGCTTACCCCACAGATTCACATCAATCTGGGATGGGCATCGGAGGCAGGAGAAGGTAGAGGGAATGGTTTCGCCCTGTCTATCGCCCGCAGACAGTGGCCTACCTGTGTGTTCATGTTCCTTTCCTTCTAATCTCCTACCAGCCCACAGCCCAGAGGCTGGGGGCTGTCACTACAGGGGAGACAGAGGGGCCGACCCAGCGCAGAACTTCATGCGGGGAATCTACCAGATGTAGTTTTTCACACAGTTCCTCATTCGGAAACAGAAGGAGATCAATACAATTACCATCTTGGCCAACTGTGATAAATAATAACATGCCAGAAAGAAAACCTGAGGTTTCCTGGAGAGGGGGGAGAAGGTTATTGAGACAAGAAAAAGAAATTCAGGAAATCATGGATGCAGAAAGGCCAAGGGGGCTCTGGAACTCTGGGCTTCAGTCCACAGTGAGATCGTCTCTGTGGTCGTCATCATCATTAATGGGGATTTATCGAACCCCTGGAGGGGCATGTCCTTAGTAAACAGATCAGGCCCTCATGTTTAGCAGTCTGTTGCCTTCATTATTAACTCGAATGGCCAGGGGACTGCAATCCCAAACTCCTATGTAAGTAAGCATTACAGAGGCAAGAGGAAGGGGATGATGTAGGTCTTTCTTTTATGAAGTTCAGAATGTATTGATCTCTTTCCTCCTCAAGAAATTCTTGCAAGCTACTTGGGAATCTAAGAAAAGCCCCTCCCTTTGTAGAAATGAAAAGTGGAGAAGATACGTTACCTGGAGTGACTGAGTGTCTTGCTCAAGGTTAACTGCCTGGGAATCAGTCATTTTGTAAATTCACAAACTTCTATTGACTAGCTGTTATCTGTTCTGCACTGTGTTAAGCCCTTTGAAGTATACAAAGAAATATAAGAAGTGGTTGCCACCTTCTTAGGAGCTTACAATCAAGTTGAAGGGACACAACTAACACACACAAACGCACACAAAGAGAAATGCATACACACATATATATGCATGTATATATGTATACATGCATACGTATATGGGCATGTGTATATATAGTTAATGATCTAAAACTGCAAGAGGCTGGAATGGAAATGATGCAGTATCTTGGAAAAGAAGTTAGATGTGTCATCAGAGGAGCACGGTCAGAGATTCAAGTTTGTCCATTAACTATCCCCGTGATGGTGGGCAGTCATGGCTTCTTCATCTATAAAACAAGGTGGTTGGCCCGGCTGAGCTCTAAGTTGCCTTCTAGATCTACAGCTGTGATCCTTAAATGGGACTGTTTGTTAGAAAAGGTGACAATAGAAATGATCATTTACCTCGTTGTTGTGTAGTCTTTTCAATTACATCCAACACTTTGTGACCCCATTTGGGATCTTCTTAGCAAAGACACTGGAGTGGTTTGCCATTTCCTCTTCCAGCTCTTTTTACATATGAGGAAACTGAGACAAAAAAAGTTAAATGACTTGTCCAGGGCCACACAGCTAATAAGTGATTGAGGCCAGATTTGAACTCAGAAAGTCATTGAGTTTTCTTGACTAAAGGGCTGGAGCTCTAGCCACTCTGCCACCTAGACTTCAGTTCTAGTGAAGCAGCTGTTGTTGGTAACTCTTTTAGGCTGGCTTGATGATGCAATCAACTCAGGATGATCCAAAATTCTATAGATTATCTAATAAAATCTTTTGATTATCTGAGGAAAATTCTCTAATTCCAGACTAGTTTTCTTCTGTCACCCATCATACATCTGGACCACTGTCCAATCGGATAAAACCCTAGCTACCCAAATTCATTTCATTTCAATGAAAAAACATTTATTATGCATCTATTATCTATAGAGTTATAAAAAAAAA
>CM053582.1:243134601-243157146 GCA_028627135.1 Pseudochirops cupreus
TTTGTTTGTTTTTGACCATTTAATTATTATGATCTTTTCATTGCTGATGGAAAAGGGTAGGGATATAAATTTTCTCTCTACAGATTGCTTTGGTTGCATCTCACAAGTTTTAGAATACTGTCATTGTTGTTACTTTTGTTGATGAAATTTTCTACTGTTTCTGTGACTTGATCTTTGATCCACTGATTGTCTAGATTGAATTATTTAGTCACTAATTAACTTTAATCATTTTTCAAAGATTATTGAATATAATTTTTATTTTTGTATTCAGTAATGGATACATTTAATACTTGTGATTTTTTGCATACATGAGGTTTAGGTTTGTCTATGTCTGAAAGAGGAATATTGAAATTCTATTCTATTATAGCTTTGCTATCTACTTCTCCCTGTAATTCAATTAACTTCACTTTTACTTATTTAGGTGCTATGCCTTTGAGCACATTCATATTAAGTATAAGTATTATAGCCCTCTCCAGTCATCTTGATCTATATCTTGCCCCTGAACCCAGATGACTCCAGAAGAGAGAGTGAGATTAGTGCCATTGCACAGTCCCGCACTTTACTTAAATCCAATTCATTTGCAAGTCAAGACATCACTTTCCTGATGTCATTGGTCCTCTTCAAGAATAAAGGAAAAAACACCACCAAAGTATTAATTGTTCATGTAGCCTTTAAGTATAATGTAGTTTCCCTATTTCTTTTAATCATGTTTTTTTTTCTTACTGTTGTCTGAGATCATAATGGGTATTCTTACTTTGTAAAGTTTATGAAGCATAATACATTTTTTGCTGGCCCCTCATTTTAACTCTGTGTGAATCTTTATGTTCTGAATGTGTTTCTTCTAAGTAACACATTGTTGGATTCTGTTTTCTAATCTTGTCTACTATCTTCCTTTATTTTATGGTGACATCATCCCATTCAGGTTCATGGTTATGGTTAAAATTGTGTGTTTCTCTCCATCCTATCCTCATGTATTTCCCTCTCTTTGCCCCCGCTCTCCTCTTTACACAGAGGGTGGTGAGAGAGGAGTTTGCTTAACAGTAGTGGTCTATAATTGAAGTGGTCTATTTCCACTATACTGCCCTCTTCTCTTCCTCTCAATCAGTCCCTGACTAAATTTTCTTACTTTCTTTTTTATTCTTTTTATCTCACCTTCACAATACATCATCCAATAATGAAGTTCATTTTGCTTATCATTTATCCCATACTGAACCTATCCTCCACCTCAAAACCCTTTCTCCCCTTTCCCTATCCCCACCTACTTTCCTGTTGAGTTTAATGTATTTCTACGCCCTGGCCAGATCACTGCCTCAGTCTACTGCCTTCCTGGGATTTTGAAATCTGAGCACAGCTAGGGGTTCCTGCCTATTCACCTATGTTTGTAATAGCTTCTTTGGCAAGATTACTCTCTCAGTTTCTGCAGCTTCTGGTTACTTTTTGTTTAGTCCTGGGCTAAATGAGTAGCTTATAAACTTTTTCCTTTTTTTTCCCTTAAAATGTTTTTCTTTTGATTTTTGGGTCATTATTCATTCTAGTGATCTTTTTAGATCATTTTTTTAAAGTGTGCGGAAACAATAGACTGTTGGCTTAGAACCATACAATGATGGATCAGGGAAGAACCTTATAGAACATCTGGTCTAAGAGCATCATTTCACAGATGAGCAAATTGAGGTCTCTGTGGGGTTGACTTGACCAAAGTGATCTAGCTGTGTCATGGCAAGACCAAGAATAGAACCTAGTTTACTTGACTACCAGACAATACTCTAGTCTATTTGAATCAGGGTCATAAAAACAGCTACCTTGCATTGTAGATAGAAGGCCAGATTTGAAGTCAGGCAGACATGATTGAACCTCTGACTTGTAGCTGTGTAAGCACTAACTAGTTAAATGATTCCTCGGTGCTTCAGGCAACTCCCTAATTGCAGATGAGTTGCAGATCTACCTCAGTGGATGGATTTTTCCCAACCAAGTCTTCCCTACACCAATCAAATCACAGATAAAACATTGAGATGTCAATGTATTTCTCTCCTTGTTTTTGTCTTGATGAATATGAATTCCATGGGGGGAAGGCTTAAGAGAAATAGGCATGTCCATAGTGAATCATGCAATCAGGGTGGACTTCTCATGGGAGGATCGATTTGAAAAGAAGTTTATGGCTTGATGAAACACTGATTCCACCTCCCTTTCCTATCTATAGGGTGCATGTGTTTGTCTTTGGACTGAATGACTTTCTAGTGCCCATCCTGCTTTCTTCAGAGAGCTGGCACTTATTTGGTATTCCAGTAAGGTAGTTTAGAAAATCTATGCATCTGTCAGTCATTATGGACATGAATTAATGCTCTGCCATCACTGAAACCAGAACCTGTCAGAGGGGCCCTGGATTAGGATCTGACAACACAGTGATTATGAGATTTCTTCTCTTAGAACTGTCACCAGAGAAGCAAAGGGCAGTATGTATTATCAGTGCTCAACAGTATCTGACTATTGAACAAATGGGTATGATTGAGAGGTCACTACTAGCAAAAGCTATTGAGTCCAACAATGGAGAAACCCTAACTCTCTCATCTATGTTATCTAAGACATTATGTTAGCAATCAATATTGAATACAAAGATCAAGAAGAATATTGAAAGTCCACATTCAAACCCTTGTGACAAATTGCAGTGGACTATGACCAACATTAGGGTTACAATTTTTAATTTTCTGTGGGCTTTTCAAACAATCTAGATTTGGCCAAAAAAAAAATCCTTTATTTTTCTCAGTTACTTTGGGAGAAATGACAGATTTTGAGAAGATATTTTTATGAATCTTCAGTGTCTGTCTCTCTTCCTGCTTTTAAGGGCCTTCGGCATATAGCTTTAGAAGGCTGTCTCCTAGATATATGCAAACAATAGGGAAGACAACCAAGAGGAGAGACACAAAATCAGTTTTCCTCAAATCACCTCAGGCATTTGCTGATGAGGTGGCTTAATAAGAAGGCTGAAGATTTTGCTAACCCTAGACTCTACCTACTCAATAAAGTAAACAGAAGATGAACTTGGGTAGCAGGGAATACTTAATTGCTGCAGGCAGAGTTATAAACACTTTCCTTTTCTTTAACCTCATATTTGATTTAGAGACTTGGGGGGAAAAGCTCTGCCTTTTAGATATATAAACAGATAGCCATATTGGAACTCAGAGAAGCTGTTTATGGTGTCTTTTGCTTAGTGACAGATGGCCATCAGCATTGTATTGTTCCTAACTCCCCATCTGAGAGACTAGGTTTGGTCCTGCTTCTGTGACCAAGTGGTTGTGTTACCTTGAATAAACCATTTTTCTTCTCTGGCTCTGAGTTTTCTCATCTGTAAAATGAGATGGTAAGTTGTCTCAAGTTAATTGGGGGATGTGTACAGTCTTGAAAGGAGCAGGTTTGCCAGTACTTTGTTCCTCTTGTCATTCAGATCATTCTCACCTTAAGGTGACCATCTCGGTGCACTGAATTTGCCATTTCTCTTATGGTTTCTTCCCCAGAAATCTGTGTGCAGGTAATTTCTTGTGCCATTATAAAAAGGCTCCTTTTAGATTGATGCTGGTATAAGTAGCCACTTTTCTCTCAAGTACATATTTTAAAGATAATTTTTTTATTAATGCCGAAAAAGGAAGAGCATAATTTGTAAACTTAAGTATATGTCATGGTGTGTATATTAAAGATTTTTTAATTAATGCCAAAAAAGGAAGCGTGTAATAATTTGTAAACTGAAATAAATGTCATTAGCCTTCTGAGCTTAGTAGTTGGAACAATTTAGTCATTAAGTGCAAGGCTGTAGCATTTTTTAAATGGCAAAATGCAATAAAGAAATTACTCCCATTGGTTTTACAAAAAAAAAATGTACACGTTGAAGTCAAGCAGACATGATTGAACCTCTGACTTACTTGTGTGGCCACTAAATAGTTAAATGATTCCTCAGTGCTTCAGGAAACTCTCTAATTGCAAATGAGTACACGTCCCCCAATTTGAGTCTATCTACACTTAACTAAATTCTAAGTTTCTTTCTTTCTTTATCTTCCTTTCTTCTTCTTTCCCCCATTTCTTCTTTTTTCTATAGTTTCTAAAAAAATTAATGAAAACTATGTCATCTCCCTTTTATACTATTATCAGCATTATATTAAAACAGTAAATTTCCCTATTCATAGACATGACAGCATGAGACAGCATGTTAGATTGGATAGAGAATGGTCCTGTAAGTCAGGAAGACCCAGGTTCAATCTTTGCCTGTGATATATTGGCAGTGTGATCCTAGGTAAGTCACCAACCTCTAACTGTCATAGAGGATTCTCTAAGACTAGAAATCAAATAATAAAGAGGGTTTTCTTATCTGGAAGTTCCCTATGTACCAATGAAATTACCAGTCCAGTCCCTATTCATAGACATAGCTTTAGAGTTGGGAGCTTAGAGATCTGTAATCTAATCCTTCCATTTTCCAGGTGACCAAACTGAAACCCAGAAAGGATCAGAAATTTCAAAGTAGAAGGAATCTGAGGACTCCAGGTAGTTAAAGGACTTTCTCAAGATCACACATATACTACAGCTGGGATTTTAAGGCAGATCCTCTGGATGTGCTAGTTTAATTTACATTTCGCCAACATTGCTGGTGCATAAAATTTAACAGAAGTCTAGTGTAGTGGATAGAGAGCTGGTCTCAGAATCAGGAAGACCTGAGTTCAAGTCCTGCTTTGCTCACCAGCTGTGTGACTTTAGATAAAATCACCTAATCTCTCAATCCCTTGCCATGAAATTCTCTAAGACCAAACATTGCAGAGCAGGAGCCAATGTGCATTGATAAAGGAAGATCTTTCCTAGGAGATGCCTATATAGATGAAATCACAGGACAGTCCAAAGAATAAGTTTAATAACATTATCATGGAGGAAGAGCATAAGGTTGTTGTTGTGTTTGTCCTTCACCACGGCATCAGGGAAATGATGATGTGACTGGGAGTTGACTTTGACTTGAGTATAAAAAGAACAAAATAAAGAGTAATCACTTATACCACTTAAAAGGTATCGGCAGCACTGATTCTAGTACTGATTACATGAGGAGGGCAAGAACACAAAGTTATAGAGTGGGAGGGGATGGGAGGGGCTGGGGAGCTGGAAGGAGAGGTACTTAACTCTCCAGTTAACTTAACTAGTTAAGTACCCTGTATACAACTATGTGTAATTTCGGATAGGATGAGAAACTCTCTATTCTGGCTGTCAATATTTTTATGTTTATTTGTAACTCCCCATCTTGTTCTATTGTTTCTGAATTTATATATTCTCATTTTCCTTGTAATTAAATCCTAAGAAATGCACTCCAATCACAGGATCACAGATTTGGAGCTTGGGGGGATTTTAGAGTTCATCTACACTAGATGGTACAGTAGATTGAGGCTGGACCTGTAGTTAGGAAAACCTGAGTTCAAATGTGATCTCAGACACTTACTAGCTGTGTGACCCTGAATAAGGCTGTTAGCCTCTGCTTGACTCAGTTTCCTCAACTGTAAAATCTACCTCACAGGGTTGTTGTGAAGACTAAATGAGATAATACCAGCATATGGTGGGTGTTATATAAATGTCTATTCCTTCTCCTCATCCCCACATCCACCAAGTTCAACTCTCCCATATTACAGTTGAAGAAATAAGCCCAAAGCAGTTAATCACTTACCCAAGACCATACAGGTAATAAGTTTCAAAATTGGGGTTTGAACCCAAATTTTCCAATGTTAATAATCCAACATGCAGTATCATGGTTATGATCTGGACTATGGAGACATAGGAAGAAAAAAAAAGGAGAGAAGAGAGTGGTCATTGGGAAAGGGTACCTGGAGAGCATGGCACCAGCAGAGCCAGGTATTCAGAGGCTCAGGGCAGATCTCTCAACTCAGAGAGCCAGAATTAGCCCAGGAGCCAGGCAGGTCCAAGAGGCTCAGTGCCTGCCTCAGCTGAGGTTCAGGGATTAAGGCAGTTTAGTAAAGACTACAAGGTGAAAGTCTCTGGGGCTAAAGGCAGGGTTCCAGAAGAGAGAGAAACATTTCCTATACCAAGTTAAGCTTTGATAGAAATCTTTGGTACCCTGGGAAGCTGACTACAGGCTAGTAGGGCCTAAGGCTGGTTCTTACATCCTCTAAATCCTGCTTACTCCACAGGTGCCATTCTCTATAGTTCCCTGGAATAGATACATAATAAACAGCCAAGCAGCTCCTAGGAGTATAGAAAAACCAGAAAGTAGTTAAGGTTTATGATTTTTCTCCTACGCTGTTTTTCTCCACACAGACCCCACTCCCTTAACCCCTGCCCTAGAAAGCTACAATAGGCATTGCATCATCTCAGGCCTGCTTCAACGCTGAGCTCTAATGACTTTCTTTGCTACTCAGAGTTTGCTGCAACTAGGTCTCTCTAATGTCTTCTCTTTTCCTGTCCCCTTTCCTTGAAACTTCCCCTTTATATAATGCATCCATTCAGGGCCATGACATCAGTAAGTTAGCTTTGATAAGCCAGCTTCCTACTAATGGGGAAAATAGCCCTGATTCCAAATAACCTATGTGGGTTTTCAGCAGGAGAGGCCTTCTGGAGACAGTGCCCTCCACTTTGATGCATCACTCATCAATGACTCTAATGGAGAGAGGGAAGAGTTTCAAGCCACAGAGAAGGGGAGGTGAATCTATGAGAGAGATACTTTTCAGCATACAAGCTGGTTGACACCCTCCAAATTACAGGACATCAGTCATCCATTCCACTTGTAGGTTGGCTCTAAGTTGAGATTTCAGATTGGATACAATGCCACACTGTCATTTGAATTGTGCTTGCAGGCAAAGGCCAAAGGAAGGGGAGGGAGGAACAGTTTTGTAGTGAATCAGATTGCTACAATAGTAATAATAGTGCTTCACAATTACACATCATCAATAAAAATACTTACATATCCCTTGCCTCATTTGATCCTCACAATAATTCTAAATCTCATACTACTACCATAGCCCATTCTACAGAGGGAAAAACTGGACTGATCTTAAACCCTGATCTTTTCATTTTGAATCCAGAGTTTTTTGCATTACCATTACCCGCCTCCCAGCTGTATCTTTAGGGGAAAGGAACAGCCAAAAAAACTACTATCTCCTTCCTAGTGCTATGTTTTTGCCTGAAATAAACATAATTGTTTTTTAGCTCTCTTCAGCTGTTTCTGTGCAGGCAGCATTATCATGTCCTTGTCATCTCATATGGAAATTAGACTGATCCTAACTTCATCACGGACCAGATTTAAAATGTGAACTGAGAATCAGCCCTGGAGGGATAATCTATCTATCTATCTATCTATCTATCTATCTATCTATCTACTTACTTACTTACCTATCTAGCTACTGTTTTTATACAAATACCTGCCAACTGGATCTGAAAGAAATCAATATTGGATAAGCATGTACAGTTCCCCTTTTGGAATTTTCTCTGGCTTCCATGAGACTGCCCTGAATATACCACTCACAGAGACTTCATAATAAGCTTTGTTTTCACACTGATCCTCAGGCTCCAAATGAAGAGATGGGGAGGGAGGCAGGAAAGAGCCAAAATTTAGCTCTAAATTTTTGGTATTTATTAATAATAGCTAGCAATGATACATAAGGTTCATGATGTTCGTATCACGATAGCACAGTGGAATGAACGCTGAATTTGGTACTGAAGGATATGGATACAGAGCCTGTCTCACTGCTTGTGTGATCTTTGGCATCCTTTCTCTGGGCCTCGGTTCCTCATTTGTAAAATGATGGGTTTGGCCTAGCTATCCTCTATGTTTTCTCATGGCTCTAAATCTATAATCTCTGTCATTTATGCTGAGACGGGTAACACAGGATTTTACGAATGACAAAACTGAGACTCAGGGTAGCTATATAATTTATCTTTTGTCACCCAGACAGTAGATGTTGGAGGCAGGATTTGAAACCAGTTCTTTCTTGATACACAAATCTTTCCTAAGTCAACTGCAAAGAGTCTTACCACCATATCATGCTCTCTTTGTTTAGTTTGCCTGTTTATCAGCTATTTATATAATAGCATTGCTATTGAGGCTAAAACTGTAAGCCCATTTCTGACTCTCTCATTTTACAAATAAGGAAACTGAGGCTGAGAAAAGAAAGGTGACTTGTCCAACGTCACACAGTTAGTTAAATGGTTTCGCCACTTGTAGTTCAATATCTAAGTTTGAATCTAAGTCTGATTCCCTCTATACCACATTACCTCATGAACCCTAAGGGTACAGTTCTGTACCCCAAATGAGTATGCTCTAAGGATATTACTTCTTCTGCTATAATCAATTTAGCCCCCCCTCACTTTGTGCCCCCAAAATGATGTGATCCAATTAAAGAAAATAAGAAGTTGACTTCTGTGGGGGAGAAATACAGTGAGTGACCTCTAGAAAGGCTGGGTGACCTTTAAGACTGCACAATAAGAATTTATACATATTTAAAAGTTGTTATGAAAACCAAAGCATTGGATAAGAATATAATGAAGGACAGATTTGTCCACAGGATAAACTAGCATGTGAATAGTAGCGATGATGATAACTGATGTTAATAGAGAACTTTGTGGTTTATAAAGATCCTTATATACGTTATCTCATTTGACCCTTGTAACAATCCCATAGTACTACAGATATTTTTATGCTGATATGTGGAAACTGAGGCTCAGAGATCTGAAGTTCTCCAAACTCCTTATCCTCCTGTCATCCAAGACTTTTCACAGCCTTTTCACAGTAATTCTTATCTCCCACTACTTCTCCACATGAATCCCCGCCTTCCAACCAAAGTGCCCCTGAATGCATCGCTCCTGCCTCTAAACCTTTGTTCAGGCCATTCTCCAAGCTAGGATGTGCCAGAGTTTAGACTTGAACCCAAGTCTTGGGGCTCCACATCCAATGCTCTTCTCCCCTGTGCCATGCTGACTTGTTCCCAATAGCCCAACTAGAAACCAACTCCTAGGACCGATGCTTTGATACCAAGACCTTAATTCTCAGGGTGGCAACAAATCTCCTGCTTATCAATGCCTATTTTCTAGGCTTTAGAGAAGGATCTTAAATTTACCTTCCTTTGAACTTAAATCAACTGCTTGGCTCCAACCTGTTCTTCCTGTGGTTTCCATGCTGTGAGTTTCCCATGTATTCCCCAGCATCTCCACTACAATTAGATCAGAAAACAAAGAAATAAGCCCTTATCAGTGATTTATGCCAATATCCTGCAATACCATGGAAGAGATGTTTTGATTATGTGGTTTTTCATTACTAAAAAATGCTATAGCATAATAAATTAATTCAATGTTGTGCACTTATCTATTAGACACATTACTATAGAAATATAAAAATGTTAATTATTCATTATCATCGCTCTGATTATTTGTTGTGGCTGATAATTACATTGAATGTATTTTATATCAGTAATAACCTTCTGTCTACATTTACAACATATCGTATCTTGGGGGCTTGTCAAGTTTTTTCCCAAAGCCTTTTCTTTATTAAGACACAGACCTCAGGAGTACATAACCTTTATGTTGATGCCTGATTTTTTTCTTTCATATAAAGAGCAAATATTATAGATTAATTAATCCAGGGTGATTATAATTTAATCACTCTTCCTCTGGCTTCACAGGGGATTTGGCTTTTATTCAGTTGCTCATTCATATTGTTATGAAGAATAAATGCAGTCATAAAATATTTGTGTGTGCTTAATTCATGGAACAACTAACCCAAGCACAGGACCCGGAAGCAGCAAATACAGCTTTGCTTGGTTTTGGCCAGCTCTTGTGCTCATTCAAGCTGTTCTTTCCCATCTTGGCAACATGTTATAGTTGTCTAACCACATGATATGGCAGGGACTCCATTTGCAAACAGTCAGAGCGACACATTTGGCTAAGGGACTGTTACAAATTAGGAGTCTTGGAATTTCACATCCTTGACTGTGAGCTCCCTACCCATGCCTCATTTTGTGAGGCAGTGATATGTTACTTTGCAGGGTATCTCTGCTTCTTCCAGTCTTTTTTACTTTATTGTCAGTGAAAACAATGACTCCTTCACAAATAACTCTAGTTTCGATGGGTGATTTCATTCCATTTTCTAAAGGAAATGTATGCTTCCAATGCTTAGGGAAATTAAGGAAATGGCCAAACCAGTTCAGCATGATGGGCTTAGTCCAGAACTTTCAAAGCCGGTCTTGTCAGTGGGGTTGCCTCTTTCCTTTAGGTAAAACACTATTTGGAATTTAGGGTCCAGCTGCTGTGCTGAATAGTTGTGCTCCATAGTGCTCTGGGACTCAATGAGGGAGTAAACAAAAGATAGTAACTGTGGGGTTGGTGGTGGGGAGGCAGAAATTATGGGTATTCAATCTGAGGGCCAGTACCACTCCAGCGTAAGAAGCAGGAAGGATCTAGGTGATCCAAATTTAATCCATATAAAAGAAGCCTAGACTCCAGGTAAATAATTGTTTCTTTGAATTCTAGAGAGCAAATTTAATTTAAATGGCAGATGATTTAGGAAGCATTTATTGAGGAGTTACTGAGTGCCTAAACAAGTGCAAATAGAAAGAAAAGATGCATCCCTCCCTTTTCAGGAGTTTATGTCAGGAGTTCAGACCAAACATATCTTCCCCCACTAGCTTGCTTGCTTCCGGACCCCAAATTCCCACATTTACCCACTCTTAAATATTAAGGCTCTTTTAAAATACAAATAGGTTATCTTGAGGATACTGCTGAGTCCTCACAGGCCCCAAGGCTCACAGTCTAGCTGGCATCCTTGACTGCCCACTCTCTCTCAGTCTCCAGACCCAATCTGTCACCAAGGTCTGCCTATTTACCTTTATCACATCTCTCCCACATCTTCCCTTCTCTCTTCCAACACTGCTATGACCTTGACCTCTCCCCTTGTCATCTCATGCCTGGACTGTTGCAATAGACTGCTGGTCCATCTCCCTGCCCCGGGTCTCTCGCCACCCTAGTTCATTGGCCACTCAGCTATCAAAGTGATCCTCTTAAACTGGTTTTGATCATATCAACCCCAGCTACTCAATAAATTCCAGCTGCCCCCACTACCTCCAGAAACAATTATAAAATCTCTTATTTAGTATTCAAAGTCCTTCATAGCCTGGCCCCTTCCTTCCTATCTAGTCTTTTCACATCTTACCTTTCTCCATGACTTGGAGACATTGGCTTCCTGGTCATTATATATGTCTCCTTACTATATAGGCTTTACTATACTGCCAAAGGGGTTCATCACACACACATACACACACACACACGAAAGGTTAAGGATACTGGATTTACAGGAAAAGGCACCAGACTTGGGGACAAAAGATCTGGATTTGAATTCTGCTTCTGCTTAGTAATTATATAAACCTTTCCAAGTCTGTTCAGCTCTCTGGGCCTCCATTTCCTCATCTTTAAAATGGGAATAAAACCTGCCTTACTTTGCTCATGTAGTTGTGAATAACAAATGAGTATTAAAGTACTTGAAAACTTGGGAAAAAAAATTCATGTCCATGTATAAATACATATATGCAATAATATACATAGAGTACATAGAGTAATATAGTATATGCAACAAATGGAGTAGCTGTGTGATGCAATGGATAAAGTACTAGGCATAAACTAGGAAGACTTGAGTTCAAATCTTACCTTAGATACTTCCTAGGTATGACTGTGTACAAGGCAATTAACCTGTTTGCCTTGGTTTCCTCATTTGTAAAGTGGAAATAACAACATCACCTACCTTTCATGGTTATTGTGAGGATCAAATGAGATAATTGTAAAGGGCTTGGCACAGTCCCGGACACATAGTAAGCTCTGTACAAATGTCAGCTATTATTATTGTAAAGAAACAAAGAGAGGCTACTATTGTAATATTTACTATTGCTATTGGTCTGGTTTAGAACATATTAACCATTCTGACCTCATGCTAAATTAGAATATGTATGTTGTTGCTATGGGACCAGGCCTTAGGATGATGTCATCTGGAGGACGGTGTCCTGATTATGAACTGATCCCTAGTAAGACTAGGCCCTGAAAGGACGACACAACGGGAGTCTTTAGACACAGACAAGGCAACAAGTTTTGCTTCAAATTTGTTTCCTAAGTCTGTTTCTGACTTTCTGAATTTTTCCACCATGTCTCAGCTGCCATCTTACCTAGTCCATCCCTCACTGGGGTCTCTTCACCCTGGAAAATCTATCCATCTCTTCATTCTTATCACATTGGAAGTTCCCTCCTTCATGCTGCCCCCCCTGCTCCCATGATTAGTGAATTCCTCCCAGGCCTTCTATTTTAGGGAAGGGACCAGGTTGGTCAATCTTCGTTCCCCTCCTGGTGCGGCTTCTAATGTACCAGACGTTGACACCATGTCCCACTTGTGGGTTCTCTCCCCTTCCTCCCCATTCTCTCCTCTTTCTTCCATATTTCAGCTCCTGTTTTTCTGTTGTCTTCTCCCTTTGGAATGTAAGCTCCTTGAGGGCAGGAACTGTCTTTATTTTTGCCTGTTCATGCTTAGGAGAGGGTCTGCACATAAACATTTAATAAATGATTGTTGCCTGTATGTGCACATTAATTTTGATTACTGATTAGTGATTATTAACTAACTATGCTAAACTATTTAAATAGCAAGTTCTATTTGTCAGGAGGAAAGCAGAGTCATGTAGAAACGCATAAGTTTTGACTCAGGTAATCATACCTTTTGGAAAACAATCTGGCTATTTGAACCATAAAGTCTGAGATAAGGTACCATTGTCCACCTGACTGACAGTTTGTCTGAACTGGAGACACGGTGTTTTAGAGTCAATAAAAAGTCTCATGCGCATTAAGCCCACCAGTCCCGATCTATAAATTGATAGAAAACAAACATCCCAAAGCTGCTTGGTCCTATACCCAGAAGGCAACTGCTGGACAGACTGTCCAGGTTCAATAGCTCCCTCCAGTGGAAATGAGGCAAACTGCTCGGCTTCCTCCACCTCTAGGATCTAGACCCCAGTCCCGGGCACCGCCCTCTGAGAACCCTCCCAGCCTTCCTGAGTAGTCTTATGTAAATTGCCTGTGCTCTCTGGACTTTAGGTTTTTTGCCTATAAAGAAGGGGAAATCAATGTGACCATTGATCCCCTTTACAGACTTCTTATGAATGCTGACTGCCCTGAGGTTCTGCTTTCCTGATTGGCCACTCCTTCCAGGGACCAATATTTCAGGAAGATACCCAACCATGTTTCATCTCATTCATGCCTTGCTTACTCATTGGATTTTTCTTCCTTCTCACCAACCACCCCTCCCCAAGCTCTAAGCCATGTTTTCCACCTCCCCTTTGTGTGTTGTCTTCCTCCACTAGAATTTAAATGTGTTTTGCTTGACTGTACATGTTTATAACAGGGACTATTTGTTTCATTCTTTCTAATGAGTTTGTGGGGAGGAGACAGGGGAGGAGAGAGAATACACATTTATATGGAGCTTATCATGTTCCAGGCACTAAGTGCTTTTGACTCTGGAGGAGAAAATGAGACTGGTGACCTTGCACAGCTCTCCCTCACTCAAATCAAAACCAACTGCAAATCATGTCATCATTTCCCTGATGCTTTGAAAACGAAGGACAAACACAGTAAGTGCTTTATAAATATTATCTCATTTGGTTCTCACAACAACCCTGGGAGGTAGATGTTGTTATTACCCTCATTGTACAGTTGGAGAAACTGAGGCAAACAGAGTTTAAGTGACTTGCCCAAGGTCACACAGCTAGTAGACATCTGGGGCTGAATTTGACCTCAGATTTTCCTGACTCCAGGCCCAGTGCTCTATCCACTGTACTACCTAGCTGTACCAGGTGGGAAAGAAAGAAGGAAAATTTTTTTTGATTAAAAAAACCATATATATATATATATATATATATATATATATATATACATATATATATACATATATATATATATATATATATGAATATAAATCTTTTGAGACATAGAATGTCTTTTTTGCTTTTATTTGGGCACAGTGCTTAACATAGTTCCTGGCACATGGTAAACATTTAATAAATGCTCTATCTGGCGTCAGAAAAACTATGAAGGCAAAGAAGTTTCTTCAGTGTCTGCTCTGGTTCTTGTATTTAAAAAAAAAAAATTTTAGTAATGTCTTTTGTTTTTACACTACCTGTATTTCCTAATGTATCCCTTTGGAGCCTTTTCCAAAGCTCCATCACATATAACAAAGGTAAAGAGAGAAAAATAGTTTGGCAAACGTTCTTAGCCCATTGAAAAAGTCTGACATAATATGACTTGTTCAATATCCATAGCTCTATGCATAAAACAATCTCTTCAAAGAAAAAGGGTGCTTTCTTATTTCTTTATTTTGGTGAACCTTGCATTTTAAATAAGAAACTTGAGATCTAAGGAATGTCTTTCTAATAATAAATACCATTTTTTCTAATTTCTATTTTTCTATTGAATTTTGTTCTGTGCTGAATAAAAATTCAACAGTCTGAAGGGCAGGTAGGAAGATATTTGGGTGTAGAAACCACTCACCTCATACCAAGCAGGTAGTCACAAATCCTAAATATTAGGCCTCTCCTGCCTCCAAAATCTTCTCTCACATGGATTATCTTCTTGGTTTTGCATCAGTTTGTGTACCTCATAATGCAGCTTAGATGCTAAGAACAATTCATCCCAGTGGAGTTATGAGCTATCCTGTTCTAGACTTTCTCTGTCTCTTCCTTTTATTTCTCCCCCACAACGGTAGGAAAAGGGTTCAGCTGTGCTTTAAGGAGGCTGGAAGAGAAGTCTGCATAGTTCCTTTGATTCTTTTCCTCAAGGCCTACTGGGAATTGACTATGAAAGTTAGAAAAGTCTCCAGAGTTATAAGATAATAGATTTAAGGCCATAAGGGTCCTTCATAGGCCATCTAACTCAAACTTTTTATTTTACAGATGAGGAAACAGAGGCACAGAGAGCTTACTCAGCTTCACTAAGGTAAAGAGAAACACAGGCAGGAACCAATCTCAAGTCTTCTGACTCCAAAGTCAATGCTTTTATCACTAAGGAAGGACACTGAAATGGGAAGAGCTAGATTTGTTTCCTTTGACCACCAATGAAGAAACTTTTCTTGTTAACCCTAAAGTAACCAAGCTTCAGGACACTACCTTTTGCTTATTAGGCAGTTAAGAAACATTTCAGGGTGAGGTGGCTAGGTGGCACAGCGAGTAGGGCACCGGCCCTGGAGTCAGGAGGTCCTAAGTTCAAATCTGGCCTCAGACACTTGACACACTTTCCAGCTGTGTGACTTTGGGCAGGTCACTTAATCCCAATTGCCCTCCAAAAAGCAAAAAAAAAAAAAAAGAAAAAGAAACATTTCAGGGAAGCAGCATAGTACAGTGAAAGGATTTCTTGCTCTGGAACCAGAGGGTATAGTTTCATATCTTACCTCTGATGCTTAGCATCTGTGTGATTTGAGGCTAGTTACTTTTACTTCCTGGGTTCCAGTTTCTTCATCTGTAAAATTGTTTCTTCAAGTTCTAGATCTATGATACTGTGAATTTAATTGAGTCAATTAATCACTGAAACCTGTGTTGAACACTTTGAATGACAGAAATAAGCAAGACATGAACCCTTCCTTTGAGGAGTTTATAATACAGCTAAAGAGAAAAAATGAATCCACAAGGCCAAACAGAAATATTAAGTCGTACGGTTGCTGATTCTTAGGACAACAGAAATAGAGAGAAGAGAAAGATTAATATAGGCTAGAATAACTGAGGAAGGCTTCCTGGAGGTGGGGTCTGAATTGGTTCTTGAAGAATAAGTTTGGTTAGAATAATCAGAAAGTGGCAAGGGATAATCTGTTAAGACCAAAGGGCTTGGGGTTTCCCTCCCAAAAAAAATTCATAGTTTTCCTGGGCCAAAATTATACCCCAAGCAAATTATCAGGGGTGCTCTCATTTTTGCTTGAATTTCTGGCAATCGTTCACCAGTTGTTTAAGCAATCCAAAGTTCCCATAAAGCTTTTCTAGACCTCAGAGAAACATTTGGCCCTTTGATTCATCCTCATTCAGAAAGATTCTACAGTCAATGACAAAACCCTTGACAAGCCAAAGCAGTAAATGCTAAGAAGCTAAATGAGTGCACTGTTTTCAAATCATTAATAACACTGACAATGCTAATAATGTTTGCATAAAAAAAAGGAGAACAGGAGGGGGAAAAACAATGACATGTTCTTGGCCTGGACCTTCCAATCTGTCATCTTTTGCTTCCCTGTTATAAATTCCCATTGGAGAGGGCTTTCCCTATTCCACCCTCAACTCTGTTTGGCAGATGTATTGGTCAAGATGGCTGCTGTTGGCTTTGGGTCCATGATTACTGCTCTCCAAGCAATTCTTCAATAGTTAGTGACCAAAGGAAAGAAAGGAAAAAGGAGGAAACTGTGGGTTTAGGCACTAAAATACAGAAAGCAAGGATAAACCCAGACACTGAAATCTACAAACTGTTGAAAATAATCATTAGAAAATCAGACTTGTCACACTGGATAAGCAGCATAGAGATGGCCACCTTTTTCTAGGGCCGTTAGGAGAAACTGGAAGGTAAAGCCAAGCTCTCGTGTCCTGGTATAAAAAAAAGCCAAACTATCCAAGTGCCTATGACACAGATTTGGGCAAATTGCTTTGCCTCTCTCAACTTCCTGATGCCTGAGTTTTTTGGTTTTACCCAGACCATGAATTATTGCCTTTCTCTCTAATGTTGCCATCCTCTGGTACTGATTCTTACTGCCCATCTAGATTTTACCTCTACCTTCTAGGTCCTCTGCTCAGCAATCTATATTTCTGATAACAAATCCTTGACTCAGCCAATGAATCAACAAGCATTGGGAAAGTGACTACTGGGAACCAGGCATGGTTCATGATTCTGTACAATTTAGAGTTATTTCTCTTATTTTTCTATAATCTCTGATTTGGAGATCTCATCAATTTCTATGGGTTTAATTATCATTTTCTATGTGGTTGACTCACAGATGTATATGTATGAACTTAATCTATACCAATCTCCAGTCCCACATCATTAACTACCTATTGGTCATTTCCCACTGAATGTCTCATAAGCATCTCAAATTCAGCATGTCCAAAACAGAACTCATTACCTTTTACTCAAAACCGACTTGACTTCTGAACTGCCATGTTTCAGTTGCAGGCACCACCACCATTCTAGTCACACAGGGTTCTTCTGGTAGACTTCTTGAGGCAAGGGATAATAGCTCGTTCATCTTTGTATCCTCTATAGTACCTAGAACAGTGCCTTCCCCATAGCAGGCACTTGATATATTTTTGTTAATTGGATAAACTCATTAATCCCAAGGTGCTCTCATCCCTAGAGGGTCAGGGTCAATGGAAATTGTCCTGCTCTGCAATCCCTGCCATCTTTCAAATTCCTGAAGTAGAATAGAAGGTTGGCATGAATGAGTTAAATGAGGTCTGTTAAGATGAGCTTGCTGAAGGATGGTAGACAAATTAAATTCTGTTTCTCATTCTACCTAAGGTTCGGGTCTGATTTTACATAGTTGATACCATCTACCTCTAGCCATGGTAGTCTTAAAATTTATTTGGACTGTAGACATGTCTGGATAATAATTGACCCACTGAAGGAGAGGCTTATATGACCCTAGGAAACCCCAAATAATTTTCTCTGGCTTTTGGCTCCACCCAATGCAAGGAGAAAACAAATCTCTACAGGAAGAACACCAAAAAGGATAGGTTTCTGGTTCTCTATAGCATTCAGTGAAAGACCTATATCCTTTACAATATAAATAAAACCTACTCTATGTTTGATTCCTTGGAAGCCTAAGTACCTAAAAGACTAAATTAATCAAGGAGGAGAAAAAAGGGCCATATAAGGAAATCCCCAAGTTCTACCTGGAAAGTGGTAAATAAACTAAATTATTGAGCTAATGGTCACCCTTGAAAGAATTCCATACAATAACTTTCACAGGTTCCACTTAAGTGAGAACAAAAGAATCAAAGGATTTTTAAGGTCTCAAAAATGTACTTAGGCCTTTTGCATCAGGCAGGAGCCTATGATACAAGGATTTTAATAATAATGTTTCCTATCTTTGAAAACTTACAAAATTCCATCCTTACAGGAGTCCCGAAGATAAATATTATTATTCCAATTTTATAGATGAGTAAACTGAGGCCCTAGTCACATAGCTAGAACACAGGTTGATAAAAAAAGCCTTTTTTTAAAAGAAGGTCTAGAATTTAGAGTACCCTTGAAGGACCGAGGAGCATCAATAGAGATAGTACATTTTAAAAATCCATATTGCAAGGAAAATAGAAGTTGTAGGATGAAAATTTTTATTTCAAAATACTATTATCTGATTATAATTATTTGTATTTAAAGTACATTTGGACAGATGGGAGAAATTATAGTCAATTTAAAGCAAAATGATTAAAAAAACACCAAGTCAATTAACATGCCTGATTCTTCTACTTATTACTAGGTACTATGCTACTGTCCAGGTAAAAGCCAGAGGCACAGATACAAAGTGAAAGAGTCCCTCTCTTCCAGGAGTTTACGTTAAAATAGGGGTAGGCGACACACATATGGGAGTGGTACCCAGGAAAGAGATGCTCTAGGGAGTCAAAGTGTTGGTTAGTTGATCCGTGATGCTGTCAATGGACATAGTCTCTCCAAGATCAATGGCAGCATGGTAATATTGATTTGAACATTGAGCCCAAATCAAGGAGGGATGGGAGAAGGTGAATGAAGTTAGGCACATGGTAGCAGGACAAATGTCACAATGGAGCCAAAGTGGCTGGATAGATTTAGGGACATGAAGCATGGTTTATTCTGATAGTCGGGGTAAATTCTAGTCAACTAGTTGACTTGCTCACTAATAAAGAAAGCTTCGCCCGAGGAGTTCCAAAACTGGGTACATAAACTTCTCCAGGGAGTAGAGCATATGAAGTGCTTTTCTATGTGGGGGAAAATAGAACACAAGATGGCAAGAAGTCAGGACTAGGTTCCAGATCACCCAACTTCAAGTTCCCCGCATTCCCACTATACCATGCTTAATCTTCTTTTGAATTATCCTCCAAGTTATTTGCATTTTAATAAGGGCCTTCTGACAGTATAACCAAAGAATGGTGATCCTCTTTAGCAAGGGAGGGTCCCAGCACTTTTAAAATAAGAGAATAAAAGTAGCTGTCTCCATGAAAAGCCACCCAGGGTCTGCAAAGAACAGACCACTATTACCTCCTTCGCTTCTTTAATTCTCGTTTCCCTTTGTACTCCCACTTTCTCCTTCTATTCCCTACACACCTAGGCCTCCTTGCTTCTGTGTGTGTTGGGGAGGGCTGAGACAGTAAGAGAGAGGAAGGAGAAGGGGGATATTGAAGAGACTTCATCACATGGCATGATGGCTCTTTAAGGGAAAATGTTATGAAAGGTGAATGAATGAACTAATAGAGAAACTGCACCACCAACACATATGTCATCCTTCCCACAGCATTCTAGGAAAATGGCAGGACTCCTCTTTAAAGGACCAGGATTCTGAAAATACAATAGAAAGGACATGCTGATTCCATTCTAGAAGTCTATGATGCTTCCCATCAGGGAGTGAAATATTTATTACATACCCCATAGACACAAACCCCATAGACAACATGTTTAATGGTGAAGTCAGAAAAGTTTATTTTCAGGATTCTTCCAGCTCCACTTTACTCTTCAATCAATCAATCAAACAGCAAGTATTTATTAAGAAATCTACTATGTGAGGCCTCGTGCTCAGCTCTGGGGATGCAAAGACAAAATTAAAACATTCTCTGCCCTCAAGGAACTTACAGCCTAATGGAGGAGACAACATGCACATAGATAGGTACATGCTAGGCAAGCACAAATAGTTTGTATGTACCGTGTAGTGGAAGTCAATAGTTGTTCCCTTCTCCCTTCCAGCACTTGGCCATCCACACCAATCAGCCAGGATCCTGGTGGTGTTCCCCTGTTACCCAGGAGTCTTGCAAACCACTTGTCCTTTCTGAGGATTAGAAAGCAGCCCAAAAAACCCTGCCACACCCCCATACCACCAGAATGCTACCACATCTCTTCATTTCATATCAATTCCATATCTAAAGTCCCATTCCCTGTCATGAGTCTTTTTCCCTCTGAGCCTTGCCAAGTAACAGAAATAAACAGATTTCAACTAAATCACAAAAAAATGGTAATCCAGGCTTAATCAATTACTCTTTGAAGGTGATAGTATCATGGGATCTAGAGTTGGAAGGGGGCTGCAGAGACAGTCTGGTCTTACCTCTCATTTTATAGACAAAGAAACTGTTAACATACTTGAAGTTTACCATCAGCTTCCATGCCCTGAGTAAAAGTACTAGGGGATTTCCTCCTGTGTGGTAGAGTCAATAGAGAGGAAATATGGGAGTAGTGGAGCCTTTCATCCTCTTCGGGTCACATAGCAACAGCCCTGTTTGGGACAAAGAAGATTGATTAGACGTGGCCCTTGCCCTTAAAAAGTTCACAGTTTAATAATAGAGAAAATGAAAGAAACAAGCAAATCGATCAATCAGCAAACAAGAATCTATGAAGCACTTTCCTGCGTGCCAGGCACATGGGAGGGAGTCTGACTTGCCAGTGAGACAACTGGCTTCAGAGCTAGGAAAATCTGGGTTGGAGGCTCATCTCAGTCCACTGACTGAGTGATCCTGGACACTTAACTTCTCAAGGCTTCAGGCCACTCTCTGAGGGGAATAAAGGTTGACCAGAAGATGCCAATGTGGATTAGCAGGGGAAAGCATTCACAGTTTGCAGTTTGCTCTGCCAAAGAAATTGTCATTCTAATCCCTATTCCTGTATGTCAGGTATGATGCTAAGTGCTAAAGCTACAAAGAAAAAGTAAAAATAATACGTCGTTCTTGAGAAGTTCATATCCCTAATGGGGAAGACAATATGTGCACATACAAGATTTGTACAAAACCCATATTGAGTAGAAGGAAGCTAACTTTAAAGGGCAACTAGTACTAGCAGGCAGGAGGACTGGGAAAGCCTCCTGAAGAAGTGGCATTTGAGCTGTCTTGAGGGCAGCTAGGCAGCATAGTGGATAGAGCCCTGGGCTTGAAGTCAGGAAGACTCATCATCCTGAGTTCAAATCCAGCTTCAAACACTTAGTAGCTGTGTGACCCTGGGAAAGTCATTTAACTCTGTCTCAGTTTCCTCATCTGTAAAATGAGTTGGGGAAGGAAATGACAACACTTCAGTATCTTTGCGAAGAAAACCCCCAATGGGGTCATGAAGAGTCAGACACAACTGAAACAACTGAACAACAATAATGAAGCCAGGGAGACTAGGAGGCAGAGTTGAGGATGGAGAGTATTCTAGGCTTGGAGATGGGAGGAATGCTGTTGCTCACCAAAGGTAAGAGTGGCTATACAACAGAGAGCATGCAAAGGAGTAAAATATAAGAATTGTAAAAATGATGTGCATCCCAAAAGTCTTAGTGTAGTTTTAAGCCTTAACAGTTGAAAACTGCACTAAAATTTTTGGGACACCTGTATAGAAAGGGATCAGGATGTGAAGCATTTTAAATGCCAAATAGAGCAACTAAGAGTTGGTCTTAGACGTGTTAGGAGCTGTGAGTGTTCTTTGCATGGGTTTGAAATGGGTTGTCTCTAATGCCAAGGAGATAGTCTTTTGGTCCATCCTTTGAGAGTTCATCTTTGTATTTCTGATAATAGCAGGGACAGATGATGAAAAATAGCCTTCTGATAAGTTAGACCTGGACAGCCCCCATGTTGGAAGATGTCCCAGTTTGTCTTAGTGCAGAGAGGTCTCAACTATTTTGTTTTTGGCATCATGGACCCTTTTGTGGTCTGATAAAGCCTGTGGACTCCTTCTCAGCACCATGTTTTCAAATGTATAAAATAAAAAACATAGGATTACAAAGGAAGGCAATTATATTGAAATATCATTATTAAAATAAAAGAAATAAGTGCCCAGGTTAGGAAACCCTGAAAGAACTAACACTCCCGGGGCGAAGCCAAGATGGCGGCGTAGCAGCAGCAATATATCGCAGCTCTCACATAGCCACCCCAAAATACCCATAAAATAGGACACTAAACCAATCCTAGAACTCCAAAAATGCACACAAAGATACTTCCCACTAAAGTCAGCTCGGCTACGAGGAACATTATCAGCACTGCGAACCGAAACCAGCCTGGCCTGAAGCCGCAGCTGTGCCCCGGGGGCGGCTGGACGGGAGGAGCCCAGGAGCTTCAGGTGAGCAGATTATCGGCAGCTGTGAATGGGAATTGTGAAAGAGGGAGATAAGCAGTCCGGCCAGAAGGCCTCCAGAGTGGAAAAGCTAAAGGCAGAGGTTTTGCACCCACCTCAGCATTGCAGCTTCCCGCCCCGGCCTGCAGTCAGCAGGGGCACTGAGCGATTGAAGTCAGGCCAGGGCTCTCACGTTGAGCGGCCTGGATCCAGATAGCCGTCTTGGGCCTTGGTCTTGGAGTCCTCGCTATCCAGTCAGCCGGAAGTATATAG
>CM053582.1:243157646-243222271 GCA_028627135.1 Pseudochirops cupreus
ATTTTCTTTGTAGTAAAAAATTCTCTTCTGCCACTGTTTGGGGTCCTCATCACTGGAATCTCACAGCATACCACCCATGTTCAGTCAGAGGTCTCACCAGTGTCCTGATCAGAGAACCTTAGAGTCATACAATCTTAGGTCTGGGAAGGACCTCTGAGATCATCTAATCTGACCCATTCTTTTTACAGTTGAGGACACTGAGGCCTAGGGAGGTCTGATGACATGCTCATGGGAACAAGACATGGTTGTTTTCCAAAGAAATGTTTTCAAAACCCCAACTGTTGCCGTGATTCGTACTTGAAAATATTCTTTCGAAAGACAATATTTTGACTGTTTTGAGTCCCATGCCTCAAAAGGCAATCGTCTGCTGGGGAAGCCACAGTAATAGAAGGTTTATAAGCTGCTAAGCTGCTTTTCCACAGTTACCCTGGTAGCAGACTTTTGGTAACATCTTTATTACTTACTCTAACAAGTGTTATGCCTGGTCTGGTATTGGGTCAGTACGAGATCTGGCTAAATGGATTCTAGTCATACTTTACTTTTTAAAGCCTTACGCTATAAAACATGAACGTAAACACCAGCTTTATTCTTTCCTCTATTGTCAATTTGTGTTACAACCAAGAGGCTATAACTTAGTCACCACTAAGAGCTAGAAAGAAAGCTGTATCACTATAATAACCAAAACATAGTGAACTTGCAGAGCTGGAATGGATTTTAGAAGCCATTCAATTCAGTCCTTTATATATGAAGAGACTGAGGCTCCAAGGACTGAAAGTGACTTTCCCATAGCTAGTTAATAGAAGAGTTAGAACTCAAACCCA
Organism: Pseudochirops cupreus; assembly: GCA_028627135.1. NCBI lineage: Eukaryota > Metazoa > Chordata > Mammalia > Diprotodontia > Pseudocheiridae > Pseudochirops > Pseudochirops cupreus. The sequence continues at coordinate 243,158,468 of CM053582.1, forward strand.
GGTCCTCAGACTTCTAGAGTAGTACTCTCTCTCCTAACAAAAGTTTTTCCATTTGGGTATGAGCATATTTCAATACATAACATTAGAATTGTACCTAAAGTAAAAATAAATAGGCTCTGAATAAGAGCCTAAGAGGCTTTACTATGAATAAAGTGCCCTAAGCTGGCAACATTTATTTTGATCTCCCAGAAGCCTTTTTTGCTTGATTTTTGGATCCTTATATGCATTTAGGATGGCATTCTTTAAAAATTCAAAAGAAAAACCCTATAAACTCAATGTCCACTAATAGGATACTGGTTAAGAGAACTATGAAAATTTCACAGAATATTTTAAAGTAAGTAAGATCAATAAGTATGCTATATAAAGAAATCTAAGAAGAACTTTGTGAAAAAAAATGCAAAGCAATAAACAAATAAATAAATAAGCTAGGAGAATAGAGTGTACTTCCTGCATGACCATGTGAAAGAAAGAAATGAATTGGAATAAATGGATCCAAAAAAAATTCAAATGGAGACTTAGAGAGAGCATCTAAAAAGTTGTGACATTTTTTGTATTGGAATTCATGTATTTAAATATAAACAGCTGCAAAGCAAGTTTAATTGGCTGTACTGATGTTTAAAATTAAATATGCAATAAACTACTTTTTAAAAGCTTTACAAAGCATTTTTACATTTATTATCTCATTTGATACTTACACAGAACTTATGAGCTTGGTTGGTCCATTTTATTAGGCCTATTTTAACAGATGAGGCAACTAACTTGCCTTAGGTCACACAACTTATTAGTGACTAAATTGGGACTAAAGCCCAGGCCTCTTAACTCTTAGCCCTGTGTTCTTTTTTCTAGAACACATCAGATTACCATTCTATAAGGAGACAAATCTCACTGATAAAAAAAAGTAAACTAGAAAGATTAAATAAGCTTTACCAGATAGTCACTGATCCAACTTTCCCAGTGCCCAGATTAGGCATCATTAGTCTTATTCCAGACAGGTGGCCAGAAGGGTGTCTAGGAGCATAAGGTGAGTTAGCACAAGGTGACCAGGAACACCTTTAGCCCCAGAACCTTAAAGTTGAGTAGAGATGGGATCTCCCCATGTATGCCTAGAAGGCTCTAGCCTATATACAAAAGACAGAACTGTGTGTAAATTTTGTAGTGTTTGAAGACGAGATAAGCGTGGCCAAGTGCACAGTATCTTATGCCACATGCCACAATAGGCCAAAAAAAAAAAGATATGTGACCTGAATATTGAAGGTCATGCCATAAATGTATTTAAAGAAAATCAGATCAGACCTTCCACAGCTATAACTAGCAGGTAAATTCTTCAGCAAAAAATGAAGGCAGTCACACACACAAAAAGACAATTTCAATTACAAAGTAAATGCTTGTGAAATGGCTAAACAATGTGTAGCCTGTGAATGTAATGTAATATTACTATGCTCTAAGCAGAACCAGGAAAACAATATGTAAAATGAATATAACAATGTGAATGGAAAGAATAACAGGAACAAAACAATCAAAACCGAAAGTTATGTAAGGAGAATGATCAAGCTTGACTCCCAAAGAAATAAACAAAGGTATCTCCTCCTCCTCTTTGCAGGAATGTGGGAACACTCCATTTAATGTCAGACTTTTTTGGTCCATTGGTTGGTTTTGCTGAATGTTTTTCACCCCTTTTATTTACTCATTCTTTCAAGGAATGGCTCCCTCGGAGGGAGAGAAGGAAGGAAGGAAGGAAGAAGGAAGGAAGGAAGGAAGGAAGGAAGGAAGGAAGGAAGGAAGAAAAGAAAAAAGGAAGGAAGGAAGGAAGAAAAGAAGAAAGGAAAGAAGGAAGGAAGGAAAGAAGGAAGGAAGGAAGGAAAGAAGGAAGGGAAAAGGCTAAGTGTGGGAGGACATGCCATATTAATGGGGTTTTTTCCCTAGATTCATCTGCTTTTGAGTCCATGTTTTTCTAGATCTGTTTTGCCTTCTATCTTGCTCTTCAACTACTCCAAGAAAGGAATTAAATGCAGATGGACTTTTGTCACCTTTACTTTCTTGTACCAGCAACCCCTAGTAATAGTTGGTCTCTAATACCTCCATACTGCTCTCATACAAGTCCCACCTTATCATGAAAGCATATGCCTAAGTTCATAGGGGCCAGCTTTCTTCTGTTGAAATGGGTTGTACAAGTAGAGAGCTTCCTTACCTTAGGAGCAGCCCAATGAGAATCCCAGAAATTGATTCATTAAACTAAATGCAGAATCAATTAGAGTGGGCCTTATGTGTGATACATGAAGGTGTGAGACATCCATGTACTTGAAATCAAATGTCCAGAGCAAGTAAATAGAGCCTGGGCAGCTAGATGGCACAGTGGAAAGAGTGCTGGGCCTAGAGTCAGAAACACTTCCTGAGTGCCTCAGACAGGTACCAGCTGTGTGACCCTGGGCAAGTCCCTTAACCCTGTTTGCCTCAGTTTCCTTATCTGTCAAATGAACTGGAAAAGGAAATGGCAAACCATTCCAGCATCTTTGCCAAGAAAACTCCAAATGAGGTCACAAAGAGTCAGACATAACCAAAACAACTCAACAACAATATAAAAATGACATTACATATCACGTAGGCTCACTGAAAAAATATTCAAGACACATATTACACATGTTAGCTGTCAGAAACATTTCTTAGGTGTTGAAAAGCCCATTAATTCACCTGCAATTGAAATGTACATCATAAAAAAACGAGGACCAGATAAAAAGAGCTTTTGTTTAGCAGCAGGTTACCTGAGCAGCTGACTTCTTATCATTACGAAAAAAGACATTGCTTCTGCTTGCTCTTGGCTCTCAGCATCCTGGCTCTTGTTACCTGTTTGTAAGAAAGGCAAAATACACTTCCCAGTTGGCATCATCACACAGTCTCCAAAGACAAAAAACAAGGAGAACCAAGCAATTTTCTAGTCAATTTGATCAGAGTGGACCAGTGACCCTTCACCTCGGTTCTGTGATTCCCTCCTCTGCTTTCTGAGGCATCTCCAGGTCTCTCCAGGGAATGCTCCAAAATATTCTCAGAACTAAATTAAAAGTACTTCAATCATTCCTTCCATAATACCTTTTCTACCTATCTCATGAGGTCACTGTAATGATAAATTGAAATAATGGTGGTGGAAGATCTTTGAAAAGTATAAAGTACGAAAAAGATTACATGAAGATTATAATTCGATGACTAAAAAGTGAAAGGAAAAATGAAAGGGGAAGGGAAGGGTCATTCATTAAGCACCTACTTTGTGACAAGTACTATGCTGAGAGCTTTACAAATATTATTTCATTTGATCTTCACAATAACCCTGGGAGGGAGGTGCTGCTTTTATCTTTATTTTACAGGTGAGGAGACTGAGGTAAGTAGAGGTTAAGTGACTTGCCTAAGGGCACACAGCTAGTAAGTTTGGAGACCCATTTTGAACTCTTCTTGACTCCAGGGCTCTATCTACTTTGTCTCCTAGCTATGATGGCTAGACAGAAGTTCACCTGAAAAAGATCTGAGGAGGCATGTGCAGTGGTGGCAATGAAGATGGTGCAGGATGGCTTTTCCAAATGAATCATTGGCAAGGAAGGTATTTAAAGGAATCTTAGCACTTGAACTTCTTGGATTCACTGGAGCATATTTGCTATTTTATAAAATGAACACAAATCAAGATTTCAGGCATTTCCTTTAATCTTGGAAGTTTATTACAAATTCAATGAATGAACTAGACTCTGTGGAATAAGGGAATATGATCAAGAAGAATGGTTCAACTGCAAAAATTAGAACCTCTTTGGTTTGCAGTTTTCTTCTGTCCGAGTCATGATAGGGGTCACCTCATTCAGTTTCTTGTGAGTATTTTTTATGCTTTTGTAGAAAAGTTGCATAACTGCATTAAATAAAGTCTTTGACTAAAAAACATATATACATACATATATGTATATATATTTTTAATTATAAATAAATTAATTTAATTTAATTATAAATAAAATATATTCATATGTATATATGTATGTATGTGTGTATATATACATATATATATATATATGTGTGTGTGTGTGTGTGTGTGTGTGTGTGTGTATACATATATATTTAATTCAAGAAGATCAGATTCCAGTAAGGCAATTAAGATCCTTTACTATTCTGAAACCAGCCAGATGTGGCAGAGAGAAAGGAAGAATTTTCCATGGAAGCTGTCCTGTCTTAATACATACTTCCTAGTGTAAGGATAACATTGAGTAACTTAAAAATACCAGAAACTGTGACTACATTTAGTTTGTATATATGTCAGTGTTATAGCATGATGTATGGTAAATTATGTGCTTAATAAAATAAAATTAGGAAAGTTGAAAAAAAAGATCTGAGGAGGTTAGTAGACTGCAATCTCAATATGAGTCAAGATAATATGACAACCACAAAAAAAAAATCTAGTGGAATCTTAGGCTGCATTAAGAGATTCAGAAGGAGGTGATAGTTTTGTTTTACTCTGTCCTGGTCAGATGACATCCACACTATTTTGTTCAATTTGGGACACCAAAGAAAGGACTTTGATAAGCTTAAGGTAACCAGGATGGTAAAAGACTTCCAGCTCATGTCATATGAGAACCAGTTGAAGAAATTGGCAGTGTTTAGATGATGTTACATATCACCTGATATTGCATATCACCTATAGAAATCACATAGTGATAGCTATGTCTAAATAGCTGAAAAACTATCATATTGAAGAGATATTAGACTCATTTTCTTTGGCCCCAAAGTGTAGAAATGGGAGAAATATATGGAATTTGCACAAAAAAAGTCAAATTCAGGCTTGCTTGATCTAAGGAAAAACTTCCTAATAATTAGAGCTCTCAATAAATTGAATGGGCAATCTGCCTGGAAGAGAGTGGGTTTCCTTCATGTAAGCTTTTAAAGGCTAGGGTACCACCTGTCTGGAATGTTGGAGAAGGGATTCTTTTTTCAGGCATAGGTTGGATAAGATTGCCTGGGATAGCTCTTTCAACTCTCACATTCTGGAATTCTGTGCTTTGAGACTTCATTCAATCCTCTTGGTAATCTCAAGCCTTTGGGGAAAGAGTTGATTTTTTAATCCCCCAAATTTGGGAAGTCCTGCTGTTTCACATCTGTAGGGTAAAGGAATAGAATGTGTGCATTGGGGGAAACAGTTGTATAATATGTGAAAGTCCACGGGGCAGCTAGATGGCACGATGGATAAAAGCACCAGGCCTGGAATCTGGTAAACTCATCTTTGTGAGTTCAAATCCAACTTCAGACATTTATTAGTTGTGTGACCCTGGGCAAGTCATCTAAAACTGTTTGCCTCAGTTTCCTCATCTGTAAAATGGGCTGGAGAAGGAAATGGTAAATCACTTCAGTATCTTTGCCAAGAAAACCCCAAATAAGGTCACAAAGAGTCAAATATGACTGAAAGACAACTGACCCACATTATGAAGATAACAGGGGTATGCAAATGTAAGATTATGGTGATGCAGATGCTAACATTGTCATGAAAACCCATCTATTTTAAATCAATATTCTCACAATGATATTGATACTATGAATGATGGAATACCATGGTCTCAGAAGAATTCAAATTACAAATTGGAGGGCAATGGACAGACATTTTTGTTGTAAGCAGACTTGCAGCGAGTAGGACAGAGAGGTATCCAAACAAGAGTGACCCATTTGGAGCAAGGGGATCTAGTTTTGAATCCTAGTTTTGCTACTTACGATGTAAATTGTTTAATCTCTCGAGGCCTCAGTTTTTCACGTGTCAAATGGAGGGTGTTGGACAGGATTGTCTCCAAGGCCTTTTCCAGTTCTAAGTCCATGATACTATACTCCTATGCCACCGATGATAATTTATATTCAAATAAGAGACATTACCAAGGATGCCTTTGAACAGAAAAACAGGTGACCCAGTAAGATAGAAAGAAATACAACAGGTGGTCTGAGCAGAACCCATGAGATAGTAAAGAACTATAGGAAAAGTCTTCAGGATACTGCATAAATTCTCTTTGGAAGTTTTATGGAAAAACCTGAAGAAGATGAGTAGACCTGCAGGACCATAATATCAGAGATTTAGGATTGAAAAGGAACTTAGAAGGTATCTAGTTCAAATCTCTGCCACCACTCCTGGAAACTGAGACCCAGAAAGGCTGAGTGACTTTCCTTACTACACAGATAGTGGCAGAAATAGGATTCCAACCCAAGCCATGCTCTACACCAGAGGACAGAAGAGCCACACCCATGAAGTTACAAAGTGCCAAAGGCATTGGTAATATGGTCTCCCAAAAGTTTAAGAATTATTGATGATTCAAGGGGATCATACTAAATTCACACCAATAAGTTATGTGGGAGAAGTTTTCTCCAATGACAACATAAATTACATCCTCAGCTCTTTATGTCCTTTGAACTATATAGGAACAATCTTTGCTTCAACGCAATGGTTTCCGTGCCCAATGACAACCAGAGAGTACGAGATTTTCCTTTGAAATGTGAATGTTCCTAGATTGCCTGAAGTGTAAAGGTGAGCTGTTGACTTTCACCCCAGATTTTTTTTCAGTTAATCATTCTGCGTATTTTTCATTTAAAAATTGTACAAATTTTGGATGTTGACCACATATGTTGAAAGGACAGAGAGTATGGTGGATTGCTGGTTTGGGAATCAGAAAAATCTGATTTTGAATCCTTGCTAACTTGTATAACACTAGATAAGCCATCTAAACTCCTTTATATCTCAGTTTCCTCATTTATAAAATGACAATGATAATGATAATCATGGTTGTGATAATAAGTACTGTTATATAATTATTACAATTCAGAGTTATAGCAAGGATAAAATGAGATAGCATAGGTAAGGTGTATTTTGAACCCTAAATCAACAGATAAAATTCTAGTTATCATTACAAAATACAACAGCGTCAAGAAAAGGCATTGAAAAAAGTTTCCAGGAAAAGTGACTCTGATCTCACTTAAGTGGTGATTACTGAATTATATAATTATAGTTTAGTCTTATATAAATAAAATTATATTTTAAATTTATTTTAGTTTTATTATTTATTTATATTTTATATAATATTATATAAATATAAGCATATAAAAACAATATATATTATTTTATTATAATTTAATGTATTATAAATTATAATGCTCTCCTGGTTCTGCTGACTTTACATCAGTTCCTATAAGTCCTTCCAGGTTTCTCTGAAACTATTCTTTTCATCATTTCTTATGGCACAATAATAATACATTCAGTCATTCCCCAATTGATGAGTACTCTTTTAGGTTTTTGCTATCACTGAAATAGCTGCTATAAATGTTTTTGTGTAAGTGAGTCTTTTTCTTCATTCTTTGATCTCTTTAGAGGAAAGACCTAGTATTGGTATCACATAGTTAATGTGTATACAATGTCCAGGAATTTGGGGGAAGGGAGGAGTTCTAAACTGCTTTCTAGAAAAAGTGGATCAATTAATTCACAACAGCAACAACAATGGATTAATTTGCCCATTTTACCACAGCCACTGAAATGTTTTTGATTTTCCTTTGTCAGTTTTGTCAACTTTGAGAAGATGAGAGATGTGGAATATTCATAGCTATTAAGTGTTCATTTCTCTAGTTATTAATGATCTGAAACCTTTTTAAATGTGGCTATGGATAGCCTGTTTATATCCTTTGACCATTTATCAACTGGACAACGAATAGTTTTTATTCTTATGTATTTGAATCTTTCAAGGTTTACATAATCGGAATTGTCCATTTTATCTTTTCTCATCCTCTCTGTCCCTTATTTGGTCACAAATGTTTCCCCTATCCAGTGATCTGACACGCAGTTTTTTTCTTGCTCCTCTATATTTTTTTATGATGTCAAACTTTATGCCCATGTTAATTGTCCATTTGGAGTATATTTTGGTACATGGTATGAAGTTTTGGTTTTTACTAAATTTCAGGCAAACTACTTTCCAGTTTTCTCAGCAGTTTTTGTTAAATAATGACTTGCCTCATTATTTAACAATGTATCTATTTCTTGCTCTATTAATCTGGAAATATCAAACGTTGTAAATATCAAACATTTCATTTAGGTTATCAGTTAGCATATAATTGGGCAAGATAGTTCCTAATAATTTCCTTTATTTCTTCTTTATTTGATGTGAATTCAGTTTTATTTATACCAGTATTTGTTTTCCTTTTACAGAAAAGATCAAATTAGATTTATATGTTTTTTAAAGCTTCTAGTTTTATTTATTAATTCAATAGGGTTTTCATTTTTATATTTGGTAATATGCTTTGATTTTCAAATTTTCTATTTTGGTATTTAATTGAGGTTTTAAAAATTACTGGTTTTTTAGGTTGTCTTAGTTGCAAACTCAATTCATTGACCTGTTCTTTCTCTCTTTTGTTGATGGAAGTCTTTAGAGTTTTCCACTAAGGACTGCTTTGGCTAATTCTCCAAAATATTACCATGTTGTCTCATTGTTGTCATTACATTTAATAAAATTGTCTATTGTTTCTATAATTTGTTCTTTGACCCACCAATTCTTTAAGATTGTTATTTAACCTCTAATTATTTCTTAATTCTTCCTTTAATATCCCTTTAACAAACATACATTTTATTGCATTTTTGTGACCTATAAAATATGTTTAATATTTCTACTTTTCTTTATTTGCTTTTGAGGTTTTTATGCCCTAATGCATGGACAATTTTTTTGTAAAATATACATTTTACAAAAATAAAAAAATAAAAAAATTGTAAACTGAAAGGATGCTCATTAACTGGGTAATGACTGGATAAGTTGTGGCATATGGTTGTGGTAGAATACTCTAGTGGTATAAGAAATGACAAGCAGGATTCTTTCAGAAAAATCCTGGGAAAACTTACATGAACTGATGCAAAATGAAGTGAAAAGAACCAGGAGAATACTGTACACAGTAACAGCAATACTGTATGATGTTCAACTGTGAATAACAGCTATTCTTAGCAATATGATACAAGACAATTCCAAAGGACCTATGATAAAAAAAAATCCACCTCCAGAAAAAAAAACTGATGGATTCTGAATGCAGAATGAAGGATCCTTTTTAAACTTTCTTTATTTTTGTTGGTTTTCTTTGGGGGATAAAGGGGTCCTGTGTTTTCTTTCACAACATGACTAATATGGAAATATGTTTTGCATGACTGAACATGTACAAATTGCCTGCCTTCTGAATGAGAGGAGCAAGATGGAGAAGTTGGAACTCAAAAAGTTTTACAATGAATGTTAAAATATTTTTACACATAATTGGAAAAAATAAAACATTTTTTTAAAAATGATGAATTTTTATAAGTGTAAAAGAGGTACATTGAGGCTCTTCATTAATATAATCTTACTGTCTATTTCTCCCTGCAAGTTGCCGTTTAGCTTTTTTTTTAAGTGTTTAGATACTATAACACTTGGTACATTTAAATTAAGAATTTGTATTAATTCACTATTAGTACCCTTTGGCATAATGCAGTTTCCCTGTTTATCTCTTTTAACGAAGTCTACTTTTGTTCTTGCCTTGTCTCATACTATGATTGCTATCCTTGCTTTTTAAGTATATTTCAGTTGAATTATAACAGATTTTGCTCCAGTTCATTATGTGTGAATCTTTATATTTCAAATGTGTTTCTTATAAACAAGATCTTCTTGAATTCTGCTTCCTAATCCATTCTGCTACCCCCTTCCATTTCATGGGTGAATTCATCCAATTCACATTCACAGTGTTAATTGTGTTTCCATCTATCTTCCTTTCTCATATTTTATTTTACCCTTTGCTTCCTATGTATTTACAAAGAAGAAGGTGGTGAGGACTATACTCAGTACTAATATTCTGTTTGATGCAATTTGGTTCTCATCTTCTACAAGAGACTAATTATGGTTTCTTACCTCTTCTACTTTCCTTCATTTAAAGCTCATCTTTTCAATTCACCCTCCAAAGTTAGAGTTTGTTTTATTTATAATTAATCCATCCCTAAATATTACTTCCTTCCTATTCCCCCTTCTACCTTCTTCCCAGTTCCTTCCTATTTATTGAGTAAAATATATTTCTGCAACTAATTCTATGTGTGTATATTCTATCACCCTTTGACAAGTTGAGATGAAAGTGATATTTAAGTGTCACTCATTCCCCTTCCTATTTTATATAAAGTTTTACTAGTGTACTCTGATTATGTGAGATAATTTTCCTCAATCTTCTTTTCCTTCTTTTTTTTTCTAGTGTATTCCTTAAATCAGATCAAAAGGTATTTTTAAAGTACTTGTTGTGTGTCAGGAACATAAAAGAAAGGCAAAAAGTAGTTCTTGCCTTCAAGGAACTTACAATTTAAGGAGAGAGAACATGTAAACAACCAAGAACATGTAAACAACCATATACAAACAAGATTTACACATGATAAATTAGAGATAATCTCATAGGGAAGACACTAGCATTAAAGAAAATCAAGAAAGGCTTCTTCCCTTTCTTCTTCTTACATTATAAAGCTTAAGAATACACCGCAGGTCCTCCGTTGTGTGACTCCTATGAGTTATGACTGCCTTTATGATGCCTGGTGACATATTCTAAGAAGACACTTATATCATCTCCTGTTATAATGTAAATATTTCATCCTTATCAATACCTTCCAATGGTTAACCAATGTTACCTTTTCTCCCCCTCTCTACTCTTATACTTTTCATCCAGAATTCTTGGAAGTCCCTTTTTTTTTTTAAATCAAAGGCCCACTTTCTCCCTATTGAATCAATATTCAGTTTTGCTGGGTAAATTATTCTTGGTTGTAAGTCTACATCTTTTACTTCTTGGAATACATATTGTATTAAAATCTCTTCATTTATTTATTGTTGTAGCTGCTAAATTCCATGTGATCCTGACTGTGGTTCCTTATTATTTGAATTCTTTCTTTCTGGCTACTTGCTATATGTTTTCTTCGACCTGAATTTACTCTGAATTTTGGCTAGTTTAACCTGTATTTTTCTTTGAGGTTTTGTTTTTAAATGTGTTGGAGTCATTCTTTTCTGGGTTTGGGCTTTGGGACTTAGGCATACATGTTCTCTCACCTGTATGGAATGCCACAGGGAGGGAACACTAGCAGTCCATCTCAGAGTTTAAAATGAAACCCCTGCTGCCCAACTCTAGTGGGGGTCTTCTAGCCAGTCTTTTTGACTTTTGTCTTGCCGTTGGACTCCAATGACTCTGGAGCAGAGCACTACCTCACTCAAATCCAATTCACTTGCAAGTTAAGACATCATTCTCATGATGTCATTGGTCCTCTTCAAGAACTAAGGACAAACAACAATGACATCGTGTTTCTTGTAAGACTTTTTCTTTCTTGGTAACTCATTCTTCCAGTTTTAATTCTCAAATTGGGAATCTGCGTTAGGGTCAGACTCTGCGCATTTTTCTAGAGAATGTCTGGACCCTGAATGGTCCTGTTTTATCTCCTACTCTGCCATCTTGGCTCATTCTAGTCTTAAATATTATGCACCTGACACATATGCTGATTTAAATTTTTATTTAATGGATATATATATATATATATATATATATGTGGATAGATAGATAGATAGATAGATGTGTGTGTGTGTGTATACATTTTATATCCACCAAAATGGTCAAGCTGTATGACCATAGCTAAGTCATTAAATTTCTGAGTCTCAGTTACCTCATCTGCAAAGTAGGGATTAAAAATGATTCCAAGTATCTACCTCACAAGGTTATTATGAAAGTCAAATGAGATGACACATGTAAAGGACTTTTTAATCCATAAAGCTCTTTATAAATATCATCATCATCATCATCATCATTGATATTATACCTAATTGGCACATAAAAAACTAGAGAAGAAAAGGGAAATTTTAACATTTTCGTTGTCTCCTTTATTACATAGTACAAAGTTTGCTCCATGGTATGATTTAGTGAGAAAAGAACTGGGTGTGGAATCAAAAGAACTTCATTCAAATCTTGGCACCGCTACATACTAGGTGATCTTAGGAAATTCACTTAACTTTTCAAGGTCTGATCTTTTTTATTTGTTATTATTGTTTTCGCAAATGTAAATACTTCATGGACCCTGAAATTCCTGGGTAACAATTCCCAAAGACTCCATTGCCCTACCCCCATAGACCTCTCCTTTGTAAAATATATGTTATATATGTATAATTTACAAGTATGTGCAAAATACCAATGTATGTATAGGTGTGCAACAGAAAAATGTATTATGATATATTATAATATTACATTATATAAAATGGGATATGCTATGTAACAGTCCAAACAAATAAATACATTATCCTTTGTGTTTTTTATCCTATGCATTTATATCCTATTAATCTGTGACTATGTATGCCTACTCTGTACCTATAGTCCACTAACTCTTTGCTGAGAAGCAAGAGACAACTTTGGTTCTCTGAAATGATGATTGGTAAATGAATTGATCAGTTACAGTATTTTTCAACGTTGTTTTCCTTTATGTTATTGTATAATTATCTTCCTGGTTCTGCTTACTTCTCTCTTTATCAATCAACACAAGTCTTCCCAAGTTTCTCTGGATTCTTCGTATCTGTCATTGCTTACTGCAAGATATTCCATTAAGCTTCTATTCCACACATTCTTTAATCATTACCCAGCAGATGGTGATCCACTTTGTCTCCAGTCCTTTGCTATCACAAAAAGTATTGCTATAAATATCTTTTTATATATCTGGAGCCTTTCCCTCTGTCTCTGACTTCCCCAGGATTTGTGCCTAGTAGAAGTATCAACAAAGGGTCATAAACAATTCAGTGACTTTTATTGAATAATTCCAAATTGTCTTTCCAGTATAGCTAAATGCACAATTTCTACCAAGACTTTATTAGTGTGGCTGTCTTCCCACAGTCCCTCTAACATTTACCATTTTAATCTTTTTCTCAGCCTGAGTTTTCTTAGCTATAAAATTAGAAGGTTAAACTAGACGATGTCAGGTCACTTCCAGATGCTCTCATAAAATGCTCCCATTCCCAGATGCTCAATAAAAAGCTGTTAATTGAAAGAATGAATAAACTTGATCAAATTTTTCTGGCTTCTATTATGTCCAACCATCTTTGGACTCAGAGATCATTATTATCCAGTGAGCAGGAGAGGCAATATGGTGTAGAGAATAGGTCACTGGACTTGGACTAAAGAAGACCTGAGTTCAAATCCTCCCCTGGACACTTGCTAACTGTGTGACCTGAAGTCACTTAATCTCTCTCAACCTCAGTTTGGTCATTTGTTAAACTACTTATAAATGACTTAATGCTCAGGGGTATGACCTGATGACTATGACAATACTATTTAATTGAGTGAGAAAGTCATTGGGTATATTCAGAGTGGTGTAAAAAGTGGTGGCATGATGTAACACAATAAGCTATGGCCTAGGAATCAGGAGACATTCTGCCTCTAACATCTGCCTAACCTGCCTAGCCTTCTTCCAGTGTTACTTCATTCTATCCTCATCCCACACTAAAGTGTCATTCAAACTAGACAATTAGCTATTTTCTTGTTTCATCCTGCAGTCTCCCAATTCCATGAATTCTATCTGTGGAGTCTGTCCGTTGTGCCTGGAATGCACACTTCTTTCTCTGTTTTTACCCAATAAAATTATCTTCTTCCAAGGCTCAATTGAGGTCTTACCCACCCACAAAGCCTTCCCTGAATCCCCTCAGTCTTTATACCCCTATTAAATGTATGCTCTTTGAGGGAAAGGGCTATATTGTTTTTCATCTTTGCATTCCCAGTGCCTTGCACAGTATATTGAACATAATTTGGTGTGTAATAAATGTCTGCTTATCAGTTGACAAACACGTATTAAGCAGCTATTATGTGCCAAGCTCTGCTAAGTGCTAGAGATACAAAGAAAGGCAAAAGATAGTCCCTGCCCTCAAGGAGCTTCCAGTCGAATGGATCTGATTGAGTTCCAGTAGAATCCACAGCTCCATGCCTTAACTTCTCCATAATGCAAAATCAACATAGTGGATTAGAATAGTGATCTCAGGTTCAAAATGCATTTTTAAGCTTACTGCACTCATCTATTTATACTACTGCTTACATCTTTGTTTCTAGTTATGAAGAATTAAGTTGCATGTTTGTCTCAACACCACCAACAAAAATAAATAAAAGGGAAAACAGCAGCATGATGTACCTTGGGAGGATGTGGCTGTTGTCCTTCCTTCTCAAAGAGGACCAAAATGATATCACTATGCTGAAATCAAGTTACAGTGTGCTCGACTATGGCTGATCAGACCAACATAAGCTAGGAATGTTCTACCACAGGTCAGGCATAAATTGTCCATGTGAACATTTGGGGTGGGTTCTCTAAATTTGTGCAACTTGTATTTCTTTTGAGCTATTTCAATTCTGTTTTGCTCATAGAGAACAGCACCTTCTCTGACCTGGGCATACCATGCTGGGTGGTCCTGTGCCAGTGCCTCCCATGTCACAAATCAATTCCAAAATTCTTGAGAGAGACCTTGAGAGGGTCCTTGTATCATTTCTTCTGACTACCATATGAGCGCTTGCCCTGCAAGAGTTCTCCATAGTCTTTCTGCCAAGTGTACATTTTGCATTTGAGCAATGTGGCCAGCCCATCAGATTTGCTCTTTCTACAGTAGAGACCTTGGGGGGATGTGAGCAGCTGAAGAATCCTTAGGCCTTGGATTTAGGATTCCCAGATTGCATGATGTATAACTATGAAGTCTTTTCTAATTTAATACTAACTTACTTGTAGGGGCTGTCTGCATTCAATTTGTAGAGTAATTGGTTTAGAGTTAATTCTAAATACTTCATATTTCAATAGGACTTTATGCTTTTTCAATTTTTTTCACATCAATCATTTCATTAGTCCTATTAAAGGTCTTCATAGGTTTTGCAGATTTGTAATCCTTTCCCCCTAATTTGTCAAAGCTAAAATCAAATCGGGGCAAAGTTGACCACACTAAGGATGGCTAAGTGCCAAATACCTGACGAAGCTATTCAGGACAGTACAGGTGACTGGGTCAGGTGTCAATCAAGTGAGCCTGGCAGGGACAGTAAGTAGTTGTTTCAGCAGGCAGATGGTTTTCATCAGAAAGACTTGGAAACAGATATGAAATACTTCCTTGGAGTCAGTATGGTACAGTCAAAACATTGATTCTGGAGTCAGAAGACCTAGGTTCCAATTCTTCTTCTGATGCTTATAACCTTTGTGATCATGGGCAAATAACTGGACTTATTTAGACCCCAGTTTCCTCATCTACAAAGTAAATGTGTTGGACTAAGTGGCTTTTGAAATCCCTTCCAGCTCTGGAACTATGATTCTGTGAAAGGAACAGAAGTAGCCCAGTCCCAGAGGAAGTTGGGCACTGGTTAGAGAACTGATATAGGCATTTAGGCTTAAAGGATTAATAATGCAGGTGCCCAAGTCCTGGAATTGGGGCATAAGGAAGAGGTTTGGTCTCAATGAATATATCAAGAAGGTAACTAACCAGCGTACAAGGTCAGAGTAGGACAAGGAGCTGAGCCACTCAAGCTGTTGACCCAGAATTCCTTGTTTCTATCACTTCCTATCTAGTGTTTAAATCGGTCCCAGAGCTAGTAGGGATTGTGTGACTCTTAACTGTGGCGACAAGGACAATGTGAGGACAGGATGTGAAGGCAGAAAAGAGTTGGGGAAAGTAAATCCTTATGAAAATATAACAGGCCAGTGGTGGATAAAGCAGTGAAATATTTCATTACAACATCTGTTGATATACAAAGGGACATTCACAGTCTACAATAAAATCCCTAAAGGCCAAAGCACAAGGAGAAGAGACAACAATAAGAGTTTGAGTGTAGGCTAAAACTGTCCTCTATCCCCAGAAGGGAGAGTCATTCAAGTTTCTGATATAATGTTCTGTGGGCCACAGAAGGAGAAGGAAGGGGGTCAGTGATGGTCCTTGAGAAGCAAACCTCAAATGGCACACTCAGCTGTGCCAGACCTTCAATCATCCCTCCTCATGGATCACAGATGCTTGGCTGTAATTGGCTTAGCTCAATAAAGCAGTAGAATGTCATTCATTTTCAAGGGAAAGGATAGAGTATCATTCTTCCCCATATCTAATGTCACAGGAAGTAAGATGCTAGGTGTTAGCTAGAAGGAAACCCAGTTGAACTAGACAGAGAATATAAGCACAAGGTACAGGAAGTGTCAGAAAATGACACAGTGAAGGGGTTATGCCAAAGGGGACAGGTCCAGTTTGCAGAGAAAATACAGCCTGCCACATGTGAGATTTTTGAATCTATCTGAAGGCCTACAGCAGGGGTAGGGAACCTGTAGCCTTGAGGCCACATGTGGCCCTCTAGGTCATCAAGGATGACCCTTTGATGGTTTAGATTGTGTCAAAGTGTCACACTTGAGGACGTAGAGCAGTGGTTCTCAACCTTCCTAATGCCGCGACCCTTTAATACCCATATGTGGGCGTATCTGCATGTGAGCGAATTCGCCTAGAGACAGATAGAGGAGCAGTGTCTCGGTTCCTAAGACCATCAGAAATATATGTTAGGTGACCCCTGTGAAAGAGTCATTCTACCCCCAAAGGGGTTGCAACCCACAGGTTGAGAACCACTGACCTAGAGGGTCTCATGCAGCCTTGAGGTGGCAGGTTCCCCACCCCTGACAGCCTTCAGGTTTATTATAATCACCACTCAAACCAAAAGGATTATCATAAACAATCACTTTTTTTCTAAGTTCTGCACTGTTAATCACATGAGAGGCAGTGTGTGTGGTAAATAGAAGGTCGGCCTTGAAGACAGGAGGAGCTGGGTTCTGATCCCATCTGACATTGGCTGTATGACACTGAACAACTCTCAATGTCTCGGTGCCACAGGCAACTCTCTAAGAACCGAAGTTCAGAATAGCTGCCCTTCTCTAGAGCATCTTCCATTATTCCCTACACCAAAAATCACAGGTTCTTACCAAAAACAAAACAAAATACCCTCTGATACATAGTTTCTTATAAATTTCAATTCAACCACTATATGGAGGCAGTAGAGTGCATACCATCCACCAGCTAAGCGGCAAGCACCTTGAGGGCAGGGACATTCTTTCTTTTATTGACTCAGCACCTTACGTGGTACCTGGCACTGGATAAATGTTTATTGACTAACCAATTTGAAATAATGAAGGCAATATCTTCTTCCCTTAGAAACCAGCATTTTTGTGTTCTCACAGAAGGTGGCTAACAGGCATTTGTTAAATTAATTTTGAAGATGAGGAAATTGAGTCCCTGAGAGGTTTAAATGACCTGCCTAAAGTCACACAGAAATAAATGGAAAAGCTGGCATGGCTACCCACATTTCTCTGGGCTACACTGGCTCCCTTGCGACAATAACTTCTTGTCAAAGACCATCTTAGGTTTTCCCTCAGGGGAAAAAAAAAGTGAGGAGAGAAGGGACAATTAACATGGTAAGACTACCTCAGGTAGTAACAGCTAAAATTTATTTTATGCTTTATATATTTTGTCTCATTTGGTCCTCACAACAACCCTTTGAGAGAGTTCTTATTATCATCCCCATTTTACAGATGAAGAAACTGAGTCTGAGAGGCTAAGTGATTTGCCCAAGGCCAGACAACTAGTACATGTCAGAGGTAGGATTTGAACTCAGGTCTTCCTGGTTGTAAATCCAGAGCTCTAGCCACCATAGCCCTCTTTCTCCCTGGCTAATCTACCTCGTAACTGTTTTCCTTAGTTATAAAAGTTCATACTCTGCGAGCCCTGGAGACTGAATTAAATTTTTCTTAGGTTCATTCCAGAATGCCAAACATAACAAAGCTGATGACAGCTCCTTATCCCCTACCATGCAAAAGACTGCATCATTTTAGTCAAGGCATTGTGACAAGCTGTCACAACAGTGGGGTCAACAGTTAAGACATAGTTTCTGGAAACCTTTGTTAGTCAAATCCTAAGAAGCGAAGTCCAGAGAAGAACCCCGTACCCTTGTGAAACAGTGGGAGATAGCAGAGGGCAGTGGTTACACCTTCATATCTACTTTTAGCATGTGAAAAAGCTTGTCTAAATCATCTTTTTTTGTCTAGAAGCATGTTCACAGTAGCCCTACTGGTTCTCCTAATTACAAAAGCAAAATCTTAAAGGCACATATGGATTGGTATCACCAGAGCCTCCAGCTTGAGATGTAAGAATAAAAGATTTTGATTCCCTCAAACTGCATAAATATATTCCTGTTTTTAATGGTTCCAATTATTAAAAAAATTAAAAGGCAGGGGGACCCCAAGCCCATCTGTTTCGTTGTCTCAAGGAAACCATATGTACTTTTAAAACGTCGCTTATTTGACCAGTCTGAAGGCTCTTGGCACCCAGTCACAACTATTTAACCTGAATATATTAAATATTGTAATGTTTTGTTACACGTCCCATGGCAGGGTGAGGGGGAAAAAAGCCCAGGATATCACTTATTAGCTTTCTCTTCCCAGTCCCTTACACAGTTTATTTGATAGTGCAAGAGATAGTGGGGAAATCCAAAGGTAAAGGTTAAACTCTGGTTTATTATGTTTACAGGATTTAAAGGGTAAGTCAGGAAGTGCTTATTTAACATCAAGTGAAAGTGGTGGATTAGTAACTGGAGCGGGACTTAAAAGCAGCCTTAATCCCCAGAATCTCTGGGGGTGAAAGGTCAGCCTTTAACACCAGGTTGTGTAAAGAATGGAGGGGGCACAAGCTTCTGTTTCAGCCCAGGCCCAGTTAATCCACTGAGGAATGAGCAGCCTTGCTCTGGGGAGGGAACCCGCCTACTGAAAGGAGGGTGACCTGAGAATGTGGCCCAGAAGGAAATCATTCAAGTCAGGAGGGCCTGGAGGAGGGGATGGCAAAGCTAACGGATGGCTGGTGTCTGAGGTATGGCAGCCCCACAGAAGAGTTAGAAAGGGGGACCAACCGGAGTGAGGGTGACCAGCAGGGTTCTTTTCTATTTTGTTCCCCCACTCCCATAAAAATTTATAAATGCCCCCCTTGCCATTTGTTAATTGTTCCCTATCACCTATTTATGACAAGTGACATAAAACGCACAACCCACACACTCCTACACACATATGTACACACACACGAGTGCCCACATACACACATACAAGTCTAGTAATCTTGGAAGGATTTCTTTAGCTTGTTTACCAAAGGGAGCCAGGGCACTGACCCAGGGTCACTAGTCTGAACCCAAAAGAAATATAACCACAACAATGTTTTCTTCCTTTGAGTCTAAAAGGGGTGGGGGAGGGCGGCGGGAAGGCTCTTCATTGGGAGTCTCAGATGACGTCCTTTGATGGATGTTCTCCAAAAGGACAGGCATCCTCATCTCTCAGGACTACGTGAAGATTGAGGAGAGAGGGAAAGAGATATACTGATCTAGATACAACTAACATAGACATGCACACATAGACACATGTATGTAGGCATATGTAGGTACAGATATTGATATAGATATGGATATGGATATGGATATAGATATCCTCACAGAGATACATACAGAGAGATATAGAGATAGCCAAAGAGATAGAGATAACACATGTGGTATGTATGTATGTATATATGTGTGTATGTATTACATGTTATGCCTTTAGAGTAAAAAAAAATAAACCTAAAGGCAGATTTCACTACCACATAACTGTAGGCATTTTGATGAAGAATAATGAACAGGAGACAGTATAGTTCACAACACTAATTTCCTAGCTTTTCTATCCCAAGCCAGGCAGATCTGCACTTAGTGGCCGATCTAAGGAAGATTAAAGTCAGCTTTGTGCTTCCTGATCTCGGGGCTAATTCGGAGGATCTTCCTTCTCCCAACGCCACATTAAAAAAAAAAAAGCTCACTGTGTTATATGGAATGTTTAGAGTCCCTGACTTAGTAAATGTCTTTCTTCCATGCATGGACAAATCGGAACTTTGGGTACAATCAATTTACAAGAAATGGTTCCAATGCATTTCAGCTCTCAACTCAAAAAGCTTTCAGAGTAGCCTTTCAATATTTATACTGAGCTAGCCTTTATTAAATCACTGGTGAAAAATACGAAGATTCGTCCCAGCTGTAGTTTCATCATCTTAAAACAGCACGGGCATTTATCTTATGAAATTGCAGAAGTAGAGTTCCGTGCAGACTGATGGGCCTGAGCTGCGTTTGGTACTCGCATCTGATTTTCTTGCCTAAGGTGTTTATGACGCGTACAGCTGCTAATAGCTTATGCAGTTCATTTTTTACAGAATCTGTGGTTTAAGCATTATGCTTAGGATGTCTGAAATATTACTTTCCCCCCTTTTTTTAAAAAATGGCATCAAACTGTTTTATGCAAAATACGAAAAGTGCTTAGTTGCATACATTTGATCCCTGCCACTGGTTTTTTTTCATGGTCCCAAACTCTTTCTTTGGTGTTTCTAAGCTTGGCTCATTCCCACCAACTATTTTCTTCATTAAGTCAAAACTAATAACCCTGGTTGGATTTTGAAAATGAGGAGAAATGATTGGGTTATTTTCCTTCCCGTAGGAAGACTGTTCAAAAAATAGATCACACACTAAATTCAGGTGCACCCTAGGAGAAAAGAGGACATGATTTGGACTATGCTTTAGGTAAGAAACTTTAGCTCACAAACTCATTACAAACAAAATTTCAGCAGAAGCCTGAAATAACATGCCTCATTATTCCATGGATTCAGCTACAATGTCATTAGATTATACTCCCCAAAACATAACAATCCCATATTGTAACAGTCAAATTTTAACATGACTCTCTAAGGCCATGGGGCTTGTTTTGTCACCCAATATGAGTATTATTAAGAGGTTCCTTAAAAACTCATATTCACCAACTAAGCCACCCTTGATCTGGAAGCTCTGAGTACAGGGGAACACGTTTGGGGGGAAACACAATTGGAGAAGGAGAAGAGAAAGAACCAGTTATGATGAATGGTTGGAGGGTCAAATGTCAAGACACAATGATTTATTAAGAAGAAACAATTTCTAAGTTATGGCTCTAAAACTAGCCTTTCGCCATAAAGCACTGAAGGAAATGAGATCTTGAAAAAAGGAAGCTTGTACAGGTTGTATTTATGAGACAGAAGTTTTAGAAGGTTCCGGGGAGCAAGCTAACAAATCCCAAACAGGACATCAATGATAACCTACTGATAAGGATGAGAACA
The DNA here is from genome assembly GCA_028627135.1 of Pseudochirops cupreus. NCBI lineage: Eukaryota > Metazoa > Chordata > Mammalia > Diprotodontia > Pseudocheiridae > Pseudochirops > Pseudochirops cupreus. The sequence goes on from CM053582.1 coordinate 243,179,644, forward strand.
GAGGAGCAGAGTACATACATCATGAAGGATGGATTATTTGTTCCTAATTAACAATAAGGTCTTTGGAAAATAAAATCCTTTCCTTACATGCCAGAATGAGACTCAGATGCTGAAAGGCTAAGATTGAAGAAAGAGAATTTACATATTTTCAGCATTTGCAAACTCGAAGAGAATTAAAAACAAAAATGATACACCCTCCTACCAGATGCCCAGCTTGGTTAAAAATTAGTCAAAGCCCCCCCTGAAAAACATTACTGCTAATAACTGTAGCTTATGATGCTAGAGCACTTTTAGCTACCAAAAAAAATACTTTCTTTACAAAAATCCTGTTCAATTGAGCTATGTGGTGCAATGAATGGAGTGCTGGACTTGGAGTCAGGTGCCTAGGTTTAAATCCTGGTTCAGACCGTTATGAGCTGTGTAGTATTATTATTGTTGATGTTGTTCAGTCATGTTCGACTCTTTGTGACCTCACAGACCATAGCATGCCAGGCTTTTCTATGCTCCACTGTCTCCGTAAGTCTATCCAAGCTCATGTTCTTTGCTTCCATGATTTTTTCTATCTCCCTCATCCTCTGCTGTCTCCTTCTCCTTTTGCCTTCACTCTTTCCTAACATCAGGGTCTTTTTCAATGAACCTAGCTGTACCCCCTTCCTTATCTTTAAAATGGACAACATAACATCTACTTCCCAGAGCTGTTTCAAGAACCAAATCAGTGACAATATTGATCCCTATTTTAGAGATGAAGAAAATAAGGTTCTGTGGTAACTGGTGTAATAAGTAGAAAGGGTAATGAAAATTCAAATCCTGGCTATGCCATTTATTAATTGTGTGAACTTGGGCAAATCTATTAACCTCTGTGGGCCTCACTTTCCTCTCTCGCAAAACGTAGGCACTTGGACAAGATGGCCTCAGAGGTCTCTTCCCCTTCTCATGTTCCATCTCTATGACCGATTATGTTACATAAGATAGAAAGTTTTAGATAATGTGGTACCTGCTAGAGCTTAAAGATACATTGGAGGTCAACAAATCCAATTCTCATTTTACGGATGAGGAAATAAACTCAGAGAGAGGTTAAGTCACTTGCCCAATACCACACTAACAAATACGATAGTCATAAGCAGCAAGTACCTGGTGCCCAAGTCTGACTGTTTTCTTTTAAAGAACTGATTTGGTTGGCTGGTTGTTTAAAAGCCCCATAGACCTACCTAAAGATTTCAAGAGACAAAGGGTGCCTCCATTTGGTGGAGAGCAGTATTCTTTATTCATACACCATGGCCCAGTATAAAACCAGGCCAAATTCTCCCTTTAGCCTCACCCATAAATGTGCCACTGATTTCAGTGACCATAGTTATACTAATCTTTGACTGTCCCAATCATAAGACCTACAGCTCTCCACAACTGATGAAAACATTTCTTTGGATGAAAGCTTTCTTTGGCAAGTTTGCTTTTCTTTCTTTCTTAACTTAAAAGCCCATACTTTCTTAGTCTACCTGGGTGAGTATTAACTGAACATTAAATCATGAAAAACACAAAGCAGCCATACTGTCTATTAAACAACTGACATATTTTAAGGTAGGGAAAGAGACTAAGCCCTCATCTTGCAAAAGACAAGCAGAAGACTCCTTCCTTATAACAATGGTCAATAGAAAATAATCCAAAAACTTATTGAAAATAGCATAAAATTAATAGAAAAAACATGTAGAGTCAATATTCAGCCAATTGCCCTTCTTTACAATAATGGACAAACACATTTAGTTTTTCCTATTAGCAGCTTTTTATCACAGAGCATCCCATTTCTAAAAAAGAAGGCAGAAAACCCTTCAGCTGAAAGTTAGAATGTTATTTTTTCTTTAACTAAAATGATTGTTAAACTAATTGGTCACACATGAAAGCATGTTTGCATCCTGTTTTCTTTTATGGAAACGTTCAAAGCATTTGGACTCTTAAAAACATCCAAAGTGTGGGGTGGCTAAGTGGTGCAGTGAATAGAGCACCAGCCCTGGAGCCAAGAGGACCTGAGTTCAAACCCAGCCTCAGACGCTTGACATACTTATTAGCTGTGTGACTTTGGGCAAGTCGCTTAACCCCAATTGCCCTCCAAAAAGCAAAAAAACCAAAAATATCCAAATTGCCACAGATACACTAGCTTCCCGTTTTGGTAATCGGTGTTATTCATTTGTTTGTTTTCGCCCAATATGGTGTCAAACATTCTCATTCCTGTTACAAGTCTCTCAGATTGCAGAGACCAGCACAGTACCAGTAAGTACTGAGAAAAGTTGCCCTTTTATTTCTAGTCGGTTGGAAAATTGTAAACTTTCTGGTAGGCTAGCACTAGATTAAATATAATAATAACAACAACAAATGGCCTTTCTATCATGCCTTATTGTTCACAAAGTGCTTTCCTCACCTTTCAAACAGAAGGAATTTAATAAATGTTTATTGAATTGAAGTGAGAATTGCAAGAAAAAATTATTATATGGAAACTGATGCAGATAGGTTTGCATAGTGGAATTATGTCATTTTCCAGAGGAGAGTTAATTTCTAGAAGATATTCTGATTTTTTTTTTCTATCAGAGGAGAATTTAACAGTTAGTGTTTCATTTGGAATATTATTGTTTAGACGGGTTCTAAAAGAAAAGCTCAAAACTCCTCTATGGAAACTAAATTCAGGAGCTAGTCCTCAAATCCAGGTAATGGTCAAATAACTTAGATTTCATCAGGGGATGTCATAGGAAGGTGTCATCCATTCAAAAGAGTCAGAATGTCTTTCTCCAAAAATCATTTATAAATAAAAAGAACAGAGAATGATGGAGCTTTGGAAATTATACTGTCTGACTCTGTTTTAGCCACAAGCAAGCACAGTCTTTCCTTTTACTTCAAGGGACATTATGAGAGTCTCCCAAGTAAAATCAATTCACTAATAATTTTACAAACAAATACACAGCACGTCACACTGCTAGAAGAAGAAGGGGAGAGAAGGTGTCACTGAATCCAGCCAGAGGCTGTCCCAATTCCAATAGGTTAGGAATTATTGCTTTCAAGGCCAGCTTAGCTTCCTTATTGATCAGTGAAACTTATCTCTCAGTTTACAACTGCTGAAAATATCTCCTAGGATGCCCACAGAGATAAACATTAACTCTAGGGATTAATGTCAATCAACCTCATAAAGAAAGATACTGCTCTTTAACTCTGGGCACAATCTGTTTCCCGACATTGATGTTTCAGAGCTGAGTATTCAGGACCACATTGTGCGTTTAAATGAGTAAAATCAGCACATTTCTGAAATAGAGACAAGACAACCGAGATATCTTTAAATGACTCTTAGAGAAAATTTCAGTTTACTAGTGCATAATAATTTGTTATACTGTAAGTAGAGTTTAAAAAAAATCATACTGAAGATCACTTTTGTATGAGTGACAGATTTTTAAGATCTCTGCTTAAAAGAAGGAGGAAAAAGAACTAGTTGGAAAACAAAAATAAAAAAGACCAAAGCACCAATAGAGATAAGTGTTCACTGGTGCTTTTCTGGGGGAAAAAGTAATTTTTTTAAATTTCCTTTTCTTTTTTAAAAAAAAAGAATAATCTGTATGGTTTGTTACAGTCTTTTATCACTGTTCTTTAAACACATTGTTCACTTGAGTCATAAAAAATAGGAGTATTATGTTTATTATGGCTTTGGAAGAAAATTATATCCAAGATGCTTTATAGCTTCTAAAGTATGACATCCTTTGCTTTGCTACACCCTAATAGTGAGGACAATAATTCACTCATAAAGATTGATAGCTGGCATTTGTATAGAAGTTATTCAGTTATTGCATGAGAATTAAAATAAAATTATCTTCTCACCAAAGGAGTTAGTAATCACCCCAGGCTAAGACCAGGGTGGAGTTTGGAGAAATTATGTGTTCTAAGGATCTTTATTTCTTCATGAAATTAGTAACTTCCTTGCACATTAAATGAATTACATTAAACATAAATGTCTATTTGCAACATATGAACCCACCTACATGAATCTAAAAATAGAAGACTCTACTTTTTAAAATGGTATTTTGACCAGCTTTGATTTTCAGACTCTTTTCAAAAACTATTCTCTCCAAACTCAGTTTTGCTCTTCTCAAGGAAGGCAAAATGCCCAGTGACTGTTTTTGTGCAGGAGACTGCAGGAACAGCCCCTAAGGCTGGACAGCTCATGCATCACTCATAGATCTATATTCACAAACGCACAAACACATGTACTCACACAGATACATACACACACATGCTTCCAAGGGGGAAAAAGGGCACAGCCTAAATTGATGTCCTGATAAGTATTTTTAGCTACTCCTTTTCTCTCACAATTTTTTTTCAGAAAAATTTGTTCTTGTGCAGGATTTCCTGACCTTTCTTAGTCTATGACACACCTTTGAACTTGCCAGGGTACACTGGGGGGTATCCACCCCATCCAGTCATCCACCAGTCCCGCCATCTGTCCATTCACAACAATCACCTCCTACACACATATATGTTTACACAATACATATATATCACACAGATGCATTTATGTGATTAAATGAGTTACATATGAAATGTCTTTTCATCATATACTCCCACATATGTATTGAAAGATCAAAACTAGGGAAAAGATTTCACCCTCTAGGTCAGAAAACAGGTATTTAGAGGAAACATCTGCCTATGGGTGGTTGATTAACATTAATTCTATTGCTTTCTCTGCAAACCTCCTAGATGAGGCTTTTACAAAAGTATAAACCAAAAGCAAAGTTGTCATGATCAATAAAGAAATTAAACCAACTTTTGTAGAGCCCATGCCCAGAACACAGTTAAACATGAGGTGATTGACTTGAAGCGGTCATTTCAAAGCTTTTCAGTTTGTAGTTGCTATATTCTGTTAGAATGTTTGTGAGGAAGGGCTATTATTCATTCATAAATTGGCATAATCTAATGCTTTCCCCCAAACATCTTGCTAAAAAAAATCAATCTCCCTGCTGGAATAAAAGCTTTTATTTTAAGGGCTTCTAAAATGGGGGAAAATAAGAGGAAGAGTGAGCCAATTTTCAGAGCCTGAGGCATGGTGGAAAAGAGAGTAGGGTTGCATGAGATACTCAGGATATGAGAAGAGTGAGTGCTTGGGCTACTTGCAGCACCAGATGGTGGGAGACAAATATCGAAAGGGAGGGTGGTATCAAACATCAACTTCCTTAATTTGACAGTTTTGATGAGGGTATAAATTGTAATTGTGAAATGGAGGGTTTTTTTTTCTCTCTCTCTCTTTCTCTGAATTTCAGTTAATTTTTATGGCCTAAAGAAGCTAAATGTTTTCAAAGATTTAGAGCTGGAAGGGGCATTTGATGGTATGTAATCCAACCTTCACATTTTACAAAGGAGAAAACTGAATCCAAAAGATTAAGAGATTCGTCCAAGGCCATATGGGTAGTAAGTGGTAAAATAAGGATTCAAACCCTGATCCTTTTCCTCCAGAGTAAGCTACCCATGCCACTATGCCACATAACTCTAGTAAATCAGACCCTCCCAAGAGCATTTACAGATTAAAATGGAAAGGGGCAACAGACAAATACAAAATGGAATAGATTTTGCTATATGGTATAAAACACTGAAGTAAGTATATTTTTACTTAGATTGCTTTCTGGTTTTAGACTGTTCTTCCCAGCTTTTTTGAATGAAGAGTCTTCTCCAGACATCTGTGTTCTTGTGTTCACTAAAATCTAAAGTATTGTGTGTGCTCGCCTCGAGGTATGATTTATCTGGTATCTTCCACTATTTGCTTTCATATTTTCTATCCAGTTCCTGGTGGTTTTGATAATTATTACTTTGTAGTCTAATTTTAAATCTGTTTATATCAAAACTCCTTTCTTTTTTTTTTCTTCGATTTCTCGGTATCCTTGTCCTTGTTATTATATTCTTACTATTTTGTCTAATTACTTTTCATCTATTTTGTTACTATTTTGTCAAATTCTATAAAATATTCCTTTTTATTTGATTGTTATAATACTAAATTCATAGATTATTTCTTTTTTCTGTTTTGAACTATCTCATTCACAAACATTGACAATTTTTCTAAATATGTAGGTCTTCTTTTATTTCTGTTAAAAAATGTTTATAGTTGTAGTTCTGTAAGACCAGTATAGGTTCTGGTAGGTTAATTCTCAGATAATTAACACATTTTGTTGTCATAAATGGAATTCTTCCTCCTGGGTTTTATTAGCAATCCATAGAAAGCTTGATCATTTGGTGGGTTTATTTTACATTCTGCTAGTTCACTATTGCACTGAAGCTATTTTTGCTTATTCTCCTGCTTTCTCTAAGGAAACCATCATACTATCTACATACAGAAATGATTTGCCTATGATTATTAATTGAAATTATTTTTGTCTGATGCATTTAGTATACTATATTAAATATCAGTGGAAAAAGTGGACATCCTAACTTTGGTTGTATATTATTGGAAAAGTTTAGAGTATTTCTCTGTCCTAAAAAATGTTAGCTTTTGTTTTTAGACAGATTTCTTTTATTATATTGAAGAAAGTCTTTTTTTTTTAGTCCCGTAATTCCGGCATTTTTAATATAATTGAGTGCTATATTTTTTGAAGATTATATCTATTGATATGACCAGTAGTTTCATTACTTTGTTTTATTAACATAATAGTGTTTCTATTTTTTCTAAAGTTAAACCCATTTTACTAGTGGAAATCCAACCTGATTAGGGTGAGTAATGTTTCAGATAGATCACTACAGGCTCTTTTCTAATATTTGTGACTTTGCATCAATCTTAATTAATAATATTGGTTTATAATTTTCTCAGCTTTATCTCCCCTTGTTTTGGACATTCAGTCCACATTTGTTTTGAAGAAAGAGTTCAACTGGATGTCTTCTTTCCCTGTTTTGGATCTGGTTATGTAGCCCATGTCTATGTTGTTCTTTATATTGTAGAAAATTCTGAAGATTCCAAATTGTGGGTGACTCAAAGGGCAATGGAAAGATTTATAACAGGCCTAAGTATTATCGTGATTGTTTGCATGTAGAACATGATGTAACATTATTAAGACAATGTATGATCAGATAGTGATGTGGGGCATTCATGTAGCAATTTTAATGAGTAAGAAATGAGCAGTGCTGTACTGATATGTGTAAAATATTTTTTAAAAACTCTACAGGAAGTCTTCCAATGTTTTGAGATCCTCTAATGAAGATTTATAGAAAGAAATGGACAAAAATCATACCAGATTAGAAGATGTAAATGATTTGCAATTTGATCAAGTGGAGAAAATACCCATGAGAGAATACTTCAGTATTTTATTGATTATTCAGAGGCCAATCCAGTTCATAAATTTGCTTATTTAATAGTTTTTTTCTTAATGCACATTTACGGAGGACCTCTGCATACATGTCAGGTTTGTGGATTCTTCAGGTACTGGACTTTGGAGTCAGGAAAACCTGGATTTGAATACCACTTCAGACATTTACTACTTGTGTGCCCCTGGGATATTCACTTAATCTCTGAATGCCTCAGTTTCCTCATCTGTAAAATGAAGGGGAAGAACTTAATAATCCCTAATGCTACTTTCAGATTTAAAACTAAGCTTGAATAAATTCATTGGCTCCTAAATTTGGTTTTAAAAGGATGTAAGTAAGAAGAAAGAACAGTGTCAGAATGATGGCAAGATGGTGGCAGAAGATGTCTGAATGAGATATGAAGCATGACCTAGTCTGATATTCTGGGATTACCTAGATATAATGGGTCACTTGAATTTGTCCTTACTCATCAATCCATTAGATAGACAAATACATAGATATATAGATACATAGATTGATAACGCTCATTTTATATTCTTCATATCACCCAGTACTTAGAATTAAGGTCTTGAAGGTACTTAAATGATCATCAATCCCCTTGGTAATTTGGATCTGCTACACAAGGAGCTTGCTACAGAGCAGTTGGAAGGAAGTAACTACATAAAGAAGTAGAGGGAAACTCTTTCTTTCAATTGTTCTCATACTTAACTCAATTTGAAACAGACAAAGAAGGCAAGCTGAAGTGGTATAGTCAGTCTAGTTAGTGGGAACCTGGGTGAAAATGTGAGTGTCACAGGCCCTGCAGGAAGATATAATAGAAGCTGTGAGTCAGGTCTTTGGGAGAAGGCAGTACCATAGTGAAGTCACCTCGTACAGGTACACTGAGCAATTGGTTATGGCAAAAAGGAGATCAGGAAGCAAGATAGCTGGAACCGGGTTTGTTTGCATCATGGAAGTCAAAGGCTACCTGAGGCACTGACATTATCAGCATACTGGCCAAGAAACAGTAACTGAAGATTGAAACAATCATGCCTTCTAAAGAGGGGGCATCCCCTGCCTCGGTGATTCCCAGGCCTAATTTTGTAGATTTGAGTTATTTCCAATAATTTCATGTGAGCATCATTTGATTAAAAAACTAAAATAAATTTTTAATTCCCTTTAATGTAAAATAATTAACACGCCCCCAGGGCACTTGGAAAGGGAAGGGAGGAAAATCCCAGCTAACAATAGGCATTAGGTTGTCCCTTAGAAGGTTGGGATTCTTACTATTTCTTAATAGAGTGCTTGGATTCCTGGTTCCCTGGCAGAGTCTGTGTCTAAAGTTCCACCTACCTGCCAGGTTTGATTGAACTTTTAATTACTCAGTTTCTGTTAGCATCCCCACACCCAGAGACCTTCAGGTCATAGGTGTGTGTCTAATAAATCATGGAGATGAATAAATAGCATTGGCAAGAATGGAGCTCAACCCAGGGAAGCTTCTAAAGAGTCCAATATAGATGAAGAACACAAAAGCTCCTTGAGGTTGGGCAACACCTCATTGTGGCAGGGACAATAGGAATCATCGAGTGCCGTGCTATTTATTGTACCAACACTTCTGAAACATACATACAACCAAACATCAAAATTCCTGATATACAGGTCCATGCTCCCTGTTAGGTACTTGATCAACAACTCCAGGAACTATATTTATAGAGTCTCTTTTGGGAACAGACTAAAAGTCATCATAATTAGCATTTATATAGCACTTTTAGTATTCTAATGCTTCATATGTTACTTTATTTGATCCCACAACAATCCTGGGAGGTAGATGCTGTAATTATTCTCATCTTACAGTTGAGGAGACTGAGGCAAATAGGTTAAGTCACTTGCTCAGTCACATAGCTAATAAGTGGCTTAAGCAAGATTCAAATTCAGGTCTTGTTGACTAATAAACTGCTTCACTTAATGGTGAAAGGTCTGAGAAGGGTTTAGCAATTTAGGTCTCCTCATCTAGGGTAGATCCCCTAGCCTAAAGGAAGTAGATGCCTCAAAGCAAGTGGGTGTGGAAGCCTGGTTCAATATAAAGAAAAAGACGGCTGACCTGAGGGAAAGCTCTGTGTCTAATATCAGGGCTGTCTGATCATCCATTTCAAAAAGAATGAGAAGGAGAAAGAAAAGGAATATGGACAAAGAGGCAGTGAATTAGAGAATGCTGCAATTTTCCTTTTTTAAGCTTTGTTCATGCTTTTTTTCTTGCATTTTTGCATCACAATAATTTTTCTATACATATATCTCCTCTACTCTCTCAACCCTCTAAGGATCCTTCCCTTGTAACAGAGAAACAAAAAACGAGTTAAGCACAACCAGCTAACAGTAGCTATTTCTGACGGCATGTACACCATTCCAAATCCATAATCCCCTAATTATCCAAAGAAAGGAGAGAGGTACATTTTCTAATCTTCTCTTAGCCAATATTGGTAAATATAGCGATTGCAGAACATTTACCTTCCTTTCGTCATTCTTTTTATCTACATCATTGTAGTCATTGTGTATCCTGCTGTCCTGGCTCTGCTTTTCTCTGTATCCATTCATTCCATTCTTCCCATGTTTCTCTGAATTCCTCATATTTCTAATTTCTTACAGCACAATAATATTCACACACCACAGTATTCCTGTCCATCCCCCAATCAATAGGCACCCTCTTTGATTCCAGTTCTTTTACTGCTGCAGAAAGTGGTTCTGTGAATATTTTGCTATTCAGTCTGGGTGAGGCTTTTCCTTTTTCCTCTTTTACTCCCATGGAATAGATTTCCAAATGCTGGGGTTTCTAAGAAGTTAGGGATGTGGTGAAAATTATGAACTGAAAAGATGGTCATATCAGTCAACACACATAGGTATGAGAGGTGCTGTGAAAGTGAGGTGATTAAGGTTTGCCTAGACCTGAGAGCTCCTTAGAGTATGACTACTCTACTATTAGGAATTTGCCAGAAATGTTGAGAAGCATGTTACATTCCTGTCTCATGGGTTTAGTAATACCCAACACTAGTGCTTACCTGGCTAAGAAGAACTACTATCATTAAAAATAGGAAGAAAAAAACCCAACCACACTGACTTTATAGCTATGACTAATGCCATAAAATAGAGAAACAAGTAAATGGGCATGTTCAGTGAAGGAAAGTAGTGTTTTTTTTTCCCTGAATTTCTTTCCCCTTTAGCACTTGGATGATACAGCCATAATAAAGCTGCTAGGCTTTGTCACGCTTTGTAGAAATAACAGCAGGCCAACAAAGACTTAAGTGTACCCCAGTAGACATAAAGTCATCCTTAATTAGAGCTAAAGAAAATCATTTGCCCAGACATCTTGGTGACAGGCCAGAGGTTGGCAGCTGCCATGCATCCAAGCTAAAGTGGGTTAATACAACCCAATGATGGGTGCTCTTGTCCTGCTTCAGCTGGTGGATGGGTGAAGACCTGTCCCAAGGAGGGGAAATTCCCAGGCAGTATAATTGGTGAAGGCAGGAAACCCCCCCCACCCCCAACTGAGCCAAAGCTTTCATGTTAGCTAGAGAAGTTGGGAAGCAGCAGTAAATTATTTTATCAGGCTCAGCTGCCATCTTCTTTGAAGTGGAAGGGTTGGCAGGCTGGGTACTCCCAACTCCAACCAAAAGGGGAGTTCTGTAGAAAATGGAAACGAACTTAGACTGCTTGTCTTCTGATTGGTACGGTGAGCATTTCTTTCAACATTTAATAACAAACACTTGTAGAACATCAATGAGGTATCTCTCCCTACATTAGACATTGTGAGACATATAAAAGACGTGGAAGATAAAACCTTTGTGTATTTTTTCCCTTTTTTTCCCTTAGTAATATTTTATTTTTTTTGATTATATGTAAAGAGAGTTTTCAACAATCATTTTCATAAAATTTTGAGTTCCAAATTTTTCTCCCTCTTCCCCAAGACAGCAAGCAATCTGATATAGATTATACATGTATAATCACGCTAAACATATTTCCATATTAGTCATGTTGTGAAAGAAGAATCAAAACAAAAGACAAAAGCCTCTAGAAAGGAAAAACAAAAAACAAACAAGAAAGAGAACATAGTATGTTTTGCTCTGCATTCGCACTCCATAGTTCTTTCTCTGGATGTGGTTAGCATTTTCCATCACAAGTCTTTTGGAAGTGTCTAACTGTATTGCTGAGAAGGGCTAAGTCTATCATAGTTAATCATCACACAATGTTGCTTTTGCTGTGTATGATATCCTGGTTCTGCTCACTTCACTCAGCATCAGTTCATGTAAGTCTTTCCAGAAAATCTTTTTTCTTAAGGAATTGACAGCCCACAGTCTAGCTGAGAAATGATGAATCATAAATGGGAAATACATAAGGATCAAGGTAATGTAGACATCAATAATTAATTCACTCAGATCACTAGCATCTGAATATAAAGTTTAAAATGCAATTAAATACTTCGATGCTTCATCCATGAGATTCTAAATGCTCACACATTTGGAAACATCTGGATTTTTAGTCTTACATAAACTAAGACACCCTAATATTAAAATTTCTCATTTTCCTAAGTGTTTGGACATTTTTAATTTGACTTTTTTGGCATGATATATGGGTACAGCCTATGCCTTAGCTCCTACTAAGTGCCTGAGCTTCTTTCTCAATAGCTACCTCTTCACCATTCTTTTGGTGAGCATATCATAGTTGGGGTTCCTAGAGGGACAAACTAAGAAATTAAATGACTGAATACTATTATCAAGACTATCAAGTTCAAGTGTAAAAAGGTCTTGAGGAACCTAACTGCTTAAATGTTTACCTCTTGAATTTGTGCTTGCTCATCCCATTTCTTTGACATTTTCAGGGATTTAGAGGTCCAAAGATAACATGCCTAAGACCTCTTCTGGAGTTTCTGGTTTAGGTGATTTGTGTTATTCTTTGGTGGGTGGGGAGTTGTAATTAGAACTCCCTTCCCAGCTTATCCAGAGAGCCTAATCATACATCTTCAGTTTCTATAGGGGAATTAAAAAAGGATATTCATGTTTGAAATATGTATCGACTCTTGGCAGGTGCCTGGGAATTTTATTTCTTTAATATTCATTCCCCATACTTCCCTTCTCTATTTTTGAATTCTGCAACTTAAGACACATCCACCATAAATTATTGTTCATTTGTATTTAACATTATGAATGGATGGTAGTAAATTTCTCAAAGCTAAAATCACTTCTTCTATGAAGTCCCTTAATCTCTAGGAACATCACTTTCCAAGTTTTCAAAAGACGGATAACCATCCTACCACTACATGCCCTTAAGGATTATTGGTAGGATCAAATGACAAAAATGTATGTGAAAGTATTTTGTAACTAAATTCCATGTATTAAATTTTTATTTCCCCTTTGCTGTCTCTAGAGAAAAAATAATGAATTATTTTAAAAAGCATTTTCCCTTAACTGTTTGAAATGTATCTTTTATCCAGGCTCTTTCTTACATGGGAGTTCACCAGAAGAGTTGGTAACAGAGCTTCTACAAAGAATGACCAAGGACTGAAGATCTTTCCAGCAACTTTGAAAAGAGGAAAAAAAATTCAGTGTCCTTCATAGAGTATATAACATTTGTCTTTGTGCGAAATTTCTTTAAAATAATTGCTATCTATATTTACAGAGCAGGTAAGTGTCTCTTAGACAAGAGAAGGGGGTTTATGGAATATTTCTTCCTTCTCCAGGTTACCATATCCTTGTATGATACATGACATATATAGATATAGATACATAGATATAAATATAGATATACATGTATGTGGATACAAAAGCAACAAATTATTGCTTTTAAAATGCATAAAGGGCTTCAATGTAGAAACAAATAAGAAAAGAAAGATCAAAAAGGAAGAAAGGGATTTTGACTTGTTGTTAGAGGACAAAGGATAGAAAAAATGTCTCAAGGAAGAAAAGGAAGGGCCACTGAACACAAAGAGTTGAACAATAAAAGTGAGACTCTTCCCAAATAGAATGAAGGTAGACATACTGGAGCAGAAACAGTTGCTTTTATCCTCTGAGGATTGCTAATGTGCATCCACAGTCATCCAGTGAATCACAGAGATCATCCAATAAAGGTCAGAGGAAGAGGAAATAAGTAGAAGAGTTTGGTAACTCCCTGCAGAGGAATACTGAGGCAGCTATTTGTTGATTCGACATTAGCGACATAGAAGTGTGCTATCTTTCCAGGGGATGTATCCTAGTTGCTATGGAAAAATCTTTAAAGACTTTTCGAACCTTATGATTGCTACCCACTTCAAATGGGTATAAATGATACTGCCAAGAGAAATCTAGAAAGTGTTGCAATGGATTATGAAGTTTTGGGGAATAAACTGAAGTCTCTAGAGACAGGTAGAATTGTCATCATTGCTGCTGATTGAAGTCAAAGGTGTTAGAAGAGAAAGACAGATTTGAGGAGGGTATAGCAGGTTAAGATGTCTGAGAATAGGTTTTGGATTTCTGAACCATGGCTTAAAAATATAGGAATGATGAGATCTTGGCCAGAGATGGAACATACCTTACAAAAGCTTGTAATGTGTGTGTGTGTGTGTGTGTGTGTGTATGTGTGTATAAATCTTTGTTTGGAATCCTGAAAATCTAAATAAAAGGGCTTTAACTGAGGGGGAAAGGGAGAGAGCTACCTATCTACACAACTAGATATAGTGCAGGAAAAAGACAAGCAGAAATTCAAAGTCAGAATTAGGAATGAGCAATAAAATCAATGATCTTGGATGTCTGTGTATCTGAGGAATGTAGAAGGCAGCTTGATACAGCAGAAAGAGTAGTGGAATTGGGGTCAAAGGACCTGGGTTTGGAGCCAAATTTATCCAGTTAACTATTTGTGTGTCCTTCTGAAAATCACTTAACCATTCTGGGTCCCCATTTCCTTATCCGTAAGGTGAGGGATTAGACTAGATGGTCTTTAAGTCCATTCCAGCTCTAAATCTATGCTTTTATGAGCCTATGTACGAATGTTCAAAATACAGGCAATAAAGCAAGGTGAGTTAGAGATTCAAAGAGGTAAATTTCATTTTAGAGGTATCACTAAAAGGATCCAAAACTGAAATATGGCCTTGGAAGTTAATTTATTCAAAACAAATCAGATAGTCTAAAAGAAGGCAAAAGGAGAATAGCACTGGATATTGAGAAAAATACTCTCACGTGAAGAAATCCAAGAACTAGAATGGGAAAACTTGGTGGAGAGCTTTGGGTGAAAATCAATAGTGGCAAAAATCAAAGTAATACTCTTATCATAATACCCTATAGACCACCTAGAGAGAAAGAGGTAGAGAAACAGATCACAACCTGTCATAGACATGATATAATAGTCAGAGGAGACTCCAATTATCCAGACATCTGCTAGAAATCTATGTCTCTGTCAAAAACAGAGCAGCTAATAATTTCTTGACTTTACTTAATTTCATCTTTCAAATGGTGGTTGGGTTGTCAGTGCATTTGGTGGAGATCATAGGATGTAGAATGAGAAGGAACCTCAGATATCATCTCATCCCACCCCCTCATTTTGCAGAGGAAGTAACTGCAGGCCAGAGGGAGGAAGTGACTTTCCCAAATTCATAGACTGAGTTAATGGCAGAACCAAAAATTTAAAGCAAGGTCTCTCTAAATAAAAATACAATATTTTGTCCCTCTGCCAAGAAGCCAATGTCTTAACTTGGTGAGAAATATTTAGGTTGGTCCGTGTCTACCTATCCTTATAGGTTCATAAATTCACAACTTTAGAATAGGAAGGAAATTCAAAGAGTATCAAATCCAACCCTTTATTTTTTAATCTACATAAACTGAGGCCCAGAGAAATTAGATGACTTGTCCCAGGTCACAGAGACAACACAATGGTAAATCTGGGATTCAGACCCATGTCCTTTGACTCAAAGTCTCATGCCCTTTCCACTGTACCACACTCTTCTCCAAACTTCATAAACAAAGATGATAAGAGGAGTAGTTAGCATTTGTAGCATTCATAGCAACCTCTATCTGTGATGCACTATGTTGTGATTTTACAAATGTTACCTGATTTGATCTTCACAACAACCCTGGAACATAGGCAGAAACTGAAGGAAACAGAGGTTAAATGACTTGCTCTGATACAGAGAACTACTAAATATTTGAAGCTGGATTTGAACTCAGGCCTTCCTGAGCCTATGTACAAATGTTCAAAATACAGGCAATAAAGCAAGGTGAATTAGAGATTCAAAGAGGTAAATTTCATTTTAGAGGTATCACTAAAAGGATCCAAAACTGAAATATGGCCTTGGAAGTTAACTTATTCAAAACAAATCAGATAGTCTAAAAGGAGGCAAAAGGAGAATAGCACTGGATATTGAGAAAAATGTTCTCATGTGAAGAAATCCAAGAACTACAATGGGAAAACTTGGTGGAGAGCTTTGGGTGAATATCAATAGTAGCAAAAAAAAAACAGGCCTTCCTGAGTTCAATTCCCAACAGGATGAGTTCTCACTGACACTTATTCTCTTATTAAGCTTTATTTGTGAAGAAGTCTTTCTCTGTGCAAGGGCTCAGGCATGGGATGGAATTTGATGACCATATTCCTGTTGACGCCATCCACTAAGCCACTGAATTAACTGACCCAATCTAATATAAAATGTTTGTGAAAGCAGTCTTACATGGGTATGAGGATGAGCCCCAAAACAACCAATTCATATCAACATAGAATAACATAATGAAATAGATGCATTATTGCACCAATGTACATATCCCCTCAAAAACTGGTTGCTGATGGCAACCAACTAATTTGTGCCTATGCAACCATCCCATGCAATTCTTGTCCATGTCCTCCCATAAGTTTATCAAACTATGAGGATGTTGATCTCCATGTTACAGCTCATAAAAGATGACTAAGAACATCATGGGCTATTCCTGAAATCATTATTGCAATATAGTCCAGTGGACAATAAATCTAGTAAAATAGCAATGCTAATTCTACTCCTATGGATAATAAACCACTAAGTGACTACTCTGTGGTAAGTATTCTTCTGGGTGCTGGGGCTACAATGACAAAAATCCAATCATCTTACAATCTGACTGAGGACACAGTATGTACAGATACTGGTACGCACAAAATATGAACAATGATTGGGGGAGAATGTGGAAACACTGACAGGTGGGGATATCAGGAATGACCTTGTATAGAAAGTGATTCTTGAACTGAGCCTTGAAGGAAACTTGGGATTCTTAGAGGCAGAGGTAAGCATGGAGGGCACTCCAGGAATGGGGCCAGTGAAAAAGTTTAGAGGAAGGAGATGGAGTACCATACATAGGGATTGGCAAGAAAGTTAGCTTGGCTGTGCCAAAGTACACATAGAGAGGTAGAAAGATGCAAGAAACCTGTAAGTATAGGCTGCGGAGAGGTTGTGAAGGACTTTAAATGCCAAACAGAGGAATTCTGAAGGTAGTAGAGAGTCAAATTATTTGCACATTCTTTTCAAAGCATGTGCCCAAAGTATTAGCCATCATCACAAAAACTGTTAGAAACTACAATAAAAATATTTTTACTTTAGGCCAAATTGGCATGTGTAGTGATCTGTACCTGCACAAATGCATTCTTGGAACCTGAAGAGGAGGTATAAAGAACTGGAGAAAGGCAGCTCAAATGGCAAAGAAGATTCAGGTCTGGGGTGGGGAGAAGGAAGGGATTAAATCATATTCATAGTATCAGGGTCCATGAATATATTCACTCGATCCCAGAATTCTAAAGCTACAGTAGCCCTTCCAGATATTAACAAGGCCATTTTAACCTAAGTAAAAGGAAGTCCTGTTTTATAGATCAATGAGTAAATTTATAGAACTTGACATGCTAATAAGTGGTACAACTTAATTCAATTCAGTCCAACTCGATAAGCATTTATTAAGAACTTCTTATATACCAGTAATTGGAGTGCAGGATGGGGAAGCAAAGACAAAAAAAAACAAAAAACAAATAATCTTTGTCTGCAAGGAACTTTTATTTTGGGAGGACATATACCCAGGTAAACACATATGTAGTATATACCAGTAATTAGAGGGGCTGGGGTCAGGAAGAGCACCAGTAATTAAAGCAATCAGTATGGCCTCTGAACTGAAGGCATAGCTATAGACTGAAGACATATAGATGATCATATTTGGAGTCAGAAGAGCTTTTCGAGACCATCAAATCCAACCACCTCTTCTAATTGAAGATGGGTAAACTGAGGTTCAAATAGGCAAATTACTTGCCCAAAATCACACACAAAAAAATACCCAGTACTCTGTCTACTATACCATGTTGCTATCTCTAAGATGGGTTGAGATAAGTTTGTGTACCATACATCTATTGTTGGTTATTAAGATAATTTAGGAATATTTGAGGCATATGCCTAATGTTCTAAGGCAGACAACAATGCTACCTGCAATTACACACCCTCATCATTGGAACCTCCATCAGCAATGGAAATGTGGAATAAGGTAAGGATCACAGTTTCCTCCAGTTCACACCAGTAGTGTCCTTCATTATGCTTATTGGACTTGGGTGGAAAATGTAGGCTGTAAGCAAGCCTTCTATCATAGGTTTAGGAGTCAAATTCATTCATATTCAAAAGGAACAAAAAGTTAAGCATGGTACTACTTAGAGGCAAAGGAATGGATAAAATGTCCTTTCAAGGTGCCTTCAACCCCAAGATGGGTAGATAAGATTAGTCTACCACAAAATAGCTAACTCTACTGTTAGGCCCCATTGATACCTAAAGAAAAGAGGTTAAGAATGGACCTTATTGGAGGCAGGAGAATGTACTGAATGACCTCTAAGATCCCCAGCCACCCAAGCAGCCAATGAAAAATAATAGCTCTTACCTAGTGCTCACCCTTGGCCAATCTCCAGCTTATACTCACTGCTGTCATGGTGCTGTCACCCTGGAAGGGTGATAGTGTATTTTTAAACAGGATTTACTTCCATTATTCCACAACCTGAGTCGATGAGCCTGTAAAAACAATGCGTGGGGACAACCTTCTTTCATTACCTGCCATCTGATCAGTGTACTGACATCTCTGAGACTCAGGAAGCTATTTTCACATCGTATTCACTCAGTCGATGAGATGTGAATTGAGTTCCCTGGCACCCGCCCCCAAGGTTTCAATGTTTGTCACGGTATAGAGTTTTCAGAGGGACTCAAGTGCAGCTGTTACCAAGCCCAGATAAATCAGAACTCTTTTTTTGACTAAATAAAACACAAGACCACCAGGGAGGGAGGGAAAGCACAATGGATTTTCCCAGTAAGGAAGGCATTTGAGAAAGTGACTAATTAAGTATTGTTATCTTTTCTCCCTTTTTTTTCCCCTTGAACAAACCTCAGATGCTCCTGAAATCTCTATTTGAATAACATTCATTCAATAAATGTTTATTAAGTGAAAACTTTGTGCCCACCTCTGTTCTTAGAACTGAGGTGTTCACCAGGAAGCATAAGGATGTTAAAGATTAGTTGGGGAGATGACTTATGTGAAGGAATAGTTAAACAATGTAACAGTTCAGCCAATAAGTCAACAAGCATTTTATAAAGCACTTACTCGATGTCAGGCACTGGGCTAAGTCCTAGAGACATGCAGAAAAGCAAAAATAGTTCCTACCCTCATAGGAAATACCTTCTAAAGAGAGAAAACATGTAAACAGCTAGTTAAGTATTAGATACATACAGAGTAGCTGCAAAGTCATCTGAAAGAGGAAGGTACTAGCAACAGCGGAGCCTGGGAAAGGCCTGTAGGGGAGGTAGGATTTGAAGCTGGGACTTAGTCTTAGAAATAGCCAAGGAAAGAATAAGAAATTGAGGGTGTGCCCATCAATTGGGGAACGGCTGAATAAGTTGTGGTATATGAATGTAATGGAATATTATCATTCCATAAGAAATGATGAGCAGATTTTAGAAAAAACCTGGAAAGACTTACATGAACTGATGCTGAGTAAAGGGAGCAGAACCAGGAGAACATTGTACACAGTAACAGGAACATTGTGTGATGACCAGCTTTGATAGACTTAGCTCTTCTCAGCAATACAATGATCTAAGAAAATTCCGAAAGACTCATGATAGAAAATGCTATCTATCCATACCCAGAGAAAGAACTATGGAGTCTGAATGCAGATCGAAGCATGCTATTTTATTTTTCTTTGTTTGTTTGTTTTGGGGGGGGGGGTTGGACTTTTTTCTTTCTCATGGTTTGTCTCTTTTGTTCTGATTCTTCTTTCACAACATGACTAACATGGAAATATGTTTAATATGATTGTACATGTATAGCCTATATCAGATTGCATGCCATCTTAGGAAGGGTGGAGGCGAGAGAGGGGAAAAAAAATTTAGAACTCAAAAATCTGATCAAAGTGAATGTTGAAAACTAAAAATAAATCAATTAATTAAAAAAAAAAACCAGGGAAGTTAAAAGGTGAAGAGAGAAAGAGCAATTCAGGCCTGAGAACAGTCAGAGAAAAGTCATGGAGATGGGAGGTAAAGTGTTATGGGTAGGTAAAAATGAGTGAATGGGCCATTGCAGCTGGATCATAGAGTACATGGAAATTATTAAAGTAGAAGAATGGCAAGGCAGGATCATGGCCCTGTGCTGACAATGTAGACATGGACATCATCTAGTCCGATCCCCTAATTTTACAGATGAGGAAAGTGATTCTCAGAAAGGTAAAACAGCTTCCCCCAAAGTTCCACACCTGACTAGTCGCACAGCTGGGATTAAAACCCCAGTCTTCTGGCCTCCAAGTCCTGGTTTTTTTCTTCTCCATCAAAGATGTCATCTCAAGGTTGCTCATCTCAGATGAAATGCTATGAGTTTGTAGAGGGAGAGATCTAGCACCAGAACCTAAACTCCTACTTCTGTGATCTTTCCATTATACCAAGGAACCTTTAAAAACTTATTTTCCAAATTAAATTGTAAGTTCCCTGAGGGTCTAGACCATGTTATCTGTTTAGAATACCTAACAGAAGGAAACAAAAGATATTTTTTAAAAATACATATTGAATTATTTAAAGGAACTTTCCCTCAGTTCATTTTCTGTGTCTACTTGTAAGACACGTCTGACTGGATTCCATGTTATTACCACTAAATACACATGGCAGTGACAGAGCTGCTTCACTTTGATCGCCCACGCTCAATCTGTCCATTTCAAGGGCCATGGCAACTTTCAACTGACTTAATAACAAAGATGTTCTCCGGCCATTCTGGAATTACTGTTGCCTTCTTGGTTCTTCTAGCCTATTGCCAAATCTTTACTTCCATTTGTCTAATTTGTCTTTTCTTCTCTATAGTTATAACCATGCTTTCCATCCTAATGATCATCTCTCATCTGGATATACTTTTCCACAACAGATTCCTTACTTCCAACACTTTCCATACCACCTATCACCAACAAGGCTCCCTCAATTGTCTTGTAAAAGAAAAAGCATTGCACTTACAATTAAGAGATCGGGGGCTCAGATTTCAATTCCATGACTTAGTATCTATATGACCATTGGTATTCAGACAGTCAATAAATAAGTATTTATCAGATGCCTACTATGTGCCATACATTGTGTTGATCTCTGGGGAAACAGAGAAAGATGAAACACAGTACTTGTTTTCAAGGAGTTCACAGTCTAGTGGGAGGAGACAGTATTCAACGATGTGCAAACAAGATATATACAGGACACGCTGGCAATCATCTCAGAGCAAAAGCACTACCATTGGAAAGGGAATGGGAAAAGATCCTCATGGAAGATGGGATGTTAGTTAGAACCTGAAGAAAGTCAGCAAGCAGAAATGAATAGGGAGAAAATTTTGAGTATAAGCAACAGCCAGTGAAAACACTCAGTCAGTAAAGTATATGCAAGGAATAGCAAGGATACCAGTGTCACTGGATCAAAGAATATATAAGGTTGAGGAAGAGCTAGAAAGATTGCAAAAAGAAAAGGGAACCAGGTTGTGAAGGGCTTTGAACACCAAATAGAGCATTTTATGTTTGATCTTGGAAATGATGAGGAGCCACTGGAGTTTATTGAATGGGGGTTATACTTTAAGAAGATCAACTTAAAAGCAAAATAGAGGATAGGTTAGAGAGTGGGGAGAGATTTGAGGCAGAGAGATTGACCTACAAGCTATTGAAATAGTCCAAGCAGGAGGTGATGAGGGAGTGCACCAGGTTGGCAACCTTGTCAGAGAAGAGAGCATAGACAAGATATGCTAAGAAGGTAAAATCAATAAAGTAGGGACACAGATTAGATATGGGAGATGAGAATCAAGAATGATATCCAGATTGGGGGCCAGGCTGATGGCGAATGGTGATTTGGAAGAGGGGAGAGTTTTGGGGGAAAGATAATAAGTTCAGTTATTCACATGTTGAACTTAAGATACCTATGGAACTTCCTCTTTGAGATGTCCAATAGACAGGGAGAAATGGAAGATTGGAGGTCAGAAGATGGGGTAGGATTGGATAAGTAGATCTAAGAATCATCAGCATGAAAATTATCATTGAATCCATGGGAGCTGATGAGATCACCAAGGAAAACAGCATATAGGGAGAAGAAAAAAGAACTCAAGAAAGAGCCCTGGGGAATACTCACCATTACCAGATACAACCTGCATAAAGATCCAGCAAAGGAAATTGGGGAGTGGTCAGATAGGTAGGAGGACAACCAAGATAGAATAGTGTTACCAAAAAAACTAGAGAGAAGAGAATTTCAAGGAGAAGAAGGTGATTGACAATATTAAAATCTGCAGAGATATCGAGAAGGATGAGGATTGAGAAAAGACCATTAGATTTGGCAATTAATGATGAGCTCAGAAACCAGACTGTAGAGAGTTAAGAAGAGAGAGAGAAGAAAGTGGAAACATTTCTACATTCACAGCATCTCTTTCTCCAACCACGCAGCCACCAGCTTAGTTCAGGCCTTCATAATATCTGGTCTTAACTTTTGCACTAGCTTCTAATTGGCCTCATTTCCTCAAGTCTCTCTCCTCTCCAGTTCATCCTTCAACCAGCTAAGAAAAAAAAGAGATTTTCCTGAAGCACATCTGATCATGTTATTCTGATGTTAATTAAACTCTTAGTGATTTTCTCTCTTCTTTAGAATAAAACATAAATTCCTATATTTTGTATTTAAATCTCTTTACCACTTTTCTCCAACTTGACTTTCTAGTCTTATTACACATTACTCCCCTCCACACATACTACAAGCCAAAAAAATTGGCCTTCATCCCATTTTGGTCTCTTTGCATTGGCTGTCCCCCATAACTGTCAAAGCATTTCCTCCTCAGCAGGTGGAGCCAAGATGGCAAAGCAAAAACAGGGACTTGCTTGAACTCTCCTCCAAACCCCTCCAAATACCTGTAAAAAATGACTCTAAACAAATTCTAGAGCTGAAGAACCCACAAAATGATAGAGTAAAACATGTTTCCAGCCCAAGACAGCCTGAAAGGCTGACAGGAAGGCTCTATTGCACTGGGCTGGGAGTAGAGCACAGTCCAGTGTGGATAGTGCCAGCACAGACAGGGCAAGTCTCACGGGACTGAATCCCTGGCAGCTGTGGCAGTTTCCAGGCTTCTCAACCCACAAATCCTGAAGACAGTGTGTAAGGTCAGTGGGGGAACTCTGTAAGATATGAGTAAAAGAGGAGCATGGTGTGACTGGGGTCCGGCCCCAGCCCCAGGGTGGTGGAGGTGGTGGTAGCAACAGCAGCTGCAGTGGCTGCTTCTGGAGCTCTAGGCCCACAGATGGTAACGGAATCAAGCAACTGATACAAAACCCCTGCAGCCTGGGACAGTATACCCACCCCCACCCCCACTGGAAGCAGGTGCCTACTTTGAAAAAGAGTTAAAAAGTCAAGTATTTGACTGGGAAGATGAGCAAACAGTGTAAAAAAGTCAGACTATAAAATCTTACTTTGGTGACAAAGAAGATCAAAACATACAAACAGAAGAAGACAACAAAGTCAAAGCTTCCGCATCAAAAACCTCCAAGAAAAATATGAACATGGTTGCAGGCCATGGAGGAGCTCAAAAAGTATTTTGAAAATCAAGTAAGAGAAGTAGAAGAAAAATTGGGAAGAGAAATGAGAGTGATGCAAGAAAATAATGAAAACTGAGTCAACAACTTTCTTAACGATATCCAAAAAAATTCTGAAGAAAATAACACCTTAAAAAATAGACTAACTCAAATGGCAAAAGAGTTCCAAAAAGCCAATGAGGAGAAGCATACCTTAAAAAACAGAATTGACCAAATGGAAAAGGAGGTCCAAAAGCTCACTGAAGAAAATAATTTCTTCAAAATGTATTTCTTCTTCACTTTCCGTTTTTACATTCTCTAGTGTCCTTAAAAAAATCAACTCAAGACCTTTTCCATGAGGTCTCCCCTGATGCCCCAAATTGCTAGTGCCCCCCTCAATCATTCTATATGAAATTTGTATCTATTCTGCATATAATTATATATACCCACATCATTGTCATTAAAAAACAATTGCCCACTCAACTTTGTAGAGAGCAGACTCTGAACTTCCCCCATATCTCTCTCTGGCTCTCTCTTTGTCTCTCTCTGTCTCTCTCTCTCTGTCTCTTTCTCTCTCTCTCTCTTTCTCATTCTCTCTCTCTGTGTCTCATACACATACACACACACACACACACACACACACACACACACAAAATAAGTCAAAGTTGTTCAAATCAAGTATAATCCAAACCTTACAGATTTCAAGATAAAAGGCAGGGGGCTGTTCAGTTTTCTAGAGAAAGAAAAATGAATCTGAGTACCTCCACTTGGGAATAATAAAAATATTTTTGACTATCAGCTTTCAGATGTAGCCTTAGAGAATATCAGAGGGGCCAATGTGGGCAAATTTTTCACTTGTCAGTCTGCTGAACTATTTTTCAACTGGTTTCACAATGGCAACACCCCATACCCTGTTTGACAGCCATTGTTTCCCACAATTTGAGGATGCAGTATATTTGAAGGGAAATTTAATCCATATGTTTCTGATTCATTTACACCTAACTTATCAAAACACTATTCTAGAAGAAGCTGTTGGGGGGCAGAAGAAAATTCCAGGTCTTTTGTTTTGTTTTATTATCCTCTTTCCAACACTACCCTTTCCCCCACCTTGTTTTCCCCATCTGAGTACCAGGATATTTCCTTCTGCCAACTATAAACCAACTCCACCCATAGAATCCAAGTTTAATCCCCTGCTCAGGGCCCAAGATGTTACTATGAGTTTACAATTTGGCAAACTCAGTTATTTTATCTGTATAAAAATGGAAATAAAAACATATCCTTTATAGAAATCCTCACCTTCTCCACACATAGCCCCAGTACTGCCACTATAGATTGATGTGAAATAAAACAAGATGTGCTCCAAACTGTAGCAAGGTTCCTTTCCCAGTTGTCCACTTCCCTAATACCCATTGCCAGCCTAGTGACTCCCACAAATGCAAGTAGAGGCAAAGACTAGATCTCAGAATTTTTCAACATGGGATCCTGCCTGTCCCTGCTGTGACTGAACTTGAATGAACAATGTGTTACTTGTGTTGTCATGTTAGATGGCAACTGCCAACAGTCAGGATTGCAATCCAAAAGCTCTTAGTGGAGTTAGGGGCCTAGGGTGAGTGGGTAGGTTGGAGTAGGGAGCATTTGTGCAGAAATATATTAAACCTGAGGTTTTAATGCATAAGATTTGTGGTCAGTCAAAGCTCATTTACTCAGCAAATGTCTTATTTAAAACCAAGTTGCCTGTGACCCTTTCAGAGAGGAAAAAAAAAATCCATTCTCTTACACAAAACTCTGTTAAAATATCATCCACATACCCTTTCCAAAGTAAGTTATCGGTTTCATGGTTTGACCATTAAACTGAGAAAAACAAGTCATTTGTAAACCCAATACAATTCATAAGTTCCCAGTTATAAAGTAATCCTTGATATCCACTCAAAATCCCTAGGGACAATTCAACTCAACCACTTCTTTTGGTGATACAGTGCTGAAAGATATATTATTGAAAACCAGAAAACCTTGGGAAATTTTTTTTTTTTAGCAAAACTATCTAAATTGAAATGAAATGCAGATCACTTGGCTGTGACCAGAAGGTTTTGCAAAACAGTTCAGCATAAGTGTCTTGGAGCTTAAGGCTTACAATTAAAAGATTTATATATGTGCTATTAGCAAAACAATTTAGTGAGTTTGGAGAGCCCTGGAATTACTGAGGTGGATTGGGGAGCCTTCCAGAGTGGATAAACTTTTATATTATTGCCAGTTACCACTGCCCCCTAAATGTCAGGAAGTCCTTTTAGAATCATTCTGTTATTCTTTTCCTGGCATGTGGCTAAGATTGCTCAGCTTACCCCTCCAGGTCCCAGTGATGTAAATTACTAGAATGACTACCACTCATATTCTTTGGTGGTCAGTTTCACTCGTTTCATACAAACTCCTGCCCAGCAATTTTACTTGCACAAAACCACTTGATTCAGGGTCCCTCCCCTTTCCCCCCTCACCAGAAACCCCTAAGGGTAAACCAGATATTTTTAAAAAGACAAAAGCAGCACTGTCTAGGACAATTGAGGCTGTTATTACAGGATTTCACACTTCCAGGGGCTAAACTCCCAAGTCTTTTTGCAGACCAAACTCCTGATAGTAACCTACTTGTCCCCAGTCCAACTAAAATAAAAACAGGCCTTATTTTGGGGACAATTTCCATCTAAGTCCACAGAACTTTGCCCACAAAAGTAATACAGAATGTTGTTGTGAACTTGGAATGATGTTAGCCAACCTGCTGCCAGATTGTAGGACTGGCAGCAAGACCCAAAGACCAACAGAGTCCCATTTTGAATGCTTCCGATCCCCAGGCCCCACCCCTCAGTCTGACTATCAAATTCATTGACTCCTTTCAGTCCTGACCTTGCCTCCCCTCCACCACCCCCATTCTCAATCAATACCCAGAATTCCATAATAGAAAATGCTGAGATGAATATCTCCTGGAAAGAGACATTATTAACAGAAAAATGTGCTCTGATTGGTTTGGTCCTTTCTCAGAGACAAGTAGGATGTGATTCAGTGACCGTATTTTCACAACGGTCTGTCAGTGACAGTCAGAAACATATGTTTTTTATAAATTTCTCATTCAGAAACAAAGACTGACAGTAAAGCCAAGAGCTTTGATATTTATATAAATTGTTAAGTGGTTCACTGGGGAAAGTACATTTCAATTAGCATGTCACCGCTCATCATGGTGTCGGAAAAAAGTTTTCTGATTAGGCTGGCTCTTTGCAGTCCTTTACTAGATTGAGGTTTACCTGAAATCCATTGCATAGAAGGCCACCAGCTTTGTCTACCTCCCCTTCCTGTGTCTGTATTTAAAAATCAAGGTATAACAGCATTCTGGCTCCTACCCTAACTTGTGGTGATGTGGTTTTCTTTTTCTTTTTTACTTCTCTTCAAACTGTGCTGGTATTCCCATCTGTCTCGTTATGCTAAGATTATGTTCAAATGAGTTCTGTTTAATAAGGCTGCAGGTAAGCCAACATCTAATCAATCAAAACTCTTTATGTGAGGGTGGTGGATGTTTCTCCCTTTCGTGTACTCTGCTGCCGCCCTTAGGACAACATTATAGAGCTGTGTCTCGGTTGTGTGTATTAGTGTACGTGTATGTCTGTTGTTGGGTTTGTTTGCTTCATGAGATCTTATTAGTTGGATCTAGTTAATATTTCCAGGCATCCTCAAATTTAACTGTACAATAGGAAATCATAACAATTCCCCCAGAGTGAATATAAATGTCAGGTCATCGTTATGTGGCTTTTGACAAGTCATTTTTAAAAAAATACACTTCCATAAGGTATCATTCTCATTAGAATCATTATAATACTGATCCTCCTGAGTTTGGCGAAGATAATGAGATCTGAGTTGTTCTTATCAGCCCAACTAATACTATTTTTATCAACAAGAAGAATGGAAAGGAAGAAGACAAAACAGAAAACAGAAAACAGTATGGTAGGGTGGGCAGAGCACAGGACTTAGAAGACCTAGGTCTGAGCCCTGACAGTAACGTTAATTGGCTGGGGCATGGGAAGGGAAATCATCAGTTTATTGTGCCCGAGCTTCAGTATCCTCATCTGTAAAATGGGGATTGCAGTAACTGCACTAATTACTTCACAGGGTCGATGAGCTTTAAAAACTGTATAAAGTACTACAAAGAGGTGTGCTCCTAATAATCATGCTTTATACTTAGACTTCGATTTACAATTTTAAAAATACTTGCACAAATAATATCTTATTTGGGTCTCATAATTCTCAGACCTGAGTATATGAAGTGGGTCATATAGTGGTTTATAACTAAAATATGACACTAGAAACATATTCACATCTATGCTCTCTTTCTATCCTGAAAACAGGTCTATTAGATACAAAGAGCATTGAACTTGTTGCAGATTCTGAATTCAAATTCTAACTCTGGTACCTACTCCCTGTGTGACCATGAGCAACTAATTTCCCTCTCTGGGCCTCAGTTCCCACATCTATGAAAAGAGGGGTTGGTCTAGATGACTTCTAGGGTCCCTTTAAGGTCTTGGCCTAAGGTCTCCAGTAGACAGGAGAAGTGCCCTTTTCCTCTTTTTAGAGATAAGGAAACTGAGGATTGGAAGGATGAAGTGATTTGTCTACAGCCAGTAGATTCCAGAGTTCTTTGCACTAAACTTTTCATCCCCCCAAATCTTCCTCCACTCATGCCTTAGATTCCACCATTAGTCATTAATTCTGTCATAATAAGCCCTGCCATTCTCAGGAGAGTGCTGGAGCCAGCTATACCAAGGCTTAGAGAGTCAGTTGTTAAAATTACCATTGTGCATATTTATACCTTGGAAATCACTACAAATCAGGACTTGTTGTTTTGTTGATTGGTGAAATTTAAGAAAGCAGTAATGATGCAGATTAAAAATACGAGTTTCATGGGTATATCCCTTTCTTCCCTTGTTAAACATTTACAAGCATATCTCTGCATTTCACTTTTAAAATGCAAATATTCTTAGAAAGAGTGAAGTTTTGGATGAATTGGCTTATTATATGACTCTCCTTTACGATAAAGATCCATCAATATGAAGATTTAGAGAGAGCATGAGGTGTGGGAGCTGGTAATTTAGAGAGAGATGCAAGTACCAACCATTCTGACCTCACAGATTTGTGGAGGGAATAACTTACTGTCAACTCTGGGTCTGGATTGAGTCTGTGACCAACAGAATGCAGAAGAAGTCTAGACCACGTTTTCTACTTTTTTATATTCCTTTCAGTACAAAACCCAGACTTCATTATTGTTTTTTATCCTTGAATCACGGCTGGGGCAGTGTGGTGCAGTGGAAAGAACATGGGATTTGAAATCAGTTATGACCTGGAGCAGGTGACTTCCCCCCTCTTGATTCAGTTTCCTTATCTATAAAATTAAGGGATTGTGGCCATTATGGTCCCTTTGAGATCTAGAACTATGATCCAATGATCTGTCACTATCTCTGGAAGGTTTACATTCTCCCAGAGATTACAATAAATTTCCTGGTACCACCTGGGCAGTCGGGGAAGCTGATAGTCTCCCCCTCTGAGCAGCAGGATAATAATTGACTTTGTACTAGGTGGAAAAGCTCTACCAATCTCATAGGCTCACACCCACAGGTGCCCCAATGAGGCCGAAGAGACAGAAGTCACTCATCACCCCTTCCCTCCTCCCATTCCCCTCCCTCATGCCCCACCTCACCATAAGCTCAACAGCCTATCTCTCTTGGCAGGTATCAGTGATGCTGGCACTCTGGAGACCCCAGATAAAGAAAATTGAATAAACAGTAAATAGAGACTGCAGAAAGGTCAATTTGGACTTGGAATTAGTTGGCAAAGGGCTTAAATTCCACATGCAAGTCTTATTTCCCCAAAGTGTGTGGGGTTTTGTTTTGCTTTGTTTTGTTTTAAGTAACCAACAGGAATAGGGGAAAAGCTCCCCTCCCCTGGAGCAGGCATTTGCGTGGGGCCCAGCTTGGTGTTGTGGAAGATTATCATCTCTTGGCCGCCTCTCAGGCACAGGGACTCACTTCACCCAGGACTGCCAGAGGAGATTAGGAAGAGCGCATCTGGGACAAAGTGACCTTCTGTGACTAACCTTGGATCTGTAATGGTGCTGCCTTTGCCTGTGCAGCTGAGTGACAGCCAGGCTGTTGTGAGTCAAGAGAAATTGAGCCAGGAGGATTGTGCTTCCTTTCTAGTTGAGGCAGTCATGTCACCTATTGGGTGGGAAAAGCACTGGCCTGAAAGTCGGAAGTCTCAAGCTCAAATCCTAATTCTCTCAATAACTTGCTTTGTGACTATGGACATTTCATAGGTCACTTCACAATTTTACTTCCCAATCTATGTTTTCAGACATTTCATA
Organism: Pseudochirops cupreus; assembly: GCA_028627135.1. NCBI lineage: Eukaryota > Metazoa > Chordata > Mammalia > Diprotodontia > Pseudocheiridae > Pseudochirops > Pseudochirops cupreus. The sequence goes on from CM053582.1 coordinate 243,209,366, forward strand.
TTCTACATTCTGGGGCTCTCAATGTTCCAGCCAAATTAGCTTCCTTTCTGTGCCTTGAAGCAGGACATTCAGGTTTTGCTGCTTCGTGAGTTTGTATAAGCTGGCCCCATGCCACCTGGGATGCTCTCCCTCCTCACCTGGAACCCATAGCAACATCCAGGCAGTTGGGTGACACAGTGGTTAGAGCACCAAAACTTGATTCAGGAAGACTTGAGTTCAAATCCAATACCAAGACACTAGCTATGCAAACCTGGGCAAGATACTTAACTGCTGCCTGCCTCAGCTTCCCCATCTGTCAAATGGGGATAATAATAACACCTACCTCCAAGGGTTATTGTGAGAATCAAATGAGACAGTATTTCTAAAATAATTGCAAACCTTATAGCTCTATATAAATGGAAGTTATTCACAGCTTAGATGCCAGCACACATGCTCTTTCCTACAGGAAGCCTTTCTTGATGCTCCGTCAGTTGTTATTGTCTACCTCAGATACTTTGTACTTCCTACTCGTATACTTTGTGTGTGCCGTGGCAGGGTGGTCACACCTAGCCTTCATGAGTTCAGGCAGAATGTTTGCCTGATTTAACCCCATGTGGGCTCCATAGCATGCACAGTTATGGTAATTCTTCTCTTTAGCTAACCAGGTGGTAAGGAGACCTTTGGCAGGCTGCAGAGCTGGAACTGGGAGGACACACAAAGGACTAGAGAAGCTCTTACCCTTTCTCCGTATCTCGTGGGGTGTCCAAGGCAGCTGAGCCGTTAAGCTTCCCTTACATATTTATCTAACTATGTCTGCATATGCCCTGCCCCCATTCAGGACAAGGTTTTCATGTTTCTGTGTCCCATGTGGTACCCAGTAGTCTTTGGCACATCATGAGCACCTAATAAACACTCCATGGATTAGTTTGATCTGGGCTTCAACTTCCCTCTCTGTAAAATACAGATAATAATACCTTCCCAACCCAGCTCATGGGGACAGCAAGGGGAAGAGAGAGCATAAGGCTCAAATGAGAAAACGGGTGTGAAAAGTGGATTTCTTCGTGTCACAAGCCAGGAAAGGACGAGTGAAAAGGAGAACATGACCAGGGCTATATAGGATGTAAATGAGCAGTTGGGAATTAAATGTTTAAGGAGACTAGCCTTATTGCTGTTCCTTATTTCATCTCTAATTCTGAATCTTTTCATTGGCTGTCCCCCATGCCTAGAATGTATTCCTTTCTCACTGCTGTCTCTTAGAATCCTTTTATTTCCTTCAAGACGGCAACTGGAAGTACCACCTTCTACATGAAGCCTTTGCTACCTCTTAGCACCCTTCCTCCCCAAATCACTTTGTGTTTATTTTGTTTATAGACTATAGATATTTTGTGCACATGTTGGCTTCCTGTATAGAATGGAAGTCCTTTTGGAACAGGTACTGTTTATATTTTACTTCCTTATCTACCTTAATTCTAGCACCATTCCTCTATTGATTATTTCCAGAAAATAGCTTATATAGGTAACCTATATAGGTTGTTTACTTACACCTATATCTACATAGCATAGGTGTTCATCCCTCATTCTTGAAGAGGACCAATGGCATCAGGAGGATGATGTCTTAACTTGCAAGGGAATTAGATTTGAGTGAGGCAGAGCTGGGCAAAGTCATAAGCCTTACTCTCTCCTCCAGAGTCATCAGAGTCCAGTGGCAAGACATAGGTTGGAACAGAAAGAAAAAAAAAGACATAGGTCAGGATGAGTGGCAATGGCCCTGGACTCAGTGGGAGACCTTGGCCTTTCCCAGGTCTTTCCCATGTTTCAGTTTGTTCAAGGCAACACCCACTGAGTAGTTAAAGGCTAGATAAGAATTGAGGCAAAAGATCGCCGAGTTTGCCTTCACAAAAGAATGAATCTGGAAGGGGAAGACCTTCAGAGTTTCTGGCCAGAACAGAAACAATTACTATTTATACTCATTCTGAGCCATCAAAACTCAAACAATGAGCAAGTGTGGTTCAAACTGGGACCTATTATTGGCCAATCAGTGAAAGCCAGAGTGATTTGGTTTTAAAGGCACAGTCAAATATGGATTTGTATGTTGTTTCCACCATTAGATGTTGAGCTCCTCCAGAGCAGAAACACAGTAGGTACAATATATACTTGATTATTATTTCCATGCCTCAGTTTCCTCTTCAAAATGAAATTGTTAATGTCATGATCTCTAAGGTCCCATTCTATCTTAAACACCCATAGTCCCATAAACCATCACCACGTTCTTGCTAATACTGAAAATTCCTCTTTGGGTGCAAATACTTTCATTCCAACAATGAAAGCCAAGGCTTAAAATTACATCCTTTGAGACACTGGTCACAAAAACTTATATGAACATTAAGGAGTGGGTGACAGATAGCAAAGCCTTTCTTAAAATTTGTTTTGGATAAAGAGGAAGGTAGGTGAGAGGGTTCAGGGCATTAGATTCCTAGGAAGGGGAAAATGGCACTTTGGTGGAAGAAGGAGAGGCCCCAGAAATTGGTGGGGAGGCAGTATCAATCCTAACTCCTACATAACAATCCTAAGGTAACAATGCTAATTTTGTGCCTGGAAGTGACAAAAAAAAACCTGCTGGCTTTACACTTCCCTGTCTATGAAGGCATGTACCATATAAGAACTGGTTGGAGGAACTGGGAGCTTAAGCCTAGAAAAAAGAAGATATGGGGAGAATGTGATAATTGCCTTCAAGTGGCTGCCATGTAGAAGAGGGATTAGACTTGTTCTCCTTGACTCCAGAGGACAGAAGAAACACTAAAAGGTAACATTTGCAAAGAGAAAACTTTAAGTTTCTCATTAGGAAAAAACTTGCCCACAATTAGAGCTGTCCAAAAGTAGGATGCGCTGCTTTTAGAGGTCTTTGGAGGTCTTCAAGCAAAGGCTGGAAAACTACTTACTGATTATATTGTAAGGAGGATTCTTTTTCAGGTATAGGATGCACTAAATAGCCATTGAGATCCTTTCCAATTCTGAAAGTCTGTGATCCTGTGAATGCAAAAAAAAAAAAAAAATAGAGCTAAAGCTAAATCTGGAATTTCCATTAGGCTCAGTTCTGTGCTGGAGGAAGACCATCAATGAGTGAGAATCCCCTATTTACATAAAGCAGTCCACTCCATTTTTAGATAGTTCATATTGGTAGGAAGTTTTCCCTTCATTTATTTCACCATAACAGAAATTTTCTAAAAAAGACTAATAGTTCATATAATTTGGCTTCATCCTTTCTGGTTTTTCAAGGGTATTAGTATTAAACTCATTCAAATAAATACACATAGAGAATTCCATTACTTAGACCACCTTAATCTAAACACCACAGCAAAAATAAAGAAGAGTATATTTAAAATAAGTATTTCCACATTTCCACTTTCCTTCAAGCTTACAGTCAGGGAGATAGGGCATATACACAAATAATTATGGTAAAAAATACAGAATAATGTATAATGTGCTAACAAGTGTCTTTACCTATGATAGGAAATGCTCACAGATGTAGTAGTCCAAAGACCTCCCACCTTGCTATGTGTGACCCAAGGCTTATGTCCCCTTTACTTTGTATTTTAAAGGATAGAGCTAAAGTGAGTTCAGCTCTTTCTATGGTGGCAAAGAAGAGGAAACTGGGGAGGGTGCCCGTAAATTGGGGAAAGGCTGAACAAGTTATGGTATATGAATGTGATGGAATGAGCTGGAAGAAATGATGAAAGGAATAGTTTCAGAAGAAATTGGGAAAACTTAAATGAACGGATGCAAAGTGGTGTGAGCAGAACCAGAAGAACAATGTATACAATAACAACAATATTGTAAAGAAAATCAACTGTGAAAGATTTAGTCATTTTGATCAATACAATGATCCATAGTAATTCCAAAGGACTCATAATAAAAAATGCTATCCTCCTTCAGAAAGAAAACCGATAGACTCAGAGTTCAGATTAAAACATATTTCTTCTCTTTATTTTTATTTTGGAACATAGCTAGTGCAAAAAATATGTTTTGTATGACTTCAAATATATATAATAACTTATGTTTTTTGCCTTCTTACTGAGTGGGGAAGAGGATGAAGGGAGGGAGAGAACTTGGAACTAGAAATAAAAACAAAATTTGTAAAAAATAGAAAAAAGAGTGAGCTTGAAGGTCATTTAGCCAAATCTCCTCATGTTCAAATGAGATATTATTTTGTATGTTGTTGTTTTTGAGTTGTTTCAGTTGTGTCTGACTACTTATGACCCCATTTGGGATTTTCTTGGCAAAGAAACTGGAGAGATTCGCCATTTTATTTTCCAGCTCATTTTCCAGAGGTGGAACTGAAGCAAAAAGGGTTAAGTGACTTGCCTAGAGTCACACAATATAATGGTAATGTAAATGGGAAGATCTTTCCCATCCATTAATAGGCCCATATGACCTGCTTAAATCACATGGAAACCTAAGACACAAAAGTCTGAGTCACATAAGCCTGTGGTGGGAAGAGGTTCCCAAACTGGTGGAGCAGGAAGGATGGAGAAGAGCTAAGATGAAGTTGGTGAGATCAGTTAGAGCTGAGGCAGAGAGAAAAAGCAGACAGTGAGCTGTGAGTGTTTGTGTGAAGGCCCTATCAGGTAGAAGGCTTGGAGATGGTGGTATATAGATTTCTTTGTTGCTATAATGAATTTGGCTTTCTTGTTTTGGGATCTGGTTTTCTGGTGCTTGAATAAATGTTTGTATCTGTCTTCCATGTGGAGAGTCTGTTATATTTTGTGATTCAGAATTACACTGGCATATTCATTGCCTCTGTAAGTGCTGTGACTATCTCATTGGTAATACACACAGTGAGTGTCTGAGGCCACATTTGACCTCAGGTCCTCCTGACTCCAGGGTTGGCACTCTATCAACTACACCACCTAGTTGCCCCATTATTTTGTATACATTTTGATTATACTTATTTAAGTATATACTGTCTCCCTCAGTTGAATGTGAGCTCCTTATGAATAGGAACTGCTTCACTTTTTTGCTATTACATCTTCATCCCTTAACGTAGCACTTTACAAGTAAGAGGCACTTTAAAAAATGTTTGTTAATTGATTAAGTAACTTATGTATCATACTCTAAATCTAAATAATTCATCAGATATTGACTCATCTTGTCCCTACTTACTGACAGCAGCTGCTGGTAGAAGCAGGATTTTACTGTCCACTAAGACTTCAAGTTCATAGCTAAATATATAGCTTAATTAACTTAATAAAATTATGGTACATTAGACTCATGTTTCATAGAATGCAAAATTCCAATTACTTTCAGTTTCAATCCCACCCACCCTAACAAAATTTAGGCTGAAGTCCATTTTCACTCTCTTCAATCATCTGCATAGAAGACCAACTCACAAACTCAGTATCTTATCCTAGCCAAGGGGAAGTAGGACATGGGCAGTTTAATTCAAAATAAGTTGCTATACAAGACCTGGGAAATACTGTAAGAATGTTCATTGATTCTCTGGTCACAGTTATATGGACAACCAGGATAGTGAGATCATCAACTCTAGAGTCACAAACGCTCTGTAATTCATCAGTCTGGCTTAGGCACCTGTTTATCCTTGAAGCCCCAGCATGTAAATGAGATGTTACCTAAATATCCAGTAGGCTAAGTGTCCATGGGGTGTAACCCTGTCCTAATAAGCCTAATACCACTTTTCCTCCTCCACTTCTTTTCCTTCTCCTTCTCCTTCTTCTTCCTCCTCCTCCTTCCTCCTCCTCATCTTTCACAATCCTTCATTTTGCATCATAACTATTCCTTAAACAATCAATCCTATACAAGACCATGCTGAGCTAGTATCATCAGTTGTCTTGTTCACCTGTACCTCACTCCAGCTGGGATGTATTCCTGCTCTTGGTATGTTCATAACCACACACACACATCCCTACAGAAAAAGTGGTTAGAAAAGTACCCCTCTCCCCCCCCCCAAAAAAAGGTTCATGTATCAAAGGATAGAGAGGTGAAGTGGCTTGTCCAATGTCGCACAGGTAGTCAATGAAAAGACCAGCATTTGAACACAAGCCCTCTATAAATCCAGCACTCCTTCCCCTACACAGCACTCCTGAAGACAGTTATCATCTCCTTCTTGTCTTCTATTCTTCAGGCTAAACCCTCCCATTTTGTCAACTAGTCCTCATATGGCATTCCTTTTCCAGAGGAAAATAAGGCTCAGTGATGTAAAACCGACTTGCCTAAGTTTATGCAGATAGTTACTGTACCAGGATTTAGAACCAGGTTCTCTGATTCCAGAGCCAGACCTCTTCTGCTCCACCACACACCCTTTTACAGTCTGGGACACATGGTAGACACACTAGAAACACATGATGATAAATTGATTGATTGATGTGGAAAACCTGCAATTTCTCCCGTCCAAAAGCAGGGAAAGGATAAAGCTGATTGGTTCAGCTTAAGGGTCTTTCCCAGCAAATTTCACTGAGGATTGTGTGTAAGGCTCGGGTGCCATGTCCTTTAAGCATCAGCTCAGGTCCTCTCTGCTCTTTCCCAGAGTCTGAAATAGTGATATATGGAGGCTATGAAAATTAAAAGCTGGCAGAGAGAAGTGAAGCAAAAGCAGACTCCCCAGGAATCCAGATTCTAAAGTTGACTTTTACAGTAAGTGATGAATGCTGACCAGTGTTCTATTCTGAGCAGGAACTTTTGTGAAGTGCATATGCTGGAGTCTTAAAATGCTCCATGTATGAAATATACATTTCCCTTATTTTAAGTAATTTTTAAACACACATATAACACCAACTGCTTAAATACAGCCTTTGCTTTCCATCTCAGCCATAAAGGAAGAGATTGGGACAGTTTCAATATGGCAAAGTCTTCTCACTAGACCTCCCAAGTGTTTGCACACCCTCTTCCCAAATAATAATAACAATAAAGTAAAATAAAATAAAATATCTATTTTATAAGGAAGGCAAAAAAAAAACCCTCTCATTTCCCCAAACTATTTGATCTTGACAAGAGAAACAGATGGAACAGGGTTTTTCATCTCAGTTGTTCAGGGTGCAAACATTAACTTTTGTCTGACCTTTTCTTTCCTATTAACCAGCCCTAGCTGCTTTTGGGGCAGCCAACAACAGTTAAGAGGAATTGGGAAATATATTTGAGGTCCCCTCAAGTTAGAAACATGAACTATTAGCATTTTTCCCTAGCTGTGGGATTCTTGCCTGGGTCCTAGGGAAAGGGTGCTGGTCTACCTCTGTCATCACCTTTATCTTTCTGAATTATTCAATCTTCTCATTTTCTACCAAAAAGATAATAATACAGGCAAATAATACAAGGAGGGACAGATGGGCTCTAAGATATGAGAGATTATTAGCTTTAAAGACAGAGATGAGAACATGGTTGACTCCATTCTTTCAGGCAGATAAACACATGGTGCCATAGAGTACTAGAATACAGTCAAGAGTGACTAGGTTCAAATCCTGCCTCAGACACTTACTATGTGACCCTGGGCAGATCATTTAACTGTGCTTTATTTTTCTTATCTACAAAATGAACCTTGAGGCAGAGGGGACCTAGGGATTGGACAGTGAATACTTCAAACCTATCTTACTCGTCTATAATCAGCCAGCCTCTAGACACCTTGACCATTCAGCGGGACCAGATATTTATCTGCTACTGTATCACCTTATCCCCCCACCTCCTGTTTAGCATTGATAATCAGGTTGTCTGTGGCATTGCTATTTTGAAGGGCTTGACATTCTGTTGCCCTATGGATCTACTGAAAATTTTTGTGATTGACTGAGAGCCCTGCATGGCCTAAGCCAAAGCTCCTTTTCTTGACCTTCACAAACTACCCCCTAATACCTATTAATGGTAGCTTCAACAGCTGTCCCTATTCTACTGTACTCTGCTTGTCCCTTTTCCACTCTATCCTGTTTCTGGAACACAGCTTCTTAGTAAATTCTTGTTGACTTGACCCTATCTATCATTTCATTGTGCCCTACAGAATCTCCATTCTATTCTTTTAACAACAAATTGAATATATTTCTCTCAGATTCCTTCCATTTGCTTGCAATCATAGAAACTTGCCCCCTACCCCAAAGTCCAGAAGACACTGCATTCCAGACCAACCTCTACAGAATTGGATATGCTTGTGTATCACACTCCCCTTCCTACTCCCAATATACACAGTAGGCCATGCACAATAGATATGTTTCTTACTCCCATTTGTCACATTGAAATTTTCCCCCTACCACTATTAACCTCTTCCTTTAAGGTTCACTTTGTCCAGATATCATGCCCTATCAAGATCTGCTGGCTATTATTCCCCAAGAGACCCCAGGTCATTCTCCTTCCTTTCTTAAGGAGATCAATATCTGACTCACAGCATTCCTTTTCTCTCCAATCCCTGTCCTTATACTTTGGGACTTCGATTTACATGTTGATGCTTTCTCAAATACCCTTGCATTCCAGTTCAACAACCTCCTCAGCTGCCATGAACCATTCAAAAGAATAGGCATATCATCACATAGAAGTATTTCACTTCCACTATCCACTAACTGTGATATTCCTCTATCTGACCAAAACCTTTTATCCATCCATATTTCCCCATGCCTCATCTCTCCTAAACTTAGTTTCCATCCACACTGCAACCTCCAAAGTCTCCATCTCTCTCCGCTTTCCCAGGCCATCATCAACCTTGCTCTGGCTTCATTTTTCTTTCTTCAAAATTTTGATCCCGTGGTTAACCAGTGCAATGTTACATCCTTTGGTCCCTCGTCCCCTTGTCCTATTGCCACTCATCACATTTCAAACTCTAATCTTAGATCATTCCCACCATCTTTCTTTGCTATAAAGATACCAAATGGTCCCATTATAAATTTATGTTATATTATCTCAACTAGGTCTCACTGCAGCAAACTAATCCTATTACTTTTTTCCTATGAACTCTCTATGCAGCTCTACTCAGCATCTGCTTCAAAACTTCTTCCCTCAACTAACATCTCTATTACACTCAATTTGGCTTTATTTTTAAATATATAAATTCAACATATAACTTTCAAAGTTGCCCTGCTTTTCTGTGATTCTTTCTAGCCTTCCTTCTATCTTCTACACATTAAAAAATAAAATAATTTTAAAAAACATGCTTTAATGACTGTCTTTTCTTTCTTTCTCTTTTATTATTATTTTTTAGACAACACATACCTGAGTACTCTCCCTCTTACCTACTTCTCAATTTGAAAAAGAAAAATAAAAGCAATACTATTGTAACAAAAATCTATAGTTAAGCATATTCCCATTTGTAAGCTAAAACAAAGCAAATGCAGCACTGAATTACAGCAAAGGACATAAAAGTTTCAATATTAGCCATGGCTGCAGCTGTATATATTATTCTGCATCTTGAGACCATCATCTCTTTATCAGGAAGTGGGCAGCATGCTACATCATCAGTCCCCTGTTATTCTTGTTGGTCAATGCATTGATCGGAGTTAAATGTTTTTCAGAGTTTTTTGTGTTTATGATGTTGTAGTTATTGCATAAACTTCTGCTAACTTCACACTATATCAGTACAAGTCTTCCTAGATTTCTCTAAAACCCATCTCACTTACCATTTCTTATGGCATGATTATATTCATATACTGTAATTGGTTCCTTTCACTCTGCAATTGACAGCTACCTCCTTAATTTCTAGGTGTTTTCTATAATAAAAGGAACTGCCTTAAATATTTTTTGTACATCTGTTTGCTTTTCTTCCTTTTTTTCTTTTGGGTCTTGGCCTAATTATGGTACCTCTGGATCAAAGGATATTTCCAGTTTGTTGATTTTTGAGGGCATAACTCAATGTTACTTTCCAGAATGCCTGAATCAATTCAAAGTCTAATACAATAGTGCACTAGTGCACCACACTGCAGTTCTTCAAACAATTGCCATATTCCTTTTTAGTCATCTTTGTTAATCTAATGAGTCTAAGTTGCTTTAATTTGCATTCCTCTATTATTGATCTGGAACTTTTTTTTTCAAAATCTGCTGATAACTTGGATTTCTTCCTTTGAAAATTGAGTATTCATATCCTTTGAGTACTTTACATATATGTATATATATGTATAAAGAGAGAGTATATATATATAGATATACATGTAGTACATATATATGTACTATATATGTGTGTTTGTGTGTGTGTATGTGTGTGTGTGTGTGTGTGTGTGTATATATATATATATATATGTACATATATATATATAAAATCAAAATTGTCCATTTCCTATCTTTGTTTGGTCATGTACTCTTTCCCTGGCAAAATTTGCAAGTCCAAGTTTGTCCTCATTCTTCAAGTCTAATAATGATGTAGCCTTTTAAATCTAAGTTTGATATATGGTGTAAGATACTGGTCTACACTTGATTTCTGCCAGACTGCTTTTTAGTTTTCCTAGAAGTTTCTATTGATTAATGAATCCCTTCCCCAGTGGCTAGGGTCTTTGGGATTATCAAAAAGCAGGCTACCAGTCTAATGTTGTTCTATGTTGTAAACCTCTTCTGTCCCACCTATCAACCTCACTACTTTTTAACCAGTACCAAAAAGTTTTGGTGATTACTGCATCATTGTAGTAAACTGTAAACTCTGGTAATGCTAGACTCTCTTCCCATTTTTTTCATTATTTCCCTTGAAATTGTTGGCTGAACCTACAAATGAATTTTTTTATTAGTCAGAACCACAGTATTTATCAAGCACATACTATTTGTCAGGTACTTTGCTAAGCCCTGGGAACATAAATACAAGTAGAAAGAAGTACAATCTCTGCTCTTGTTGTTGTTGTTTGTCCTTTGTTCTAGAAGTGGATCTTGACATCAGAAAGGTGATTTGAAAGTGAATTGGATTTAGGTGAGGGAGGGCTATTCAAAGTCACCAGCTTCACTTTCTCCTCCACAGCCAACTGCATCCAGTGGCTGGATAGATCAGTATGAATGGAGATAGTCCCCTAAGTTCAAGCAAAACTTAGAGAAACGCAAAGAGGAACATACCTTGGGAGTCACTTAATCAGCAGCAGGACCTTACATCCTAAGGTGGTATGGTGGGAGAGATATCACATAAAAGAAAGCTGAAAAGGGTTCTGGAGAGGAGAAAGAAGGAATGCATGTTGAGAAACCCAGGTAGAGAAAATCCCAAAAGTGAGGAGTAGAGCCCAGAAAGGATAAAAAATTGAAAATATCTGACTACATGTCTATAGCAATCAATTTCACATATTAGAATGTAACTTCCTTGTGAGTAGAGAATATTTTATTTGTAGTATTTATATTCCCACATCTAGCATTGTGCCAGGACTTAGTAGCGACTTAATAAATGCTTATAGATTCATTGATGCTGTGATTTTTTATGCTTTAGTGTTCCTTTTTTTTGTTAAATTACTTGTCCTGCAACTCAATTATATTGTACATTGAGTACTTCATTATTTTCCTTCTTTTGGGGAATCCCTAGATTTGTGAACCATAATTAACATCATCTGCTGACTACAGGGGTTGGAGTTTGCCAATGAGGATGAAAAAAAGGGAGGAAACACCTCATTAAGAATGAGGCTTCTTCAAAACTAAACCCAATCTACAAACCTGAATGGTTACATATACTAATGGAGCTCCTGTGGTCTCAGCTGAGTTATTCCTTGATGCTACAAATATTTTTATCAATGACCTAGACGAAGGCCTAGATTCCACGCTTATTAAATGACATGAAGCTGAGAGGGATAGTTAATATATTGAACGATAGATTTAGGATCTAAAATGTCAGACATGTTAGAGTGGTGGAATAAAGTTAATAAAAATGAAATTTAAATAAGGTAGTTGTAAATTCTTGCATTTAGCTTCCGAAAATGCACTAGTAAAGTACTGAATTGAGATCTATACTAACAATCTGTCCATATTAATAAGATCTAAAATTTTCACAAGCTACAATCTCAATAAGAATCAAAGTATAACAGTAACCAAAAAAGCAAATTTGATTTTAGGATTGTTAATAAAACAAGGGAGTTGAAGGACTAGAGTAGGGGATGGATAAGCTAATATTATTGAATTTAATTTGCTAACTCATTGAATTATATAATATTTTCCTCCTTTTCTTCTCTAGTTTTGCCATTCTGGGTCAGTAGGAAATTTGGACTATCTGGTTAATAAAACAATGAGTAGGAATAGGAAGCAAAGTCCACATTCATAGGCAATCCACTCATTTCCTATAACCAACAAACATCATAGTTCATGGATTTTTAAATCCAGCTGTAATTTTAAAAATCAACTTTATTTATTTACATTTAGATGTTTTGTAAGGTGGGATTATTTTTTCCTTCCAGCCAAGTTATTACTCGGACTTGAAATTTCATGTCCTTCCTTTGTTGGATTTACCTGTATAAGATCGTGTTACAATAATTAGCTTGTTGAAGCCTAGATGTATATCATATCATATCATATGTGTATGTATATCATGTATATCATATCATATCACAGCCCCTCAAATCCATGTGGTTCTTTCAGGAGTTATATTAAATGAAAAATTAGGAGTAAAATGATGATTGCTAAAAGCCCTCAGTTAGAAAAATTTCTAATGTTTAGGAAAAGGTTTGGCTCTCTGCCTTAATTCAAATTTATATTTATCTCTGGATAATCCTTTTATGGTTAAAGTAAAATTCAGGTTAGTAGGAATAGTTGGGTAAAGAAGCACTAGAATATATCAGAATATCTACAAATGGGTACCAGGAGGGAAGCTGGGGAAAGAACAGAACTTTTCTTGGAGCTTCCCTTAGTCCTTGAGGAGGTATGTGCAACTGATGGCACTAGTCTGAGTCCTCAGCTCTGAGATGCTTTTGCTCTGAGGACCTATAATCCTCTCTGCCACAGCTAAGGTATACTTTCTATCATTTTTCTATTATCTCTCTCTTTTTTTTGCTATAAAGC
>CM053582.1:243222371-243356009 GCA_028627135.1 Pseudochirops cupreus
CCTCCCCCCTCCACCCTGGAGATGGTGACCATTACAGGGTGGCTAGATGGCACAGTGAATAGAGCACCAGCCCTGGAGTCAGGAGGACCTGAGTTCAAATCTGACCTCAGACACTTAACACTTAACTAGCCATGTAACCTTGGGCAAGTCACTTAACCCCAAATTGCCCTGCCTTCCTCTCTCCAAAAAAGAAGGGAAAGAGAGAGAGAGAGAGAGAGAGAGAGATGGTGACCATTAGATAAAAATAGGTATATATAATAGTTCTTGTAAGATTGTGATGTTTGTTATTCAGAAATAATCGATCCAATCCAATTAACATGGAGAATCATTGAAAAGACAGTGTTCACAAACATATAGCATCATTTTAAAGATAATGATACTAAAGAAGTAATCTTTTTGTGGTAACAAGTATTTGGGAATGATGGATAACCCTATTCAATTTTGTAAAAGTCAACCAAAAAGGAAATAAAGGTCTTCTCCTACTCAATTCTAAGCCAGTCTTCAATCCATGCCCAAGATACCTACTATGTGCCAGGCACTATGCCAATAGCTGGGGATAAAAGGAAAGGCAAAAAGACCCTCTGTGATCTCAAGCAGCTTACCGTCTTATAGGCGAGACAACATGTGAACAATTATTTACAAACAAGATATTCACAGGATGAATTGAAGATAATCAAAAGAAAGGATACATTAGAATTGGAGAAGATTGGGGAAAGTTCCTTGTAGAAGGTGAGATTTTGACTGAGACTCAAAGGAGACTAAAGAAGCCAGGAGGAGAAGAGAGAAAATTCCAGGTATGGGGAACAGCCAAAGAGAAATGCTCAGAGCTGAAAGTGTCTTGTTCATGGAATAGCCAGGATGCCAGTGTCACTACATGGCAAGTACATGTCAAGGAATAAGAAGAAGACAGGAAATGTAGGAGGGGCTAGGTTATGAAGGGCTTTTGACACCAAACCAGGAAGGGGAAAGGAAAGGGGTACAGGAAGGAGAAGAGGGAAGGGGAGGACAAGAAATAGAAAGGAAAAAAAGGGGAAAGGGGAAAGAAAAGAGTAAAGAAGAAGGAAAGGAAAGCTAAAAAGGAAAGAAAGGCGAGAGCAAAAGAGAAGGGAAATGGAAAAGAGAAAACTAGGAAGAAAGAAATCAAAATTCATTCTATGGTCTTAAATTCATAATTCTCCCGGACCTAGATCAATCTCTTACCCTAAGAAGTGGTGCCTCAAGTGGGATTTCAACATTTTCCAGATTAGTTTTTACAATACCCTATTTCCCACAAGGCTTCTTCTCAAAGTTCAATGACATGCATCATATTTTAAAAATCTTCTTTGATGATGCATTTTTTCCCCTATCCCAACCAAGAGACTTTACCTGAAAGTTTATTTTCCAAAAAAGGATACCACTCTTCCTTCCCTGGTGTAAAGACAAAAAGCAGCAATATTTTTAGATTTGCTTTTCTAAGCCTCCTCAAAACTAAAATGCCATCTAATTCACCCATATCGCTACAATTAGTTCACTGGTAATACAGTGGATACCATTAGATATTTGTTGCTATTCATAATGGTAACTAATAAATGTAAGAAAAAGAATTTCAAAAACAATCACACTATTCTAGGATCTCAGAACCTAGAGATTTCCAAGTAAATCAAGCTGTTTTACTCCAAACTAGAAAGAAACCATGATATGGTGAGAAGAACACTGGACCAGTTCCAGCTTCCAGCTCTGCCAGTAGTCACCTGCCCAACTTTGGACAAGTCACGATGCCTGGTACATGGTAAATATGTAATAAATGTTTGGTGATTGATTGCTTGTGAAACACAGGCTTTGCCCTTTAAGGATTTCCTATAGAATGGAAGGAGATGTGTATTCAGTTACAAAACTGAGTATAGGTATACAGTAAGTGGCATATGCGTAATTAAAAGTACTCTGGGAATTCAGGACAGAGAGTGATTGCTTATGCCTGGGAAGATCAGTGAAGAATTCATAGAGGAAATAACATTTGAGTAGGACTCAGAAATTTGGATGGGAGTTTTATAGTTTGAGGGCCAGGGAGATTAGGCATTCCAAGTGAAATAAAGAGCATAAACAAAGCAAACCCTTCTCTTAAATAAGAGATTATCATTATCAGTTCATAAATAAAGCAATTAAGACTATTATTTCCATTTTACAGATAAGGCAACTGAGGCCAGTAAAATAGTTTTGCCATTTATGCAAGATTAATGCAGATAATCAGGGCTGGAGCTGAGGAAGACCTTGAATTCCAATTTTGCCACAGACTCTTACTAGTTCTGTGATGCTGAGTAAGTCAGATAATCACTCAGTCTCAGTTTCCTCATCTATTAAATGAGAATAATAACAGCACCTATCTATTTCATGGGGTTGTTGTAACAAATGAGATAACATACATTAAAGTATTTTTTAAATATGAACTCGATGGACCTTTCCTCTCTTATACTCACTCAAAAAGTAATCTATGCACGCAGTTCAAGGCAGCTGGTGGTACAACGGATAGAGCCCTGAACCTGAAGTCAGGAAGATCTGAACTTATATTTGGCCTCAGACACTATCTCTGTGATCCTGGGCAAGTTGCTAAACCTGTTTACCTCAGTTTCCTTAACTGTAAAATGGAGTTAATAATAGCACTTACTGGGTGGCTAGGTGGCGCAATGAATAGAGCACTGGCCCTGAAGTCAGAGGGACCCAAATTCAAATCTGAATTCCTATTACCTACAGGATCAAATATGAAAATTTTGCCTTTTAAAGTCTTAAATAACCTGGTTCCCTCCTACTTTCTAGTTTTATACCTTATCCTGAAATCCAGTGACACAGGCCACCTTGTGCCTCAAAGAAGACACTCCATCTCTCTTGCCTCCAGACATTTTCATTGGTGGTCCTCCTCCATGGCTAAATTTTCTCCCTCCTCATTCTCACTTCCCAGCTTCCTTCAAGTCCCAGCTAAAATCCCACCATCTACAAAAAGCTTTTCCTTTATCCTGTATATATCTGGTTTGTATATAATTGTTCTTATTTTGTCTCTCCTATTAGAAATATTTAAAATTTATTTTATTTTTTAATTTATGAAGTAAAACAAGCATTTCCATAATATAGTATAATAAAAAGATGGCTGTACATGAAACTGCAAATCTATTGTGTGCAAATTGCTGTGCTTTTAAAATGTATAATAAAGTTATCATGTACGTTTCTTTTTTTCTTTTTTCTTCCCCTCCCCCACTCCCACCCTAGAGATGGCTACCATTAGACACAAATATGTGTATAGACATAAAATTCATTCTATACATACTTTTATTTATCAGTTTTTTTCTCTGGATGCAGACAATGTCTTCCTTCATTGGTCCTTGATAGTTACTTCGGGTGTTTATAATAGTTAAAATGACTTATTTGCTCAAAGTTGTTCTTAAAATAACATTGTTGTTACTGTATACAGCCTTTTCTTGGTTCTGTTCATTTTGCTCTTCATTATTTCAGGCATTATCCATGTTTTTCTAAGATCAGCAAGCTCATCTTTTCTTATACCACAGTAGTATTCCATCACAATTGTATACCTATCAGAAATGACATGAACAAAGAAATGGATCATAAGCAGGGACAGCCTCATTGGAGTATTATGAAAGAGTGAGAAAGAAGGTTGGAGAAGAGTGAGGAGAGGCATTACACTTGACAAGCTAGAAATCTTGGTGATGTAAATATGAAGGTGGTCAAAGAGATAAATGCCCAAACATAGATGTGTTAGAAAATATAGTTCAGAATTTAAAAAACAAGATGCCAAGGCTTATAGACAATACAAAAGACTCATGCCTATATAATATAGATATTTTCTTTATGAAATGAGTTGGAAGACAAGAAATATGTCCAGCACCGGATAATTTCACAAAAAGGGAACTTGACTCTACTTACTGATGTGGGAGTTACTTCCAAATTAATTTTCTGTGAGGGATCAGAACATTGATTCTTTAGAGCAAAGGTCAAAATCAGCACCAAATTAACAGAGAAGATAAAGATGACAAGAAGACACCATGTGCAATTACAAAAGACCCAACCTTACCTAGTCAAACACACTACAGATGCCAGATAATAGAACATGAGTAAAGAACAAAACATTGACATTAATTATCATCGTTTCCTATGAAAATTTAACCAATGTAAGAAATCACCACATGAAGGAGGTCAAAAGAGTAGAGGAATTGTCTCAGCCTTTGCTAAGCAGAGATATGGCAGCCAATAGCAACACCAGTTTAGGATACAGATTCCTGTTCAAAATATTATATACAGAAATGTCAGAAGATGATAAGCATATTGTTTTCCCAAAGTAATAAAAATAGTCAAAGGAAAATTAGTTTGCAGAAAACTTGGTGTGATAATTAAGTTGTAGCATCTCAATAACCTTTACAGATGAAGCAGGAAGGAGCACCATAAACAGATAGAAAATAGAACAGATTTGTCAGCTTTTCTGTATCGATTATTTTAAGAAGTTGCTGACAGTGGAACAACCAGATTAGGACTCTAACATCTGGTAAATGATATGCTATATAAGGAATTGGCAGTGGGAAAGAGCATCTGGGCCAGACCAAGAATTCAGTCAGTCTGGTTTTTAGTCAAGAAACATTTAGTAAGTGATTATTGTGTGCCAAGCACTGTGCTAAGTGCTGAGAATACGAAAAAGAGGCAAAAGACAGTCCCTGTCCTCAAGGAGCTGCCAATCTAATGGGGGAAAGAAGCAAACAAATATATATATGGAGAGAGAGGAAAAGACAGAGACAGAAAAAGAAACAGAGATAAAGATACACATACATACACACATTATATATATATATATAAAATGTGTGTGTGTGTGTGTGTGTGTGTGTACACACACACACACACACACGCACACACACACACACACACAAATAGGAAAAAAACTTAAGAAAGGGAAGGCACTAGAATTAAGAGTGATTAGGAAAGGCTTTGTGCCAAAAATGGGATTTCAGTTGAGACTCGAAGCCAGGGAATCCAGCAGGTAGAAATGAGGAGAACATTTCAGTCATAGGGGACATCCAGAGAAAATGCCTGGAGCTGAGAGGTAGAGTGCTACAGGAGGACAGTGTTACTGGACTGGAGAGTGTGTGGCAAGGAATAAGGTGTTAGAAGACTGGAAAGGGAGAAAAGAATTAGATTATGAAGAGAAGGTAGGAGGGAGCTAGATCATATGAAGGACTTTGAATGCCAGACAGCATTTTTTATTTGATGCTGGAAGTAATAGAGAGTCACTGAAGCTTACTGAGTAGAGGGGCAACATAGTTGGACCTGTGGAATAGGAAGATCATTTTGATGACCAAATGGAGGAGACTGAAGAAGGGAGAGACTTGAGGCAGACAGACCCATTAGTGGGCTATTGCAAAAGTCTAAGAGTAAGGTGATGAGGGACTGCACCAGAGTGGTGGGTGACACTGTCAGAGGAGAGAAGGGGGCATATTTGAGAGATATTGCAAAGGTAAACTCAACAGCACTTGGCAACAGATTGGATGGTGGGGGGGGGGAGAAGAAGCAGTGAGAGATGTTAAGGAAGCAAGGGTGACACCTAGGTTTTGATCCTAAGGGACTAGGAGGACTATGTTGCCCTATAATAGGGATAGAAGAGATTCATGCTCAAGGCAACACAAATTAGGAACCACTAAGGGATCACTTTTTAAGATATCTCAAAAAAGAGAAAAAATAAATCCAAAATGTCAAATTATTTGGGAAAAATAATGGATTGTGCTATTACTAAAAAAAAAAAAGCCCAGGAAATACATGATCAAAAATGGAAATGAGGAGTGAACATCTAACAAAAGGGAAGGATAACAGATAGAAAGTCCACAGATAGCACTTGGCCACAAAACATTAGAAGACCTAGAGAAAAACTTCTATGTTTTTAGTAGATCATCTAGGGAGGATTTATTTGGGAGATATGGACAAAAATCACCTATTATAGTGAAAACATGGGTAAATACAATCTGAACTGTTGGTGTGAATACTCACACCAGTGATAGTATGGATTCATTTAAATATTGAAGGTATGAAATAGCAACTCATTGAAGATTTCTAGGTTAACTGAAAATAATAGGAAGATAATATCACTAGAAAGTGGGGAGTACAAAGGGAGAACTAGTTTGGAAGAGAAAGGTACATAATGAATCCAGTTTGATACATGTTAAATTTAAGCTGATACTGAGACATCTAAGTAGGACCATCCATTTGTCAGTAGCATAGAGAGAAAAGGGGAAATTATATAGAATCATGTAGTTTAGTATAGGAGAGTAGCAAATAAGCAGAAGGTATTTGGATACCCAGCAATGAACAGGGAATTCATCATCAGAGCAGGCAGTAAGTACATGGAGAGTAAAAGGACCCCAGACTACATTTTGAGAATGAATGGCTTAGCCCAACCCACTCATTTTACAGGTAAGGAAATTGAGGCCCACAGAGAGTAAAGTGATTTACCTAAGGTCACACAGGTAGCAAGTAGAAGAGCCAAGATTTACGTCTAGGTTTTCTGACTCTAAATCTAAGACTGTTTCCACTCCACTCTACCACTGTACTGTCAACAAACATTTATTTCAGTGCCTAGAGTATGTATAAGACCATGGATAGCATGTACAAGTACAGGAGAAATATAAAACCCTGTCCCTATATAACACTAGATTCTAGATTCTAATCTTCCACAGATCTTGTGCTTTATAAGCATAATAAGGGCCTCATTCACAATACAAACGCTTGCATGATAAGTTATCCACAGTCCCAAAGTCATCTTAATTGGACTCTTGTGAACAAAAACACTTGTGTAAAAGTTAGATGACTGCTTTCATCTAGTGCAAAATGGGACCTGCACTGTAAGTATCTCCACTCCTTGTTTTTCATTCCTAGGTAACTCTATCCGCTCATTTCTCTAAGGACTCACCCAGGTAAAATTGACAATGCACATAAACCCAAACTACCTAAGTTTGGTTTCTGTTCTTTCTTCAATTATAAACTAAATATCTCAAAGGGCCCATGGTTCAGAAGACAGATAGAATTTATCCAATGGCTGCCAGAATGTAATCTAAAACTATTCCAAGAGGAACCAGAGCTTCTCTAAATATTCCCACTGTGGGACAGCTGATGGCTGGAGTTCTGGCCAACCAGCCAGGCACTGAAGAGCCTCTGGGCTTGAGGAAATCTCTGCTGTGGTTTGTCATGTGACCCCAGGAAAGTGACTGACACCATCTGTGACTCTTGCCCTTTCAACTGTAAAACATGGAGACTTTCCAAAGAGTTACACTGGGTGAATAGACAAATAAATGAAAGAATAAGTGAACGAAAGGGAAAGCATTTATTAAATTTGCCTACTATGTGCCAAGCACCATGAGTCATTTGTAAAGCATTTAGAACAGTGCCCGATGCATATTAAGTATTATATGAATGCCTATTCACTTCCTCTTCCCGTCCCTGCCTGGGCTCCTATCACCCAGGATTTACATTTGAAGTGGATTCCCCAAAGGAGTGCCAGTTTTCAAATGGAATAGGACATACAATAAGATCAATATCCTTTCTGCGATTTATAAAAATCATACATTAAAAACCTGACACAGCATGGTTCAATTTGATTTAATTCAATTCAGGGAACCAACAAATGTCAGAGTTCAGAGGGCAGAGGGGAAGTCTCAGAGATCTTCTGGCCTTTCATTTTACAAGTGAGGAAACTGAGGACTAGAAAGGGATCTGACTTGAATGAGATCAAATTCCTTATTAATGGCAGAGCTGAAGATTAGAGTTCAGGCTTCTAGTCTTCTACCTACCAATCCTGTGGCTATTCCAACTCTACCACCAAGCCTGCCTTAATTCAGTTCAGATCTTAACATTCTTAATATGGCAACTGAGTTGGAGGCGGGAGTGTTGGTAACAAGCTCTCTCCTTTTTGTCTTGGCCAGAGATCCGTTTACTAAAAGGGATTACAATTCATAAGCCAATATGGAGTAAAGACTGGGGAGAAAAGTTGGGGTGGGGAAGAATGGATGAATAAATGCATGAACAATTGTGAGAGTGTGCCATGGAGGGTGCTAAGCTCTGAACATTTGTGTTCTCCACAGGAGCTTGGAACGTGCAAGAGCTTGGCATGAAAGGATAATGCGGACTGGACAAGACGTTCAGCTCACAGACTTGGTGTGCCATGATGCATTTTTAATAAAGGGGTACTGCTGAGCTAGGAGGAGGAGGTGATAAATAGGCTTCTGCCCTCCCTTCCTCTCTCCCTTTTCACATTGGAGATGAACCAGCTGGGACTTAAAACAAGAAGGAAGACTTTTTAATCGTTTCCCTGAAACGTAACGATCAGAAAAATACACACACATTTGAAGGTGTTTAGCTCAAAGAACTGAAATGTTTTACAAATGTCCCATCATTCCTCAGTATTATTTTGAGGAAGGAAACTGGTTTGGGTGGGAGGATGGAGGCCAGAAGAGAAAATTCTCCCTATTTAACAGGTGGGAAGACTGAGGTACTAAACATGCAATGAGGAAAATGGGAATGATGTCTATCTGAATACAACTGAAGACTCAATTGTGTCTATGGTGACCAAGTGATTTATCTCCTCTATCTACTCCAAGCTTCAAAGTAACAGAGGTGGATGTCTGGGAAGCTGTTGGGAAGGCCTTATGCTAGCTAGCACTCTTAGAATCCCTTCTTCCTGGAAAAAAATTTTTTTTAATAAAAGCACGGAGGATTTGAAGCTATTTTGAATCACTTTCCCAAGTTTTCATTCTCAGAGAAGAATGACTCTAACATCATATTCTTTCAAATATAGAAGAGCCATATACACAGACATTCAGATATTGACACCTTTTCACTACACAAAATGGAAACAATATCCCAGTGACATTAATTCAATCTCCTGATAGTCTGCTAAGAAAGGACTGGAACCAGTAGTGTGAATGAGCATACTTAAACTCCTTTGAAAGAGCTGATAGTTAAATTTTCAGGTTGAACAGTCACACCTCAGAAATCAGTAAATTCTATGAATCAGGGCTTGATCTATTTTGTTGTTTTCTAAACTTAAGAAAGTAAAGGGGAAAATGTTAATAATGTGGATTAAGTTAAAAAGTGTGTCCTGTATACAATTGGGCAAGGGAGTCTATTGCTAAATATGTACCAGCACAGTCCTTTTTGGAACATAAGAAGAGTAGGAGCATAACCCTAACTGCTACTGCTAGAATTCCATACATGAACTTCCCCCCAACCCTTCCCATGTCTTGGTTCTACCAGACTTTCTACCCTCCAACTCCCAGAAGGATTTGGCTCTACAATTGTGAAAAAATAATTCTAATTCATAGACTGGGGCAGGTTAGTAGCTAAGTAATATGACTGGAAGAATGATTATAAAGCCACACAGGAGCAGCTTTCCAGGAGAATGCTACTGTGAATAGCTTTCAAGGTTCTGATTACATAGTATAGTAAACACTATTTATTCAATAAGAAATCAGAGCAAAACATTCACAGTAAATCAAGGTACAACATTCACAATGTTACAACTTATCATAGAAAATCAAAATACAGCATTCACAATGTTACAATTTATCACAGAAAATCAAAATACAGCATTGACAACAACTTATCACTAAAATGGCCACATAGTTTTCACCACAGTGGTCACATAGTTTTGAACAAAGTACAATCATTTAGTCAGTCAATCATTAGTAACTCAATCACTCAATCAACTCAATCATTCAATCAGCGGTTCAACCAACCCACAATCTTTTCTGTGATACGAATATGGAGGGATATGTGTCTTAGCAGGTCTTGTCTGACATCTTTAAATGTGATATAAACATCAGAAAGTCAGATATTTGTTCCACAAAGCTTCCTATTCCCATAGACTTCTATTCCTCTGAACTTCTCCTTGATGACTAAAGAACTTCTTCATCTTGCAAGCTCACATTAGCCCTTATGACAATTAAAAAGTTTCAAGAGACATAGTATGTGAGTCATTTAATTGTTTTATTAATAAGGCCAGCAGTATATTAATAAAAGGACGTTCATTTAGCCATCTCTCTTAGACTAAAGACAATCATAGTGGCAGGCTCACAGTTTATACACCCTTCCAATAGGGGCTGATGTCACCCCACCATCATGTCAACACCAACAGAAAAAATATCTCTATACCAGACCACTCCCAGTCTGGGGCTATCTAGACAAAAGGATCTAGCTAAGCTTGAGTACAACACAATGGGTTTCCCCACCTTTGATTAAATTCCTTGCAAGGCTCGGTAAAGTCTGACCAAGACTAAGGAGAGTCAATGCAATCTGATTATCAGTAATGACCTTCTGAAATAAAATTGAACTTATAAAATGAGAAATTCAGAAGAGGGGGAGAGCTTCTGAATCTCTCCAAGATATTGGTTATTAATCATCTTTTCTCGTCCCTGGAATTCATATCTCATCAGTGCCCTTTTCTTCTAGGGCCCCTCTGATTGGAGGGCAGAGAGATCTTCCCAGAACCTCCACTGAAAGAGGATGCTCAGGCCAGCCATCTCTTCATTTCCCACTTGGTTGATCTACTTTGAGCCCCATACCAGGTATTTTCCCTCTCCATTCTACCCCATTTTGAGCTTCCTTTTGTGTGTTGTCTTCTCTTATTAGATTGTACTGCCTTGAGGATAAGGACTGACTTTCTTTTTCATAATTGTAAAGCCTGCAGTGTACCTATCACACAGAAGGCACTCAATAAATTTTATTGACTATTTTACTTTACTTTTAAAAAATAGAGGGTGGCTAGATGGTGCAGTGAACAGAGCACCGGCCCTGGAGTCAGGAGGACCTGAGTTCAAATGTGGCCTCAGACACTTAACACTTACTAGCCATGTGACCTTGGGCAAGTTGCTTAACCCCAATTGCCCTCCAAAAGCCAATAATGATAATAACAACAACTAGAATTTATATAATGTTTTAAGATTTGTAAAGTACACATCCTTACAACAGCCCTATAAGTTAGGGGCTATTATTATTCCCCCATTTTATAGATGAGCAAACTATGAAGGTTTAGTGAAATGCTCAAGGTCAGTCAGTCAGTCAATAAACTTTATTAAGTGCCTACTATGTGCAAGGTGCTATGCTAAGCACTAGGGACACAAAAAGAGGCAAAAGTCCCTGCCTTCAAGGAGATCAGAGTATAGTTGCATATTGAAAAGATAAGAATCTTTGTGCTGTATTAAACAGAAATACTTATAAGTGCTCTAGTCATCCAGCTAATAAGTGTCCAGTTCCAATTCTAGCTATACCTTTCTTAACCAAGTCACTTAGTTGATTTCATACACATAGTCAATGCAATGACCATGGAAAGGGATGCAAACAAGAGAAAATATGAAGTAATTAGAGAATGATGTAAAGTTATATATATTTAAATTGTAGAAATAGGTAGAACAGATGGACAGTAAACTTTACAAGGAGGTCAGAGAAAAGAGAAATCAATGTCATTTGGAGGAAGTTGGAATTAAGCTAAATCTTAAAGGATGAGCATCCTTCTTAAAATTCTAGGCATATAACACATAGGTTTACGCTGATCGATACTGCTTTACCAAACACTATTAATCCATTTTAATTGAATCATAAAGTCACAAAACTCCACGTTAGAAGCCTTTAGTCTATCACCTAGCTATCTTATCATTCCTGTGGCACTAACTGCCCCTTATAACATCCTTTCACCTCCCATGGTGCTCTCATGGGACCAATTAAGCACAATGGGTAGGGTACATAGAGTATGTCTGTAGTTGAATTTAGTATCCTGTATCACCTCTTAGGGAAATGGGCTTTCTAAGTTAAGGCAGAAGTATAAAATAACATTCCCAGATGGGTTCTGAGCTTACTCCTTTTGATCTTCAAGTGGTATTTTACTTTTCACATTGTGGCAAAGAATGCACCCTGGGAGAGAGACCACAATTAGAAGGACTATAAGGTGAGGGCAAAGACAGTACTCACAAACATCATAGAAGCTCCAGAATGAAGGGGAAAAGGCCAAGGAAAGGCCAGAGTTGAAGGAGACTAGGGAGAGTTTGCAGAGATAAGGGAAAGTTTCTCTAGAATAAGCTCCCAAATAGGAAAAACATTCAGAGGGTCAGTGCCTACAGCAATAATAGTTAACATTTACACAGTGCTTTAAAGTTTGCAAAATGCTTTGCAAATAGTTCATTTTATCCTCACAAAAACCCAGTGAGATAGGCCTTACTATTACTGTTTTCATTTCATAGATGAGGTCACTGTGGAAAAAAGAGATTAATCAATTTGCTTCAGGTCATACAGCTAGTATCTGAGGTCTCCAGATTTGAACCAGGCCCTTCTGACTCCAGGTCCAGAGCTCTGTTTACTTCTCTGTTCACCAACTAACTACTTCTGTTCCAGGATTAACATACAAGTACAAATCAGTTCCTACCTCAAAAATTATGATACATCCTCTACTTACTGGGAAACTTTGAAGAACTCTGCATTCATCTAGTCATTGCAAATCATTTCTTAGATGATATTTTAGGTTCTCAGAAGCTAAGTAAATATATAGGAAAAAAGGCAATACACAAAAATGTAGAGCATCTTGAGATACATGGTGAGGACAACATGACCCCATAAAAGAGTGAGTTATCAATTATTTATTAGATGACTCTGAATGAACATAGTCAAGGCGCTGGGGCCTTTTTACTTTGGGGATTTGGGTTTGCAAGTTAGAAGGCAGAAGGGAAATAACTCTGAAATTACAGGAAATCAGAAACAGGAAATTTTAGTTCTAGTGAAAAACCATAATATCTTTTGGTGGACTCCATTCAATGAACTTCAACAATAATCCAAAAATTCTGAGAGAAGAAATAGGAGGGAAACTATATTAAGCTGTTTCAGGATCTGGATATATTCATCTGGAAAGATATATGGTCCTGTATTACTTTCATGGTATTAAAGTGCCATTCCCAAACAGAATGATCTATGGCATTCATCGTTCACGACTCAGCCTCATGCAAATTGGGAACAGTGCCCTCTGCCAACCCCCTTCCCACCCCAATATCCTACCATCCGGCCCAAAACACAAGAAAGGAAGAGATCTGGTTTTGATTTGAGAATATAATGCTGCTGAAGGAAGCTGTTCCAATTGTTGTTGGGAATTCCAGGGTCTTTTACCATCTTGGTGGTGAGAAGCATAATAAGAGAGAAGATAAAGGATTAGGGATGGGGCAAGCAAAGTAGGTTGATTCAATAATTAGACTTGAATATTTCCAGTTTCTGTTTCACCATAAACTGTAAAATATCAGTCACGTTTAGTTAGTTTGGAAGATATCAAAACAGATAGTGAGAGCAAAGTTGGACAATTGGTGCCTTGGTCTACAAAGTTGGTGGTGTTGTTTTTAATCAAGTAAACATCCCATACTCACAGCTTCCAATTGTCTGTTGGTAGGGGCAGCCACAATTCTCTTCTGCCCCATCTCTGAAATCATTGGATCAGGAAGAGATCTTAGGCTTTACCATAGACTCAGAACCAGAAGGGACCAAAAAACTCATCAAGTCTAAGCCCCTCATTTTACAGATGATGAAAATGAAACCTAGAAAGGTTAAGTGACTTACTCAAAGTGACATACAAGCAAATCTAGTCTTTGAAACAAGAGTCAGAGAATTTGAGAGCAAGAAGGGACCTCAGCATCCATCTAGTGCCAATCAAGTATATGGAATCTCCAGGAAAGCATATTCTACAAGTAATCCTCCAGCCTCTGCCTGAAGACCCCAAAGTGGGGGAACCTATCAGCTTTTGCATTAGGCCACTGCACTTTGGGACAGCTCAGATTGTTAAGAAGTATTTCCTGACATTAAACTTGGCCTCTTTGCAACTACTATCCATTGCTCCTGATACTACTTTCTGGGGACAAGCATAGTAAATACAATTATCCCTTCCACATTGAGGGATCCCCCCGATCTGGAAAATTTGTGTAAATTATTTTGGCCCTCCCTTTGTATCAGAGAGGTCTGAATTTTTATGGTATTAAAAGGTAAAATATGTTGATATTATATAATACTATACATATATTTTATGCACTTCTGAGTTTCTAAACTTTTTCTGTGTTGTCTGTTGGCCTTTGTGTGTCATCTATGGTTTTTGCAAAACTCCCCAAAAATTCGCATTTAATTTCTTATGCTGACCCATGATATACTGAAACCACAATGGGCAAAGTTGTGCTGAGGAAGGGATGAGCGGATAATCCCTCTTCCATCTGGCAGGCCTTCAGATATTTGCATACAACTATCTCGTTTCCCCTGAATCTTCTCTTCTCCAAGCTAAATATATCCAGTTCCTTCCAACAATCCATTATGTCATGAACTCATGGCCCTTCACCTTCCTGGTTCTCTCCCAGCCTATTACCATCTTTCTTTAACCAGGATAACCAGAACTGAACACAAGAGTCTAAATGAGATCTTCTAAGGATAGAACATGGGATTATCACTTCTTATTCTTGAAAATTATAGTGCAGTGGTTAGAGCAGTTAGGAGACATGAGTTCAAATTCACTCAGATACTTACTAGCTGTTTGACCTTGGGGGAGTCACTTAACCTCCCCCTGCCTCAATATTTTCATCTTTAAAATGGAGATAATAGTAGCACCTATCTCCCAGGATTGTTTTGAGGATTAAATGAAATAATATTTGTAAAAGCTCTTTGCAAACCTTAAAGCACTATGTAGATGCCAGTTAACATTGTTGTGATGATGATGATGATGATGATTAATGCTGCCTAAGATAACTTTAGCTTGTTGTACCTGCCAGATCATACTGCTGAGCTTAATTGTACATATTGAGCTTGCAGTCAACTAAAACACCTAGATCTTCTTTTCAGATCAACTGATGTCTCTACATGACTTGTCTATACATAGTTTCTCTATCTTGTACTGGTGAAACTGATTCTTTGTACTCTAGTGCAAAACTTTACATTTATCCTTGCTAAATTTCACCTCATTAGATTCAGTCTATCAAGATTTTTTTAAAATTGTCTGTTAGCTATCCCTTCCAGCTTTGTGTTATCTAAAGATTTGGTGGTGATGGTGACCCATGCCTTTATCCAAGTCATAGACAAAAAAATGTTAAATAGCATTAAGAGCCAAGCACAGATCAATGGGATATTCCATTCTGATTTATTCAAAAGGTTCAGAATAGATATTTTTTTAAAAATAGTGTGGTGTGGGTGAAATAGTATTGCATAATAAAAGGCTATTAGCATACGAAGAAATCCAGGAACCAGAAGAAGAAAACATGGGAGAAAGTATCTAGGTAGAGCACGACAGAGGGGAAACACAATAATGATCGTGTCTTGAGACAATACTACCACTACAGGAGGCAACAGAAGAAGAAGGACATGACCACAGCCGGAGGCATTAGATGAGGAGTCACAAATAGATCACAAACCTGGCACTGAGAGGTAATACATAGAGGTAATGGTCTATTTCAATTGTCCAAACATTTGCTAAACTTTTCTGTCTCTCAAAAGCAAAGCAGCTTTGCTTTTTAGTTCTTGTCTTAGCTTATTGATGATTTCATACTTAGGTCAGTCACTCAGATAGTCCAAAAAATAAAAAAAAATTAAAACGACTATACTTCAAGCCCTTTCTGTGTGCCAGGCACTGTGCTGAAGTCAGAGGACAATACAAAATTTAAAATACCATCCTTGTTCTCAAGGAGCTCACATCATAACATGCAAAATAGTATCCACATAAGATGTATGCCACCTAACTGGGAAGTAATCTCAAAGGGAAAGTACTCACAGGTTGGGCGAGGTACAGGTAAAGTTTAGGAGAGAACCAAAAGCAAGACCAATGAAATGCAACTAGTTGCCAAAATGGAAAAGATGGGAAGATCAAGAGTAAGTCACCACCTCATCTTGGGATTTGTGACAAGGGAGAGGAAAGATAGGCTTAGTCTGACATGTTCTATAGATTTTGGAAGGGTGAGTTTCAAAGGATTCAGAGAAAAGCTAGGTAGAAACTTTTAGCCTAAAACTTTAAAGGTTAAATAATCAATATCAAGAAGACTGGATTCTCTTTGTCCTAAGGGCATTTCCGCTTCAGAGGCACAGACTTACATAGAACAAGAGACTGATACCAGCACACCCTAAAGGAGAATTGGTATTGGACCTTCTCCTGAGGAAATCTCTTCCTACTGGAATAATCCCCCAAAGTGTGGTGGGACACAAAGCCAGTGCTTTATGCAGGATTATGCTCACATGTTATAACCTCTGACAGTAGGGACAAAAAGCAAGGGTCCCAGGTAAATAAGTTTTGGTGAACAAAATGGTACAAATAAAACCTTTTCCATATCTTCTTATCTCACATAACTCTTGTCTATGTCCTATGATAAATTTTCCCCAGGGAGCCAGGTCAATGTTATGTTGGTACTAATGTAGCATGAGGATTAATCTGTTTCCTCTGTCTGTAGCTACATGATCAGCTCACCTCCTTTTTAGGTCATATATCCCTTTGATAACATTTTGTGCTGTTTTCTTCATGCTTTCTGTCTTTACTGCTAACATAATACAGCCAATTCATGCCCATCTTCTCTCTACATTGGCCTTTGAGTAAGGGACTCACAATTTCAATTTTCAGAGATTATGATCTTCCATTATTTATAGCCATATATTATTACCAGAAGAATACCAATATGATATTAAATAAATACTTATTGATAATGTCACATTTGGATTTTTTGAGTTAAATTTGTGGGTTTTTTCCATCAATATCTGTTTCTCTTAGTTTCTTAAATTTTTCATAGATTTTTAGATGAGTAGGAAAACTTCTGACAAATGTAGGAAGTTAAATATATGCTTCTTCCTTTTTCAACATTATGAATGGACTTCAGCATCTTATCCAGATAAAACTCAAGCCACCTTCATCTTCATCCTCATTATTTAGGAAAGCATAATCTAATGCAAAGACCACGAGACTGGCAGTCAAAGACATCAGTTGGAGCCTTAGCTTTAACACTTACCAGTTGTGTAACCCTGGGCAAATCTTCTAAATTTCAACCCCTTAATCTACAAAAACGAGGGTAATACCTATACCACCTTTATAAACTACAAAGTGCACATGTATATACACCTTTATGAAAGATATTATTATTATTAACCCATGAATAATTATAATAGTGTGAATTTCAAGTGAGGTAAAGGAAGAGAATAGAACATAAGGAACATTCATCAGAGTGAGTCTCCTGACCCTCCAGAACTCAAATTAAGTAGACAATTACTTACTTCCTCTATGTCTAGAAAACCTTGAGAAAAACAGCACTGGATTTGGAATCAAAGGACCAATAATCGAACCCTGGCTTTGCCACTTATTACCTTTGTAGACTTTGTAAAAGTCACCTAGGAAAATAGGTCTAGAGCTGAAAGGACCTCAGAGGCCATCTAGCCTAGCCCTCTCATTTTACAGATGAGGAAACCAAGGCCCAGAGAAATTTGATAATTTTTGTGCTAGGTCATACAGGGGAGGATCAAAGGCAGGATTTGAACCCAGTTCCTCCTACTCTGGACTCACGATGTTTTCTATTCTACCACATTGCCCCTCTCTGTTTTTCTTTACCTGCGAGGGTTGAACTTAGAAGATCTCTAACATCTTCTCCAGCACTAAATCCTGTTTTTCTTTGACAAGGGTGGATGTTGCTACAGGTTAATGGTGAAGCCAGCATAGAAACTTGGTTGTAATGATGTGAAATCATCCAGAACTTTGCGTAATAAGAAGCTATAAAGGCTCAATAAACATCTACCAGTGAGTAAGTGAACTTGTCCAAGGCCCGGAAAAACCCAAGGTGAGGACGCTTCTTCACTTTGTGAGAACAAGTCTGTGAGTTTACTAATCTGATATGAAGTCATCATACCTCCTCCAAGGTAGGAATGATTCAACCTTTGTCCTTTTCTCCGCCTCTCCACCCCCCCATACCCTAACCCCCTCCCCCTTTGAATGCACACCGTGACACTGGAGAAAAAATGTGCCTTGCTAGAGATGGTACAAAGTCCAGTGAAGATTTTCCTTCAGGAATTCAGGCAACCTCATGACCCTGCCTGATATGCCGCATGAACAAGATGGGCACAAATACAGGATAGGTGTCTCCCTCCCTCCTGGTGCCAAATGCCCCACTGATATCACCTGGAGAACAAGGTCATGGAGGCCCCTCCCTGCCCACCTGAGGTGCCTTCCTGAGATCATAGTTTGTTCAAAGATGCCACATAAACTCAAGACAATGCAATGCTTCTAATTATCCCCGAGGGGTAAATGCCTGAGAAATCAAGCTAGAGATTGAGTTCATCTCTTGTTTGAGGACCCAGCATTTTACCTGTCACTGGAACTGCCCAAAGATGCCTCAGGCAACATCTTAACATCACCACACACACATACACATACACACACACCTCATACCCCTAGTAGTGGGACATAGAGATAAAAGCTTCCACAGGGCTAGAACTCAGCAAAGTCATGCCTTTGGCTCCTCACCTCCTCTGTCTTCATTCTTTCCCTACCTCATGGCAAATTGCACCTTTATATACTTTTATCCCTTGCACTTGGTACAACAGAAAGAGCTTACAGCCTTAGAGTTAAGGGACTGGGTTCAAAACCCACCTCTGAGGATTAGTACCTATGTGATCTTTAAAAAAATCATTTCACCTTTCCTTGGTCTCATTTCTCAGCTGTGAAATGAGAGATCTGTCCAGGCTAGATGTTCTTTAGGTCCCTTCTAGCTGTAGATTTATGATTTTCTCAAAACCTGTTTTAGAAAATAATTTACTAATCATTTATACCTGAGCATGAATTTAAGTAACTGGGACCCCCTCCAGTGGGACCTTCATTTTTAAGTTTCCTCTTAGACTATGGAATGAAAGTGATTTCTAGCATCAGTCTACAGGTGGTAGAGGGAAATTTTTTTTTTTGGCTTTTTGGAGGGGGGAAGGTAGGGCAATTAGGGTTAAGTGACTTGCCCAAGGTCACACAGCTAGTTTTTTGTGTTAAGTGTCTGAGGCTGGATTTGAACTCAGGTCCTCCTGACTCCAGCACTAGTGCTCTATTCACTGTGCCACCCAGTCACCCCAGAGGGAAATATTTTTAATTGTAGAAGGGGACATTCCTGGGACCCAGAAAAACACACTAATGCAAGGGCTTTTTATTCTATCTCCATGTAAGGCCAGACCTGAGTCTTCAACTCAAAGAACTATTCTTATTTCCCCCATCCCAATGCCTTGGGGAAAATTACTTAAATTATTTATGTTTTGGTTCCTATCTGTGGTATCCCCAAAAGAACAAATAGAATGTCAGGTATAGGATAGCTATTTATTTCCTCTACCCAAAAGAAATGATTAATCTAACAAGTCAAACATACATGCGTGAATAGAAAATTTAACACATAGCAGCAATAACATAAATATAAATTATTATTCTCTCTTTAGAGGTTGATACTTTAAGCCAGCAAGACACGATACAGTCTGAGGGACTGCTGAATATGCAGTTTATATTTCACCTCGACTCTGCACTGTCAAAATAATTCTTTGTAGGTCAATGTCTTCTGGAAAGTAAAACATAACTCAAACTTGTCCCTCTTCAGTGGTCTTCCTTTTTTTTTTTCCTTTTTGGAACAGAGAATGCAGAGCAATTGGGGTTGTGTGACTTGCCCAAGGTCACACAACAAGTAAGTGTTAAGTTTCTGAGACTGAATTTGAACTCAAGTCCTCCTGACTCCAGGGCTGATGCTCTATTCACTGAGCCACCTAGCTGCCCCATGGTCTTCCTTTCTAATACAGAAACTTCACTTGCCCACAATCAGCTCTGACTCAGAAACTCAGGATCTCTGTACCTCTTGAATTCAAAAGACTGTCCTAAGCCTAGATAGTCTAATTGTTTGATCATCTATGCTCAGAGAAGGAAACAAAGCAGAACACGCAACCAGGGGGCCGAGACTCAGACTCAGGTTCACCTAAGCCCACTTATGTGCTTTAATTGCCATGAATATAGAATTCAACATTTGTCTTGGGGCAGGGAAAGTTTCCACTTCTCTTCAGGGAAAGTCTGGACAGAGAAAGCTACTTGTCATACGAGATGTTCTAACAAAGAGAATAAACCCCAAACTGGCTCTTATTTTAAAACCCTTCCTCATCATAGAGCTAAGGGGCCAATAACAAGAGAATTGCTTTGTCATCCCTAGCACCTGAGTCCAGCAGTGCTGTGCTAGCATACATTGTTGGTGAGAAGCAGGTAAAGTATCTCCATGCATGCTCATGGAATGCAACCCTCATTACCCTCTTCCCCCAGTTAAATATTTTCTGTGCTAAGTAAATAGACTCTGTACAATTGACACATTTATTCATATCCTCAATTGTTGAAAGTTCTCTGGGGTTTGAGGGAGGCTCAAGAATTATCTTTTTATATGCCTCCCATGATGCCCTTCTCAAGGTCCAATTCACACTATTCTTAGTCTCAAACTTAACAGTCTTTAGCGAGGGCCCTGGCCTACCACAGTTTTTAAAACTGAGGGTCACAATCACCCCTAAATACAAAGTTATGCAAATTCAACAAACAAGTTATGCCTTATGGAGCTTATCAGAGATTATAGCTTGCTAGTTCTTATAAGCATCTGTGTCAACCCAAATAGAGAAAAAGGGGGGGAGGGAGGGAAGTAAAATTGGAATGAAGCAACTAACAAAAGTGAAAAATAGAGAAAACAAAAAGGAAAAACCGAGCTTTCTCTCAGAAAGAGAGATTCTCTAATACGAAACGAGCTCCTGGAAAATGTGAACCTCTCTTAACAGAGATTAGGAACCTGAGGTCAACTGGAAATCCTCCAACACTGAGGTAAGAAACCAAACTATTTCATCTGGATGAAAATTGATCCACAGTTTCCTTGCAGCACCTCTTATAAACAATACATTTCCCCAGAGGATCACTTTCCAATACAAAGTGTCATCAAATGGTATTCTGAACTCACCAAACAAAAAAGGAAAACAGGCTTACCTCAAAAAGAAAGAAAGAAAAAAATCGGATGAGCACCAGGCATGTGTGGGGCTCCCAAAATAGGAACTGAGCACTTAGGGTTGATTGAAGTCAACCTCTAAATCACCAGATGAGATTCCCATAAATAACAAGTAGAACCACTGCTGGGCCCAAAGGGCTGGACACTGTACCTTCTCCCTCTCTAGTAAGCTCCTGAGGGAATATTATAGGGATATTTTAGTGTTTCAGGTTTTGAGCCTTTGTTAATTAATACAATATTATGAGTTCTTCGCATTTTTTTTTATGGTGAAAGAAATAATTATCAGTCCTATGCCTGATCTACTTTGTACATTGAGAATTTTTCAAGAAGAGACCCTGTAAAGTACTTTTGAAGAGAATCCAAACATAGGCCCTAAGCTTTTGGGGTGATTTCCCCTAGGGCTGTAGGGAAGAGTCATAAAGATCTAGAAACAATAAAGAAAGGGCATGGGGCTGCTAGAATAGAGCACCAGCCCTGGAGTCAGGAGGACCTGGGTTCAAATTCAGCCTCGGACACTTGACACACTTACTAGGCATGACTTTGGGACAGACACTTAACCCCAATTGCCCTCCAAAAAGCAAAAAAATGAAAAAAGAAAGAAAGAAAGGGCATGTTCCACCCCTTCAGATGTCAGGCGACCCCAGTCCTAAACATAGTCCATGTTAGCCCAGAGCTGAGGTCTAGTAGTGAGAAGTGGCATTGCAGGTCCCTGGCCAGTGAATATTTATTTCACATATTAAAAGGAAAAATGTCCGATGGATAGAGCACAGCTCAGAAATCAGGCAAGCTGGATACTACAGTGCCTTGAACAGAGTAGGCTACATATGTGCATATACATGTCTTTATGTATATGCCTGTCTATATACATATATGTGTGTGCACATATACATATATGAAAGCCCATGTTGAGAGCATATGTATGTATGTATATATATATATATACACATATATATGCATGCATAAATTTACTTTTTCAATTGAATTCTACTGTAGCCCTGGCTTTGCCACAAATTCCACATTTGTAAGTCACTTAACTTTTTTCCTCATCAGTTAAATGAGGATAATTCTTGCCTTTCCTACTTCACAAGACTTTTCTACAAATTAACCAATTAATAATCATTTATTTATTAAATGCTTACCATGTGCCAGCACTAGGATAAATTTTGGGGACATAAAGAAAAAAAGCAAAAATATAAGCCTTTTTTAGGTACTTTCATGCCTAGCATTATGCTAGCTGCTGGGGACAGAAAGACAAAAGTAAGTGTCCCTTCAAGTAACTTCCACTCTTCTAACAAGGAGACAAAAAATAGAGAAAAGAATACGGACAAAATAAATAACAGGTAAATGGGGGAAAGACATAAGGAGATTTTTAAAAGTACATACTTCTATTTATGCGTGTGTATGTATGTGTGTATATGAAAGAGCGCCAGAGTTTAAATACATTCACTTTGAATACAAAGCTTATTTTTAATATACTTTAATACTTCAAGAGATCCACGATTGGAGGGAGTATGGGTAGTCTAAAGCACAATTGTCATCTGTGTGGTTAGCCTATGATTGCCACCAGAAAATTTCTATCAAACTTGCTGTCTGCTCCTTGATCAATATACTTATTTGGTATCTGGGTTCCAGAATCCATTCTCTGAGCCTTTCTTATTTGGTTGGACCTGTTGTGTTTTGGTATGCTGTTGGAAAGCATAGTCTTTGAGAGGCCAGTTTCAGTCCCCACTCCCACCCCCATGGTGAAGGTTTGGAGGACAACTTTAGTACAGGTACCATGGACTACTTAATAACAAAATCCTGACCCAGTGGCTGTGGTTGGGTCTTCCAAAGGGGAAGCAGAGAACAGTAAGTGGTGTGATATTGCTAGCAGAGACTCAAAGGCTGGCTGTTTGGAGCCTTCAGGAATGAAAGTGATTTATAGAAATGTAATTCCAAGTGGCCTTTGTCTATTGATTTAGAGCATAGTGTGTGTGTGTTGTGCGTGTGTGTGTGTGTTTAACTTTTTCTGTTGAATTCTCAACGTCTGGCTTTTAAAGCCTGATTCCTGTGACTAAATGCTGTTAAGTAGCAGTTCTGTGGTGCCGAGAGAAGACCGGATTTCAGTAGAAGCAATTCTACAAATAGGCTTCTCACTGAGGGACCTTCATGGAGGTTGTAATGGATGGAGCCATATGATCTGATCAGAGCAATCAGAAGCCACCAGATGTTTAAAAACATTAGATTGACCAGAAAAGTCTTCTCCCTTCAACTATCAGGGACATTTCAAATACCACCTTCCGCATGGAACTTTTCCTGATCCTCCCAATTCCTAGAACCCTCTGACCCAAAATTACCTGGAAATTATTCTGTACGTATTCTGTATATATTTATATATATTTTGTCTCCCTTGATAAAGTGTAAGGACCTTGAGGGCAGAAACTATTTAATTATTTTTCTTTGTATCTCTAGCCCCTAAAATAGTGCCTGATACATGGTAAGTGCTTGTAAATAGTAAATATGTGATTGATACAAGCAAAAGATTAAGACTCTTCTAGAAACAGCATCCATTAGCTCTTGTGGAAGCTTTGCCTCTGTGTGACTAAAAACAAACACAACAGCAACAAACACATTAACCCTTGACTACCCCGACACATAGTAGGGAATTTTAAAAAACCAGCAGAGACTAAAATGGCTTTTAGAATTAAATAATGCTAGAACGAGGAGTGTGATGTAGTGGAAAGAGGCCAAGTCTTTGAATTAGAAGACTGAGGTTCAAGTTCTCTCTCTGACACTCACTAGATATGTGAACATGTACAAAGTTATTTGACCCTTTTGGAGGCTATTTTCTCACCCGTAAGGCAGAAATAATAGTAGTACTACATACCCCAAAGAACCATGAAGAAAACACACAGACTTTTAGTGCAACACTATTCACTAGCATTAACTGGAGTGCTCTCACCTGAATTCATAGCGCTTGATCCTTTCAACATAAACTAACCCTCTGTCTATTCAGCTTTTTGCTTGTTAAGACCTGTTATATCTACTGGAGTTTTCCTGCTTAGCTAGACTTCTGATCCTGCTTTCTCCTGTCTGGACCCATCCCATTGCCACCTTGGCCTTGGTGTGACAGAGCAAATTAGAGCATTGTAAAAAAGAGTAGCTAATGTTTCCAGCATTAGTTCAGGGATTTGGAGGTCATTTCAGCTAACAAAAGTACTGGGGGGCTGCTAGGTGGCTCAGTGAATAGAGCGCTGGCCCTGGATTCAGGAGGACCTGAACTCAAATCTGTCTTCAGACACTTAACACTTACTAGTGTGACCCTGGGCAAGTCACTTAAATCCAACTGCCCTGCCTTCCCTCCTCCAAAAAAAAAAAAAGAGTACCAGGGACTACTTGTGGCCAAATAACTTTCTGAAAGAACTTGGTTTCTTTCCCAAGTTGGCTTTTTTTTTTTTAGTCTACAACAAACAGTAGAAAGAGTGCTGTTTTTGGAGTCAGAGACCTAGATTCAAATCCTAGCTCCACTATTCACTACCTGTGTGACCCTGGGCAAATTACTTTTAATGTTTGTAAAATGGATTGTTTGAATTAACTGACCTCATAGTACCCATCAATTATGAATTCATAAACCTTCCAGGTCTAAACACTTGTCTTTTGTTTCTGTGACATGAGAGAGTTTCCCTTTAAGGCCCCAGTCATCATCGAATAAATTCTTCTCCAAGGTTCCAGACCTACAGAGAAAAGAGAAAGAAAAAAAAATACAGAGTAGAGAGAGAGAAAACAAAAAACTTTGCGGTCTGTTCTCACTAGCACCCTATTCCACCCACCAGCTCCAAATGTAAGAGGCCCGGTGAGGTGAAAATACTTTCTGATTGTTGGACTAAAAGAATCCTGCCACCTGGGTTTGAGATAAATTGGTCAAGAGAGTGGGAGGATCTGTATTTCTGTCCTTCTTGCCCTAGGGATCTTGTACAAAGCAAAGAACATTGGGCTGGGTATACCCATTTCAGGAGTAAAAAACAAACACTTGCTACTAGAAGGAATGATCTACATGATCTGATCACAGTGATCATGGTACATATACAAATATTTCTCCTAATACCAGATAGGTCCCCTTCCCCTTTGTCTACTTACAGGGCTTGTCCTGGCCCCTGAGAACCTACGGGAGCTCATGCAGTTGGCACTGCTACATGAATGTAGCCTGAAGTCCATGAAGGAAACATTCCTACCTGGGTTCAGATTACCACATCGAAGAGCCTCCACTTTGCTGGATCAGGCAGACCCTGCAATAATGTTTCTTCCCTCTCATTCCTCAAGCCAAATATAGCCCCAAAGATGGCTCTAACCTCTAAGCTCTACCTCCCCATAAACTGTGAATGGAGATGAAATGAGGAGGACATGGGGAGGAGAAACCATTAGGTTTCAGAATCTTGAGTGGTGACCTCTGGACTACCTTGACAAAGGATATTTGCCCTGAATGGGGTCAGGAACAGAACTGGGCTGTTTTTGTGTTTCCTATTTGCTTTTCTTCTCTTTTCACAAGTTTATGACTGGGGGCCACCTGGAATATGACTTATATGGCCTGAGAGTATGTAAGAGACCATTTTGGGGGGGGGGTGAGGCGATTGGGATTAAGTGACTTGCCCAGGGTCACACAGATAGGAAGAGTCAAGTTTCTAGTCTGAGGCTGTATTTGAACTCAGGTCCTCCTGACTCCAGGGCTGGTACTCTATCCACTGCACCACCTAATCACCCCTAAGATACCACCACCCCATACATACCATACCTAAGATACCATAAGACAAGATTATATATGATAACTGAGCAATTCAATCTTAGTACCTTGGAATTTTGACTGACTTCCTGATTTTTTCCATGCAGGCTTGCACCATGTAAGAGCATAGACCCAGAATTGAAAGGGATCATAGAGATTATTATTTAGCTCAAACCCCTAATATTACAGATGAGGAAACTGAGGTGCAGAGATTTGAAGTGACTCACCCAAGGCCACCTAGTGACCAGCAGACCTAAGAATTGAACTCCATCTCTCTGACTCAAAGTCTATGTTATTTTCCACTTTGTCAGGTGTTCTTAATTATTTGTGTCATAGACCTCCCCCCCCCCTTAGGCAGTCTGGTGAAACCTATGAACTCATTCTCCCAATAATGTTTTTAAATACATAAAATAAAATGCATATGATTACAAGAGAAACCAATTATGCTAAAATATAGTTGTCAATATATTTTTACAAAGAAAAGGAAAGCTTTACAGATTTCAGGTTAGAAACCCATGCACCACAGGATACTGTCTCCAGCACAGTCCAAGCAGATGGCATCATCCTAGAAACCAAAACAATTCACAAAGCTGCAAAATTCCTAGCTAAGCGTCTGAGCCCATATTGTCATTCCCCAGCTTCTCTAAGAACAAGGTACCAGGATCCACTGGAAAAGGCATCAGTCAGCTTGGGCCTAGTCCCAGCTCTACCACTGGCTCCCTAGGTAACCTTGTTCCACCTCACTTGTAAAATGCAGATCATCATTCCAGCCCTCCCTACCTCACAGGGTGTCCTGAGTGAAATGACATAATGTTTATAAAAGCACATCACATCAGCACAAGGCATTATTATTGCTGTCATTTTATTTTAATAACTCAGAGGAACCTGGTTTCTTATTACTATGATTACTACTAATTATTATAATACACTATACTGAGGACACTTCCTTTCTTTTGCCCTTTTCAGCAGGGTCTGTTATGTAAGCACTTCTCAAAAAAAATATTTTTCTAACAAAGCTGTGATGTATGGGCAGGTCATTGTGTGGGTGCATTGCAGCCTTAAATTTTAAGAGACAAAGGGACGGACCGACACACAAAGAGAGACAGACAGAGAGAGACAGAGACAAACAGAGACAGAGAGAGACACAGAGATAGACACACAGAGAAACACAGACATAAAGAGACAGACACGAAGAGAGGGAGAGAAAGAGAAATAAGAAACTTGCTTATTTGAGAGGGCATTATGCAAGTTTTTATTATGCTGTGTTTTAATTTAGACAGGCCATTTTCAACTTAATTTTCCTTTGAACATGGTACAGATGACAAATTCTGCCTCCAATCTTCCTTGCTATGGAACCCTAGTTAAGAAGTCATCCCCTCTTTCTGAGCCCCAATTCTTCCTGTACAATATAGTTGATAGTAATACTTCCGCTAACCACCTCAACAACAAGGTTGTTGTGAAGACAGTGTTTTATAAATCTGAAAGTGCTATGGAAACCTGATATCATTATTATTTCAGTAGTAAGGCTGATTTAAAAAAAAAAGCATCTAGACATTTATTCTGAGCTTCTTACCACCTGTCCTACTATGCCCTCCCTAAGAATAGAACCTCCAGAGATCAAACTTTAGAAACACCACCCTGGGGCTGAGTTGTACTGATTCATTCAGAAGTAAGTACAAACTCTCCTAATCTACTGTCACTAAACCATTCCAGACCATACTTCATGTCCCATCTAGCCATCTACCCTGGGCCTATTACCATCTGTCTTGAAGCACCATCCTGCTTTGCATCTCTTGTTCTGGGAAGAGCAATCAAATCAATACTATCATTGCCTCTGGAAAAGACATGAGCTCCAACTACCCTACACTTCTATTCACCATCTCAGTGTTTCTCTAGACCAGAACTCCCTTCCTTAGCCACCACTCCTTTATATTTGTTGTCTTCCAGTACAATATGGCAGGAATCTTTTATCTCATTTCGGTGCTTGTAATCCTAGTGCTAGAACAGTGCCTGTGTTTTTTCATACATTCATTCATTTTAAGGCTTACCACATCAATAGTCAATAAACTTTTACTATGCTGAGAGCTGGAGATATGGATAACAAAAAGAAAGACAAGCCTTGCCTATGAGGAGTTTGCCACCTAATAGAGGACATACCAAAAAAAAGCTGAAGGAGGTGAGCAGGGAGAGAAGGACCTGACACGAGTGATGTTGATATAATCGAAACCAAGTGGAGCAGCTACTAGAAAATGAAGTTAACTGGAGAGTTCTGCATTCTGGAAAGTTTTCTTTACAAAGGGAAGGATTTGGAAAGATTGTATTCTTTTTTGAAAATTAAATTTTATTTTCTTAAAAAATGAAAATCTACTTTCTCTTCATCCTACCCCATGTCTACCAATTGAAAAGGAAAGAAAAATTAAACCCCTGTTACAAACATATATAGTCCATAAAAACAAATTTCCACATTGACTAGGCGACATATATTATATGCACATACATGTACATATATATATACATATATATATACACATATACATGTATTTATACACACATGTCCAATGGTGTGAGTTTATATTCTTCCCTCCCTTGACTAGTTCAGATGAGAGTGAGGTTCAAACATTGCTGTTCCCCCTATCTCTTTCTCCTTGTTTGCATATATTTCTATTAGCATACCTTGACTATGTATGATAATTTCCCCCAATCTTCCTCTCCCTTTCCCCTCCTTTTCCATCCTTTTTTAAAATGATCATCAAGACATAACAGAACCACTCTCAAGATTCCCTCTGTGCCCTCTAATGACAATAGGATTCAGAGGGGACACATATGTCATCTCCCCATAAAAGACTGTAAATCCTTTATCTTTATTTAGTGTATTATGATTGTTCACTTACATTTCTATAGACTTATGTTTGCATTTCAGAATTTCTTTGTGGTTCTGTTCCCTCTCCACCACCCCCCTCCCCAATCAGGAATGCTCTACTTCATTAAAGCTCTAATTTTTCCTTATAAGGATCAGTTTCTCTGGATGTTATCCTTGGTCATAAACCTCTATCTTCTTCCTTCTGGAATTTTTTATTAAAAACTTTTTACCTCTTTATAGTAGTAGCTGCTAAATCATGCATGTTCCTTTCTATAGCTCCTCATTACTTGAAATCTTTCTTTTGGGTTTATTGTAGTATTTTTTTCGGGTTGATTGTAGTATTTTTTTCTTTGATCTGGAAGGTCTAGATTAGGGCTGTAATCCCTAATCCATTTGATTCTCTTTCAGGAGGTAACTGATGAATTCTTTCTATTTCCATTTTGCCCTCTGGTTCTAAGAGGCCTGGGCAAATTTCTTTAATAAATTCTTGAAATATAATGTCTAAGTTCTTCCAAACATGGCATTTAGGTAGTTCAATGATCCTTAAGTTTTCTCTCCTTGATCTATTTTATAGGTCAGTTGTTTATCTGATTGGGTTTTTTGGAGGGTTTGAGGGGGTTGCTGTGAAGTATTTTACATTTTTTTCTCAGTCTTTTGACTTCATTTTAATATTTCTTGTCTTATGAAATTATTGGCTTCTATTTGGACCATTCTAATTTTCAGGGAATTTGATGCTTGAGCAAGATTTTATACCTTTTGTGCCACACTGTTAATTCTCTTTCAAATTTTTTCTTCAAGAGTTCTTGTTTTACATTTGAAGCAGAGTGATACACACAGAGTAAGAGTAAAGGACTGAAACATGAATCTATTATGCTTCAGGTGAAGTAAAAAATAAAAAAGTAGGGGTAGCTCGGACAAAGCAAGAATAAAAATAGATCTAACTAAAAGAAGTTAAAAAAGGAAACTACATCTTTCTAAAAGGGACCATAGACAATAAAATAATGTCAATACTAACCATATATACACCAAATGATATAGCATCCAAATTTTTAAAGGAAAAATTAAATGAGTTACAGAAGGAAAGACAATAA
Organism: Pseudochirops cupreus; assembly: GCA_028627135.1. Lineage (NCBI taxonomy): Eukaryota > Metazoa > Chordata > Mammalia > Diprotodontia > Pseudocheiridae > Pseudochirops > Pseudochirops cupreus. Next base: position 243,252,108 of record CM053582.1, read on the forward strand.
AACTATACTAGTGGGGGACCTCAACTTTCCCCTCCCTGAATTGGATAAATCTAACTACCAAATAAACCAGAAAGAAGTTAAGAAGGTGAATAGAATGTTAGAAAAGTTAGATATGATAGATCTCTGGAGAAAACTGAATGGAGATAGAAAGGAATATGCCTTTTTTTCAGTGGTACATGGCACTTACAAAAAAAAATTGAGCATGCATTAGGGCAGACAATCTCACAACCCAATGCAGAAAAGCAGAAATATTAAACGGATCCTCTTCAGATAATAATGCAATAAAATTGCATTAAATAAAGGGCTGTGGAAAGATAGATTAAAAATTAATTGGAAGCTAAATAATCTAATCTCAAATAAATAGGCCAAAGAACAAAGCATAGGAACAATCAACAATTTCATTAAAGAAAATGACAACGATGAGACAACATACCAAAATTTATGAGATGCAACCAAGCCAGTATTTAGGGAGAAATTTATATCACTAAATGCTATGTCAATAAAATTTCTAAAAGGGTAGACCAATGAATTGGGCATGTAACTAAAAAGAAAACTCAAAAAAGAACAAATTAAAAATCCCCAATTCAACCAAATTGGAAATCCCAAAAATCAGAGATTAATTAAATTGGAAGTAAGAAAACCGTTGAAATAACAAACAAAACAAGAAGCTGGTTTTATGAAAAATAAAAATAAAAAAGATAAACCATGGTTTAATTTGATTTTTTTAGGAAGGAAAGGAAAAAAAAACAACAAGTTACCAGAATCAAAAACGAAAAGGGGGAATTCACCACCAATGAAGAGGAAATTAAAGCAATGATTAGGAGCTATTTTGCCCAATTATATGCCAATAAATCTGACAATCTAAGTGAAATGGATAAATATTAACAAAAATATAAGTCACCCAGATTAACATAAGAGAAAATAGTATACTTAAATAACCCTATATTAGAAAAAGAATGTGTGAGCTCACTAAGAAAAAATACCCAGGGCCAATTGGGTTCATAGGTAAATTCTACCAAACAGTTAAAGGATAATTAATCCCAATACTATATGAACTATTCTGAAAAATAAGGCAACGAAGGGATCATACCATATTCCTTGATGACATAAACATGATGCTGATACCTAAACCAGAAAGAGTAAAACCAAAGAAAGAAAACTACAGACCAATTTCCCTAATGAATATTGATGCAAAAATTTTAAATAAAATACTAGCAAGGAGATTATGGCAATATATGGCATGCATCATACACTATGACAAGGTGGAATTTATGCCAGAAATGCAGGGCTGGTTCTATATTAGACCATAACTGACCATATAAGTAACAAAACCAAAAGAAATCATGATTATCTCAATAGATTCAGAAATAGCCTTTAGCAAAATACAACATCCATTCCTATTAAAAAAAAAAAAACACTAGAGAGCACAGGAATAAACAGAGCTTACCTTAAAATTATAAGTAATATCTATCTAAAACCATCAGCAATCATTATCTATAATGGAGATAAGCTATGAGCCTTCCCAGTAATATCAGGGGTGAAGCAAGGATGCTCATTATCACCACTATTATTCAATATTGTACTAGAAATGTTAGCTATGGCAATAAAAGAGGAAAAAAGAAATTGAAGGAATTAAAGTAGCAATAAGGAAACAAAACTATTACTCTTTGCAGATGATATGATGGTATACTTAAAAAATCCTAGAGAAACAACTAAAAAGCTACTTGAAATAATAGCAACTTTAGCAAAGTTTCAGAATGTAAAATTAATTCACATAAATCCTTAACATTTCAATATATTACCAACAACATCCAACAAGAAGAGGTAAAAAGAGAAATTACATTTAAAATAACTGTAGACAGCATAAAATACTCAGCAGTCTACCTTCCCTACCTACCTACCCAAGAACTATATGAACTCAATTATAAAATATTTTTCTCACAAATAAAGTCAGATCTAAACAGCTGGAAAAATATCAATTGCGCAGGGGTAGGCTAAATCAATATTTTTAAATGACAATTCTAATTACTTATTTGGTGCCATACTAAGCCAACTACCAAAAAATTATTTTAGAGAGCTAGAAAATGGTGTCAAAATTCATCTGGAAGAACAAAAGGTCAAGAATATCAAGTGAACCAATGAAAAAAAAATGTGAAGGAAGATGGTCTAGCTGTACCAGATCTCAAATTGTATTATAAAGTAGTAATAATCATCAAAATAATCTGGTACTGGTTAAGAAATAAAATGGTGGATCAGTTCAATAGATTAGGTACATAATATATAGTATTAATTGACCATTGTAATTTAGTCTTTGATAAACCCAAAGATCCAAGCTTTTAGGACAAGAACTCACTATTTTTCAAAAACTTCTGAGAAAACTGGAAAAAAATATGCCAGAAACATAGTATAGACCAATATCTCACACCATATACCAAGATAATATGTCAAAATACTTTAGACATAAAGGATAATATCATAAAAATATTAGGGGAGCATGAAATAGTTTGCCCATCAGATCTATTGATAAGGGAAGAATTTAGGACTGAACAAGAAATAGCATTACAAGATGTAAAACTTACTATTTTGAATATATTTAATTTTTTTGCACAAACAAAATCAATTTGACCAAGATTAGAAGAAAAGTAGAAAGCTGGGGGGAAAAAAACTTTTACATCCAGTATCTCGATAAAGGCCTCATTTCTCAAATATATAGAGAACTGTGTCAAATTTATCAGAATACAAGTCATTCCCCAACTGATAAATGCTCAAAGAACAAGAATAGGCAGTTTTCACATGAAGAAATCAATGCTAACTATAGTCATATGAATAAATACTCTAAGTCACTATTAATTAGAGAAATGAAAATCAAAGTAACTCTGAGGTACTACTTCACACTAATCAGGTTCACTAATATGACAGTAAATGAAATTTGTAAATGTTGAGGGGATGAGGGAAAACTGGGACACTAATGCATTGTCGATGGAGTTGTGTGTGAACGATCAAGTCATTCTAGAGAGCAACGTGGAACTATGCCCAAAGGGCTATAAAAACTGTGCATTCCTCTGGACTCAGCAACACTATTATAGGGTCTATATCCCAAAGAGATTCCCCCCAAAAGGAAAAAGGATCTATTTGTGAAAAAATATTTATAGAAAGCTCTTTTCTGGTGGCAAAGATTTGGACATTAATGGGATGTCCATCAGTTGGGGAATGATTGAACAAGTTGTGGTATATGATTGTATTGTGATGTAAGAAATAATGAGTGGAATGATTTCAGAAAGACCTGGAAAGACTGAACATGAACTGACATGAAGTGAGCAGAACCAGAAGAACATAGTATACAGTAACAGCATGATTGTACAATGAACAACTTTGTATGACAGCTATTCTCAGCAATACAATGATCAAAACAATCCCAAAAGACTCATATTGAAAAATGTTATCTGCTTCCAGAGAAAGAACTGATGGAATTTGAATGCAGACAGAAGCATACTCTTTTTCGCTCTTTTTTTTTTTTTGGTTCAAGCTTTCTTCCACAAAATGACTAATATGGAAATAGGTTTTACATGATTGCACATGTATAACCTATATCAGATTGCTTAGCATCTCAGGGAGGGTGGAGGAAAGAGAATTCAGAACTCAAAATTTTAAAAAATAAATGTTAAAAATTGTTTTTACATGTCATTGGGGAGGAAATAAAATATTTTTAAAAGATCTGTTTCTTTTCTAATTTTCCCTTTAATTATCTCATTTCATTTATAAATCTACTTTTAAACTCTTTTATGCACTACAGGTTTTTTTCTCTTCCAGGTATCCTAGTTGTTTTTCTTTGAAGTTTTTCTTGCAGATCTCATGGAGCCAATCTCTTCTTGTTTTGTGTTTTCAGCACCCTTGTCACCACAATAACTTTTGTGGGTGAAGGGGTAACACTTCTGGTTTTTGTTTGTTCATTTTTCCAGCCCAGTTCCTGATTTAGACCTTTCTGTTTAGGGACAGGCTTTGCACACTTCTGGAAAGAATGACAGGGATGGTTCTGTTGCTATTTTCTTGGGGTACTGAATAGAGTGGTATAATTCCAGAATCTGAGGGACAGTCCAAGCTAAAGACCTGCAAGCTTTAAATATTCCCAAAGAAGTCTGCTCTAAGGCAAAGTCTGATCATGGTCCCTCCCCTCACCCCCAGTCTGATCTCTGCAAGTTATGGATCCAGGTATAGATCTGAGCAACATGTCTGTGGGGCTTGTCCTATTTAGAGATTCAGTAGACTACTGTTGTATTCAGTCACCATCAGACAGTGGGAAAGCTCTTTTGGTTCAGATTGTCAGAGCCATAGGCTTCCCTTTGATCTGGGATTCCTGCCCTGGTTATTCCTGGGCTAGAAATTAGAAATGGGGCCCCATTCTGCACCTGGGATCAGAGCCGCACAACTATTGTTTGTTTCTGTGCTTGTTCTTCAGTACACAGTTTGAAACCTGTGACCACTCCTTATCCCAGAAAACTATCCCCAGCTACAGATTCCCTCCTCAGTTTGCCCTGGATTTGTGATGTGAAACTGAGTAGTGAGTGACAAAACTGCCAATTGGCACTTGTTTCCATATCTTGCATGAGTTGGTGATATTCTGGTATGGGTCTGGGACTTTGTCTGTCTTCTTTGCAGAGCCTGGGTTCTCTTCTAATCCCTTTGCATTGTGATATTTCTCATAGTCTACTCTTGTACAAATCCTCTGTCCAGGTCCCTAGACATCTCTTCCTATGTCTACTAGAACTGAAAAATGACTCACTATGATTTTATCTTAGATTTCTCAATTAGGATTTGGACTGGTGTATGTTCTAGATATGTTTGGAATAGCTGGGGGTGGAGGGTAAGGTGTGAACAGGATGGAGAGAGGAGGGAGGAACTCACTGCACTTCTTCCTGTTCCTCAACCATCTTGGCCCTACTTTATACTAAGTGCAATCTTCACAAAAATCCTATAAGGTGAGAACAACCATTTTAATGAATGGGAAAGTGAAGTAACTCGATATCTTCCAAGGTACAGTGCCTGGCATATAATAAGCACTTAATAAATGCTTGTTGACCAAAAGAGACAAGATTTAAATCCAGATCTCTTGACTTCAAGTCCATTGTTCCTTGTACTATGCTGGACTGCCTAATACTTACTACAAGGGGATAGGCAAAATAAAAACCACAGGACCTTGCCACAGAAAATTTTCATTTTCCAGTCCTCAGCTCCTTCAGAGAGAGCAGACACTAGCCATTTCCCCAAATATTCTGAAAATTCCCTACTTTCAGGCAAAACTTGCCCAACATGTAAATAGAAGATGTAACTGTCTATAAGTCGTGACTTGAGAAATATTGGGAGGAACCTCTTGCCCCAACATTTTTCTTTATACTCCCCTACCCTAGGGCCTAAAATTCTACCACAGAGATTAATTCCCTTGGCTAAAATGTTTCTGTGTCTATGCATTCTCTTCTAATGATATTAAGTCATTACTATTCATTAATACCATATCATGAATTGGTTTATTTCAACGGTTTTCTCTGTGATAGCCAAAGTCTACAGCAAGATGAGAAAAAATAAGAAACTCAAGGAAAAGAAGTCCCAACATACGCATCGGCTGGAAATATGCTATGTATATCATCATTCATTTCAAGTTTATGAGTGACACAATGCTGAGAGAAAGAGCTAATATATTAAATAATGTACTTAACATTCAACAAGATATTGACAGCCTGGGATCTTCAGATGAAATTAAAAAGATGGAGTTTAAATAAGGATAAATATAAAATCCTGTTTCTTAATTTGTAAAAAAAAAAAAAAATCTACTGATTATAAAAGTACTAGATAAGGAAGAAGTGGGGAAAGAGATCCAGGGGAAAAAATATCAAGGAAACAACAGCTTGGTATGGTAGCAAGAAAAAATATAGTAAATATTGGCTTAGCTACACCGATGCAGACATAGTATTCAGAACAAAGAAGGTAATGCCCCTGCTGTAGTATGCCTCTTACCTTGCCAGGATTCCTTGAAGTCTCACTTGAAACAGCACCTTTTGCAGGGAGTCTTCCCTGATCCCACCTCCTGCTAATTTTCCTCTGAGATTACTTTCCACTGACTCTATTTTTATGTATATATTTAGTTATTTACATGTTCTTTACCCTTAAGAGTTCCTTGAGAGCTGGACAGTTTTTGTCTTTCTTTGTATTTCCAGTTTTTAGCATAATGCCTACTTGCTTTGCACATATTAAGTGTTTAATAAATACTTTTGAATGACTGACATCTGGAGTACTGTGTCCAGTGCTGGGTACCACACTTTAGAAGCAACATTAACAAGCTAGAAAAATATGCAGAGAAAAGAGAAGAGAATGTAGAGATGAATTGAAACCATGCCTAACAAAGAATAATTGAGGGATTGAGGGGATGCTTAACCTAGGCAAGAAGAGACTTGGAGGACGTGGCTTTTCTATATTTGAAGGATTGGCATGGGGAAGAAGAATTAGACATGTTCTTCTGGTCTCCACAGGGCAGAACTAAGTCCAATCAGTAGAAGGAGGCAGATCTTGGGTTCAGTATAATGAAAAACTCCTTAGTAATTAGAGCTGCCCCAACCTAAAATTGATTCCCTCATGGGAGTACTAAGTTCTTCATCACTGGAGGTCTTCAGATAGAGATTGGATGGCCACTTGGAGATGATGAAGACAAAATCCCTGATTTATACCCCGACCTCTGACTGAGATTCAGTGAAAATGGAATAGGAAGGTGCCAAAGACAAACCTGGTTTTCTTTTTGCCAAGAGTCAATGTAGGGCATAGACATTTTTCTCCTAAGAAGCTAATAGTTGAGAGAAGACAATAGGCCAGGTCTCCCTGTAAACCAAATCCAAAGAGTACAGAGTTACTTTGTAAATGACCAGATCTCAAATTTAAGTTGGTGGCATAGTAGTATACAAAGCCATTTTAAATACTCATCAGTTTGTCTCTATCCTTGAATTTCAGGTCCCCTTTCTTCAGTCTAAGAAAGAGATCCCTTTATCTAAGTGAACTCCAAGTTGCTTTAGGAAGCATAATGTTCATTCCATTCTGTTCCCCATTCCCAATCCCCAAGAGAAAATGTATGCCCTCAAAGCTTCAGCCTCTAGGGAGCATTAGGGCTTGACAGGTCTTTGAGAGACCTCTAAAACCAAGGTTCACTCTCCCTCCCACCAAGACGTTGGCATTAGGGAACCAATATTGGAATGCCAAGAAGTTAGTAGGGTGGGTTTCTCTGGTATTCTCTCTCCCGACTTCATGCACTTTGATAGGACTCCTTCCAGTTTTAAATCGATCACCCTACAACCTTAAATAAAATTCTGTTTGCTTTGAGATAACAACATTCCTGACTCCATCAAAGTCTCACGCCAGTCAGTTAATTACATTTATTAAGCACCTACAATGTGCCAGTCATTATGCAAAACTCACAGATCTAAAGCTGAGCTCACAAATCTAGGAAGGATAGAAGTTCAGAAAAGCAGCCTTCTGTTCCGTTCCAAACCCAGACAAAGCCATCTGCATTTTGGACTCAGTGAAAGTTTCTAACATTTGGAATTTGGCAAAGCACAGAAACAATTCTTTTACCACTTCTGACAAAGCCATTTCCTCTTTTGTTGTTCACTCTTTCTAATATACTCTGGCTGGTAAGATGTTATTTTTTTGAGAATCTTGATGCCCAAGAATTTCAAGAGCTTTCCAATAAGCAAATTGAAGCAATGGCCATCTTTTAGCAGCTATAAATGAACAGTCAACACTGAGGGACCCAAAATTAATTCAGTACATTGAGCCTTGGATTTAATACAGACATTTTAAGTTTATTCATAGTTTACTGTTGTGGATGACACTAAAATTCTCCACCTTTCAGTCTGAGCGCTCTCTGCGGACAAAGTACCCTCTCTACAAGACTGGACTAAGCAATGACCCAGAATCAGAAAGACTCATCTTCCTGAGCTTAAATTTGGCCTCAGGCTCTAGCTGTGTGAGCCTGGACAAATCACTTAAGTCACTTAACCTTGTTTGTCTCAGTTTCCTCATCTGTAAAATGAACTAGAGAAGGAAATGACGAAACATTTCAGGATTTCTGCAAAAAGCAAAAAAACAAAACCCTCAGAAGAGGGTTGGATGTGACTGAAAATGATGGAACAACAACAAAAAGTATTAGAGCTCAAGCTGAATGAATTTCCTTTCCTCAGAGAACTTTGGTCAGTACCTTTGGCACTAGTCATTCATTTCAGAAAGACCTCATTCACTCTTTTGGCTCTATCAAACAGGCAACTACTACTATAAATGGACTATCCAGGTAACCAAAGCTGTTGGCACTAACTATGACTAGCCAGAGCTGCCAGTTGTATAACTCAGTCTGCAAGGAGAGCTAGGAAAAACATCAGCTGTTCATTCAGCTACAAGCAAGCACTTCAAAAACCAATATTTTGACCCTGCTTGTTACTAGCGACTGGTTCCAAAAATTTTTCCTCTTCTATTTATTAAGGTTATTTGACGCATTAGTTTTATGCTAAGGTGCTTGTGCAGAGAGAGAGAGAGAGATTTGACAGAAACACATCATCTAAGCAATACTTCCTCTATAATTGTGTGTAGTTGACCGTTATCCTTATGCTTTTCTCTTATATGAATAATAGATACTCTGTCCTAGTTTAGGGATATATTCACTGAAAAAAAATTTTTTTTTAAAGAAAACTAAGGGGCAGCTAGGTGGTGCAGTGAATAGAACACTGGCCCTGGAGTCAGGAGGACCTGAGTTCAAATCCAGCCTCAGACACTTAACACAAAAAACCAGCCATATGACCTTGGGCAAATCATTTAACCCCAATTACCCTACTTTCCCCCCTCCAAAAAGCAAAAAAAAAAAAAAAAAAGGATATAGTCACTGATTACAAAAAAAAGAAAGAAAAGAATTTTATATGCTAGAAGTGCAGCGTCCTACTATGAGGTCCCAATGTCTTACATGTGTTTTTGAGTGCTAAAGGTCTTCAGATAATAGTTTAAGATTAGTAGAACCACCATCACATCTGTGGTCTATAGTGAGTTATACCATACACAAACAATATCTGAGATACACCAGTCTAACTATCCCCTTTTTCTCTATAATAGACAGGAATATAATGGGGGAACCAGCTGCCCATGATAGCTCCCAGTGCACTACTCAATATGGTCAAGTTTTTAGAATTCTCTTGATTGCTCAGGCCCAAAGGAAATATTCTGAGACAGCATTCTCAGGCTTCCCATAGAGGCTGTGTATACTTGTAGGAGAGTGTGTCACTGAACTAGAGAGAGAAGATTTCATAGCTACTGTTTGTACTATATTATATTATTAAAATGTTTTTGCTAAAAACTGATTCTATCTGCTGGCAGACTACAAATGGGAAGCACACTGTCAGGAGCTAATATGCTAAAGCAGGAGAGACTATATGCCTACAACCTGTGAATAGTCACTCTTCTGGGGAATTAAATGACAAGTTGTTAGCTATAAGTTGGGGAAGTTGCACAAAAGGAGGGAGGCAGGGAGAGAATATGCAATATTCTCCACCCATAGTTCCCCATTCCTGCAAAATGGGGTTTTCTCAACTCTTCTCCAGGACTAAGCTTCATCATTATAATTACACCAAGTTCAGCTTCATTATTTCATTGCTATAATCACTGTGTATACTGTTTTCCTGGTTCTGCTAACTCTACTCTGTATCAGTCATATAAGTCTTTTCATCCTTTTTGGAATTTTTCATGTCTTCCTGTATAAATATCCCATAACTTTTCTGTCATTTACTTCTGTAGATTATATGTCTAAAAGTGCTATCTCTCAGTCAAAAGTTATAAATATTTTAGTGTTCGCCCCCTTTTTAACCCAATTCCTAAATTATTTTCCAGAATGCTTAGACCAATTTGCAACTTTTTTTTTTTACTGTGCCTATCTTCTCACAAGACCTCCATCAATTCATTATTTTCATCCTTTTGTCATCTGTCAACTTTTTGGTTTTGAGGCAAAACCTCAGGGTTGTTTTGATTTTCATTTCCCTTATTAGTCATTTGGAGCAATCTTTCATACGACTGTTAATAGCTTGTAACTATTCTTTTAAGAATTGTTTGTTTACATACTGTCACAGCTTATCCCTTAGGAAATGATTTTTATCTTATTTACTAGTGATCATTCCTTAAATCACTTAGATAATCAGACCCTTGCCATAGATAGTTAATGAAAATATTTTCCCCATGTGATAGTTTCCTTTCTTATTTTAACTTCATTGACATTATTCTTGCAAATGTTTTTTTAATTTCATTTAATCAAAGTTATTTATTTACATTATCTATTTTATATTTTATGACCTTCATCTCTTTTTTTGACTAAGTCTCCCCTAGCCGACTATAGAAGATAACTAACCTTATTTGTTCAATTGAAAAAAAATAGTGTGACCTTTCATATTCAGGTCATACATTTTGAGATTATTGTGATATATGACATAAGATGTTCTAAACTTAATTCCTGCCAAACTACTTTCTAATTTGTCTACCTGTTCTTGCCAAATAGTAACTTTTTCCCCAAAGTAATTTGTATTCTCAGGTTTTGATACTTTAATTCATTGGTGTTTGATTCTCCTTTTTCTAGTCTGTTCCACTCAAGTACTTTTCCATTATTAACCAATACCATATCATTTTGATGATTAAAGCTTGATAATATAATTTCTAGGGCATCTAGGCAATGCAGTGAATAGAGTGCTGGGCTTGAGGTTAGGAAGACATATCTTCCGGAGTTCAAATCTGGCCTCAGACACTTACTAGCTATGTGACTCTGTGCAAATCACTTAACTCCATTTGCTTCCATTTCCTCACCTATAAAATGAGCTGGAAAAGGAAATGGCAAACCACTCCAGTATTTTTTGCCACAAAAATCCCAAATGGGGTCACAAAGAGTTAGACATGACTAAAACAACTGAAAAACAGCAGCAAATAAAGTTTGAGGTATTATTTTCCCTCCATTCTTCCTTTCGTCCTTTGATATTTGAGACTTTTTGTTCTTCTGAATGAATTTTGCTGTTTTGCCCAGCTCTATAAATTACTCCTAGACTATTTTGATTGGTATAACACTGTAGCACATTTAAGTTGTATCATAATTTTCATTATACTGGCAATGTCCAGAAATGAATACAGAATATGCCTACAATTTTTTTTTGGTGATTCATAATTTCTTTAAAAATACCCTGTAATTGCATTTATATGAGTCTTGAGTATTCTATGGTAAATTAACTCAAAGATATTTTACTACTTTGTAGTTATTTTGAATTAGACTTACACTTCTAACACATTCTACAGGATTTTTTTAAAGACTATCTCACTCAAGCTGGAAGTGTAGGGGTTACTCATTGGTCTCATGTAATTCTGACTGGCATGGGAACTTTGACCTGCTGTATTTTTTACCTAGGTCAATTTACCTCTGTCATACAGGCAATTCTGGCTTTTTCCTATAGCATAATGAAATCATTCTAGAGATTTAATTGGTCCAGGGGACTAAGATTCAAACCATTTCTGGTTGCTCAAATATAAAAGCCTAACACAGAAAAAATTGGGGAAATCCTCAGACTTGACCCAAACTTCTAACTAGGCATGCCACTACGGTAAATATCTCAACTCCTCAAGGCTACTTCTAGAATTCTGGGAAAAGTCAGAGTAGTGGTTCTCTGGGGACTCTACTGGCCAGTGGGAGTGGGAGTGGGAGCTGGGATGGTGGTGCTAGAGCATGTGCTGCACATGTGCTGATTAATTAGTCTCATAAAATTTTTTTGCATATATGTGCCAGTGGGCATAAGCAGTTGTGAATAACCTGGTATGAGTAATCAAAATGTGATGTCCCTGAAAAACCTGTTAACTTTCATAATAATAGCCACCATTTTATGGCATTTTTAAGATTTGCAGAACTATATATCAGGGCTTTTATTTCTCATAGCAAAGTTCACTTCTTTTTTTTAAAAAGTTCAATTTTATTTTATTTTTAAAAGAGTCAGTTCTAGATTCTTTCCCTCCCCCATGGTCCTTCATCCATTGAGAAGGCAAGAAATACAAAACCCATTAGAAATATGAAGTTATGCAAAACAAATTTCCACATTAACCATGTATAGAAAAAAAGAAAAAGAGAAAAAAAAATGTGCTTCAGTCTGCACTGAGTCCATCAGCTCTCTGTCTGGAAGAGGAAAACATTTTTCATCATAAGTCCTTTGGAATTGTGATGGATCAATATGCTGATCAGAGTTACTAAATCTTTCATGGTGGATTATTTTTTATAATATTGCTGTTACTGTGTAAAGTGTCCTCCTGGTTCTGTTCACTTCACTTTGCATTAGTTCACAGAAGTCCTCCCAGGTCTTTCTGAAACCATTCTATTCATTACTCCTTATAGCACGACAGTATTCCATCATATTCATATATCACAGTCATTCCCAATGTTGGTTATCCCCTCAGTTTCTAACTGTTTGTCCATACAAAAAGAGCTGTTATAAATATTTTTTCGTGCATATGGGTCCTTCTCCTTTTTATTTTTATTTTTTTGTATTATAAATCTAGCTATTGAGGCAAGAGCTCACTATTTGACAGAAACTTCTGGGAAAACTGGAAAGCAGTTGAATAGAAACTAGGCATACACGAGCATCTCAAATTGTGTGCCAAGATAAGCTCTGTGGTGGGCTGAGGCAGGGAACCCTGCCTTCTGGAGCAGAGCTGAGAGAATGTGGGGGGACCCAGCAGGGTCAAGAGAGTTATCTACCCAGAGGCTGTGAGAGAGGGTGAGTTAAAAGAGAGATGGGGGATGGGGAACCAATCCGGGCCTGGCAGCAAGCCCCTTCACCTGAAAGGACTTACTTAGCCATCAGGGTCAGAGTCCCACTGGCCCGTGGTCCTCAACAAGCTCAAAATAAATAAATGATTTAGACATAAAGGGTGATACTATAAGCAAGTTAGTGAAACATGGAAGAGATCACATGTCAGATCAATAGGGGAAAAGTTCATGACCAAAAAAGAGCTAGAGAATTCATGGAAGTTAAAATGGATGATTTTGACTACAAAAAAGTTGAAAATATTTTGCATAAACAAAAGCAATGTAGCTAAAATTAGAAGATAGGAAACTGGAGGGAGGAATCTTTGCAGCAGATTTCTCTGATAAAGATCTTATTTCTCAAATTTAGAAGGAACTAAACTAAATTTATAAGAATGAGTCATTTCTCAGTTGATAAGTAGTCAAGGGATATGAACGGGAAGTTTTCAAAAGTCAAAGCTATCTTTAGTCATATGAAAAAATGCCCTAAATCACTAATAATTAGATATATGCAAATTAAAACAACTCTGAGGCACCATTACATAACCATTAGATTAGCTAACATGAAAGAAAAAGAAAATCACAAACACTGGAAGGGACAGGGAAATAAATACACCTAAGGCACTGTCAGTGGAACTGTGAACTAGTCTAAATATTCTGGAAAGTAATTTGGAACTATGCCCAAAAAGCTATTGAATCAGAGATATTTTTTGACCTAGCAGTACTGCCCTGCCAAAGGGTCCAGTTCTAAATAGCATAGAGTCATAGAACTAAAAGATGCCTTTGTAATAATCTCATCCAGGTCCCTCTTTTTGCAAATTAAGAAATTGAGGCCACAGAGGGAGAACCTGATCTGTGTATATACAGTTTCTATCTGCATTCATCTCTCCTTTTAATCCAATACAGGGTTATACTGATATGACACCCTGCATCCAACCTCATTTCCACAACTGCCACTTCCACTCCTCCCAGTCCCTACAAGGCATGCCCTGCACAGCCTATTTACTTCTGGCTATCAAAAGGAAATATTCTCTCCCATAGACACAAGTAGCACATTTCATGTACGTGAGTATATACCCAAACAATATTTTGAAAACTAATACTGATTGAATATTCAGTCATAAAAATATTTGATTCATCACACTAAAGAAAATAAACAATATTAACAGCTAAGTTCTAAAACAGAAAACTTTTTAAAATGAGACCATTTTTGAGATATTAGGATGTTCCTGTATATACTCTATACTCACAATTAGAGTTTCATCCCAAAATATCCCCCTATAAGTAGTAGCCTTCTTTTAATAGTTACTATTCTCCGTAATTGCTTCACTCTAGAGAAGAATTCCCTCTTCTCTGCAAGTGCCTTTGCTATATAGTATTCCAAATTAATGAGTATACAAACCCTGGACCTACTCCATTATCAATTCTAAGGTGATGCCAGGAGCCTTCATCTGCAGGTGATGCCAGGAGCCTTCATCTGGGATATAAACACATGGCCCACAACAATCCCAAATACAACTTGAGGCAGATTGAAATGTAATTGGTAAATAACAAAAACAAGAAAAATGCAACATTACATTTTAAAACTGTAAATATAGGAAGTGAGGGATCCTTACATATGGATTAGTGACCCCCATTTCTATTTGAGTTTGACACCACCACTCTATACTGTCTTGTTTGGTAAATTCATGGTCTTCCTGGGGTTAAATATCATTTACATGCAGAAATATCACTTCTATGCAGGAGACTCCCTGAGCTCTATATCCAGCCATAACCTCCTGAGCTCCAATCCCACATCACCTTATAGATATTTCATGTTTCAAACTGAATATTCTGTATGTATCTCAAACTCAGCGTGTCTAAAATAGAACCCATTATCTCTTCCCCAAAACCTTCCCCGTTTCCCAACTTTTCTATTACTGTTGAACGTACCAGCAGGGTTTGCAACTTTTATTAACCTAGATACCACACTTACATTCACCTCAAATATTCAATCTGTTCTCAAGTGTCATTTTTAAATAATACTTCTTTGGTATATCCCCTCTCTCTACTCACACGACTACCACCCTGTTGCAGGGCTAATCACTCTTCACTTAGACTGTTTCAGTAGTTTTCTTTCTAATTGGTTTCTCTGCCTCAAGTTTCTACTCACTCCAATCCAACTTCTACTGCCAAAGTGATCCTCCTACCCAATTAACTCTCATGGCCTCCTATCACCTCCATGATCCATTTTTTTTTAAAGTGCTTTGTTTGGTATTTAAAACCCTTAAAAACGTGACTCCTTCTTACTATTCCTGTCTTCTTACACCTTATTCCGCTCCACCAACTCTACAATCTAACAACTCTAATCCACTTACTGTCACTGACACATCACAGTTCACCTCCACTCTCGGTGTCATTTCCTTGGCTGTCCACCATGCCTGAAACACTCTCCCTTCTCACTTCCACCCCCTCTCTTCCTTCAAGACTCAGACCAAATAGCATATCGTGCAAGAGGACTTTCCCACTTCTCTTTCTTATGGTGTATTTTCTCTGAGATGACTTTCCATTTATACATTCTACACCTACATTACGCAATTATCTGACTGTTGTCTCCTTTATTAGAATGTGAGCTCTCTGAGGGTAGGGAGCATTTTTTACCTTTTTTTAAACTCTAATACTTAATACAATGCCTGGAACAATGCAAGTACCTAATAAATGCTTGTTGACTGATACATGTGTGTGTTGGGCACACTCATAGTGGGGACCTATGGAAGCATATAAGTGACCAAGGAAACTCACCCCTACAGCAGCACTACAGAATCATTAGCAGCCTCTACTGATGCCATCATATACTGTTCTTTGTTGAACATCACATTGTCTCTGATATGGGTCTCTAGCTACTCCTTCCCATCTTAGAAGGTCATTCCTTTTAACACAAAGAAGAGAAGGGGCAAAATCAACCAAACCATCAACTAAGTCCAATATTTGACATGGGGTTACATAGCTATGGTTTCGTAGGGAAGCAGATGCATTCTTTTCTCTCTTCTTTGGGGCCAAGTATGGTCATTCTAATTTCCCAGCATTTGGTTTTGACTTTTGTGTTGCTGTTCTTTCCATCTACATGTTTATAGTCATATATTGTTTTCCTGATTCTGTTTACTTCACTTTGTATCCATTTATACAACTTTGCCTGTTTCTCTATGTTCTTCAGAGTCATCATTTCTATCGTTGCAGTAATATTTTATTATATTTACTTGTTTGGCCATTCCCAAATTGATGATCATCTACTTAATTTCTAGTTCTTTGCTACTAGAAAAAGACAATCAGAATATTTCGTGGAGCATTTTTTTTAAATGAAAATGAGGGGCAGCTAGGTGGCTCAGTGAGTAGAGCACCGGCCCTAGAGACAGGAGGACCTGAGTTCAAATCCAGCCTGACACTTGACACTTAACTAGCTATGTGACTTTGGGAAGGCTGCTTAACCCCAGTTGCCTTACCTTTCCCCCTCCAAAAAAAAATGAAAAAGCACTTTTGAACTTTCAAAAGCAAAGTACATTTAGGTTTAAGCAACTGGAAAATGGATACACAATAAATGCTAGTCTTTATAGGAGTGGGGGAAGGGGAAAGTAAGTAGAGGTGGTTGTGGAGACCTGAGTCATGGGATTACAGATTACTATTTAGAGGTGGTAAACTGCAGGACATGCAAACAGAATCAGCCAACCTCCTGTAGCTCCTGGGCTTTTTCTTTCAGTGATGCTCAGTGTAAAGTCAGATGGAGAAAGTTCTCAAAAGTTGTTTATTATCAGTGGCTCTTCTATAAGAACTCATGAGAGATTGAACATGGGGAGATAGGGAAACTTTTAAGAGGACCAAAGGATGAAAACATTGCTCTCTGCAATGGTGAAAATACTGGCTGGATTTACCATTGACTGTGACTTTAACATTTGACAAATGGGTATGCAATATTATATTCTAAATTATCAACTACTGATGGAATCTATTGTCATAAGTTTACTATTCATTCTTGTTAGCAGTGGCATTTGGCCCAGAACAGTACTACTCTGCCACACTATCCTGAACAGTGGTGTTTCCCTAAATCAATTCCTTTCATCTGTATTACAAATTTGAATTTCTTATTGACAGTTATAAAATTGGAGATACGTTGTTCTAAAGCAAATTTTGGCTTTAATGCATTTTTTAATCACAGTTAAGAATGTGGAACTTTTCAAATCACTTATTTAATGAAAAGTATGAGTATTTTTTGATAAAATATTGAAAATTCTCCTCAAGATTATTTTGCTTTTAAAAATCGATGCAAAGTACCTAGGGGTAGCTTTCTGTTTGGCACAATAGTTTAAAAGGCAAGAACAACACCAGCTTTGTTGAAGAGAACACACCGGACTGAAGAGTCCCTTAGCTTCCATCAATCTCCCTCCCCAGTAGTCTACAGCAGGACAACATAGAAGGCAGCCTAACAAATTGTTGACAGAATTAATCAGACTCCATCCCCATGCCTCCTTTGGCTTCCTGGTTCCTTCGGCTAAGAAAATGTAAGTCTCTGCCTACAGCAGATATGCTCAGAGATTCCCCTAGAAACATAGGTTTCCCAGGAAAAACAAACTGGTAAAAAGAAAACAGAAAGAGGAGGCTAAGTACATTTTGCTTCCTTTAAACTCACTCTCTGATTTCTATCTGGCCTTCAGCCTGATATCTTTGTGGCTCTAGGCCCTACTCGGTCATCATTGAGAAAGACTGGATAAGAAATATTCTTGGGCTAATCACCAGCAAAGTAACGCCACTGCCTTATATTCACCACGTGTTTCTATACTTCTCGAAGTGTCTTCATGGATATTATTTCACAACAAGGACCATCGAACAGAGATTAGTGCCTCCCTTTCACAGATGATTAAGCTGAGGCCCTGAGAACACGCGACTTTCTCAAAGTCATACAGTTAATTAATAGAAGAATTGGTTTCTAAATTTGAGACCCTAGGTTTTTTTTCCCCTTAAGTAATTTTTATTAATATCTTTTGTTTTTATCCCACCCACATTTCTTGATGTGTTCCTACCGTCTCCTACCAGACAGCCATTCTTTATAGCAAAGAGAATAAATCCGTTCAGCAGAACTAACCAATATATTATAAATGTCTGACACTGGGGTGGCGAGGTGGTGCAATGAATAGAGCGCCGGCCCTGGAGTCAAGAGGACTCATACTTACTAGCCACGTGATTTTGGGCAAGTCACTTAACCCCAACTGCCCTCCAAAAAACAAACAAACAAAAAAGAAATGTCTGATGTTGCATGCTTTGTAAACACTCTACACCTACAGTCCCCTGCCTAAGCAAAGAGGAGGGTTAGGGTTAGCATGGAGGTCCCGTCTTGTATCTCTTCTTGGGGAAATCCTTGATTATTACAATTTCTTAGCTTTCAGTTTCAGTTGCTTCTTTGTTTTTCATTTATGTTATGTAGGCATTGTATATATTGTTTTCTGGTCCTTATTACTTCACTTTGTATCACTTCATATGTCTTCACATGCTTCTCTGTAGTCTTTGTTTTTTTTACAGTTCAGTGATATTCCATTATCTCCATGCACATGCCTTGTTTAAGCATTCCCAAATAGATAGGCATTTACTTTGCTTCCAGTTCTTTGCTACTACAATAAGTGCAACTATAGATATTTTGGTGAATATATGGGCTTTCTTTTTGTCCAATGTAGGGAAAAACCTAGCTGTGGAATCTCCTCCAGGTTTTTTTTTTCCATAATACTATGACACCACATCCTTATGCGCATTGGTCTGAGAGGCAAGTTGGGGTTCCATGGTGCTTCTCAATCCCCGCAAGTGATTCAACCTATTAACAATGGAGACAGATTCAGGAATCAGAGCTATTTCAATATCCTATTTTCCATGAGTCAGTAAGTCAATAAACTTTTATGACATGCCTACTATGTGCCAGGCTCTGTGCTGTGAGCAACGAAAGGCAAAAGATAGTCCTTGCTTTGAAGGAATTTGCAGCCTAATGGGGAGACAACATGTTTAAAAAAAAACAAAACTATATACAGGATAAATTGGAAAAAACAGAGGGAAGGCACTAGAAAAGGAGGTTCAGAAAAGGATTCTGGTAAAAGGTTGGGTTTTGAGTTAAAACTTGAAAGGAACCAGGGAAGCCAGAAAGTAGAGATAAGGTGGGAGAGGGTCTGGTCACAAGAGACCACCAGTGAAAATTCCTGTAAGCAGGTGTTGGAGTCTGTTATTTGAGGAACAGTAGTTTAGACTGAAATTGAGAATGTGATCTCCCCATATGCCAATTAGCATGTCTTCCTCATCTACGGTAAACCCAGGCCCAAATAGTTAAACTCGTTGAACTGCAAACTCCACAAGGGTAGGAGCTATGTGTCATCTAAACTCTGTTATCTCAGTCAGCACTCAGTACAGCGCTCTAGAAAAATGAGGTGCCTAATACATGTTGAAGACATTGTTTAAAAGAATGGTCAAGAAGGAAAGTCGAGATGGCTTTGAGCTGCCTGTTCTTACTAGTGGAGATACAAAGAGCTTCTCCAGGGGGAAATGGGTTCAGAGTGATTACCTCCATTGCAAAGATTATATTTTCATCTTCCCTCCTAGCAGTGAGAAGGAAGGTACAGAGTCAGCATCAGATGACTAAACTATAAACAACCCAAACAAAAGAAACAAAATAAAGAAGGCCCAGTGCTATTTATTTTCCATCTCTTTGCTTTTCCAACATGGCATAGGCTCCAAAGAAATTCACCACGGTGGAATAGAATGAAGACGGGATTCGGAATGTGAAGACAAAGGTTTTGGTCCAGACTCTGCCATCAACTAGCTGTGTAGCTTTGATCAAGTGAAGTTACCTTAAAGTCTCCTTATCTGCAAAATGAGGAGCTGGAAGAGTTTAACTCTGAGGTGCCTTTTAGTTATAATTCCTATGCTTCTCCATATTACCTTCAAGCAAAGGGTTTGTTGCTCCTTCCCCTAGAATCACTCTGGATAGTTTGGTTGCTCGAAAATCAGAGATGAGGATAGGAAGCAGATACATCCTGATGTCCCTCCTCTGAGCTATCATTGTCATTTAGCCTTCTCCCCTCCCAGAGCCATCCAATTATCAGCTAATCACCAGGTCAAAAAGAGAGCCACCAGATTGGCAGAGCGGGGCCCACTTGTGGTACAATGCAAATTTGATTAATCGCCATATACTGAGACACCTCATCCATCATCACCTCTCAGAGCAACCAGAGAGAAAGGGAATAGGTCAATGAGTTCTTGGCTGAAAATGAGCGGTGGGTCCAGACACTCGATAAGGTAAGATGCATACACATAGACGGCAATGAGCAAGGTTGGGACTGTGCAACATTAGGAATTCACTCCAACTGCTCTGATTGGTAATTAAGTGACTCGTCTACTGGCGGACAGTCCTGCATGTTTCCCCAGGCATTTGTTAGTTCTTCGAAAACCACTACTGACAAAATGAGGTTTGCCCTTGGTACACAGATAATGAGACTGAGCTTGACAGGTGTGGCACGATTGGAGAATCTCTACATGAAGCTCATTCTGCTAGCCACTCTACAGTAAACAGACTCATTAGAACTTGCTGGTCCCTAGAGGCAAAGCATGTTTGACATTATTAATTGGCTTTTCTGTATAAGGAGTCAAATAGATGAAAAGGTTTATCAAGCTGAAATAATTAATTTTGCCTGAATTCGCTGACAGTTCAGTTCTCCTGTAAAAGACCATTTTAAGGTCTTTTTTTTTGAATTTCAAAGTTCAAAAGACATAATAGTGGTAAAAGTGAAGCTTTTTAGTAAATTATAATTAAAGGGAATTTAATTAACTTAGACCTGAGGAAGGAAAAAAAAAGAATTGCTATCTGTGTCTATACAGAGGTCTAGATGGTTGAACATATCATGGCTTAATAATGCATTAATTTTAATCTAATCAAAGTATAATAAAAGAGGTAATTATATGTTTAAAAAAATACCAGGCTCCAATATTAGGATATTTAAACACTTAATACTCACACTGCTTAGAGTTAGCAAAAGTTATAATTGTACACTCAAACTAAGCTTATTTAACTATGGGGGTTATATGCAAGAGGTTAATTGAATATATCATTGTAATAATCCATGTTGAAACTATGATGAACTACAGAGTTCTCATTCCATGCCTGCAAAGATTTCTTTTTCCCTTTTTTCTTTTAAGTCTTTCATCCTCTCTTTAAAAATAATAATAAATTAAAAGAAAAAACAAGTGTTTTCCAGCTCTTTATTGCTTATGCTATCAGAGGCTTCTGTGACCACTCTTTCTTTCCATCTGAAATTCCAAAGAGCTTTCTCTTGATCTACAAAGTTTACCATGGGCATCACAGGCAGACCTTTTTGTAGTTCTGCACTGAAACTTTCAAATGAGAATTAAGAGACAATCAGGCAGATAATTTCCTTTTCCTCTCCCCTCCCCCCATTGGTGGCTCAGTGAAAAGAATCCTTGTTCTCCCAGACAGGTCATAATGCATTCAGATTGTGATGTCAGAATGGCCATTGTTTCTGTCAACTTCATTCACAAAATACTGAGAATTCCTTAGAAATGCATAGGATTACACAGCTGTTTTCCAGCAAAAAAAAAAAAAAGCCATTTGGATACATCTGCTGATGTACTGATTTTGCTATGTGAAGGTAGTCCAGCTTTTCCTACATCTTTCTGACCCTGGTAGAATAAAAAGGAGGTAGAGCATACACAGAACTGTCCCCTGAACCTTTGTCATGTTGTTCTAACATTCCCTCCACATCATGTCCTAGACAGAAGACACAACAGCAGGATGCCTGACCACTTTTTAGACCTAATGACAACAATCACACTTCTCAACACTTCATTTGTACCATTATAATCCAGAAAGGCCTGTTGGAGTGTCCCAATTAGTTATCAGTGGAATGTATAAAACCTTGCTTGTTAGTTATTTTTTTCCTCATTTGAAGCAGCAGGGGCCTTAGCAAATAAGCACGTGTCCTTGGGACCCACACAACTCTAATGTCGCCTGAGAGCAAAGCCTTATAATGGTTACCTCTTTAGACTATACACCAACTTATAAACCCATATCCCATCGCCTATGAAAACGACAGGACAAGACATTCCGGTCACCGGGAAGCACATCGATACCCAAAGCATTAAGTTTTTCTTGCATTTGAGAATCATGTTATTTCTTTTTTTTAAGCATCCTTGTTGATGCTCTTTGTTGGGGAGAGGGGGAACATGAGAAGGAGGAACAGGAACAGCTAAAGAGACACTAGAAAGAAGAAGAGTATTTGAAAAAGGAATAAAAACAAAAATGAGAAAAAAAATTGCTAAAGAAAGCAAATCTAAGTGGTTAACTGTCTGGTAAATGTTATAACATTTAGGTAAAAGAGGCTTCCCAGTTCCCCACCCACCCTGCAACCCCCTCTCCCAACTCTGAATTATCAGGTTGTTCTGATAAGGTATAAAAAATGGGTCCTGGGTAGACCTCTACTTCTCCATCACTTCCTTTTCCTGAATTTACTGTTTATCAAGTTTCCTGATCCTGCATCATATTAGTTTTCTAATTACCTACATAATATAGCACAGAGGATGTTATGTTTAAATAAATAGAAAGAAATGATTGGCAGGGGGGCCCTCGTGTGCCAAGTTCCAGGCCTCAGATCACCATCACTCACCAGCATGTTTTCTCATGAAGTCAATACATTGTTCCATTCCAAACATGCTTAAAGAAAACATGAATTGATTTATTTGCAATTCTAAACAACTTATCAAGCCGTAATGATGACCGCTTGATAAACACATGGGCTGAAAATATGCCTTGCAATGCTTAGTCATTCTGCTGATGGAACTAATCATTCCGGGCTCCTCAGCATCTCCCTCTGAGTTTCTGCTGTTTTGTTTTTCCTTTGTTAATTTCACTTGATAAGACTTACCAACCTAGAAGGCTTCTGTGTCAATGTGGTCAGTGAAGGAGGCTCCAAGGGGAGCACACATCTGCCCAGCACCTCCCTTTCATTCATTAACCCACCAGGGGCCAAGACTAATTAGATCAGGCTGCTCATTTTAAGCTGATAATTGATTTAGATAGGTTGCTCATTTAAAATAGAAGAAAAGCCTGCTAAACATTTGGTGCTTGATTTTTTTTTCTTCTTTTCCTTGCAACTTTCAATTGCCTGTGTAATGTAGCATAAAATGTCTAGGTCTCCCCTTTCTCTCTTTTCTCCTTTTTTTAAAAAAGGAGGCCATAAAATTAATTACAATAAGTATGCATTGCACAGGGGCACGGGGTTAACTGATGATTCTAATGAGCAATCACTCCTTTGGAAGGGTCCACAGCCAATGCTGTTTGTTTCCTGTAGGAAACATTGCCGGGGACATGGAGTCCAAATACTCTGTCTAGTTGGAATCTTTTATCCCTTCTAAAGGTACTGGTTTTGAAATATTCTTTCAAACCACTAGGTCTGAGCATAAGATAAGCAGCCACAGGAATGGTTTCCTGGCAGACAAGGAAACAAGAATTTTACCCTCTGAGGAGAGGACTCCCAGGTCGTGTGCAAAGAGGGCATTTTCCTTTCTGCTCTGACCAGGACTACCACAGAGCCCAGGGAACCCAGCTTCAAATCTGCAAGACCTCTTCCTTATCAATGGGTCATTCATTACCAGCTCCACATTATATTGATTTATTTCAGGTGCTGATCAAAAAAGTTTAGACTGGCCTCCCATTTGGAAACTAAATCGCCCTGCTAGTTTACACTGTTCAGCTGTCTGTATCCTTGGGTTCACAATGAAAAGGGCTTTTGTGTGCAGCCTAGAGGGCGATAAAGGAAGCAACCCTTGTCATTGGCTATTTAAATTTTACTGTTAAAAAAAAAAGATTCAAATGACTACAGGAGGTGAGGTAGCGTATAGAGAATACATACTATAGAGTACTGAAAATAGTTTGAAAAGGAAGGTTAGTCTCTCTAAACCACACGAAATTATATGGGTAGGAAATCATCTTCCATAGGAGCCTTTTAATCTACTTTCCTAATGGCCAAGAAAAATCAATCAGCTTAAGTTTAGTTCCTGGGCTGGGTGACTGCTGCCCAGAGGTGGTAGGGGGTATCACCTGCCCCCCAGCCCTTATTATCTACTCTCTTCTACCTCCATTCATTTTTGATGTCTT
The DNA here is from genome assembly GCA_028627135.1 of Pseudochirops cupreus. Classification (NCBI taxonomy): domain Eukaryota; kingdom Metazoa; phylum Chordata; class Mammalia; order Diprotodontia; family Pseudocheiridae; genus Pseudochirops; species Pseudochirops cupreus. The sequence continues at coordinate 243,276,119 of CM053582.1, forward strand.
GAAGAACCAGTTTTCTGGGGGTCGTGTCTGTGTTGGTGGCACAGCGTTTTCACAGTTATAAATTGCATTCTTTCTGCTTCTCCTACAAATTAGAACCAGAGATTTCAACTTTCAGTTCATATGGGTCCAAGGCCTGGCTGCTTTGAAAAACTATTCAAGAGCACTTGCTAGTGGCTAAAGGCCAGTATCGCACCTCCCCAAAGCCCCACTAGTCAGCCTTTTTAGAAGTGGTTTAAGCCTTTCAGCTGATGGGGCACTTGCCCAAGAAATGACAACAAATGGAAAACTTCCCTTTGTTAAATCCCAGGCCTCTGCCAGATAATTTTCACCATTAAGGACTAACTGCTTTAGATATTTTAAGTCCCAGGTAATTTTTTCAAAGCAATCATTTGTGAAGTGTATTGAGTAAAACATTTCCAGTTTTAGGTACTTGTGAAAGAAACATATCAGAACTTCCCCAAATATCAACCTTACTGTTTATCATTTCTAGATACTCACCCAAGTCCACAAGCGTTTATTAAACACTTTCTATGTACTAGACACTGTACTAAGTGCTGTATCTGACTGCCTAAAAGAGTTCCCTAAAGTATAAATAATTAAATGAATACGTATGCTAATGAATTGGGAAGAGGCAGTAGGTCCCTCTTTTTAAAGAAAATGGACTGAAATTGGTTTTCTTAGCTCATAGGATCATTGATTTAGGGCTGGAAGGGATCTGAGACACCATCTAGTTCAAGTCTCTCTTTTAAATAAGGAAACTGAGGTCCATTGAGGTTAAACGAGTTGACCAAGGTCACAGGCAGTAAGTGGCAGAGCTAGGATTTGAACCAATTTTCTCTGACTGTTATCATTTCCAGTTTGTTTAAGGCAAAGTAGTCATGAGAATTTTTAAGTGACATGCTAATTCATTATTTTAATAAATTTTTCAAAACACGAATAGAATTTGTAGTGATGGTATTACAAGGACAAAGCTGGCAGCATTCACCTGAAGTCAATCCAGAAAGACCTGGCTATCTTTTTTCCTTTTAATTCCCTCTTTCTTCAATTCTGGCCTAAATCTGCCCAATGGGCTGACCTCTATTTAAATATTTAAGCATCTTTCTTTTTATTTCTTTCTCTATGTTTTTATTTTCAGGTAAGGCTAATACAATTTGTTTTGCCCGACTACATGTATGTATAAAGTCATGCAAAATAAATATGTATATATATTTGTGTGTGTATATATGTGTGTGTGTATATATATTACGTGTATATATATATATATATATATATATATATATATATATATATATATATATATATATACACACATATATGTAATGGATATGGTTCTTTTTGCCTTCTCAAGAGAATGGAAAATTTGGAATTGAAAACAAAATGAAATTTATTTTTTTTTTTAAGTTTCAGCTGTTATATGTGATTTCATCAGTGTAGAAACTATCTCTATCCAGAATCTTTGTGTGAGCTCTAAGTTATAATCTTTAGAATTACCTGATACTCAGAGGAATTTTGTGATTTGTCCAGGATCACACAACTAGTAGTTATCAGAGGTAGGACTTGAACTCAGGTTATCTTACCTCTAAGTCTAGTACTCTATCTACTGTATATGTAATATAAGCTCTGTGGGGGCAGAGACTCAGCATTTCATCTTCTTTTGCATCCCTAACACTTAGTACGGTACCTTGTAATAGTAAATATTTAATAAATTCTTTCTGATGGGCTGCCATGTGTGCTTTCAGTGGTCAAAGATGATGCTTCTAGCCACCATTATTGGTGGGTGTGGCTGAAAGAGGAAATGTGTCATCAATAGCCCATCATGCATGTATACAGACTGTCTAATGGCCTGCGTAATTACAGCTGCTCTTTGCAGGACTTACTACCATTTCCAGTTTTGCCTCCTCACTCGAGAAGCACACCCAGCCTGAGCTAAGCCAAACCAGACACTAAGACACTGTAGGCCTTGTGCTTCCTAAGTGTCCACAGAAAGGGCCTGTGTCTTATTGCTGTGCCTCAGTGTGTAAATCTCAAGGTGATCACTCAATACCTTTGTGTTATGAGTGAAATCAAGAGGTTAAAGTAAGAGAGCCTGAGTCTGCACTACTAAGAAAAAACCACCCGGGTAAGGTAAAAAAGAAAGCTATATTTCACAGAATAGATAGAGTTCTACAAAAAAAAAAGCCCTATACATATTTGTTGTTGTTGTTTTTAAAGATAACAATAACTAGCGCCTATAAAGTAGGTAATGGATTCATACGTTCAAATATTTACTGGGCACCTGCTAGGTATAATTCAGAAATAGCAAATGTGGGGAATAATTACTAAATTTTTTCTGGAAAGTGCTCACTAGAGACATTGTTTCCACCCAAAAAGACTATAAAGATGCCTTGTGTCACATAGCTCATAGTTGCATGAGTAGTGTGAAAGCTGGGATGCTCCAAAACACAGGAGAGGATATTAACGAAAGGAGTAAGAGAAAGATAGTGATGAGGAGGCCACCAGTCTTCAGAATGGAATGCCAGCAAACACTGTGTGCAAGCATTTGAAGTCCAAGACAATAAAGATGACTGAGAAAGTCTTTAATACACCTAAAGGAAAACCAGAACACTTTCAGGGCACAGATGGGGAAAAATATGAAATCGGTCTGTTTGATTTAAATTTTCTTAAGAGATGGGTGCAAATTGTAAAGAAAGTACAAGTACAATCCAAGGAGATACAAATCCCTTGTCTAGCTATTGGGAAAAGAAGCCATATAAAACATGAGGAAAGAAAGGCATCAACAAACTGCAGGCAGATTCTTTCTCTTTGCAAGATGGTCAATAGCTTGGGCTGGTCAGAAACTACTCTGGAGTAACTCTAGGAAACAAACCAAGAAGAGTCAAAAAGCAACAGGTCAAGAAGCTGTTAACACCAGAGTATTATGCAGTATCCACAACAGAACCAGCTACACAGAAGGAAGACTTCTAAGCAGGGCAATGAAAGAACTCGGTGCACCCCTAGGGTTTATGGGAAATGACATTAGAACGAAGAAAAATTGGGAAAGACAAATGAGAGGCTATTGGCAGAAGTGCTCCCAGTTTAAAATATTGTTAGAGCAAAAAGATAACATGACTAAGCACCTAGGAATGTAAAGACAAGCTAGAAATAATAGTGAGTCACATTTTTTGACCTAGTCCCTGGGATACTGATAATTGTGAGCTTGTTTGGGAGGGGGGCAAAGTGGGGTAGTGTGGAATAGTGAGGTCTTTGAAAATGAACAAATCAAGCCTGACAATATATGCAATATTCAACATCCATTGACCTCCCAGCTCTGCACAGGAATGGGGGGAGGTGTCTTCTCATACCTCTTCTTTGGAGGATTGTGTTGTCTTTGTGTCTTTGTAATTCTGCAATATTAATGAAAAGAAGGAAGGAAGGAAGGAAGGAAGGAAGGAAGGAAGGAAGGAAGGAAGGAAATGAACAAGTTAAGAGAAGAAAAAGAGCCAAAAGAATCCAACTGGAAAGAACCCTGGATTAAGAGTCTTGGCTTCCAAACCTGAGTTGGACACTTACTACGTGTCATTTAGGCAAGTCATTGTAGCTCTGGGCTTTAGTTTCCTCACCTGTAAAATGAGGGAGTTGAATCAAGTCGTTGCAAAGATCCCTTCCAATTCTATGGAGCTAATGGGATGTGCAGAGAACTGATTTCAGCTCCCAGCTCTCCTCTTGAACATTTATGGGCTTCAGTGTCTCGTGTAAAATAAGGGGATTGGACCAGATTGTCCAATCTACTGTCTCTGTTCTGATTGTGTGATTCCTGTTATAAAATCTATGATACAACAGTCTCTCTTAAGGAGCTCCTTACCATTAACGGTGAAGCACTTCTCCAAAGAGATTTCCTTTTCAGAAAATAACTCTTACACTTCACCATAGGGATTATAAGACCCCTAGTGCCAGGAGAGAGCCCCAGGAAAGGGAACAAGCATTTATTAAAGTGCCTGCTGTGTGCCAGACGGTCTGTTGAGTGTGTTGTGAATATTATCTCGTTTGATCCTAAAGAACCCTGGGAGGTAGGTGCTATTATTATTATTATTCTCATTTTTAGTTGTGGAAACTGAGGCAGACAGAAATTAATTAATTTGTCCAAGGTCACAGATAGTGTGTGAGGTCAGATTTGAACTCAGACCACTGTGACTCTGGGCCCAGCACTTTATCCACTGGACACAAAATTATTGAGCAGGGTTTAAATTCTGATATCACAGAAAACAGTAGGGGCCCTGCAAAAAAACAAACAAACAAACAGATAAGTATGCCCTTACTATGGAGGGGGTAGGGTAGGATGAGGAATTAAATACAGAAATGTGTTGGGAAAGCTACAAAAGGAAGGGTCCCAGAATACCAGCCACAATATTGAAACAAGCCAAACTGCTTTGGAAGCCAGTCTCCCAGTGACCAGGAAATAGCTGGACAAGACCTAACCAGGGCTATGCAGGTCCAGAAGCAGAACCTCTCTCCAGGAAGGAAGGAGCTTTTGCCCCCAAGCTGTGTTCATGTAGCATGATTTCTGGGCTGCTGGGAAGGACCTCAAATATAAACCTTACTGCTTCTCATTCCTAGATTACAGCTTCAGTCCTTTGAATCTTAAAGTCTCAGAAGTAAATCTCTTTGGGAAGAGGAATAGTCATCACCATCTAATACCTAAGTCATTCTTTAGCAGGGATTAGGAAGAATAGGGCACAACACAGGGAGGCTTAGGTGCTGGTTTATTTTGACAAATTGTTTTTATTTCATTTCTGATCTTTGTTACAAGAGAAGACTCACTGGGTAGGAGTGGTTAGCGGGGTTTATTTAAAAATGAATATAATTTAAAACAGGGCAGTTCGGTGGCACAGTGGATAGAAGTATCAGACCTGGAGTCTAGAAGATTCATCTTCCTGAGTTCTGGCCTCAGACATTTACTAGATGTGTGGCCCTGAGCAAGTCTCTTAACCCTGTTTGCTTCAGTTTCCACATCTGTAAAATGAGCTGGAGAAGGAAATGGTAAACTACTCCAGTATCTTTGCCAAGAAAACTCCCAATGGAGTCATGAAGAGTTGGACACAACTGAAAACAACTAAACAACAACAAAAATAATTTAAAAGCAAAGCCCATCAATAAAATTTCCAAAAAAAAAACCTCATAGGGCCAAATCCAAATCACTCTGTCATTATGCTAGTGACCTCCTAGGAAATGGCATCAAGCTATTAATGATACTTTGGGTCCACGCATTCAACTAGTTCTGAATCTTTCACTTCTATTGTCTTCTAGACCATATCTCTCCACCTTTTCTATAAGAACAACATGAAATTATTTGCTGAATACTACAAGTCTAGAAATCCTGTCAAAAAAAGGAAATGTGTTGGGGCAGCTAAGTGGCACGGGGAATAGATCACTAGCCCTGGAGTCAGGAGGACCTGAGTTCAAATCCAACCTCAGACACTTGACACACTTACTAGCTGTGTGACCTTGGGCAAGTTACTTAACTCCAATTGCCCTGCCTTCTCCCCTCCTCCAAAAATAAAAATAAAAAGAAATGTTATTACCCTAGCAAGATCAGTTCTGGATAAGGCTACACTGGTGACTCTTTGTGATGCCTACTCCCTTTTTGAGATTCTTATTAACCATTCCTCAATAATGCAGTTTAGAATAATGTCAGTAAAAGGAATCAGCTCTACAATTTAACTCCATTCTCTCCTCCTCCCTTTTTTTTTGAGGACTCTGAAAACATTTGTACTTCTCCTACTCTGTCAGTGGTGTCCCTTCTGTTTTCCATGATCTTTTGAAGATCATAGAAGGTAGCTCAGCAATCACATCTACCTTTCAGCACCCTGGGAAGTCATTTGTTTGGGCTCCGTGATTTGAATATGTTGAATAGAGTTGGATGTTCTTATACTATTTCTCTTCTTACTCTGGGTTTTAACCATGAGACAAAGTAATGTCCTTAACAATCTAAAAAGAACTTTCCTTTAAGGAGAAAGCAGAAGCAAAATAAAAGTTAAATCATTCCACCTTATTATACATCTCCCATCCCCTCCAAGCAATGTTCCTGTGCCTTAAGGTAGTTACCTTCTGGCCTAGCAGGAATGCTAGCTGTTCCCCATACTCAATTTTCTATTCTCCACCTCCAGGAATTCATGTATGTGATGGCCCATGCTTGGAAAGTACTCCTTCTTTAACCAACATTTTGAACAGTGCCTGGGACATAATGCTTAGCCAATAGTTATCTTTCGTTGATCCTACTTCTCAAAGTCTTTCTCTTTCTTGGACACTCAGCCCAGGTGTTGTTTCTTCCATAAAGTCTTCCCTAAGGCCTCAAGTTCTGAATGTTCTTTTGAATTTCACATTGTCTCATATTAGCTTATGTACGTGTTGCATCTCCCCAAGGGACGGCCTCATTTTTGCATCTCCCAGTGCCAAGCATGCCTTACACATGGTAGGTGCTTAATAAATGTTTATTGAATTGAACTGTGTACCCCAAAGCATCTAACCCAGTGCCATGGATTCAGTGAGTGCATACCTAATTTAGACATTTAAGCAATGCAGCAATCAAGTTGCAATAACACCAAGGAGGAGCTAGGTGGTGCCATAGTGCACAGAGCACCAGGTCTGAAGTCAGGAAGACTCATCATATTGAGTTCAAATCTGACCTCAGACACTTACTAGCTGTGTGATCACGGACATGTCACTTAACACTGTGGGCCTTGGTTTCCTCATCTGCAAAAAGAACTGGAGAAAGAAATGGCAAATCAGGATCTTTGCAAAGAAAACTCCAAATGGGGTCATGAAGAGTTGGGCACAACTGACATGACTGAACAACAAAACAAAACAAAAATGCTTGACATACTCTACTTAGCAATCTATACTAGTATTTAATACTGGTGGTACTAAGTACCACAGGAGATTTTTTTAAGTATAAGGCACAATTCTTCCCCATTTAGTCAGTCATGTGTGCTATTTCTAAGGCTAATAGTGTGATTAAATAGCATAACACGATTAAGGACTAAAAACAAACACTTCAGACGATAAACCCTGTTGTTTCAAGGACCCATAAGAAATTAGAGCCAGAAGGGATTGTAGAGATCAGAGGTCATTACTTTTAATCTAGAAGGAATGTTAAAGGTGATATGATACAATCCAATCCATTTATTTTCCAGAGAGGTTCAGAGATTTGCCCAAGGTCACACAGGCAGTATATGGTAGGGCTTGGGTTCTAAATCAGATCCTCTGTCTCTATTTCAGGTAGCACAGTTGTCATATTTTACACTCAAAGAAAACAAAAGTAGGTCCAAGAGAGAGCAAAGGACTTGCCCAAAGCCATGGAGAAGAGAGTGAGGCTGACCAACTTTTCAAAGCTCTGCCTCACTTAAATCCAATTCACTTGCAAGTCAAAACCTGCAATGATGATGTCACTGGTCCTCTCTGAGAATGAAGGATGAACAAAAACAACATTTATTTAGTAGCAGACATGGGTCTAGAGTACAGATCTCCTTATTTTCATAGGGCTCTACTGCAACATGGTGCTTCATTACTTCCAAGTCAGGTCAAACTCCAACTTGCCCTTGATAATTTGATTGTCTCAGAGAAGACCTGGATCTGTTTGGACCTGCATATATAATTTAATTAGAGAGAGTAGCTGGGCTCATGAAAAGGTCACTTTCAAAAATACCTTCTCTCATGTATATCAGATATATCAGGAAACCCACAGGATGTTCAAGTTGGAAAAGACCTTATTACAACACCTTCATTTTACAAATAAGAACAATGAGGCCCAAATAGGGGGAATTCTAGGTCCAAGTTCATGCTGCTGGTTTTTAATACAGCTGACCCTAGAACTGCAGACTCCAGTGAACCATCTCAAGAACATGAAGAGTTAGAAAGTAACACTTGGGGACCGGTCTCAGAATCCTTATAAGGTTGGGTTTTAGTGCAAAGAGTTGGAGGTTGATGAATAGCAAAATAAAAATAAGTCAAAATTATGACCTCCAACCATAAGTCAGACCTCCAAGAGAATCAAAAAGGTAGCTTTTTAAGAAGAATAAACTACCCATGAGAGATCATAGGATTGAAGTGTATTAAAGAGGAGGGGAGGCCTCTTTGTATAGAAAAATATAGGGACAGCTCTGTAACCCCCCAGTTCTGAGGAGTATGAATGCTATATAGGAAGCTGGTCTTGTCTGGGCTCCACTCATGTTTGCTTCATCTCAAGTAAGTCTAGGGTTATTCATTTTTAAAAAGTATAACTTTCTGCTTATAGGTTCTCTTGGCTGCGTAGGGGTATAATTATCATTCATCTCTCTTGCATTGAGAAAAATTCAAATGGGATCAGTGTCTGCTCTTTCCTCCTGTGTCCCACCCTGTACTAAAGCAGGGATATCTCCCATCTCTCTAAAGGGACCAAAACCTCTTCCCCAATGTCCATCTGTCCCAGCATTAGTCACACAAAGACTAGCAGTCATAAAAACTTCATTTTATCAAGGGGAAGAAAGTGATTGCAATGAAAATACAGTAAACAATGGGGGAGGGAAGGAGAGCAGAATAGATTGTTTGGATGGGAAGAAGCCAGGAATTTGAAATACTGAATACAAAGACAGAATCAATTTTTTCTCACTTTGCCTCCTCCTGCTAGTCAGAAAGAAGGAAATATGAAGGTTTGATCCATTGTGTATTTAACAGGGCTGTTCTCCCACTTCAGAACAGAGATGTGGGGAACAGAAGTTTCCCCACTGTCTCACCCAATTATATTCTCAGTTCTTGGCAGTCTCCCTGGTGCCCCCACAGCTCTGCGTTGCTCCGTCCTTGAACAACATTCCTGCAAAATCCCAAAGCTCAGAGGACTACAGGATAGGACAGCAGGGAATCCCATGCAAGTGCTTGACCCTCTGACACCCCACCTCAGCTCCATGCTTCCTCATGGCTCTTAAGATGAAAGACAAACTCTTCCTCATCAGGCTTCCTTTTCTACCCAGATTTGTCTTTCAAGGATGTTCCATGTTACCCAAACCAGTGAATTCTGGGAGAGTCTACTTGCCACTAGCCATTGCCAGAGGCTGGGATGTCTTATGGTAACGCTTGTAATACAGATGCTTCAGGGCCCCAAGATCTAGAGCTGGAAGGAATCTCAGAGGTCATCTAGTAACCCCCATTTTCCATCCATATAATGGCCCCCTCTGAGGGCCAGAGAAATAAAGCAACTTGCCCGAGGTCACTCAGTCGGTAAATGGCCGTCAGGGTTTGAAGTCAGGTCCCAAGATTCCAAGTTCAGTGCTTTTCCCACTGTAACTTGTTTTTATTTGTTTATGGGACTTGCACCTACCTCTTCTGAAGGAGATTAGCAGCTGGTTGGTTTTTTGAGTTGATTTATAGCTTTGTCACCCTATAAATAATCATTGGGGCCACTAATTTGTTTGCTATATGCAAATCACCTAGGTGAGCATATTAAAGATGAGGTTGGACAGGTATCAAATATAATTCAGAATGAGCCAGGAAGGATTGGAATGTTTGATGATTGATTGGGCCAGTAAAAAGAAAATGAACAACAAGACGGATTGATGTACAGGCAGAGATTTTGAATCAGTCCTGGCTGCACGCGAAATAGAAAACTCAGTCAATGTGCTGCCCAGAAAAGTGGCAAGCTCAGCAGTTGAGAACTATCACCAGGGGACTGAGAAAGTGGGAGGAACTTTGTCTAGGAGACTTTGTCCACTTAAGGAATAGACATATTTTCTTTTTGAAGAAGCTTACCAAAAAAAAAAAATCTACTGTGGAGACAATTAAGATGATTCAGTGACCTGGGAACAGTGCTGTCAAAAAGCATTCTGGCTTTATTGGAAATGATCCGACTTTTGTACTATGTTCTCTCTATTGAGACTTCTGCCAACTGGTCTGCGTCTCGTCTTGGAGATGGACTTGCTATATGTTGCCTGTTTTCTTGCCCCTGAGCATTTGTTCATGCCATAACTCCTACTAGAAATATTTTCCTGCCCTCACCTTTCTCCATCCTGCCCCTGACCTGCTACTTATAATTCATACAAAAAAATCAGAGGCCAAGTTCCTCAACATGTCTCAAGAAACTGTGAACCAGAGGAATAAAACAACTTCCCGTAAGATTATAGATTTAGAGTGCAAACTAGTCTACAACCTTCATTTTACAGAAACTAAGTCAAGGTCACATGCTACTAAAAGGCCAAGCTGGGATGCAAACCTAGTATTCTGAGTGCAACTTCATTACTTTTTCTACCATGTCATACTTTCTCTGCCTCTAGCCCTGTGCTAAGCACTAGGGAGAGAACACAGATGTATCTAATGTGGTCCTTGCCCTCAAGAAACTAACAAATTAGGAATTCATGGAAATTCATAGATCACTAGAATTAAATGAGGACTTCTGACATCATGTAGTCTCAATTCTTTACTATTAAAGAAGAGGAAAATGAGACCCATAGTCATGGGCCTGGACATAAGACATCCATGCTCCACCAAAACTGCCTTCTTTTCAAAATGGGCACTCCCTTCAATAATATAGTTATCCACATCTTCTTAGCCTGTTATTCACATCAAAGGCATCCATTAAATTCTCCATGAAGGTCCATTAAACTTTGCAAGAGACCTTTCCCAAGGTCTTTTAAAATCACGTGAATAGCAGTGTATCACTTTGGACTATCCAGCAATATCTGAAAGTTACATAACTAATTCATTGTTTTCTATAGGAAAACATAGGATCATAGTTTTCAAATTGGATAGAAGGTATCAAGTTCAAACCCTTCTTTTTTAGAGAGGGAAACAAAGTCTGAGAAAGGTCGAGTAATTTGCCCAGTCACACAGCTAGTAAGTATCTGAGTCAGAATTTGAACTTGAGTCTTCCTGACTCCAAGTCCAATACCCACTATGCCATCTACATACCTCCACTGGATGCTACCTTTTCTAATACTTCTTATATGTATTTCATTATTGATGATATGTTGCATTCTACATACAAACTCTCCATTTTCTATCAGCAGCTCTGCTTGATTTTGACCACGAGAACATCACGTGTCCTTCATTTGAAATCTCATCACCATGCTAAGTTTCTGATAGCAACATCTTCCTAACTCCCTCGGCCTCCTCTCCCCTCTGATTGGAGGGCTGGAGAGTGGAGCATTAAACTCCTCCCAAAGCCTTCCTTTATAGGGGCTGGAATTTGAACTTTCCCGTTGCTATCAGCAGCTCTGCTTGTAGAACATCATATCCCTTGCACTAGCCACCCCCCTCCCCCAGTCTCTATTTACAGACCGCAAGCTCCTTGAGGAAAGAACTGTTTTTCTTTTTCTCATTTGTATCCCCAGTGCTTAGCACAGTGCCTAGCACATAGTAGGGACTTAATAAATATTTATTGAACTGAATTGTTCAACTTATACTCTCCATATCTCTCCATTGTCTTTTGGGCTACCACAATTTTGATTCTTAAGCTGTTTTGACACTGGTATTTAAAAGATGAGTTTTAGTTTAAAAGAATAGTTCAGAACTGTTGAAAGTCAGGCACAATACCCCACTTGCAACCTAAATCCCTCTTTCTTCTTATCAGTTTTGATCCTAGATAATTGTCTGTCATGCCTATCCAAACACATGTACTTGTGTGTCTGCTCAAGACAACTAGTGAATAGAGTGCTAGACCTGGAATTGGGGAAACCTGAATTCAGATCCAGCCTCAGATCCTTACTAGCTATGTGACCTTGGATAAGTCATTTAACCTCTGCCTGCCTCAGTTTCCTCATCTATAAAATAAAGACAATATACTACTTACCTGACAGGATTGTTGTGAGAATAAAATGAGATAATATATGTAAAGCACTTTGCAAATCTTAAAATGCTAGTTATCATCATCATTAGCTTAGTAGGCTATTAATCCAGCTGCACATTATAGTGTAACACAAGCCTTTCTTCACCCGCTTGTTTTTTTTTTCCTATATGGATTATTTCAGTTCTCCATTTTGTCACTGTTTATCTCATTTAGGAGGCTCTTGCAATTATTCTGGAACCTGATACAACTTGCACAATGTCAAATGCAAACATCAGCATCTGGAATGGGTCTTCCTTTTGAACTCCTGAAAGTTTCACCTCTCACAACAATTCTCTCACTTCCAAAATGGAGGGTTAGACTAAACCAGCTCTAAGGCACCTTTCTCCTCTTTAGTTATATAATCTCTATTTTCATTGGGCATCTTTTACATTCCCAGCACTGTGGTATAGATTTTGAGAAAGACAGACCAACGTAAGATGTGAGACATAGTCTCTGCATACAAAGCTCTTACGGACAGATACATCAGAGAGGAAATACAGGCAAAATCTCATAAAACAGTACAATATGGGGATTAAATGCTAAAAAGGAGACAGTCAATGCAATAAGAGTTCAGGGAGAAATCAGTGTGGTCTGGTGAAGCTGAGAAAACTTTGCAGAGGAAGTACGGCTTGGGAAGACAGATGGGGTTTGAACAAAGAGAACTGGAGAGGGCATTTAAGGTGGGGAAAATGGGATGTGCAGAGATGAGAAGGCCTTTATAAGCATATAATGTCATACATATGTTTGGTACTTTACATTTTATATCCATCTGAGCCTCACAACATCCCTGTGAACGAGGCAGAATATTATCCTCATTTTTATGGATGATGAACCTTTGACACAGTGCTAATAACTTACTCAAGGTCACCTACTCAGGTCAGTGATAGAACCAGGAAGTCTCCTGACTCTTAAGAGTGATGCCCACTAGCCCTTGCAAAGCAAATATGTACTGCCCAATCAGCTGATATCTAATTCATGAAAACTGTGTGACTCAAAGGAAAACATACAGGATTTTAAGCCAGAGGACCCGGACCAAATCAAAACTCTGATACTCACTATCTGTGTGACCTTAGACAAACCTCTCTAGGATTCAGTTTCCTGCAATGAAAAATGAAGGAGTTGAAACAGATTAACTCTGAAGTCTCTTCCAGCTCTAAATCTATGATCCTATGATATCAAAAAGGAAATGTAACTCAGTGATACAAAGAAAAACTTATCTCACTATCTAAAGTAAAACAGGTAGAAGTAAATCAAATGGTCTCAAATAAATGTAATGCATACATAGATACATACAAACATACACATGTGTGTATATAAAATATATGTTCGTATAATTACCTTTCAAAAACTTTAGTCTTTGGTTTTGTTTTGCTAAATTTGGAGATTGGAGATATAAATACACTAATTACAGACAGATGCTTCTGTTCCGTGGAGGCAAATGTGCTAAGCATCACTATGACCAGAACAAGGTGATCAGAACATGGCCTACAGTTTAGGGTGCTTTAGCAAGCTGGTATTTGCAATATTATTTCTGCATGCCTCAGTCAGTGAGAGAGGTCCACTTTCTATCCTTATTCTGCTTGGAGTCATTAATTGATTCCATGAAAAGACGATGTTAGGTGAAAGAATGTGACGGGGAAGCAGTTCCATAGGAATGATGTATAAATGGGTGATTGGTCAGATGACATTAGAAGGCTTTTATAACTTCATGGTAGGGCTTGGCTATGATATGTTAACACAATGTAATAAGATTGAGACAACCTTATTTGGAAGATGCCTGCCCAAAGAATCAAATTAAATGTCTAGGAATAGTCTGTTACTTCTTTTTCAATTTTTGTTTCTCATATCATTTATTGGAATTGTCCTAGCAACTCATACCTCTTTTTTCTACATACTTTTCCTCTCTTTCAAGACACACCTCCCAAACCCCTGCCTTTCCTACTAGGTACCCAGTGCCCTCATGTGGCCAGAAGCTCCTTCTCTCAAGAACAAAAGCATCTGGAAACTTCATTCACTTCCAACAACTTAAGGTAGTATTCCTTCCCGCAGGATTTATATTTTAAAACAATAGCCCAGAGAAACCAATGCTTAGGCTAAATGAATGGCTTTTTATTAGGGAAACATCAGTCATCATAGCAGACTAACAGGTAAGACAGTTTTGGATAGTGTGGGGATATGGGGAATCTCAAAAATCACACCCCAAAGAAAACCATACACTCTCTAGGAAAGACCAACCTCGTTCTTTATGATTCAGTGATAGGTATATAAATGGTGCTTTGTTCCAATGTGTCATTTATGCCACAGCAAATCTTAAAGAAAATCTATCACATCATTGAAGTTAGATGTCTTAAACTAAGCAAAGGCTGGCCCCAAATACAAGTTCAGTTTCTGGGGATATGGAACTCATAAGGCACATGATCATAATAATGGCAGTAATAACACTAATATCCTTTTACTAAATGCAAACACTCAGCAAGGATACCACGTACAACTCTTCATGTCCCTGCCTATAGGAACACACCTACGTCAGTTATAACAGTCTATGAGGGAATAAATAGTCCTTCAAATCTGAAGAGTTAAACTTCTTTTTTGATACTGGTTTATGTAAGATTCCTCCAAAAGGCATTTATTTAGTTTATCCCTATTCTAGATATCCATAAATAAGGATTAATAAGTAATGATTCTTCAAATCATTACTACTCTGAAACCTTGTCCACATCCTCAGGGTCTGAGACCTAGGCAAAACAAATCATGTCTAGGACATGTCATGCCTTGATCTTAGTCCAATCATGACCACAATAGGACTTAGACCATATTTTATGCCTAATAGTAAATAACCCAGACTTTGGTTCTAAGTATTAGCAACTAAAATATCCAAGGGGAAAGGTACACAGGGCATACATACTCCCAACAACGGGTAGGGAGAGTAATTATAGAAAAAGCCACAATAACCCCCAAAGTCAGAGCAATTGCATTGTCCTGAAATCATGAGCTGGTCAGACAGTTACAATGAAACCAGGGGCCAATCAAAGATAGAGCAAGAGTACAGCAACGAGGAACAGAGAACTAGATTCAAAATACATCTCTGCTCCCAAAATCTAGAGATGAAGTTGAACTCAGTGGAGAATCAGTAAAGGACACCAAACCCACAAAGGGCAGTGCCATCTACAAAGCAAATCCCAGAGCAGTTCAGAATGCAGATCTTCACAGGGAGGCTTCCAGGTAGCCAAAGCTGACATTGGCAAGGAAAGGATAACCCCCAAGGAGGTCAGTGACCTTTTCATAAAGGAGGCTGACAGCAGTAAACCTAGTCTTAACATATACATAGGTATAAATGAATCATTCTACAGGTTCATAAATGCTGTGAGGGTACAAATTTCAGCAAAGGATCCAGGAATACAGCACTAATGGATGTTAATAATTGAGGGTAAAAAAAATAATAATTGAAGGTAGCTTAGACAAATCACAATGTTTCCAATGAACTTTTCCCACTATAATGGGACAGGCTGATTAAACAACAACTAGAATTCGGAACAACCCGTACATATTCATCCACGCTGTGTATTCAAGTTTATAACTCTAATAGAGGAATACTACTGTTTGTCCTGCCATTTTATTTAGAGAATGATACTTGTCCCCTATGTTGATTTCCCAAAACTTCCCATGATTTCCATGAACTATGTCTAATCTCAGTAGGATCCTTAAGGAAAATGGCCACTTGACTTCTTATGTGTGAACCCCATCTTTCACCCAATATATCATCACCAAGGCCAAGAGTCTCTGATCCCTCCAAACCTCCCATCATTTTCATGGAAATTCCATATCTAACCTCAGTAGGATCCTTAAGGAAAATGGCCACTTGACTTCTTATGTGTGAACCCCATCTTTCACCCAATATATCATCACCAAGGCCAAGAGTCTCTGATCCCTCCAAACCTCCCATCATTTTCATGGAAATTCCATGTCTAATCTCAGTAGGATCCTCAAGGATGATGGTTACTTGACTTTCTCTGTCTGAACCCCACCTTTCCCCCAGTGGATTGCCACCTGGGCAGAGGATCTTTGGTTTGATGCTATTCTGAGCTGAGCCTGCCAGTACCTTGGTAGTTTATGTTTAATATTGGAATGAAATAAGACACTGGTAGGTCATTAGCAGTTAGGAGGAGAGTTACTTCACTATAGCAGGAGACACAAGGCTACGGACTGAAGATATCCTAAGTTGATTCAGTTAAGCAAAGCTTCCTTGCCAGAAAGGGTCATTCTGTCTCAGCATCACAGCCTACCTTGATGGAGCTCTCTGCTGTTGTTTTGAACTTGAGTGACCAGGAAGTAATTTCAGCAGTCCTCTTAGCCAACTGAGTCTCTACAATAGTTTCAATATCTTTTAAGGAAAAAACTGGCCTAACTTGCCTGGGGTCAAAGGTTAGGATGTTGCTTCTACTACAGATAATAACTGAATGACTTTGGGAAGTTTGGCCCCAACCCTTCAAAAGCTTTAAATAAAAGCTATAAGGGAGTTCACGTAGGTCAAGCAAGTGATAATATTGAAGCTGATCAATATTATATAGCCAATCAAAAGCTCCCAATTTATTCAAATAAGCAGAAGGACTTGGTCCTTCAAAGGCCAAGTCTGACTGATTTTCACTCAAACTCCTCAGAACAGTGATACAGATTTCTTAATACAACTGTATGGGGCATCAGAAGAATTTTGCAAGATGAATTAATTGGCTAATTAACTTGGTTGATTCGCCCAATTTAGGAAATTCAACATCAATAAATAAATCAATGTCTGCCCTACTACTACCCCCAGTTTCAGTTGTGCATAAAGAAAAAAGTCAAACAAACATCCTTTTCTTTCTAGCAATATTTCTTAAATTTAACTTTATTTTTTTCAATATACAAAAATCCACTTTCTCTCCCTCCCATCTGCTCCAACCTATGGGAAAATAAAAAACAAAATACTTTTAACAACTATACATAGTCAACCAAAAAACATCCTCATTAACCATGTCCAAAAAAAAAAAAAAATATATATATATATATATCTCCTTCTGCACCCTAAATACATCATTTCTTTGTCAGGAGCAGGGCAGTATGCTTCATTATGTGTACTCTGGAATCATAATGGATCATTATATTAATCAGAGTTTTTAGGTCTTTTAAAGCTGTTGTCTTTACAATGTTGTTATTGTATAAATTGTTCCCATGGTTATACCCACTTCGTTCTGTATCAGTTTATACAATTCTCCCCAAGTTTCTCTGAAATTTTTCATCATTTCTTATAAGGAAGGAAAGGGAATACACATTTTTAAAATTAACTTATTTATTTATTTTTAGTTTTCAACATTCATTTCCACAAGGTTTTGAGTTCCAAATTTTCTCCACATCTCTCACCTCTTCCCCATCCCAACACGGCATGCATTCTCATTACCCCTTCCCCCAGTCTGCCCTCCCTTCTATCACCCCCCCTTTTCCCTTTCCCCTTTACTTTCTTGTAGGGAAATGTAGATTTCTATACCCTATTGCCTCTATATCTTATTTCCAAGTTGCATGTAAAAACAATTTTAAACATTTGTTTTTAAAACTTTGGGTTCCAAATTCTCTTCCTTCTTCCCACCCACCCTCATTAAGAAGGCAAGCAATTCAATATTGGTTATACATGTGTAGTTATACAAAACATTTCTATAGTAGTCATGTTGTGAAAGACTAACTCTATTTCCCTCCATCCTATTCCACCCTCATTTATTCTATTTTCTCCTTCGACCCTGTCCCTTTTCAAAAGTGTTTGCTTCTGACTACCCCCTCCCCCAAAGGTCCTCCCTTCTATCATACCTCCTTCTTATCCCTTCCCCCTACTTTCCTGTAGGGTAAGATACCCAATTGAGTGGATATGTTAGGAAATAAACATTTATTAAGTACTCATTATATGCCAGGCGCTGGGCTAAGTGCTTTACAATTTTGCCTTATTTAATCCTCACAGCAACACTGAGAACTAGGAACTGTTATTATCCCCATTTTGGCACTGAGGGAACTGAGGCAGGCAGAAGTTAGGAGACTGGCCCACATAGCTAGGAAGTATCTGAGACTGGATTTGAATTCAAGTCTTTCTGATGCTGGGCCCAGCTCTCCATCTACTGCACTATCTGTCTGCTTCTGTGCTGCCTTGTGGCCCTTTCAGCACCATAGTACTCCATTAAATTCATACAGCAGGATTGTTCAGTCATTGCTCAATTGATGAGCACTCAATTATAGTTTCCAGTTGTCTCACCACAGAAAAGATGCTATACAGATTTTTGTACATATAGTCCTTTTCTTTCTTTGACATTTTTAGAGGTATAAGTTTCTGGCAATATCTAGACTCAAAGCAGCCGGTATCTTTCCATGAAAATTATTTAATCCTTTCCAGTTCACCATCTTCTGTCAGAAAAGGGCTTGCGGTGGTGATCAGATATATCCTTCTGGACCCAGTTTTGGGAGAAGTTGAAGACTGGGTCAAAGACAAACGGGAAGAACTAGCATTCAAGGAATCTTGTTCATTCTCTAAACCTTCTCCTGAATTTTGTCTCTAAGAATAAAATTTCCTGGTTAATAAGGTTAAATTAAGGTCATGATCAGATGCCCCAGAAACAGGCTTGGGGAAAATGAAGATCCTCCCATTTTCAACTGGGCTGCCACAAAATCCATTAATTGGTCCTCTTACTTCTGTGCACAGTCAACTTGCTTGACCTCCTGTAATGTCATATTTATTAATTTAACAGTCAGGCAAAGAACAGTAAAGAGGATCTTATTTTTACCCCTCCCCTTGTTCCTTCTGCTGACAAACCCATCAGACCAACCTTTCTGTTTTGACAGGGCTGTACACTTTTCCCATGAATTGATTCCTTTTCACAGAGCCCATAATTCATTCCTATGCCATCAAATAATAGAGACCAGAATCAGGCCCCGGTCCACCTTCCTTCACTACTCTCATCCTCTCTCCTTGCAAACCATAAGCCCAGAGTCAATCTCTCACCAATCCTGTCAGCTGCCGCCATACGGCTTAGGCTAAGACGCAATGTCCCCCAAATGAAAGTTCATAATCTGGAGAAATTGAATCAACAAGGCAGATAATGTTTCCAAAACCTCTTACTATGCACACTCAATAAAAACATATAGGCATTTATAATAGTCAAACAAACTACAGAGGACAAATGAAGGAAGATGTTATCTGCATCCAGAAAAAGAACTAACAAATAGAAGTATGTATCAATTTACATGTGTGTGTGTGTGTGTGTGTGTGTATACACACATATTTGAGTCTAAAAGTAGCCATCTGGGCGGAGGGAGGGAAGAACAAAAAGAAAAAAAGAAATTTACATGATAACTTTATTATATATCTAAGAGGAATAATAGCAAGTTGAACATAATAGATTTGCATTTTAATGTGCAATCATCTTTTTATTACACTGTTATGGAAAAGCTTATTTTATTCCATAAGTTAAAAATTCAATAAATAAAATGTATATATAGCTACATGTGTATATATACATACATACATAAATACATGTATGTTTATACGTGTGTGTGCATGCATGCATGTACGTATACAGATCACTTCTCCATAACAACAGCCTGATAAAGACTGAACCAGTTGAAGCAGTTCAATAACTCAGAGGTGTTATTCTTTCTTCTTTATGGAAGTTGGTATAAAGTTCCCCTAAAAGACACTGACCGATTCATCATCTGGTTTTCCATGACCAAGGGCCATGCCCTTGAAGTCATCAATGTAAGTGGCCTAAGCACCTTTTAGGTCCCAAGTCCCAGGCAAAACCTATATGATAGCAGTTTGAGAGAAGTAATGTTGTATAATGGCTAGAGGATCAGGAAGAGATGAATTCTAGTCCCTCTTCTGATAATTACTCATTTAGCTTCTTTGAACCTCAGTTTACCCATCCATAAAATAAAGATAAGCAAACATAGTATCTACCTTACAGGATTGTTGTGAGGATGAAATGAGATTTTATATATATATGAAAAAGTGACATATTAATAAGCTATATGCCATTCAAGTGCTTTATTAATGTGTTTTTGTTATTTTTGTTAACCTGTGCTATGAAGGGAATGCCTATATCAATGATATATCATGGATCTTTGAAGTATCATAAAAAATTACTATGTTTTTTGAGGCTTGTCTACAATGGTGAGAACCATGGAATTTGTTTTTTTTCCATGGATTATTTTCAATAAACATACTTGTAAGAGAAGGAGCCACATATCTGATTAATCCATCCCTGACATGACTTTATTCTGACATTCAGAAACCAACTCATCTATCTACATCCTCAGGATCTGAGAGAGCCTAAAAAGGACAAAGCCATGAAGTGTAGAGAAATATGGCCTAGTGGTTACTATGATTATATCAACCCACAGAAAAATTAAATCTTCTCTTCTGGGGGGACCCAAGTCGACTTAGCCACTCCTTGAAAGAAATTCTGCCTTCATCTTATACCAAAGGGAGGGAGCATTCATGGCCCAAGCCCATGTTGAACAGAGATAACGCATCTCCAGGAGCAATTCTCCTTTATTTCCAGCAACAACTTTTAGCTGCAAAACAGCTTGGGTTTGGATTAAGCAACAAGAGTGACTGACTGTCAACACGGCAAAGCGAGCTGCCTAATCTACTCAACTGCACATCTCGGGCTTGAAAAACTCCTGTGGAGCACTCGGAACTGTCAAGAATATTTTCTTCTGATGTGAAAACCCAATTTCCCCCCCTTTCAAAGGGAAGTCGTAACGCACCAGCCTGTTCAAGATGGGAAGCCTGCAGCCTCCCAGAAGAGCAAATTCACCATGGATAAAAAAGAACAGCTAAACTGGTCAGTCTCCTTAACAGCCCTAGATAGCAGTTAGATTTCCCAATCTACTTTGACTTTACCATTTCTGCCCTTTCCTCCAGCCTCACCATTCTTGAAGTTTAATGGACATACTATGTGTGTGAGAGAGAGATGTTTGCATATGTATATGTGTATATATATTGATAGATAGATAGATACACACATACATATGTACACATAGACATATATATAGCCTATTTTAAAGCCCATTAAACTTCAAAGAATGCTATAGATACATGCATATATTTGTGTATGTGTACACATGTATTTATACATATACATTTACAGATAGACATATACATATATCTATATGTGTGTATGCTTAAAAATTCCCCTCAGGATAGCTTGTCACTCCCTTTAAGAACACATTTGAGATCAGAAATAATGAAAGCAATACAACATTAGCTACAATTTTTTGCATGTTAGAAGCACCTTTTAGTTCCCCAAAGCATTGAGAGTACCAAAAGGAATGTGAGAAGTTAATGCTGATGACTGAGTGTAGTGTTGGCATACAAAGAGAGTTACCTACTTCTGAGCCACACTGAGGGAACCATGATGAGAAAATCATCATCATACCCCTTACCTTTTGGGTAATAGGCACTCTATGAGATAGTTGTAAAGTGTTAAGGCCACTAGACACTCCATTGATAATTCAGATAATTTAATCTAATTCTTAGATTTTGCAGAGGAAGAGACTGAGGCTCAAGGAGGCTAAGTGATTTGTCAAAGGTCATGCCAGCAGAGCCATTATGAGAACCTCAGCTTCATGATTTATTTTATTTAATTTTTTGTTTGGGGTTTTTTTTGTTGTTGTTGTTTTGGTTTTTTGGAGAGGAGAAGGCAGTGTAATTAGGATTAAGTGACTTGCCCAATGTCATATGGCTAGTAAGTGTTAAATGACAGAGACCAGATTTGAACTCAGGTCCTTCTGATTCCAGGGCTGGTGCTCTATTCACTGTGTCACCTAGCTGCCCCATGACTTTTTGTTCTTTCCACAATGTCTTCCTGCTGCTCTCATTTCTCGAAAGCCCTCCCAACATTTTCCTTTCTCCCTTGCTCTGTTCCTGCATTTTCAACCCCACTACAGTATGATTTTTCTTGTCTTACTTTTTCAATTCAACAATTGGCCAAGACCTACTATATACAAAGGACTATGCTTGGTGTTGGGGAGATACAAAGTTTTCATAAAATAGACATCCTGCTCCCATGGAGATTTAGTCTAGTAGAGAGGGATAACACATATACAGATGCAATAATATATATAGTTCATTAGAATAATTAAAGAATTCTTTATGAGAGCAGCATAATATGGTGGATGGAAAGCTGTTCTTTGGATATAGAAAAAATCTGAGTTTAAATTCTCTCTCTTAATAGTTGTCTTAGCACTTAATAATTGTGTGATCAGAGGAAATTCATTTAACATCCCTGAGATATATCTTAAAAATTAAGCTAATAATAACTATAGTACCTATCTCACAAAGTTATTGTATTATTATCTACATAAAGCATTCCAAAGACTTCAAAGTGTTACACAGATATCAGCTAAAATTATTTGTGACTTATTCAATGGTGTGTTTGGGTACACATGTATGTGTGTGTCTTTCTTTCATGGCTTTTTTCATCTCTTATTCTATTCTCACATATGATAGCCTATTCTTATACTTCCTCATAATGTGGAGGTGATACTAGGGTCTAAAAGCCTATGGCAGTGTAGCTTTCTGTGCCTGTCTAGATATAGGCTTGAGGTTGAAGGAGATGAAAATGTAGAGGGAAATATTCCCTCCTGTGGCCCCCACCTTTGGAATGTGGGTGTTATCAGATAGGACTAGTTATCCTTCTCTCCTGAAAATAGGACTTTCCACACCATAATCAGCACCCTTGAACCCAACTCTGCAGAAAATCTTCTCTTCATTATCAAAGGTTCATTTTCAGAGCATTATTTGATAAGTAATTATTTTTTTGCCACATTAACTCACAAAAACAATTTACCGAGGTGTAGAAGAGTTGTAATCTGAATTAGTATGAGTATAGCATGGCATGGTGGAGAAAGTGCTAGATTTAGCTAGAAGACCTGGGCTTGAATGCCTGCTCAGTGTATTTATCATTTAATATGACAGGGTTGGACTAAGTTATCTCCAAGATCCTTTGAGCTCTAAATCTATGAATCAATGACATCATGAATCTTTGGAAGTACTGAAGTACATACATAAATAGAAGGCATATAGATGAATAACAGAGTCTAGGATACTGATCAAGGCTCTGATGAGCTTCATGAATATCCAGAATGGTATTGCTTAGTCTTATTGGAACTTTTGATTATGTCTCCCTATGGAGAGAATGAATATGCCTTTGATGCCTCCTAGATAATGGGCTTTACTAATGAGGACTACTCCAGGGACAAAATAGTTGGCTTGGACTCTTGGTAACATGAACTCTTATGGGAGGAACTTTGTGTTGGATGATAGAAGGTACCCACCATCCATTTTTCCTTTTTTAAATTTTCTTCTGTAAAGATCCATAGTAGATAGTGACAGGTAGAAGGGGGAGGGGACTGGAGAATCAGCGAGTTTTTCCACAAAAGCTATTAAATGAATGTCTTATAACAGAAGCACATGTGCTCACAAAAATGTCCCCAAAAGAGAGCTCCTGGATAATGTTTTTTTTTCTGAATATCCTAACTAAAGAATGGGAGATTTCTTGGTTAGCATTAGCCTCATGGGTTACCCACACACAGGGGTTAGGGATTTGGGCTTCTCTGAGAGAAGGGAAAGTTTCTAACTGGTACAATTCTTGTCAAGAGAAAAAAGGTCACATACTTGGCTCTGATGCTGAGATGAGCAGTAGCAAGAGACTAAAGCCACAATATGGAGGATCACAGGACCTGGACATTTGGACTTTACTGTTACAAACCAGACTTTGAGAATCCCTTAAGAAGGAAGAGTATAAATTTAGTATCCCAAAAGTATGTTTCCCTTCCATGGGAGTCCAAGTTTTCAAGATTAATACTAAAAGGAACCTCCCTTTAGAGGTGAATCCAGTATACCATATGATGCTGAGTCTGGATGGTTCCTGTATAAAAGTGGAAGCTATCAGAGATAAAAGAGAATTGTATTGATTATGGACTATCATCTTTCAGTCATGTGCTTTCTATATTGTCAAAGATGTTGTGAGTCCTGAGAAGGTTAAAAAAATAGAAAGACATGTCTCAGATACATTAAACTACCAAAAGCAGCATTTTTATAGAAGCAAGAACTAGAAATAAACTACATGTTCATCAGTTGAAGAATGGTTAAACAAACTGGGTATATTAATATAATCAAGTATTAGTGAGTGTTCTTCCAAACAACCATAAAATAGCACCCCCAAAACAAATCCTGGAATAGCAGAACCATCAAAAAGGCAGAGTGAAACAATCTTTGAGCCCATGAAATGTTGAAGATCAGCAGGAACAGTCTGTTTCACTTGGGTAAAAGGGGAACACAGCCCAGAACAGGAAGCACCTCAGCAAGTCATCAAGAAGCCCCACCTCAGCAAACCAGTGGGACATCCTGAGCCCCAGTGAGGGGAAGCGGGCAAACACCAACACCAGGACCTCCCTCCCCCATACGTCTCAGCATAGCCAGGGGAACAGGCAGACCCTAGATCTAAGAACTGTCACATGTACACCACATGCAGTGCCAGTGCAGTACCAGTGTATCTCTAAGGAAAATACAGAAACACCCCACCAGTCTCAACACTGCCACTAGGACCTCAGCCAGGTAAGCTGCCAGACCCCTAAGGCCTCCAGCAACACCAGTCACACCCCACCCCACTCCCTCAGCACAGCACCAGATGCTGGAGTCCCCCGTGGACCTCAAGGCAACATCAGTACAACACTAGGTAAACAGCCAGGGCCTGCAGCCACTGGTACAAGAAGCCTGAGACAGTGCCCCTTCCACCCCAGTAGCAGAGCTCAAATTTAAAAGAAAGGAAAAAGGCCCAAAAAAGATGAGGAAAAAAAAAGAATCTGACCACAGAAAGTTATTATGATGACAGGGTAGATCAAGACACAAACTCAGGAAAGGACAACAATTTCAAAACACTTATGGTTAAAAACCCAAAGAAAAATGGGAAGTAGTCTCAAGTTCAGAAAAAACTCATGGAAGAGCTCAAAAAGAAGCATAAACATCGTATAAGAGAGGTAGAAGAAAAATTGAGAAAAGAAATGAGAGTGATGCAGGAGAATAATGAAAAAAGAGTCAACAGTTTGAAAAAAGAAAACAATTGCTTAAAAAGTAGAATTGGCCAAATGGAAAAGGAAATACAAAAAATCCACTGAAGAAAACATCTCCTTAAAAAATAATTGATCAAATAGAAAAGAACATATAAAAGTTAACTGAGGAAAACAACACTTTAAAAGTTAGAATTGGACAAATAGAAGCTAATGACTTTATGAGATATAATGAATCAATCAAACAAATTAAAAAGAATGAAAAAAATAGAAGAAAATGTAAAATACCTCATGGGAAAAACAACTAACCTGGAAAATAGATCCAGGAGAGACAATATCAGAATCATTGGACCACCTGAAAACCATAATCAAAAGGAGTACCTGCACAGCATCTTTCAAGAAATTATCAAGGAAAATTGCCCTAAAGTCCTGGAGCCAGAGGGCAAAATAGACATTGAAAGAATCCACCAACCACCTCAGGAAAGAGATCCCAAAGTAAAAACTCCAAGGAATATTACAGTGAAACTACAGAATAATCAGGTCAAGGAAAAAATATTGCAAGTAGTCAGAAAGAAAGAATTCAAATATTGGGGAGCCACCATCAGGATCACACAGGACTTATCAGCTGCAACATTAAAAGATCAGACATCAAGGAACATGATATTCCAGAAGGCAAAAGAGGTAGGACTACAACCAAAAATCTCTTAGCTAGTGAAATTAAACATAATACATCAAGGGAAAAAAATGGTCACTCAATGGAATAGAAGGATTTCAATATTTCATAAGGAAAAGACACTGATTAAACCAAAAATGTGATCTGATCTGCAATATCAAGACCCAAAAGAAGCATGAACAGTTAAAAAGGGAAACTAAACAAGGGATTCAATAGAGCTAAGCTGTTTACATACCTACCTGGGAAGATGATACTTAAAATTCTTGAAAATTATATACCACTAACAATACAGTTAGAAGAACGAAGAACTTGATAAATACAACCCAAAAATAAACAAGAGAGAAAACTAAGGAGGTAAATAGAATATTAGAAAAGTTTGGGGCAGCTAGGTGCTGCAGTGGGGCTGGCTAAGTGGTGCAGTGAATATAGCACCAGCCCTGGAGTCAGGAAGACCTGAGTTCAAATCCAGACTCAGACACTTAACACTTACTAGCTGTGTGACCTTGGGCAAGTCACTTAACCTCAATTGGGCTGCCCTTCCCCCTCCAAAAAGCAAAAAAAAAGAAAGCAAAGAAAGAAAAGTTAGATGGACTTTTATGACTGAGAACAGAAAAGAATATACCTTTTTCTGAGCAGCACATGGCACCTATATAAAAAAAAAATTGACCATGTATTAGGGAATACAAACTTCAAAATCAAATGTAGAAAGGCAGAAATATTAAATGTATTCTTTTTGTCTCATAATGCAATAAAAATTGCATTCAACAAAGAGTAGTGGAAAGATAGATTAAAAATTAATTGGAAATTTAATAATCTAATCCTAAAGACTAAGTGGATCAAAGAACAAATCATAGAAACAATCACTAACTTCATTAAAGAGAATGACAACAATAAGACAACACCCCAAAATTTATGGGATACATGCAAAACAGTATTTAGGGGAAATTTTATTTCTCTAAATTCTCACAAGAAAATAGAGAAAGAACAGATCAATGAACTGGACATGCAACTAAAAAAAAACTAGAAAAACAAATTTAAAATACACAATTGAGCACTAGATTGTAAATCCTGAAACTCAAGGACAAGATTAATAAAGTTGAAAAAGAAAAAATAACTAATAAGCTAATAAATAAAACTAAGAGCTGGTTCTATAAAAAAACAACAACAATAAGAAACATAAGCCATTTAATTTAATTTAAAAGGAAAAGAAAGAAGAAAACCAAATATCCAACATCAGAAAAGAAAAGGACAAAATCACCACCAATGAAGAAGAACTTAAAACAATTATTAGGAATATTTTGCCCAATTATATGCCAATAAACTTGACAACCTGAGTGAAACCAATAAACATTTATGAAAATATAAATTACCCAGATTAACATATCAGGAAATAGAATGCCTGACTTAGAAGAAGAAATTGAACAAGCCATTAATGAACCGCCTAAGAAAAAATCCCAATGGCTAAACACGTTGTGTTGTATGAATGTAATGGAATACTATCATGTTATAAGAAATGAAGAGCAGACAGACTTCATAATAACCTGGAGAGACTTATGTAAACTAATGTGAGAAGAGTAGAACCAGGAGAAATTTGTACACAATTACAGACACAACGTGTGCATGATGGCTAACTTTGATAGACTGGGTTCCTCTCAGCAATGACAGGTTATAAGACAACTCCAAAAGACTCATGACAGAACCACATTCAGAGAAAGAACTAGAGTCTGAATGCAGACTGAAGCAAACTACTTGCTTTCTCTCTCTCATTCTCTCTCTCTCTCTCTCTCTCTCTCTCTCTCTCTCTCTCTGTCTTTGTTTTCTTTCCTTTCCTCTTTCTCATTGTTCACTCCATGGTTTTTATCCTTCTTTACATGACTAATGTTTAATGTGAAGGTATTTGTAGATCCTATATTTGATTGCATGCCTCCATGGGGAGAGGGGGAAGGGGAGAAAATTTGAAACTCAAGAGAATGTGGAACTGAACATTATAAATTAAAAGTAAATAAATAAACTTTTTTTAAAAGAAAAAAAAGAAAAAATCCCCAGAGTCAGTTGGGATCACAACTGAATTCTACCAAACATTTAAGGAACAATTAATTCCAATACTATATAAACTATTTGGAAAACTAGGCAAAGAAGGAGTCCTACCAAACTCCTTTTATGACAGAAATATAGTGCTGATACCTAAACCTGAAAGAGATAAGATAGAGAAAGAAGATTATAGACCAATTTCTCTAATGAATATTGACGCAAAAATTTTGAACCAAATACTAGTAAGGTGACTACAGCAATATATGACAAGAATTATACACTATGACTGGGTGGGATTTATACCAGGAATGTAGGGTTGGCTCAATATTAGGAAAACTATCAACATGATTGACCATGTCAATAACAAAATCAACAGAAATCATATGATTATCTCAATAGATGCTGAAAAAGCTTTTGGCAAAATATAGCATCCATTACTATTAAAAACGATAAGAAAACATAGAAATAAAGGGAGCATTCCTTAAAATGATAAAAACTATCTATCTAAAATCATAAGCAAGTATTATCTGTAATGGGGATAGGTTGGAAGTCTTCACAATAAGATCAGGGGTAAAGCAAGGATGCCCATTACCACCACTATTATTCTATATTCAATAGAATTCAATAGAAATATTAGCAATAGCAATAAGAGAAGAAAAGAAATTGAAAGAATTACAATAGGCAACGAAGAAACAAAATTATCACTCTTTCCAAATGATATGATGGTATACTTAGAAAATCCTAGAAATCATTTGACATAATTAACAACTTTAACAAAGTTGTAGGATATAAGATAAACCCACATAAATCATC
This sequence comes from Pseudochirops cupreus, assembly GCA_028627135.1. NCBI lineage: Eukaryota > Metazoa > Chordata > Mammalia > Diprotodontia > Pseudocheiridae > Pseudochirops > Pseudochirops cupreus. The sequence goes on from CM053582.1 coordinate 243,304,546, forward strand.
AGCATTTCTTTATATGATCAACAAAGTCCAGCAACAGGAGATTGAGAAATTCCATTTAAAATAACTATAAACAATATAAAATGCTTGGAAGTCTATCTGCCAAGACAAACCTAGGAACTATATGAACACAATTACAAAACACTTTTCACACAAATAAAATCACATCTAAACACTTGGGAAAATATCAATTGCTCATGTGTAGGCAGAGCCAATATAATAAAAATGACAATTCCACCTAAACTAATTTACTTATTCAGTGCCACACCAGTCAAACTACCAAAAATTATTTGATAGAGCTAGAAAAAAATAACAATAAAGTCCATTTGGAAGAACAAAAGGTCAAGAATATCAAGGATATATAAAAAATATTTTTAAAGCACTTATTTTGGGGGGAGGAGGGGAGAAGGCAAGGCAATTGGGGTTAAGTGACTTGCCCAAGGTCACACAGCTAGTGAAGTGTCAAATATCAGAGTCCAGATTTGAACTTATGTTCTCCTGACTTCAGGGCCGGTGCTTTACTCACTGTACCACCTAGCTGCCCCATAAAAAATATTTTTTAAAAATACAAAGGAAGGTAGCCTAACAATACCAGATCTCAAACTATCTCATAAAGCAGTAATCATCAAAACTATCCTGTACTAGCTAAGAAATAGAGTGGAGGATCAATGGAATAGATTATGTATGTAAGATCCAGTGGTCTATGACCATAGTAACTCAGTGTCTGATAAATCCAAAGACCCCAGCTTTTGAGATAAGAACTCACTACTTGACAAAAGCTGCTAGGAAAACTGGAAAACAAACTAGGAATAGACAAACATCTCACACCATATACCACGATAAAGTCAAAATGGGTGCATAATTTAGACACGATAAGCAAATAAAAGAGCAAGGAATAATCTACCTGTCAGATCTATGAGGAAGGGAAGAATTCATGACCAAATAAGAGATAGAAAGCATTGCAAAATGTAAAATAAATAATTTTGATTATGTTAAAATAAAAAGCTTTTTGTACAAACAAAACCAATGCAACCAAGATTAGAAGGAAAGCAGAAAACAGGGAAGCAACCTTTATAGCAAGTGTCTCTGATAAAGGCCTAATTTCTCAAATAATATAGACAACTCAGTCAAATTCATAAGAATACAAGCCATCCCCCAACTGATAAATGGTCAAAGGATATGAACAGGCAGTCTTCAGATGAAGAAATTAAAGCTATCTATAAGCATATGAAACAGTACTCTAAATCACTTTTGATTAGAGAAATGCAAATTAAAACAACTCTGAAGTACCATTTCATACCTATCATATTGGCTAACATGACAAAAAAGGAAAATGATGAATGTTGGAGAAGGTATGGGAAAATTGGTACACTATTGCACTGTTCATGGAGTTGTGAGCTGATCCAACCATTCTGGAGAGCAATTTGGAACTATGCCTAAAGAGCAACCAAGCTGTATACCTTTTGATCCAGCAATACCACTACTAGGTGAATATCTCAAAATGATCATGAAAAAGGAAAAAAACATCTGTATGTGCAAAAATATTTATATGAGCCCCTTTCATGGTAGCAAAATATTGGAAACTGAGGGGATGTCCATCAATTGGGCAATGGCTGAACAAGCTGTGGCATATGGAGGCAATGGAATAGTATTGTGCAGCACAAAAAGGTACATTTCAAAAAAAAAAAACCTGGAAAGACTTGTATAAACTGACACAAAAGGGAAATGAGCAAAACCAGGGAGACAATGTACATGGTATCAGCAACACTGTGTGATGAATGACTCATCTTTTCTCAGCAACACAATGATCTAAGACAAGTACAAAGGATTCACGAAGGAAAAAGCTATCCACATCCAGCTAAAGAACTGGTGGACTCTGAATACAGACGGAAGCATGTTTTTTTCACTTCTTTTATTCTTTTTCATGGTTTTTTCCTTTTGATCTTATTTCTTCTTTCACAACTGTGACCAACATGGAAATATGTTTTACGTGATAGCACATGTGTAACCTATATCAAATTGCTACCATTTTCAGAAGAGGGGAAAGGAGGGAGGGAAGAAGAAAAATTTGGAACTTAAAATCTTGTAAAAATGATTGTTAAAAATTGTCTTGACATGTAATTAGGAAAAAAACTACTATTAAAAAAAAGATTCAGTTAAATCCTGCCTTCTGCATGAAGCCTTCCCTGCCCCTTTCCCACAACTTCTAGAACCCTCCCTCTGATATTACCTTCCATTTACACTGTATATATCATGTACATCATTTCCCCCATTTGACTATAAGCTCCTTAAGTATTAAAATAAAAGCTATGTTTCCTAATACATAGTAAGTGGCTTGCTGACTGACTAATGTACAGAGAAGGAAGCATAAGCAAGAAGACAATATACATGATTACAAGAGTGCAAATGGAAAGAATAAAAATGGAAGCCAAACACTTCATAATGATAATGACCAAACTTAAAACTAACGAAGGGATAAGATAATGTCCTTCCCTCCCTTCTCTGCAGAGAATGGGGACGGCAGGTATAGGGTATTATACAAGCTGCAGGATTTCTTTTATGTATTGGTTAGTTTGGCTGAGATGCTCTTTTTTCTATTTCTTCTTTTTTATGGCTCTGGATAGGGAATGGGGGATAGATATATTTGGATTGAGGTTGATATAAAAAGAAAAGAAAAAGACAATTAACAAAAAGAAACTCACTATCTTTTTCACCCCCCCCCCCAGTATACCTCTAAAAGTCCTTCTACTATAATTCTATTGTTCCTTATATTTTAAAGCAATTTTATATTCATGACTTCATTTGGTCCTTAGTTATAGCATGGAGGGGTGGGTAAGATGGAGATTATTTTCTTCATTACATACATAAGGAACTTGAGTCCCAGAGAGGTTGAATGGCCTATCTCCAGGATATAGAGCTAGTTTGTTGTAGAATGAGAATTGGAATTTCAGTCTTTTAATAGACCTATGCTCTACTTTTTCTACACCTAAGCTCTAAACTTTCAATGATTCCCCATTTTTTTACAGGTAAAGTCCAAACTCCTTAATCTAGTATTCAAGGTCTTTAATAATATAGACCCATTCAACATCTCAAAAATAATTTTCTATTCTTTTTTTTCCCAAACCCTCTGCTCAAACCAAACTGATCTCATTTTCCCTTGAATGTGGCATATGCATTCCAATGTTGTCATTTTTGCTCACATCTTTTATTCCTATCTGGTATATTTCAAAAGCACCCTATCATTTCCTCTTCATCTTTGTATTGTAAGTTTTACCCAATCCTCAAAGACCAGCTCAAGTCCAATTTCCTCCATAAAGCCTTCTTCAACTGCTCTATTCCTGGGTAATCATTCCCTCCTCACTCTTTAGAGATAATGTCTTAAAATCCCTATGTACCCCCAGCACTAGGCAAAATGAGCTGCCGAAATTTATAGATAATTACATTGTACCTTAAGGGTTGCAACAATTTGTACTAGTTTGGGAATTGAAACCTGAATTTGGGTAGCATTTCTGTCACTAACTTACCATGTCTCCACAAGAAAGTTACTTAATTTCTCTATTTCAGTTTTTTTCATCAATAAAGGTCACTACCTAGGTAGTACATATTGTGATTTCAACCTATCTGCCGATGGAAAACATTCAGTTCCTTTATTTATCTCTGGCTTCCTTGGACTTGAACTTATTCAAACTCTACCCTCCCCACCCCACCCACTTTCTCCCTTTAAGCATTTCATTTCATTTCATAGAACTAGAGAAGACCTTGCAGCACTTCAAGTGGTCATTATGTTGTGGCAAATCCAATGATGTAAATTAGTTTCCATGGGTTGGATTTGCTGACCTTATTTTATGAAATTAGTTGATTCTTATCACAACTTTTTGTTTGAATCAGTTACCTTCAGGGAAGAAGAAACTTAGGTTTGCCAGAATTCTAAGAAATGTTGATTTATGGACCAGAACAGACTTTATTTTTCTTGTAAACCTTGGTGGAAAATTGATCAGTTATAAACCTGCTAGAGATCTCATGGTTTTGTGAGATATATTATTGTATTTTGGAATTATCGGATATTGCAAAAGATTTTTTGTTATGTTTTTTACCACGGTAATAAGTTTTCCTGTCAAGTCTCAATTTTTCACCCTTGTCAGATAAAGTAAGGGGAATCTATTAGAAAATTCAAACAAAAAAGGATAAATTATCCCAGTCAAAGTTACAAAAGGCCACTTGATTCTGGGCTCTATTTGGTTAAACCATGACAGTAATAGCTGATATGGGAAAGTATGATGATGGGATCACTTACGGCTCAGTTTTCTTATCTGTAAGATGTGAAAGATGAAAGAGATAATATCTAAGGTCCCTATGTCCCTATTAATTTCACAGATTGTTGCTTAGGGTGGGGATTAGGAGATAGGATAATATTTTATTTTATCATAATAGAACCTGGAGTCTAGAAAGCCTTTCCCCAGGGTAGAGGTCCTGAGACACAAAGTGTATGTGGAGCTAAGTAAGAAAAAGACAATGATTCTGACAGTGGATTGGATCAAGGGAGTATCACAGTCCTATCAATGAGTTGGATACACTCAAGGCTAGAAATAAGAATCTGCTGGGATTCAAGGTTTCAAAAAGGAGAAGACAAAGTTTAGGAGGAGAGTCAAGGCTGCCTGCCAACATGGCTGAACCTGGCTCCCAAAAAGGAAAGATGACAGCTTAGCCCGTATGTTTCCCAAAAGGACAGAAGAGAGCAGAGACATGGGTTTCCTAAGGAAAGAGAAGTCAATTTCATTAACAAGGATGTTTACAACCCTGGAAGCACATAGAAGAATCATTTTGAAACCAGCCAGGACAAAGAGTACGGGTCAAAGGTGAGAGAGAAGAGTTTTCAGGAAGTCGAAACCTTAAGATCTGTTGGCAAATGGGGTAAAATTGGACACATCATTTAAGCTAGATCATCTGAAACTCAAAGGGGAGAATTCTTGGAGAGATCGGTGAAGTAAGGATCTTTCTTACTCATTGGGTTCAGGTGCAGATTCTCTTTAGACTCAGATCAGTAAGTAGAGAAGAGCTCACTTGAAGCCTAAGAAAGCCTCTATTAATTCTCAGGATTCTCATAGCAAGAAAAAAGGGTTGGGAGGGGAAAAATATGTATGTATTTATATATGTATTTATATTTATGTATATATACATACATACATACATATACACACATCATTTATTTTTAGCACTCTTTTCCTTTTAAATTTTGAATTTCAAATTCTTTCTCCCTCCCCATTGAGAAGGTAAGCATTATGATGTCAGTCACACATGTGAAACCATGCAAAACATACTTCCATATTAGCTATATATTTTTAAAAATCAGGAAAAATAAAGAAAATAAGAAAAACTATACTTCAATTTGTATTCAGAGTTCATCAATTCTCTCTCTGGTGGTGGATAGCACTTTTCTATCATGAGTCCTTTTGGACTGTCTTGGGTCATTGTATTGATCAGAGTAGCCAAATCGGTTGATTATCATTGCAACATTGCTATTGCTGTGTCAGTGATCTTCCAGTTTTTCTCACTTCACTCTACATCAATTCATATAGGTCTTGCCATGCTTTTTCTGAAACCCTGCTCATCATTTCTTATAGCACAATAGTACTCCATAACATTCATATGTCATAATTTGTTCAGCCATTCCCCAATTGGTGAGCATCACCTCAATTTCCAATTCTTTGCCACCACAAAAAGATTTGCTATAAATATTTTTGTACTTATAGGTCCTCTTCTTTTTTTTTTTTTATTTCTCTAAGAGATAGACCTAGTGGTGGTATTGCTAGATTCAAAGAGCATGCACAGTTTTATAGCCCTCTGAGCTAGGTTCAAATTGTTTTCCAAATTGTTGGACCAGTTAACAACTCCACCAAGAGCTCATTAGTGTACTTATTTTTCGCTCAACCCCTCCAGCATTTGTCATTTCTGACAGGTAGGTGTGAGGCGGTGTTTCAGAATTGTTTTAATTTACCTTTCTCTAATCACTAGTGTTTTTAGAGCATTTTTATATGACTATAATAGCTTTGATTTATTCTTCTGAGAACCGCCTGTTCATATCCTTTGATCATTTATTAATTAGGGAATGGCTCTTATTGCTATAAATTTGACCAAGTTCTATATACATTACATATTTGAGAAATGAGGTCTTTATCAGAGAAACTTGCTGTAAAAATTTTTATTACTATATTGTTTGTTGTGCCTTTTAGGAAAATGCAGTCTTCCTGATTATGTCTTTTAATTAGGACTATTTTTGCTTTTACTTTGTCTGAAATCATAATTACTACTCCTGCTTTTTTGCTTGTTTTACTTCAGCTGAAGCATATTAGACTCTATTCCAGCCTTTCATTTTAACTCTGTGTTTCTGTTTCAAGTGTGTCTCTTGTAAAAAACAAAACAAAACAAAATATTGTTGGATTCTTGTTTCTAATCTATCTTGCTATCTGCTTCCATTTTATGGATAAGAGTATCCCATTCACATTCACAAATATGATTACTATGTATCTCCCTCCATCCCATTATTTTCTGTTTCTTCTGCTCTTTCTCCTTCTATCCTGTCCCTCCTCAAAAGTTTATTTTGCTTCTAAACACTACCTCCCTTAGTCTGCCTTCCCCTTTATCATCTTCTCCCCTTTCTCTTATCTCCTTCCCCTCCTATTTCCCCATTAGGTAAACTATGTCTGCACACAACTGAGAATGTGTGTGTATATATAGATATTGATATATCTATGTACATATATATGTATGTATACATATACATGTATATTCTTCCTTCTTTGAACCAATTCCAATGAGAGTGAAGGTCAAACACTGCCTCCCACGATGATTCTATTTTCCCCTCTATTTTAAAAGTTCTTCTTTGAATGCCACTTTTATGTGAGGTAATTTTTCCCCATTCTACCTCTTCCTTCTTCCTTCTCCTAGCATATCCCTCACTCACCCCTTTTCACTTTTTTGAAGATCATTTAAACATAATCAACTCATACCCATGCTCTCTGCCTATGTAAACTACTTTTAACTGCCCTAATAAGGATAAAGGTATTAAGAATTACATGTATCATCTTCTAATATAGCAATGTAAACACTTTAACTTTATCAAGTATCTTACATGTTTACTTTTTTATGCTTCTCTTGAGTTTTCTGTTTGAATGCCAAATTTTCTATTCTGCTCTGGTCTTTACATGAAAAATGCTTGAAAGTCCTCTGTTTCATTAAATATCTATTGTTCCTCTTAAGGATTATGCCCAGTTTTGTTGGGTAAGTGATTCATGGTTGTAATTGTAACTCCTTTGCCCTCTGGAATATCATATTCCAAGCCTTCTGACTCCTTTAACGTGAAAATCACTAAATCTTATGTAATCCTGATTGTGGCTCCATGATATTTGAATTGTTTCTTTCTGGCTGCATGAAGTCTTTTCTCTTTGACCAGAAGTTCTGGAATTTGGTTATAATATTATTCAAAGTTTTCATTTTGGGATTTCTTTCAGGAGGTGATTGGTAGATTCCTTCAACTTCTATTTTACCCTCTGGTTATAGAATATCAGGGCAGTTTTCCTTGATAATTTCTTGAAATATGATATGTAGGTTCTTTTTTATCATGGCTATTAGGTAGTCCAATAATTCTTAAATTATCTCTTCTCAATCAATTTTCCAGGTCAGTTGTTTTTCCAATGAAATATTTTGAATTTTCCCTTTTTTCATTCTTTTTTGATGTCTCATAGAGTCATTAACTTCCACTTGACCAAATCTAATTTTTAAGGGATCATTTTCTTTTCCTTGGTGGGGGGAGGGATGGGGAGGACATACTTTTATTTTCTGTGTGATAGACTGGGGGATAAGCTAGGCTTCAAAAAAATATATAAATAAATAAAATATTTCCATTTTTTTCACTGCCATTTCTGAAATTCTCCCCCTCTCCCTTGCCAAAAACACAGCATACTTCACACAGATTCACAACTGTAATAATGATAAACTATTAAGCATAAACTTTATAAATAAACTGATATGATGACCATATCTGAAAATTAATGCAAAATTCTGCTTTCTGAAGTCCTGCCTCTCTTCCTAGAAAGAGATCTATTTCATTTTATAGTCTTTAGAACCATTACTTATTTTAAGGAATTATTTTTTTTTTGGTGAGATTTTGCACCTTTTTTTTTCCATTTGACCTATTCTGCTTTTTAAGGAGTTCTTTTCTTCAGTAAAATTTTGTATACCTTTTTCTATTTGACCAATTTAGCTTTTTAAGGAATTCTTGTCTTCAGTGGATTTTTGTTCCTTTTTTACCATTCAGCCAATTCTATTTTTTAAAGCATTAGTTTCTTTAGTATTTTTGTGGCTCTTTTACCAATTGTTCGTTCTCTTTTCAAAATTTTCTTGCATCACTCACATTTCTTTTCCCAATTTTTCCTCTACCACTCTTATCTCTCTAACTCTTCCAGGAATTCTTTTTTTTAAATTGATTTGTTTATTTACTTTTAGTTTACAAGATTCAGTTCCACAATCTCTTGAGTTTCAAATTTTCTCCTTCCCTCTCCCCCCCACCCATGTGGGCATATAATCAAGTATAGGATCTGCAAATACTTTCACATTGGACATTAGTCTGGTTGTGTAGAAGGGTTGTAACCAATTCTTCCAGGAATTCTTAATGGGTTTGAGTCCAATTAGCATTTCTGAGACTTTTGTGGCTATTTGCTAATTGTTGTCTCCTTCTATTTCTTGGTTTTCCCTGACACTATAGTAGCTTTTTGTGGTCAAATTCTTTTGGTGGTGGTGGTGGTAGTAGTGGTGTTTATTCATTTTTCCAACGTATATCTTGACCAAACTTTATGCCAAATTTGGACTCTGCTCACCTGAAGGTAGGGAGGCATTGTCCCAAGCTTTAGTCTTTTTCATGCTGCTGTTTTCCAAGCTAGTTCTGGGAGGCTGAAAGTTTTTGGTGCTTCCAAAATAGTGTGATTCTGGGAGAGATGTGATCACTGGTCTCCTGGTCTTTCCTTTGATCCTTACCAAAGGTCTCTGGTTCCCTAGAGTGTACAGTTGCATATTCTAGAAATCCTCTCTGCTTTGGTACAGTGGCAAGGACCCCTGATTCCTTGTGCCTTGTCCCCAGTGCTCCTCTCCACTCTGGAACTACTACTGCCCCAGAACTGTAATCCAGAACTATGGATGGGCAATAGAGTTGTTAATCAGCACCAGCTGTATCCAGGGTCAGCAAAGAGGCCCCTGTAATCTCTTTTTTGAGCAACTATCTGACCCCCTCATCACTTCTGTGCTGAGAGCTCCCAAAGTTGCTGCTGCTGCTGCTGACACTGCGCCAAGTCTGTGGAACACCAGACCTCCCCTCTGATCTTATAGACTTCTCCTGAATACTTCGTAAGTCTTCTTAGGCCAAAAAAATATCTCACCTCAACTCTATGTTGACTCTGCTGCTCCAAAATTTGATCTGAGACATTATTTTAAAATTGTTTGGAGGGGAATGTTTGGAGAGTTCAGCTTATTGGCAGCCCCTAATCTGCCATCTTGGCTCTGCCAGGAAAATATATTTTAAACAGATCTAAACTTTTGCCATTAGCTACTGACCAAGAAGACACCTAAACTTTTGTTTTGGCTGGTTACCAAGAACTGAACTGTCTGATCCAAGCAGTGGGACAGCTGAACCTTAGAAATAAGATGAAAAAAAAATAAAAGATCAGACAGACAGAATAAAAGAGGATTTAAAAAGAGCTGGGTCTAGTTTCCTGCAAGTGTGTATGAAAGGTTCAGATTGACTAAAAAGACCTACATGAAATGTTCCCCTTTTATTTCCTATTGTAACTTAGCACAAATCATTTTATAGTGGGGGGGGGGGGAGCATTGAACTGGGTGTCAACAAATCTTTCAGAAAGTCCTCTGTATTGACATAACATGAAGAGAGGTGGAACTGACTGAAAATCCTTGTTAAGTCAAATATTCATTTGCTCTTTCTGAAATACAGACCATTTTCACAAATGTACAGTATGTTATTATACATTTCTCTTTAACACTTGATATTGAATCCTGCCAAATACCTAAAAGAAGGATGATATGCTATTTCTGAGGAGTTGGATGAGATGAGAGAAAAAATACCTTTGCCTTCTCCTTCAGATCCACCTGGAAGTTGGGTTATCTAGCTCAGAAAGGTGATCTGGTAGCAGTTAGAAAACAGTAGATAGTACCAGCAAGTCAAGTTCTTCTGGAGCTCAGCAGTTAGAAGAAAAGACTGTCCTCTGGACATAGTAGGGGACCTTGTCCTTCTGGCATCACAAAACCTGAAAATGTTTCTTAATCAACCAGTGACCAGTTGAGATTATTAAAGGCAGGTGAATGGTAGGAATGAAACAAGCAGATCCTTAGATTAAAGTTCAGGGGGCCTGAGTTCTAGTCCTGGCATTGAGTCATTATATAATTTTCAATACTTCACCTAATCTCTCTTTCCCTCGGTTTCCTGGGATATTGGAAAGACACAAATTAAAGACTGCTAATAAAAATGGAAACATACAATCTAATAGTAATGATTTTTTTTTACATTGTTCTGTCCTTCTTAAATGATTGACTTAGCATCTCAATATCTATAACCTATAAACTCTCCACTGCCTCGCTGGGAGAAATTCTCAGCATTCTCTGTCTCATACTTGTTCTTTTTTTTAACACTAGATTTCTCAGCCATGAATGGACACAAAAAGATGCCAATCACACAGGGTAATGAAAAGTCCATTTTACCATTGTAACAGCAGAGCCATTGTGATGCCCATTGTGAGGTGCCTCGTTCGGGCTCATTTACCCTCCATGTATGATATATCTGTTTTATATTAAAAGTTTAGACTCATTGACCAAGATTGCACCTAATACACTAGAATTGTATTACCATTATCGTCTATTAAATCTGCAATGACATTATGAATATCTATGTCAGAAATAATGAAGAGATTAATGTGGAGTAAGAGATCTTGGCATCCCCTCACTCTGCTTTTGGACATCAAATATTATTGGCAGTAGAAACCAGTTCCTCAGTCAGCTAATGGAGATGGGATTTTTTTTGTCAATGAAGAGCTCAGGGCAGAGAGGAATGTGAGCTGAATTTTATAAGTAATATAGACAGCAGCTGAAACAATAATTGAATAAAAGTGAAAGCTTTCTCTCCCCACCCCCACACCATCCCACATCTAGAAAATTCTAGGTTATTTCCTTTCACTTCACAGCATTCACCCTCCACGGAGGGTGGTGATGTGTTCTTATTTGAAGTGGTTATCCCACAGCTGGATTTACTGATGGATCCAATAAAGATGCTCTTCTAGGACAAAAACCAGTGCAAAACATGCTGGGCACAGATTGTGAGAGTAGTATTTGAGTTCAAGAATCATAAAGCATTGCCTTCCCACCCCACCCCCCAATTCCAAGGCTTGAGGTAGGGAAGGAAAGAGTCCTCCCTTCATCCTTCCCAAACACTTAACCTGCATCATGGTGTAGAATGGAAGGAGCATTTAAACCAAAAACCATAGGAGACCTTTTGACATGTCTTGTGTTAAGACAGTTTGGTGGCAGATAAAAATGGTTGAAAAAAATCGTGGTTGGCCAATTGTTCATTTGCATTATCTGGTAAAGGTACCTGGAATCTATTTGGTGTTCTGCCACTAAATAGTAGTGTCATGTTAGGCAAGTCATTTCTCCTTTCTGGGGCTCAGTTTCCCATAAAATTAGTGGATTCAACTAGATCAGCATTTCCTAAACTTTATTTCATAGAACCTTGGTATTCCAGTAAATTTTAAATGCTATCACTATTTTCTCCTCTAATATGTTAAAAATGGGGGCCCACCTGGAACTGACCAATTGGGTAACACACCTCTTTCTTTCTTTCTCACTCTTTCTTTCTTTCTCTTTCTTTCTTTCTTTCTTCCTTTCTTTCTTCCTTTCTTTCTTTCCTTCTGTCCACATAGAGTACTTGTGGGTAGTCTGCCTAAAGGAATACGAATTTTGATCTCTGAAACCTTTTTTTTTTCCTTAAGGATTATGCTTTAAACCCAATTCACTCTGGTTCTCATTGATTAGCCAACAGCAGGTCCCAGGCCAAGCCTCACTTGGTCATTGTTTGGACCCTGATTGGCTAGAGTGAATGTAAATAGTAATTATTTCTGTTTTGGCCAGAAACCCTGAGTTTTTTCCCCTTCCAGATGGATTTTTTTTTTTTTACTTAGGTAAAGAAGCCATTCTCTGCCTCATGTCTTACCTAGCCTTAATCACTGAATAGATGTCGCCTCAGTCCAACTGAAACCTGTTAAAGATCTAAACATTAAAATGTCAAGGTTTCTATATCCAGGGCCATCTCCAGTCACCCTGATCTATATCTCGCCACTGGACCCAGATGGCTCTGGAGGAGAAAGTGAAGCTGGTGACTTTGCACAGCCCTTCCTCACTTAAATCTATTATCACTTGCATGTCATGGCATCACCTCCTTGAAGTCATGGTCCTCTTCAAGAATGAGTAACAAACAATAACAAATGCTATTTTCTCAATATGTTAAAAATGGAATTATGTATATATCAAAACCGATTGGGAAGGTATGAAAATAAGTTTAATTTTTTTTTCTACTTTGCTCTAAATTTTCCCAACCTCTCCTTTATCCTGTGGGTCATCCATTTCCTTTTGTTTTATGAGAGCAGGAGAACTATATAGATTGTAAATGGAAAGTTGAACAACACTTCCCCAACATAAAACTCCCTTTTTAATGTCAGTGTTCTCATGATAATGCATTATGCCTATGAATCATTTAATAATAGCAACTGTCATTTGTAATACTTTAAATTTTTTGACATTTTATACACATTACATCATGTAAGTCTCACAATATGTAAGGAGGGTAGTTTGGCTATTATCATCCCCAATTTACACACCTGGGAAGCTGAGGTCAGAAAGGCTAAATGGATCATCCAGGGTCTCAAAGATAGTGTCGGAAGTGAGATATGAAGCAAAGTCTTTCCAATGTCTAGTTCAGCACTCTAATTACCATGCGTCTCCATCAAAGAAAAATAAAAGCTATGAGTGATGCAAAGGGCAATGGAGAGATATTTGTGTGGAATGCCATATTACCTACCAGTGGAAGACCATGGTTGAAATTCTGCCATAATAATAACCAGTAACAGGTGAGACTTCTTCACCAGCTGGAAATGTTTATCAACAGGTATCAATGTTGTGACACTGTTGGTGGGATATTCCACAGCATGTTGCTCTCGCATTTCAAGGTCACTATACAACACCAGGAACTCAACTTACTGATCACAAAACATGATTCTGACTGCTCACTACATCAATAATCCTTTCTCCAATTCACCAGGCTGACTCTTCCATTCAATATTCTTCCATCTATCATTAGTTTTCTGGGAGAGAACTCAGTTAAGAAAGTCAGGATTGGGAGAAATGTACATCGGTAAGCATAGGAGTTCCTCTGGCCAGGGGTCAAAACTGGAAGCTGGAAGGCAGAGCAACACAGAAGTTGTAGGACCAGGCTACAATTTGTAGTTGGGGGTGCCTACCAATGCCAAAAATTAGAGGCAAGCAATAGGTTATGAGTCTGGATGGGTAGGCTGGGCTTGAAGAATCAAAGACTTAACAATGTTGAGATCCCATGACACCTACCACAGGCATCCTTAGAGAATAGGAAAGGATTCAAAAGGTGTGGTAAAAGATACAGCTATTGCTAACCTTATAAGATAGAATCATTATCCAAACCTTTGGGGTTTTCTTTGCCCCAGACATTGGACAGCATACAACAGAGCGCGCAAAACAGCAAGGAACACATACAGCACAGGAAAACATAGACATAAAGGGAAAACCACCCAGGAATGCAAGACCGCCCTCTTATACAACAACAAAAAAGAGATTCACATACACACGCAACCCTGCTGCTCTGCTATGAAAAGATAGCTCTTATTCTCCTTCATTCTCCAATAATCAACTCTGCTACAGTAATATAAGGAGCCAGTCTATGAGAGAACATCAGAGGTCCAGGCTCTTCCTGGTTTATCTGCTGTCTGCAGGCAGTCTCAGAGTGTGAAAGAGTTTGGAGCCCTCATTAGGACTACTGGCAACAATAGCTGCCAAGTTCTATGGGAACAAAGAACTGGAAACAAAGTAGGTGCCCATCAGTGGGGCAATGGCTAAATAAATTATGGTACGTGAATGTAATGGAATATTGCAGATTCATAAGAAGCAACAAATATGAAGAATTCTGAGAAGCAGGGGAAGACTTATATGAACGAAAGCAGAATGATGAACCAGAAAAACAATATTCAGAATTACAAGAATGTAAATGGAAAGAAAAAAAAACTTGAATGCTTTTAATAAAATGGATTAAATTTAAATGCAAGTCTTACATACTTTTTCTCTCAGAAAGCTGATTGGTAAATATTTATGGACACAATCTTAGAAATGCCTAACTCAGAGCTGTCAATTGTACTCCCAGTCAGGGCCAGGAAGAACCCAACTCACAAACAACAGAGGGCCAGACCAGAAGACACTCTGGATTCTTTGTTGGTCTGTACCTTGGAATAACTTTTCATCAATCCGTCTAGAAGATCAAGTATAGCCCTAGAAAAGACTTAAGACGAAGTGCTTTCTTCCCATCTTTAAAGAGATGGGGGAGGGGGGGAGGGAGAGAGGGTTATGGATATGGAGTTGGTTTTGCTGAACTACTTTCTTTTTTTTTGTCTTTACTACAAGAAATAATTAATTGAGTAGTAGAGCAGGGAAAGATATTCAGAAATAAAGATTATTTAAAATAAAGACATAAATTAAAATAAGGTTTTTTTTAATGATGTTTCCCTAAGAATTATAGGTGAGAGTCCTGCAATAGTCAGAACCCAGGAAGTAGAAGTCAGGAGTCCAGGCAAGGATACTGGGTAACTCACTGTCATGCAAGAAAGCTAGGACACAGGTAGAGCACACTATTAGCTAAAAATGAATTTAATTCAAAAGACATGTATCAAGTGCCTCCTGTGAGCACTGTGCCAAGACTAGGGAGAGAAAGACATAAACTGAGCAGTCCCTGCCCCTAAGAAGCTTATATTCTACTGGGAAAAACATGTAGACAAGTAAATCAGCACAAAGTATTTACAGATTAATACAAGGTAGCTTCAAGAGGAAGAGTAACACTAACTAGGGGGTAGAAAAGGATTTGTACAATAAATGGCACCTCTGCTGTGCCTTTAAGGAACCTGGCAACATTGCAATTAATTCTGACAAAAAGCAATCAGACCCAGGGGGAATCCCACATAACTCCTGCCAAGATAAAACAGAAGGAGCACCCTAGACAATGGCAGTTATGAGGAGGCAGAAAGCAGGACGATTTCTTATACTAGCCTTGGTGACCCTGCATTTCTTAAGTTCTCAGTTTCAACAGCTCTGTACATAACTGAGGGCTACTAGAAGCTCCCAGTTGCTGATAAACCTCCCTGGGGACAGATCATCAGGGAGGGTAAAGGAAAATGAGTCGTACCTTTTCCAAGCAAAGAAGGCACATAGAAATGAGTGTGCAGAAAGCTTCTGGATCTCCTAAGGGATACGTAGGTGATACATAGCTACAAAGCAAAGGAAAGTAGTTAGATGTGCACAGTAAAGGAACCAGTTTTGGTCAGAGGATAGTCCTAGATCAAAAAGTTGAGAGGAAACTCAGATGTCTTCGATTCCAACCTAGACTAAGCAGTAATTCCTCCCATAGCAACTATTGGGGCAGAGAGGAAAAAGCATTTATGGTGGAGTCAGATGACATCTCCCAGTTCAGCAAGATACTTAACCTCTCGAGGCTTCGTTTCCTAACCTTCATTTAAAAAAAAAAAGGCCTAGGAGTGGACAAAATATCGAAACATATTATTTTCACTTTGATTTTTTTTCATGTTTTTTTCCCTTTTGTTTTGTTTCTTCTTTCACAACATGACTAATGTGAAAATATGTTTTACATCAGTGGTTCTCAACCTTCCTAATGCCACAACCCTTTAATACAGTTCCTCATGTTGTGGTGACTGACCCCCAACCATAAAATTATTTTTGTTGCTACTTCATAACTGTAATTTTGCTACTGTTGTGAATCATAATGTAAATATCTGATATGCAGGATGTATTTTCATTGTTACAAACTGAATATAACCCACAGGTTGAGAACCACTGTTTTACATGATTACACATGTGTAACTTGTCTCAGATTGCTTGCTGTCTTGAGGAAGGTGGAGTGCAGGAGGGGGTAGAATTTGGATCTCAAAATCTTATTAAAAATGAATTTTGAAAATTGTTTTTACATGTAATTGAAAAAATGACAAAAAGATAAATAAAATAAAATAAAATAAATTGCATCTCAGCAAATATTTTCATCCTGGCATTTCCATGTACATTAGGGCAAACATAACAGCAAGCTGTACAATATGCACCTCAGGTAAAAAGACAATGCAGTCCATAATTCACCTTTCACATTCTGGCTCCAGTCTTCTTTTCCAGCCTCACTACACATTACTTTCTTTCACATACTCTACATTCTGGCCAAACTAGCTTGCTTTCCATTCCTCAAAAACAACATTCCATCTTCCATCTCTGTGACTTTGGATGAATACACCCCCATATCTTATGTGTGCTCCTTCCCCATTTCTACCACATAGAATCCTCATGATCTTCCTTCAAAACTCAGCTCAAGTGCCATGTCCTGAAGGAAGTCTTTACTAATCCCTCTAGTTGCTAGTGCCCTCTCCTGGAAGTTACTTCGTGTGTGTGTGTGTGTGTGTGTGTGTGTGTGTGTGCGCGCGCGTGTGCGTGTGTGTGTGTGTATGTATAAACACATATATATACATATATATAATTTTCATCTATTTCTATGCACATGTTGTTTTCTCTCAATAGAACAGAAGCTCCTTTAGGGCAGGGACTGTTTGATTTTATCTAGTGTCTAGCACAGGACACTGTATATTATAAGTAATTAACAAATGCTTATGTAAGGGGTATAGTGTGTGGGTCCTGTTTTGGTTTTCTTTGTGAGTTAGGTATGTCCACATGGGTCTATCTTAATGTGGCTCACTGAGGGGCAAGAACAGACATTGTTAGTCTTGGTTCCCCCCACTCTTCTCCAAGGAAGGCTTTGATTAATGCTGAGGAGTAAAACAGGAGATTATGACCAGAGACTGGTCGCTCTGCTCTCCTCAGAGAGAAGGAGTACGAGAATAGAATATCTTATCTGTTCCCTTAACATCATTCTTCTATGGGATGTAATTTTTAGATTCAAGCTAAATTCCTGATCGCTATTTTTAATGAGAAGGAAGTACCCTGAGCTTTATATCTGAAACTTGACCCCCTTATTACCAGATGCCAGTTCCACAAAGGATACATGTAGCAAATAGCAAGAAAATTCATTTATTCAAGTCAATAACAAAATGAAAGTCAGAGAAAACATACATAGGAAAATACATACTAGCGAGTAAAAAGCAAATGAGCTCTCCCATTGAGAGTGAGGTAACTCAAATCAACCAAGAAGAGAGTTCAAGATCTTATCCAAGGGAAGTTCTCAAATCTAGCAATCTACAAATAGGGATATGATGGAGATTGCCAACTCCTCTCATGTCATTTTCTTCCCAAAGACTGTATCTCCCTTCAGAGACATGAAGAAAGGTTGAAATTATTCATCTTCTCTATGGAAACTAGAAGGCAGAAGCGGCCACAATCTTTCTTCTCTCTTCTCTCTCCATCTCACCAACTCTGACCCACTCCTCATGAAAGCTTTGGGCACTGAATAATCATGCTCTCCTAATGAGGAGAGAGACCCATAAGACTGGCCCTTTGAGTCAAGACTTATACTTGTTAAATTCATTTGAATTTAGCTTTTTAGACTAAACTTTCAAGAAATGTAATTACTCATCAAAACTTGATAATGAAATTGGACCACATACAATAAAGTATTAGTATTCTTTTAACTTGTTAATTAATCTAACCTATAGATTGAACATTAAAGTGAGTTCCTTGAAAAAAAAAGATTAGCTTGCTTTTTGACTCGTTTTTCACAAAATTACATCATTTTAAAAAGTTGTCAAATGATATTATCAAACCCTAAACTTAAGTAATATACAAATAGAACAAGCTTTGAATGAAAAAATTCTAAGTTCAATTTATTACCCTTTTCACTAATCTTTACCATTCACAACTTAATTGAACTATTCTTAGATTGAATTTTTCAATCAATTCCTATATTTAATTGAAATTTAATTGTTGCTATGTAGCTCACCTTGGTTCTTTATCTGGGAGTTTCACTCCTCCATTACTGGTTAATTGAGTCAGGATTTCATGAGAGTTTGACATTTAATGCCCTTCCAGCATTTTGGTCTCAGTTTCTGGGTGCCACTTGTATTCTCCCAAGCCAAAGTGAACTAGCTATTTCCCTGCTTAAAGTTTTCAAAATAACTAAAGAGATGGCTTCTGTAGAAATAAAGTTGTCTGCTATTCCCACAGAAACACAAAATATTAGAGCTGGAAAGGATCTTAGAGATGAAATTAATCTTATAGATGAGGAGAATAAAGACCATAAAAGCAAAACTACTTGTTCCAGGTGAAAAAGCTAGGAAATGGCACAATACCGAGACAAACCCAGATAGCTTATTTTAAATCTCATATTCTTTCTAGTATGCTAACTACCACATCACCTTCCTCTGACTCACCATTCTATTCCTTCAGCAAAATGAAAAGAGACAACAAACCAAATTTCTCAAATTGGTCCCATGACCAATCCTTCTCAATCTGAAGGCTACAGATTTCTACTTCTGAAAGAAGGGAGAGAGAGGGAGGCTTTCCCCCTCCCACCTGCTATCTCTAGCTTCTAATTTGAGTTTTTTATTCAGTAATTTCAGTCATGTTTGTCTCTTCATGACTCTATTTTTGGCAAATATTTCTTGACTCTATTTCTTGGCAAAGATATTGAAGTAGTTTGCCATTCTCTTCTCCAGTTCATTTTACAGATGAGGAAACTGAGACAAACAGGGTTGAATGACTTGCCCATGGTCATACAGCTAGTGAGTGTCTGAGGCTGGATGTGAACTTAGGTCTTCCTGACTTCAGGCCCAGCACTCTATCCACTGAGTCACATAGCTAACTGCCCAACTAATCTGAGAAATTACTTTAAATATCTATACCATGGTCTCCTTAGAAATAGAGCTATATCTCCCTCCCCTACAGAGTTCAAAACTTATCTTTGTTAAAAGGACTTGATCCCTTTCCCCAGAATGTAAATCTTTCAAATTGCATTTTTCCAAATAGAAAATTCAGTAAGGGTTTAAAGCAGAGTTAAAGGGATTTTGTGAGGGCAAATAGCACCAAGGCAACAACCTGTCTTCTAATAGCTGAGGTCCTGACAGAATAGGTAAATCTGGGCAACAAAATGTGATTATCAATAACGCATGTTTCACTTGCTTATAGTCACTAACCATGCTAGAAAACTGTATTTGTATTTCTGTCCCTGGAAATCATTCCCTTAAAGGTATATTTGATGGCACAATATGCCTTCAAAAGAGTCATTTAGGAGATCCAAATTACTCATTCAACAGTTAGAGTGATTAGTAGATGAATATCTAATCTTTGAAAATTATCTCAGAAGAAAGTCCTGTCTTCCCAGATGGCATCCAACAGTCAAATAAATAGACCAAACCAAGGGAGAAAGGACAAAGAATAATAGACTCAGTGTAGAAGATGTCAAAACTGAAACTTTAAAACAAATATGGCTTCCAAAATCTAATTCTGAGGTCAAATAGTTGGGAAGACAACTGAGAAGTGGCAATGGAACAAAGGACCACAGTGCAGGCTTGTAATAACAAAGAATATGCAGAGATTTGTGGGTGGGGACAAAATCAAAGAACCCAATCTCCTGTTTGGTGATATTTGAAGAAATGCGGAATAGGAAACTGAAACCATTTAATAGAGCAGCCATGAGTAGGAAAAGTCATTTGTTAGCAATGAAACAAAGGATATAGAAGATTTTAAATAAAAGCAAGGGAAATATGGGTTGGGGGTTTTTTAAGGTAAAGAAAAAAGTATCATTTTCCCACTAGTTACTGGACTCCATGATCCCTGAGGAAGAGTAGAAGCCAGATCCTTGGGACAATTTCAACCTGATTGAGAGAGTATTGTTAGGAGCCATCCTGGTGCTGGCAAGAGGACAGATTCCGTGAGCCATTCTGGCTTTTCTGCCTCTGGTGTTGAGGACCCCTGCAATTTAAATTCATTTACTTTTGGCAAAATCCATCTGTGCATTTCTGTGAGAAAGGAGAAAGAAAAAAGAGAGAGGGAGGGAAAGAAAGAAGGAGGGAAAGGGGAGAGAGAGAGAGAGAGACCCTTAAAGATTATTGCATGTCAGCTCACTCTTAAGAATCACATTTTTATGAATGTAAATAAATCAGAAACATATGGATGAAATTTCTGTGCCTAATGCAGCCAACCTCTTACTTCTCAAGTGATGCCCTTGTAGTAAACAGTTGGAATGTCAGCATTGGTGCCAGAATTAAGGGAGAATGGGCAAAGCAGAATTGTTGTTTGACCTTGATGCTGCCACCACCACTTCCAGCATCATCAGGACCCTACCAGGGAGAAAATGGTCTCCTAATCCCAGTCCCTCTCCAAATTTACAATTAGCACAAATTCTTAACATCTATTTCTGATCATACAAACATTCAAATCTCTCTCTGTGTGTATCTCTTTTGCCTCTCTATCTCCTCTCTCTCTGTCTCTCCCTCTGTCTCTCTTTGTATCTCTGTATTTGTCTCTATGTCTATATGCCAGTATCTATCTGTCCTTCTGTCTCTCTCTTAATCTCTGTCTCTGTTTCTATCTTTCTCTTTGGCTCTGGCTCTCTGATTCAGTCTATCTGTGTGTGTGTATGTGGGTATGTATGCATGTGTTGTATGCCTATCTCTCTGTCTCTGTCTCTGTCTCTGTCTCTCTGTTTTTCTCTTTGTCTCTGTCTCTTTCTCTCTGGCCTCTCTCTGTGTCTCTGTCTCTGTGTCTGTCTGTCTCTCCTCTCTTCTCTTCTCTTCTCTCTTTCTCTCTCTCTTTCTCTTCCTTCCCTCCTCCATCACTCCTTCCCTCCTCCCACCCCTCCAGTAATAAATACCGTGAGTTGAGAGATCAGGGTACATAGCTATGGATACATGAGAAACTGTAAAAATTTAAAAAAAAGAACAGCTTTGTTTCTGAAAGATTAATTTAGTTCCACAAAATTATCCTTTTGGAGTAATAAATAGTGTTTGCTAGCTTGTTTATTAGAGAAAAAAATCAGGCTCATGATTAAGTTAAATTTATTCAGAAAATGTCTTCCCATTAAACCATTCATTCTCTTGTGAAAGAAGTAGTTTGAGAGCAGAAAAAAGGCATCACTCATTTGAGAAGTGTTTTAAAACTTTGAATGACAGATAGATATCATTCCCCTCCTTCCTCTCCAATATCTGAACCAAATCTCCCTCCAAAAGATGTATTTTCTGACTCAGAAGTAGTCTTAAAAAAAAGAAAGAAAGAAAGAAAAAAAAAAAAAGAAAAAATTTGTGGAAGAGCTAGGGATCTACATTTTACTATAAGAAACAAAGGTGAGCTTTTTCTTGGCAAAATCCAGAAAACCTAATACAGTAGATGGACTTTTTCATCCAGAAATTTTACAATCAGGAAGCCAAAGGTTGGAGTAATTCCAGAAAAAGGGGCTGAAACTATAGAAGGAAACCAGCCATGCTGTCTCTGGTTGCTTCAACATGATGCTTGACTACCAGGACACAACGCAAAATTGCATCCTATCATCTACATCCTGGGTCTATACCTCCAAAACATTTGAATCTTTAGAAATTTCTGGGGGTAGCTAGGTGGCTCAGTGAATAGAGCACCCTGGAGTTAAGAGGACCTGAGTTCAAATCTGACCTTGGACACTTAATTCTTACTAGCCATGTGACCTTAGGCAAGTTGCTTAATCCCAATTGCCCTCCAAAAAGAAAAAAAAATTATTTTAATTTGAAAAAGAAAAAAAAAGAAATTTCTAGATACTGAATGTAGGAGAGTGAAAACAACATTAACTCTGGCATTTAGATGATTGAGTTTGTACCCCAACACTGATACTTACTATTTTCTGTGTTCTCAGATAAGTCACATCTTCTCTCAGGGATCTGTTTCATGATCTATAAATGAAGAGAGGGTAATAGTAGACAATAAGAAACAATGTAGTACAGCAGCATCAGGGGACCTGAGTTTTAATCTTGCCTCTATGATTTACTACCTGTGTGACCTTGGACAAGTCCCATCTTTCTATGATTCAGTTTCCTCATCTATCATATGAGATTAGACAACGTGGTCTCTGAAGTCCCTTTCAGATCTAAATCTATGATCCTACGATATCTCAATGCTTAAGGTAGCTAGGTAGTGCAATGGTTAGAGCAAAGGACCTGCAGTCAAATCTGAACCCTGAATTCAAATATGATTTCAGACATTTACTAGCTTTGTGACCTTGGTCAAATCACTTAAACCTCTGCCTGTCTGTTTCTTCAACTATAAAATGAAGATAACAAACAGTACTAACTTCCCAGAGTTGTTGTGGGGATCAAGTGAGATAATACTTGTAAAATACTTAGTACATTCTCTGACATAAAGGAGGCACTTAATAAATGCTTATTCTCATTTGGAATTATGTCCAAAGAGCTATAAAACTGTGCATAACCTTTGATCCAGTAGCAGCACTATTAGGTTTAAATCCCAAAGAGATCATCAAAAAGGGAAAAGAACCCACAGACACAAAAATATTTACAGCAGTTCTTTTGTGGTGGCAAAGAATTGAAAATTGAGGGGATGATCATCAATTAGGGAATGCATATACAAGTTATGGTATATGAATGTAATGGAATACTATTGTGCTACAAGAAATGATGAGCAGGTAGATTTCCAAAAAACCTGGAAAGATTTACATGAACTGATGGTGAGCAAAGTGAGCAGAACCAGGAGAACATTGTATACAGCATTAGTAACATTGTATAATCACTAACTTTGATAAACTTAGCTCTTCTCAGCAATGCAATGATCTAAGACAGTTCCAAAAGACTCATGATGGAAAAAGCATCCACGTCTGGAGAAAGAACTATGGAGTCTGAATGCAAATCGAAGCATGCTATTTTCCCTTTCTTTTCTTTTCCATGATTTTTTTCCCCTTTTGTTCTGATTCTTCTTTCACAACATGACTAATGTGGAAATGTGTTTAATATGATTGTACATGTATAGCCCTATACCAGATTACATGCCATCTTGGGGAGGAAAAAGGGGAAAATTTGGAATTCAAAATCTCATAAATGTGAATGCTAAGAACTAAAAACAAATAAATGCTTGTTCTCTTTCCCTTTCTTGCTACAACCCCAAGTTATGATATTGTATAGATTTTCTATGAACCTAAGATCTTTCCTCAAATCTTCCTTCTATGACTTTGACCCTATTAACTGGGCTAGAATGATTTTGGGTAATGTTTTATTGATGTTGATTGCAATAGAATTCTCTTGAAATTATGCTTCAAGGGATCTTCTTAACATTTCTCATACTTTCTCTGGTTACAATCAGTCTGTTACAGCTTACCACCCAGTAGCTTCTTGGGTATCTTCCATATTTCACAGCTCTAAGAGAGACAGAGAATTTCCTTTGCTAATGCTCTTAGTAACCTCCCCTTTATTTACTGGTCAATTGGTATGCACAGTTAAGAACATACTCAGTTCCCCGTTCCTGAGAAATAAACTGGAACCTTCTTTCCTGTCTTCTGATTTTCTAAAGGAAAAAAAAATGTAGAACCATATGTGATGGTAAACACTGATTGTAGGTTAGCTCCAGAGGTGACCCTAATAATTTTCACACTCAAGCTGCTGCAGCCAATGAGTGACTGGCTGAGCTTCTGGAGCTTTCATGGAGAGACTACAGAGACAATCAAGTCAATGTGCCAGAGCCATAATTAGATTAAGGAGACCTAGGTTTTTCCCCAAGATGTGAAAATTTAAAGGGAACCAATGCCACTATATTCAACAGGAAGAAACAAATTAGCTTTGCACCTAGTTAGCAAGAATAATTAGATGAAATAGGAAGCTGTACCCCAGGTAAGTGGCTCTCTGTCCAGACCCCACCTTGCGCTCTCCTTTGGTGATGGATTTCTCTGTAGCAGTATCCCCACATTTCTATTCAAGGGGATAGTGGTTTACTAAGGTCTGAGGTTTCTTTCTGAGGTATCTTCTTTCCCCTACACCAACTGCCAGCCTCAGTGCATTTTTGTTACCCTACCCCTGGGGCACCAGACTTACTAGTAATAGCTTTGCTTCCTATCACCTGTCACCCCACCAATCTATCTTACAAACAAGGACCAGGTTAATCTTCCTAAAGCACAGCTTTGCATAGGTCACATTCATATTTTATCACATTCAAACCTTTGTCTCCCACTGCCAATCTGACTGGCTAAAATGTTTGAAGGAGAAAACAGCAAATGTTAGAGGGGATATAGAAAAAATTCAGATGCTAATTCACTGTTGGTGAAACTATGAACTATTTTGGAAAGCAATCTGGAATTATGCCCACAGAGTTATTAAACTGCCTGTACACTTTGATCCACCCTGAATCTGTTATAACCTTTGAATACAGCCACTAGATCTGTTTCCCAAGATGATTAGGGGAAAAGGAAAAGAACCTCTGTGTACTAAAATATTTATAGCAGCTTGTTATGGGAATCTGAAGATCTTCCCTGCCCTAGGCCCTTTGATAGGCTTAAGTGGCTCTGAGAACCTTCCCTGATTTGAAAATATACTCTGCCCCCTAAAAGGCTGAATGTGGTCACTCGGAGCATGTGGAGGGAGGCTTGTTCTTGAGGAATGCCCACACCTTATTACTTTGTGATTGGGCAGTGGGTCAAGGGGGCTGTGACATTCTCTGATCCAGGAGAAGGCTGTATATACTCTAATGTGAGTTTTTGCTTTGAGGCTCACTTTGGAAAGAGTTGGGTGATTTGGCCAGACAAGACTCTGGGAAGCTGTTGAGCCTCCTGGCTTTGAAAACCCAGATGCTGGTGCTTCCCTCTCTAGTAATTGACTAGGTATGGACATAATGGTCAGACCATTGGAAGCCTGTCTGCTGATCTGTTTCTTTGTCTGCTTGTAACTTGTGTTTGTATTCTGTTTGCATTCTCTGAAGTTCAGCGTGCTGACTTTTTCCCCTGAACTAGGTAAATGATATATGTCTAAAGTAAGATTGTTAACCCATTTTGAATTGCTTTCCTTTAGAAAAGCAGATCTAAGAACCTGTGCTAGCAGCCATCCTGTGTATGCTAGGGTACTTGCTGATACACAGCTCTTTTTGTGGTGGCAAAGAACTGGAAATTTGCAAAGGTCACTTATTTTTGTTCAGTCCCTAAGTCATGTCTGACCCTTCGTGACCCCATTGATCATAGCACACCAGGCCCTTCTATCCTCTGCTATCTCCAGAAGTCTGTCCAAGCTCATGTTCATTGTTGCCGTGATACTATCTATCCATCTCATCCTCTGCCATCCCCTATTCCTTTTGCCTTCAATCCTTCCAAACATCAGGATCTTTTCCAATGAGTCCTGTCCTCTCACTATATAGCCAAAGTATTTAAGCTTCAGTATTTGTGCATAGGTCACATCCATACTTTAAAATCTGTTTCCCACCACCAAAGCCCAAACTTTTAAACCTGACATGAAGATCCTCTTCCATACTTACTTCTCCAGACTTATTTTCCACAACAACCTTCCCCAAAGTCTCTGCTTTGATCAAGTTCTCTCACACTATTTTCCACTCCCTAGAATGGCATCCTCCTCTCTCAGCTGCCCACTAATTATTATCTTTCCTTCAAGACCCAATTCAAATAAAAACTACTCCAGTTCCCAGTGATCACTCTTGCTCCTGAATTCCTAGAGTATTCGTTGTCTTTACTCCTCATTTAGCACAAGCTTGTGATTCTAGTTATTTTTAAATGTATGTTTTAAGCGCCTTGAGGACAGATTTTATGTCATATCTCTTTTTTTGCTTCCAAGTCATAGCAAGTGCTCAACACAGGCTTCTTGATAATTATAGAATTACAGAATACTTTTATTATGGGCAAGATTCTTTTTGTTCAGTTGTTTCAATCGTGTCCGATTCTTCTTGACCCCATTTTTGGGGTTTTCTTGGAAAAAATGCTGGAGTGCCATTTCCTTCTCCAGCTCATTTTACAGATGAGAAAACTGAGGCAAACGGGGTTAAGTGACTTGCCCAGGGTAATACAGCTGTAAGTATCTGAGGCCAGATTTCAACTAAGACCTTCCTGACTCTGTACCCAGCACTCTAGACACTGAGCCACCTATCTGCCCATAGGTAAGATATTTCTTTCAAATGGCTAGAAAATGGGATTTCTTTCTCTTTATCTTTATTTCTTTATCAGTTCATAAATTTGTTCCCTGGGAACCCAAAGGGGAAAAAACTATTACAAAGGACTCTAGATTTATCACTTGGCGAAAGCCATCCAGACATCCTCTAGTGCAACATCTTCATTTCACAGATGACGAGACCAAGGTCACAAGAGGTTAAATGACCAGCCCACAGCCACACAAATAGGAACTACAAGAACAAGGATTTGAATGCAGGAGCTTTGACTCTAAATCCATAGTCTCAGGGTTGAACAGAATGGAGGCCTTCACTTAAGCAGAGAGATGATTCATACTGAGGAAAGCCTTGTAAAAAAAAATTCTGAATTTGCTCATTTTTCTTCCCTTCTGTAGTTGACCCCCCTACCTCAGTGTGAGGTCTTTAAAAGTGAGTGTACCAATCAGAAACCGCCTCCTGAAAGAGGAGCAGGCTTTTTTAAAATGGAAAAGAGTGCAGAGGAGGGGAGTGACCTGTGTGCTAGCTTGGAATGGGGTGGATGTGGGAGGAGTTAGTGAGCAATATTCCAAACTGAAAATATAAATCATAAGTGACTACATTTCCCAGGCCTATTCCGGGCCCTTGTTCCCTTAGTGAGTCACAGAACAGGGACTCAAGCTGACTGAGTCTGACATCCAGTACCCTTGGTTAGTCACTAGATCACTGTTCCTCTTTTAGAAGTACAAGAAGGGAGAGGGAATGGGGAGGAGGGGTGGAGAGAGTGGGTTCTAGGAAGCAGGACGTCATTAATCATCACCACCTTTCCATGGATAATACATCACCTTACCCCACAGCAGGGGGTGGGGAATACTTCCTTTAAAATTCTACCTCCACTCATCCCCCAGCCCTACCAGCCTGACAAAATGTTGCCAAAGGCAAATGTGAGGACAAAACCTGATGATTTGTTTGATGCAAGAGTAGAGGTGACAAAACATTTCTGGGATGCCAGGCATTTTGCTCAAGAGCTAAAATTGTTGGGTTGATAAATGTTTGTGTCTAATGCTGTTAACAATGTCACCTGAGGAAAATCTGATCCCTGAAAAAACTCCTCCTGGCTGTCTCTTAATCTATTCAGTAATCAATATTAACACTGTCAAAAGCCTCAAACTCTCCTCGTTGTTGTCACTGCTCTATATATGAATTCATTATGAAGGACAGATACATTCTGCCTAATAACCGAACAAGCCAGGCAATCTTTTTTGAAGTCCATAAGATAAAAACAGAGAGGATTATCTTATTATAACTAAGCAATAGAGAAGGTGCCTTGTCCCTGTAATGGATGGCACCAAGCGCCTTGACTGCCAAACAGTGTGGCCAGTTCTATTTTTCCTCCCTCATTCTTCAGCAGAGCTCCCTTTCCTCAAAGGCCGCCGGATTCAAAGGCAGAGGATTTCACATGTGTTTTTGCTTAGAGCCCACATTTGCAATGATGTCGAGGCTGTTTCTTGGGGACCCGGCCAGTGCAACTTAGCGGAGTTTGGGTTTGCAAAAGCAGACACTCTGCATTTTAATAATTTCTCCTTTCAGAAAAGCATACCTTGAAGCGGAGCCTGAAAGGTTGGAGTCCGCAGGGAAATGCAGCTGCAACAAAAGAGCGCTGAAAGCCTTTTGGCTGCTGGGGACGATGCTTAGGGTGCCTATTGGCTAGGTTCCCTTCGTCGTTCCCCACCCCACCCCCATACCCACACAAACGTTTCTGCAACCACCTCACAGTGCCAAATTACAACCATATTTATAATTTCCCAGACAGTTGGGTCCCCGCTGTCGGAATGACATCGGTAAGGAGGAAATAATAAAAACAACAAGAGCGACATGCGGTATTTCTCCCAACACGAGAAGTCCATAAACTCCCCGCCACCGCCACCACCACTATGCCTCTCTCCTCACCCCTCCCTGAAAGGAAGAAGCCGGCATTGTTCGAAACTTCACTCCAGCATCACTATGCAGGGAGAGCTTGGAAAGGCCTCAAGGTGGAAATATTAAGACACCATGACATCCTTTCATAGTAAGCCAACAAACTCATAGGGGCTGCTCGGGGGCCCCGGCCAGCACAACTCCCTGCCATCCCCCCAGGGAGCTGGTGGGGGACGCTCAGGTCTAGTGCCCCAGATTTGTGAGACTTTTCAGAAGGAAAGGCCGTCTTGTCTCGTCTCTCTCGAAAAGAAAAATACTGTATTTACTAGTGGCGTAAAAAGACAGCTGCACATAGGCCTGTGGCTCGCCAGAGAGACGCGGCGCGCAAAAAGAAGAGTCTTTCTGCTCCTTCCCAGTTGTCCCCTGGCCAAAATGTGGACACAAAGTGAGGTCACTAAAACATTAGAGGTTTGCTGCTTGCTTAAGTGGTCCTGGATTTTTTCTCAGCACTTCAAGTTACAATAGGCTCTTCTGAAAGCAGGAATGATTAAAATGCAGAGTGTCTCCTGGCAAACCCAAAGTCCTCTAAGTGGCACTAGCCAGGCAGCCCACATTTGCCATCCTTGCAAATGTTCCGCTGGAGGAAGGACTAAGGACAGGGCTGCAGAGGGTGGTGGGGCGGGGGAGTGCTGGATTAGTTAGACTAGAGGAGACTGACATTTTCCTGTCTGTCCCCTGGCATTCACCCCTGTCCTGCTCCTCCCCCCATCCCAACCCCCTAAAAAAAGAAAGAAATCCTATCTTACACTATCACCCAGTCGGGTTAGAGGAAACTGAGGCTACGTGTTCTCCAAGTCAGGTTCGAGGTTCTTTGCTAAGGGCCAGACTGGGGAAGCGAGTAGATTGAGAAATTGAGGAAGGGGCCACGGCCAGGCGGGGCCGGGGGGAGGGGGCGGCGCGTTGTGAGCCCTAAGCATCAACTTCTGGCAGAGAGAAAGTGGGAGCCCCCAGGACAGCTTCGAAATTCCGAAACCGGCGAAGGGACACCAACCGCTTTCATATGGAAATAGACCTTGGAGCAGACGTTGTTTCTGGGTGGAGCAGAAGCCAAGACCAAGTTCACTGAACCTAACACAGCGTTCAATCAACCATTGAAACCAAGAAGGAGAGAAAGCCGGAGAGGGAGGGGGGCCGGAGAGACTTGCCTTTCATTTGGACTTGGTCACAGGGATGGCAGTAGGGAGAAATGAAACACTGGAAGCAACTTTAAAGGCCAAGAAAGCCCTGCCGATCAGGGGTACATTTTGTTTCCATGAAAGAAAGAAAATCATTCAAAGCAATGACTCTTCCCCCTGCCCGCCCCTCCCCATTTGACAGAACAAATGCAAATAGATCTGATGAGTTGTCGTTACGGAGGGCATGCGAAGTAAGTCAACTGCAAAGGTTCAAAAAGCAGGAACTATGTTTTAGGCAAGATTTGAGTGTCGCACTTGGGTTGTGTTGTTTTTTCCCCCCAGTCCATCTTCTATAGTTCAAAAATAAGTTGGGGGGGGGGAGAAAGTTAACATTGTATCTTCCTAGAGACTCTTTTTTTGCTGGTTTCCTGTCTTTTGTCTTTGATTTATTATTGCCTTTATTTGTTCCTCCCGTTTGGTTCATTTTATTCTTATTTTAAAAGAAAAGCTCCAAAGGCCGTTCTATTTTTATGGAAATTGCTCAGTGGTAACAATTTTAGATAGCTTCCAGAAGAATAATCTTTGTGCTAGCCATTTCACCCAAGATGCTTTGCAGTATTTCACATAACAATTTACTAATTAATGACAAATTAAATGGAATTCAGCAAGAAGAATCAGAGGTTAGATTACTGGTGTATACTCTGTGTAAAAAGGTATGCAAATATCTTCAACCCATTTGTGGTTCATCAGTGGGAAATAATAGCTATTCTACTTGAAAATTTAGCATGCAGGAGAGCCACTAAGAAACTGAATTTGGAAATTATGCATAGTTTTGATTTAAAAAAACATTTTCTAGATTAAACACTTTCTTTAGTTTTAAGGGCACAATGAACTTTCTATTTTATTAACTTGAAGCACTATAGGCATCCAACTATCCTTTACTTCAGACATTAATTATATACTGGGAAGCAAAAGGCCACTTTCAAAAATCAGTACCCAAAACTTTTAACTTTCAGAGGAGTAAATGCCCTGACTGGTGCTGCCCAGTTCTCTGGGGGGGGGGGGGGGGCAGAGAGAGAGCAAATTCAAGACAGAATGCTTACCAGGAAAGAATACACCTTGCTCATAAAATGTTTTACTTGTTTTTCTTCAAATCACTTTGCTGTACACAGAAAAAACCTGGCACTAACATCCAACTGCCTTAGGAATTTGTTTAATTCCTTTCTGGGTTTCTATAATAGACTTTCTACATGAATGGGGGAAAAATTGTTTCTCTGACCTCTGCCTCAGTTTCCTACATACCTGAACAAGTAGAACTTACCACAGAGAGGCATTGTGATACTAAGAGAATTCATATTTGTGAAATAATTTTATCTCTAATTTGGTAAGGTCTTTCCTAAGTGATATATTTTTATGTCTACATGAACATCCACGTGAATCATTAAAAGACTTTGATTTTGGAAATCCTGAATGAATTTGGAAGATGAATGCCTCCAAAGTGATATTACTTGTTTTGGATGAATAGATAATAACTTATTTGGGATTATTATAATGTTGTGAGGAAAAGGAAAATCCAGTGCCATTTCCTTTTCTATTTTCATTTTTTCATGACCTTAACATCATTTTAATTCAAATTGGGGTCCAAGTGATGAGCCTTTGTTCTGAGGAATAGTACTCTAATTTAATTTATTACCCATGTGGTATGCTGAATAGAACTCTGGATTTAGGTTAAGAAAACTTGGGTTCAAATCTAGACTTTGATCCTTACTGTCTGTGTGACTTTGGATAGATCAGGTTTCCTCCCTGGGCCTCCATTTTCTCATCTGCAAAATGAGGGGTTTGGATTTTACCATCCTCAATGTCCCTATGAGCTCTGAATCTGTAATCCTATATCCCTATTCAGTCTTGGGCAGATCATTTCATTTCCTTGGACTTCAATTTCCTCATTTGTAAAATGAGAGTGTTAAAATAGATGAATTTTAAGATCCCTTTAAGTTCCAAATCCTATGATCCTCTGTGGTGGTCCCAATAATAACATTTGTGTTTTGTAGTTATGCTCTAAAAAGTGCCCTGGCACCTGATGAGATGTGGAAACTGAGGTTCAGGTAAAGTAAGTAACTTGCCCAGAGTTACATAGTACTCAGTAACGGGGCCAGAACACCAGCCTATGTCTCTCAGACTCCATCAACAATGCCGTTTGCTAAACAATTACTCAATGTAGCGGTCCTTTCAGTGAGAAGAAAAATATATATTAGAATGATCAGCTGATGAAACATTCCAACCAAATGGGCTGTGGTAAAATTGGAAGGAAAGTGGGAAGATAAGTATTCCCCCTGCTCAAGAAAGATGCACATTCAGGAAACATTCCTCCATATCTCTCCACCAAAGTCCTGCTCCAATGCTTCATAATGAAGTGGGGGTGATCTGGACTTCTTCCAAGGCTGTGCCATCAGGGCACAAGTTCTGAAAAGTTGGAAAGGCTTTAAACGTGAGGCCAATAATGGATTGCAGAGCTTAGACCCTAAGCTTAAGGCTGACTTAGGGTCTAAAACCAAAGATGATACACGGCACAGGACTGGTGATTTATTACTACTATTTAATTCAAATAAACATTTATTAAGTACCTATTATGTGCCAGGCATTATGTTAAGGGCATGCTCCACACTTCCTCTGAGCCAGTTTCTTGACTTATTAAGTGATGCCTAATAGCCTGTGTGAATGCTTGCTTTGTGATTATGTGATTGAATGGATGAGTATGCTTTGATTTAGTCACTGATCCTTCCATGTAAGACTTTGGAATCCAACAAAAGCAAGAGCATAATGGTGGTGAGAGAGAAGCATCATAGTATGGTGTAAAGAATGCCAGCCAGAAAAGTTAGGAAGCCTGAATTCTAATTCTGACTCTGCCATTAACACTAGTTGTATGACCTTGGACAATTCACCTAGCTTCTTATTTTTTCATCTATATAATACTGGTCCCTTACATCTATATAATAGCTTCCAGAGAATTTTCACATGTGTTCATCTAATTTGATAATTGCAAAGTGTCTAACTTGCACATAGCTAGAAAGTGGCAAAACAAGAATTAGAAAATGTAGGATTTAGACAAAATGAGTTTGAAAATCCTTTCCAGATCTAAAATTCCATGCTTCTACGACATATTATATTCCATATCGGGTTATTTCATCTTGGCTTGAAGGATCTTTACTAGAGTTTTTTTTATCTCTTATCTTTTTCATCTCTTTGACTCTGTGCCCTTCCCTGCAGACAAAGAAGCCTTTCAGATCTCCTCTCTCCTATTCCCATTAGCATCAACTAACCCATTCCTTTATTCCAAAGACTCTTCCAATCTCCTTTCCTTTCAGAATCTAGTCCAGGTATGCAGACTATAAAAGGGCAACTTGACTTAAGCCCCATTCCCATCATGTTGCCACACCTCTGGCCTCCTCTCTTCTCTCTCATTCTGCTGATATGATTATTCAAAGTTAGAAGGGACCTTAACGGTCATCTTGCCCAATCCTGTAATTTTACAGATGAGGAAATTAAAGAGGATAAAGTGGAAGATTTGCCCAAATTCACACAGCCAATTAATGGCAAAATTGGGACTAGAACCCAGGTCTCTTACATTCAATCAATAATCTTCATTTCACTAAGCTATGCTGTCTGCCTATTGGAAAAAAAAATTATACTCCTTTCTCTTTTCATACTTATAAAAATAAACAACAGTAATAAAAAAGCTGGGGTTTTTTTTATTAAGCACTTTACAAAATGCACCTCAAAGTAGTCATTGAATGGTTCAATGTCAACTTGGAAAGGAGTCTCCAGTAGGGTACCTAAGGAATCTGTGCTATTTAACATTTTTCATTGATGTTTGGGGAAAGGTATAAATGTCATCCTTGTCAAATTCTCAGGTGACACCAAGCCAGAAAGGAATGCTACCATGTTGGATGGCAAAGTCAGGTTCCAAAAAAATCTTGAACAATGGACTTAAGCAAATAAAATGAAATTTAATAAGGACAAATGTTATACTTGAGCTAAAAAATCACCTTCCCAAAATATGGCACACACGCAAGGTATGCATGCACCACAGTTCATAAGAAAAAGACTGGGAGATTTTTAATGTACCATAAGCTCTATACCAATTGACACTGTGACACAGTAATCAAGATAACTAATGCAATTTTGGGTTGCATTAAGAGAAGCTTAGTTTCAATGCAAAAAAGATAATGGGTCCACTGTGTTCTGCCCTGGTAAGACCATATCTAGAGGACTGTGTTCATTTCTGGATGTCAAATATCAGAAGGATAAGCTGGAGTAAATCACAAGAAGGGAAGCCAAGATGGTGAAGACTTTCAGATTCATACCACATGGAGATTGCTTGAAGAATCCAGGGATTAGTTTAGACTGTAGAAGAAGGGATTGAATGTTGGATTGGGGGGATGGAGTTGTGACCTGAAATGTCTTCTCTTGTTTTATATTATTAAACTGTGTGTATACATATACATAAATATATACATATGTGTGTGTTCTCTCTTCAAATAGAGTGTCACTTTTTCAAGCACAGGGACCATGTCTTATATTTTCATTGTGTCTTAATACAGGCACAAAACTTGAACCTCAGACTTCCAGTCCTGCTTGAGAATATGGACACAACATATGCTACAAAAACTAGTTTTTTCTCAATATTAGGTCATATTAGGATGATGTTAATACTCTGCTTTGAATTAACAAATATTTGCTGAATAATGAATGAATCGAATCAACATCATCAATTTTCAGAAACTAGAGAAATAGCATTCAATTTGTAAAGGATAAGACAGCATGTTCTAGTGAATGGTCACTGGACTTTGAATCTGCAGGACCTGAGTTCAGATCCTACCTCAGAAGCTTACCCACTAGTTATATAACTCTGAGTCATTCAACTTCTTCAATAAGTTTTTCCTGGGGCCTCTCCCCCCACCCCTGCCATTGCTCCTGCCTTGCTTCTAAGGTTTCCACTCACTCACACTGTATAGACCTTGTATGTGCATCATTACTGGCATGTTGGCTCCCTTCCTTCCCCATCAGATTGTGAGCTTCTTGAAGGCAGGGCTCATGTTTTGACCTTTCTTCCTACGCTTTATACATAGCACAGTACCTGGCACACGGTAAGCACTTAATGAACATTTTGGGTTTTTTTATGGTGATGATGATGATGATGATAAAGAAAGAGTGACCTTAAACAGCTAAAGAAGAAATTAACGAAGCTACTATAATCTCCCATTTCCTTGAAATGAGGTTGGTTTCCTAAGATGTGGTAGAACCACATTCTTATGCTCTATGGGGATAAATAAATGTTTGCTTCAAACAAAACAGAGGATTGAATTAGAATGTGTTAGTTGAAATGAAATTTATATGCTTTTAGCCAAGAACCATTTCTTCACACTGTCAGGACGTTAAAGCAACTATCCTGGGCTTTTCGGAGAAGGGGCAGGGAGTGTCAATCTGAGCCTGGGTCAGGGCAGGAGATGATTCTGAAACCAAGTATTCAAGGCCTTTAGGCACTCTTCTCTTGTCTCAGCTGGAGAGCTATTGCTCTGGTCTTACCCTGTTCCCCCAACCACTTAGCTTGAGCCAGGAGGCTTCTCCTGCCCCTCCTGACTCTGATCTTCTGTTTTCCCCACTTTGGCTTGACAGCCTAATGTCAAGTGGTTCTCCTGTGCTCCTGACTTCATTTCCTTTTTGCTACCTCTGCTTCCTCCCCATATCCCTGTCTCCCCATCCGTGACCTTAGCCTAGTGACCTAATCCTGATTTAAATTAACCCTACTGTTGCCATCAGGATTCAAAGCCTCCAGTGTGAGGGCCCCAGAAGAAAAGATTCTGAGCAATGTGGATGTAAAAAAAAAAAGCGGTAATTTATTTTCCCCCCAAAAAATCTCTTTCCGTACTGAGTTCTCAAGATGGGTCTAGACTTGCTTTACAGAGCTGTGGCCACAGTGGAGACTGTCCAAATACCCAGCTTTATTAGCCTTAAATATTCTCACACAGACCCTGGGAAAGGGGTGAGTAAGGTAGGCCTAGAGCACAACAGACAAGGGAGATAAAAGAAGGAACACTTTTCAATATTATCTTTTATAACTGTGTCTATTTTTAATTCCAGAAAATTTTGCTTTCTGTGGTACATGGGTATTCTCATGAGCCACAATGAAGGCTCTCTGCCTCAGGTAAAGAATAACACACAGGAGGTGTAATTTTAAAACATGGCCCACAGTGGAGGAATGCTTTGTCCCAGCCCTACACATACATTGCCAGCCTCAATTGCCTTACACATAAGAAAGCTTTGCTTCCTCCTTGATCTTTGCCAAATAAGGAAGAATAGGATTTAGCTGGAGAAAAGACCTAAGAAGTTATCCAGTCTATGAGGCCAAGGTCATACAGAGGCAGAGACGACACTCAAATCCAAATTCTCTGACTCCAAATACAGAACTGTTTCCACTGCCCCCACGACATCTTGGAAAAGCAAAACAAGTCAAGACAAACAAAAAAAACAGAGCACCTTCTCAAGGAAATAGGTTTTAGGAGCTTGGCTTTATCTTAAAGAAGTATGTATATAGAGGTGGATGATGGACTTTCTCTTCAATCATCTGAGAACCAGCAAATAGAGCAAGGAGAGCAGGTTAATAATTACAAGTATTGAATCAAAAAATATTTCCAAAATCCCACCAGAGTGACTCAGCAGGAAGCATTCATGTCCTATCTCCTGACGTAATTCCCCTCTAATCTACGGATCCTTTCCAGGCAAGAAGTTTTTCTAGATTTTAATCCTACGATGCATAAAGCCTGCAATTTTCTTCCCACTTCTTAATTAGTTCTATACAGAAGTCAGCATGATGTAACTGCTCGAAAGGCAGATTTAGAGCGAGTGGTCCTCATTTCTAAACCTGGTTCAAATACTTACTAGTATGTACATCTTGTATATATTTCAGCAGTTTGGGCCTCCGTTTCCTCATGAGACAGCAGAATAAAAACTATTAATTAAAACTTCATAGTAAGGCACCTTATAGTGTTAGAGCTAAAAGAGACCTGAGAGGTCATTTAGTCCAATCAGCTCATTTTAAAAAGGGAATTCTTTTTATTGAAATTAATCAACCCTTGGTCTCCTCACCCATACTTCAATGCTTTTGTCACCATGGCTCAACCCCCTCCCTCCCTCTTATTTTTTTGTAATGATTATACAGTGATGGGGCAATGTAGCTATCAAAGTTCCTTTACATTTCATATCAAAGACTTATAACTTTGCTGTGAGGTAGGTGTAAGGATGATCTCCTCTCATCCCCATTCTACAGAAGAGGAAATGGAGACATTAAAAGACTAAATGGCTATCTTTAATAGTCAAATCTGAAAAGAAAAGCTGTTTCTTCTTCCTTGCAAGTTGCATTTGCCCTCAGCAAGGCAATGGTTTGGGAGGGGTTGAACTAAGTCCACGTGCGTTCAGCAAGAGATGATTTCCTATGGTCCTCAATTAATTGGTCCAAATAACTCCGCTGAGCGAACTATGTCAGTATCCCTTCCTTGCTTCTTCAGGGCCTCTCCACTACAAAGAGCCAGCCAATCACATGAGCTCACACCAAACTGTCCTGAGATGTTGGACAAATGGGGCTGGTGGGGGCCTTGGATAAGATTGCCAAAATCAATTTTAATTGTGCCCCCATGACAGGATAAAATGTTTTTGTTTTAATATTGTTTCGATAAAAGGTATTGTAATATTTAAAATGTCTATTGATCCCACTGCCACCACAATAAATCCTGGTGAGGATTTGAGAGCTTCACCACAATTGATGGGCTTACTGCCTAGGGACCGTGAGAAATGGTTTACCCTTGGCCTCATCCCCACAAGACAGAATCCGAGGCTGGTCCAGCCCTTGTACTCTTGTCAACATCAAAGGGAAGATGCGACGATCCCTAAGCAGACACAGGAGAACTTGAGAGGATTTTTTTTTTAAAACAAAGGAATCAAAATATGAAACTGAATCACCTGCTCATGTTTTATTATGCTCCGTTTTGAATCAATACAGGACCCCTTGTTGATGATTCCTCACCCTGAAAGGGAATACTCTTTTTTTTTTTCCAGGCAAAAACCAAATAAGGCTTCTTAAGTAAAACAGATGTTACAGTCTTGTGTGGTGGGGGCTTCCCACCCCCAAAGGAGGGAGCCCTGTAAGAAAAGCCCAAGTCTGGTTGGCAAACTCCAACATTAGTAATTCTTGAGCCTTAGCTCACAGAAGTTTTCTTTTGTGTTTACGGGGGTAGGAAGAGGTTGGGGGTGGGGAGAGCTTTTTTTTTTTTAAGGCAAGCCTGTTACCAAAGGATTTTAAGATACAGCAGAGATGTGAAAGGCATAGAAGATTTTCATTTCCTGTGTTATGGGGTGCAAATAATATCAGTATGAAAAACCTGGCAGGGAGATTTCAGATAGCAGTTTTTACATTGATAAGTATTTGTTCATTTCCTGACAACAAAAAATATAAATCTCTTCAGAAATTAAATACCCTGGCTTGTTGGAGCACTTTTTGTGACGTTCTGTGCTAGGCTGGCTCCCTTTCATCAGGAATCCACAGCCAGCATAATAATCACAGCATCAGTTATTATACTTGTATCAGTTCGGTGCGGCAAGAGGCTAATGCGGTGTATGGCCGAATTCTCCTACTTTTGTGTCACTTATTTTCTCTGTGGGCCCCGATTTGCATTTTAATGGAAGTAGTTTATAGACTTCTCTGCTGCCTTCAGAGTGCCACAAGTGGCATCATTAAGTGAGCTAAGCCGGATTAATGCTGATAGTAAAGTCAGATAATACAATAACAGAGGCCTCCATTTCCATTTGCATTAGGTGAAGAGAGCAGGTCTGTCTGGTGCGGGGCGATAATTTGTAAGCGCGATATGTTGTACTTGAGAGGATAAGATTAAATTTAGTGGGTTTAACTGTCATCCCAGTAAGTCAATTACTTCATCTTTTCAGGCTTTGAATTTCTTTTATAAATAAAATAAATGGAATATTGAGCTGCTCCACAGTCATTTCGAGCTCCCATGAAGAAGAATTACACAGGCTGGGCCCCAAAAATAAAGGCTTCAGATTCAGCTCCATAAACAAAATATAAACTCCATTCAAGTGCCAGCATGGCAGCAGCGCAGAAATATTGTCCATCTCTCATATCACAAGCATGACAGATTCCATTGTGACTTTAGTTTCTCCATAATAGGAAATATTTATGTTGTGCCTGCTCCTTTCTATTTGTATCTCTTAGATTGTAGAAGGAACACACTCCCATACGGAGCCCTGTTCCCCTCTCATCCTCAAACACCCCCCCCATCTGCCCACAGCATCTTTATCTTTGCGTTGGTTTCTAAATATTTAGTGTTAGGGGGCGGATATTAAGAATGACTCAAAACCCAAATGAGATAAAGGAGGATCTGTTAGATTTCAAACATGTATCTGATAACACAAGGTGGTGATTTTTTTTTAACATTTTCCTCCCCCCATCCCAACTCTTACCCTCCCATCTTTGTCACTGAAGATGACTTCACTACATAAAAAGTTGAGTTATCTGGTGTCAGCAAATGGGATCTTGATACATGAGCTCCAACATCTTTATTAGAGAAAGAGAGAGAGAGAGAGAAAGAAAGAGAGAGAATTGAAAAATGGAGCATCTAAGATTAAGTAGTTAGAGTTCCTTACCCCATCACCTTGTGGTTCTTGAAGTTTTCTAGAGGCCACCGAAGTCTCAGATTTATCCTTTGTGGCCACCATGCTTTTCAGACCTAATTCACAGGAGGGGCATTATTCATTTTGGGCTACAGGTGATAACCTTAGACAATGCCTTCTGAAGTGCTGCCACTGAGGTGACTTGCTCCTGTGGCAAATTTAGCTCTAGGGAAATAAAATAAAACCAGGTGTTCAGAGGATCACAAATTTAGAAGTCTTTCTTGTCTTCAGGCACTTGAGGAGATAACAAAAAATAAATAAACCAACATGGTTTCTATCCTTACATTTACATTCTAATTGGAGTAAAAAAAAAGGGGAAAAGATAATTCAGAACAAGACCACAAATAATAAATAGCTGATTGTTTTAACAGACAGTAAAGAGAGGTACAGAGAAGAAAGAGAACATTAGGAGGATTGGGTTGGAGATCTAACTAGGAAACTGGGAAAGACCCTTAGTACTATGTTGGTGAAATCAAGTCTTAATAAATGCTTATTGAATGAATGAATGAGTTTTACTCTACATACTACAATAGCCCTTTTCCCTTTCATTTCAATACCACTAAAACTTCTTGGAAGTAAAAACTACAAATATAAAGTTATAGTATTACAATAGTCTCATCATAGTATCTGAGGACTGGAAATAACTTTGCCTCTACATCTACATGATGTCACTGACTCCAGTGTTTTGACCAAAAAACTGATGGTTTAGGTTTTGGGGGCTGGGGGTGAACAACTGTGTCTCTGTAGGCACAGAAACACAAACACAAACACACACACACACACACACACACACACACACACACATACTGCCTTTAGATAAATGACATCTGTTTATAATGAAATAAATAAAACAATCTTGGAGTTGATGGCTTCTGTGTTAAGTGTTTTGGGGGCATCATATGAACCCTGCTACTTGAATTTTTCTTTCACAACATTTTTATGCCATATGTAAACAATGCCTCTAAATCACGTCCTAGCCCATCTCCCTTGTCTCCTCACAGGATTCATCCCTAATTCATCTAGTGAAGATTTGCTCAAACGTTCCTTGATTACACATTTCAATATTCAATGTTCCTATAGGAATGATTTCCTTGCCTACAACCTGCTTTTTCTTTTCCCATCTAACTTTTAGTACAAATGAAAAACATTTGGTCAGCATCCTTCATATTATATTGTTCTTCACAGATTTGAAGATAACTTACAGAGCTCAGTTTTATTCATTGATTTTTACTTTTTTTTTTTTTTGCAAAAAGAATCTGCCAAAGGAGAGGGGAAAATGCTTCAGATAGAATTCATCATTTTCAAGCTACAGCTCCATAACCAATTTGACTTTTAGTTGTTTTATTATTCCAATTAATCTCTTTAAGCTCTCTAAAGAGTTGGCATTTACATTTTTCATTCCCATCGTTAGGAACATTTCTCTAATAATAATATTTTCTAATGCCTATACTATTGCTTCGTTTGATTTGGTGATACAGGGAGGCTATAATCAGAAACCTGAGCCTGAGTGTTCTAGATATCACTGTCCCATTTTCTCCAAAATTAGCAATGTCACGCAAGCTTTCAGATGCTGTAATTACAACCCCAGCAGAGCAGAAAAGCTCCCAACAGCCATAAAGGCTTATGCTGTTCAGAAATCAGACCGCCTTGCCTGAAATCCTGAGTATTCTTTGCTTCTTATCACCTCTGACTTCCAAAAACACTGAAGCCTTCCCCTTGTGCTCCCTTAACACACCCCAAGTTTGTTCCGAACTGAGATTCACAATTTCTTCCTAAATGTTTATACATGCTAGTATTCTAAATAACCCTGAGTTTTCTGAACTGGCCCAAGTATTTTGTGGTTGGGAGCCTTAAATTTTGTGGTCTTCAGATTGAGGATTACTGGATTGGGTCAAAAGGTCAGGGCAGAGCCAGATCAGGCAGCCTCCTACAGAATGTGATTTCAAGGTCACTGAAAATACACTCCTTTTCTTCTAAATGCCAGTCCTAAAAGGCCAGTCCTCACCTTCTGACAACATGCCTGAAATGCCCATATTATTCCCTGCTTAGGATCAAGGTGGTGGAGGCGCCTGTTAAAATGTCAATGTTATCCAAGAGGGATAATATATCAAGGCATTATCTTCTATTAACACCTGAACTCAGATGAATTGTTCAGGTCAGCTTCAGTCCCAGGCTCTGAAGTCCTTAGGGACAGTGACAAGAAT
Source organism: Pseudochirops cupreus (assembly GCA_028627135.1). Lineage (NCBI taxonomy): Eukaryota > Metazoa > Chordata > Mammalia > Diprotodontia > Pseudocheiridae > Pseudochirops > Pseudochirops cupreus. Next base: position 243,345,974 of record CM053582.1, read on the forward strand.
GTTTTTCCATGCAGGGAAGAAGTAGGGAAAGGTCAGTAACACTGGGGACAGTATGAGTGGCCAAGACTACCTTTGGTACCATAGTTAGAGCAGAGTGGACTATGGAAAATGGGGGGCAAGAAAGCGTAGGGTGGAGAAGAGGAGAGCAAAGGCAAATTTGACCTCTGTGCTAACGGATCCAGATAGCACCTTAAAAAAGTGTCTCTAAATTGCCTAAAAACCATCTACCTGAATCAGCTAGCTATCGCAGAAAAAAAGATAGCTGTGGCAGTTTTGTCTGAGTAAATAACTATAAATTTTTCTTCACATATCTTCATTGAAAAACCTACATTTCTATTCTGCATGAGGTGAGAGAATGAGGAATTCAGTAAGACCCCAGATGTCAGAAGCATGCTAACCATTCCCCCATCTCCGGACAAAAAGATCTTTCCCACAGCAGCTGTATAGAAGGCATGAGAGCTGAGTCACTTTGACAGTGCAGATGTTGTATGATGCTGTCTGCAAAACTCTCAGCACCATCTGATAGCTCTTTAAAAATACAAGGTGTGTTTTAAAATATCCTGTTCTCCACAAGCAGGTATAAAATTGTCATTCCCTTCCCCCATCCTCCATCTTGGCAATAATACAGGCCTTTGGATTTAAGAAGCCTGATGGACACTGTGAAAACAAGGATATGAAGGTATTTCATCCCCTGTCATAACAGCTCGCAAAGCTTTATTTTCTCCTAGATAAAGTAGATGACAAGCTACATACTCAAAGTCAAATTTCCCTATTTGGGCCTCCGTTTCTTCATCTGTAAAATGAGAGAGTTGAAGGAGAAACTCTAAGATGTTAACTCTCTAAACTATGAGGTGATAACTCATCAGATTCTATTATTGCCTAATACAATATCCCATAATCCCTTCATACAAATGCTTGAATTATACTGGTTGGGTGGCTGGCTTTCACTGCCGTTTCCTTTTCCCCCAGTTCTCTGTAGAAGAACATGCAATGCTATCTGCATGGCCTGGAGAAGACTGAGATCCTTAAGGTGACCTTAGCACATAAAGACACAGAATCTTCAGCTTTCAAGTGCTTGAAGCCTGTAGGTAATTTCTGAACCGCAGGAAAAACTCAGTACAACTTAAAAGTCCCTGAGAACTTTATTCTCTTGTTGACTCCAATAAAATTACCATAGTATTCTATTTAGAAATTATTGTAGTACATAATTTTGGTGACTGATTTGTATAAACATATATTCTTTGCCACAAAAAAATTTTACAAAATATTTAACTATTTTACAATAACTCATTTTGCAATAATGGACAAAAGTAAATATATCCATTATTATCCTGGTGGTGCATATTATATGGCTGGGAATCATGGAACACCATAAGTACCAAAGAATCAAAAAATGTAATTGACCCAAAGGGTGATGGAGAAATGCATGGTACGTGTAAGTAGGCTGAAGTGCATTAGTAATAAAGACTTATGTGCAAGAAGTCATAGAAAAGGTAACATCCAGGAAAAGTTCAATCAGAAAAGGAGGCGAACCAGTTATGTAGCAAGGTAGGGGAATAATAGATGGACAGTCAGCATACCTACTGAAAAGAGAAAAGCTGAAAAACCTAGAAAAAAGACTTCTAATATGTTGGGTAGATCCTCTAAGAAAGATTTTATTGCAAGACATAAGCAAAAATTGCACAGCTTGAGAATATGTGGGTGGGTGGTGACATATTTTATTGCAGAGAGTATACCCATCTACAGATCAATGAAAGTATTGAAGATGGGGCCTTAGAAATGATCTTCCCCAGCCCCCTTGATTTGCAGATAAGTAAAATTAAACCCAGAGAGGGATAGCATTTTGCTCACAGTCACACAGGAAGCATTTTTAAATTTAATTTTTTAATTAACAACATTTATTTTCTCTCTCATCTTTTCCTAAACCCCAATTGAACAAAAAAAAAAGGAAAAGAAATCCCTCAAAACAAATATACAGAGTCAAGAAAAGCAAATTCCCACAGCATATGTCTCATTTTGCACCTTGGGTCCATTATTTCTCTGTCAGGAGGTGAGTTGCATGAGAAAGTGTCACTTTTAACTGGAGTACTCAGGGAAAACTTTCATGTAGGAAGTAGAATTTGAGCCAAGCATTTAGGATCGGTAGCCTTTAGTAGGCAAAGAGAGAAAAAGGGCATGCCAGGTAGGGGGAATGGTGTTAACGTTGAAGAGGCATGAAAACAAAAGACCCATTCAAGGAAGCAAAAAGCCCAGTTTAGCTGTATTAAAAGTGTTTGTGAAAAAGAGTGGTCCGCAAAAACAGCCAGAAGCATAGGCCTGGGATGGGTTACAAAATATATGATGTAAAGTGTCACTTAGCATTCCTATAAATATGAATGCATTCCATATCCACTCAATTCTCATCAGCTTTCCCAATAACAAATCTCTCCTTCAGCAGCTCTTCCACTAGTTTCAAAGGACACTCCTTGTGCAGACGAGATACCGTGTGAGAGGATAGGAAAATTACTCCTTATAAGCAAGAGCAGCTGTGCCAACGTCCATGCTCACTCAGGCACTGCAGATGGCCCATTTACAAAGTGAATTGGAAACTGTGGATTTGATTTGTGTGACTCAAGGGAAAACCCTTTACCTCTCCATGTCTCCAATTACCCCGTCTGTAAAATGGACATGATAATTCAAAGCCCTTATTCTATGAGTGAGAACTGACCAGGAAACATCCATAAAACCCTTCATTGGAAGGCAGTATGTAATTGTTCAGCAATAGTCCAAACACTGACTAATGGCCATAGTAGGGAAGAACAATTTACAGATTAATGAACTAAATATCTATTTATTCTTTTATTCCTATAGCTAATTGCTGTTTTAAGTAAGAATTTGTGTTTCAGTTTGACATGTTAATATATGAATGTACTAGCTGAGACTGAAATGCAAGTGAAAAAATGTATCGGAAATACAATCCTATTTTCTGTTGCTATTAGCCCAGAAACTGAAGCGGGCCCTCTTAAACAAAGGCAGGCATAGAAATATAAATAGAAAAACAGTTCATAAATTTCCTGGTTATCACTCCCGGCTCCGGGCATCGTACAGCATTTTGTCCTTAGCTATATTAGCCTGACATAAAACCAAAATGGAACATCTCTTCAAACTGTCCTTTCCTCTCCCTATTTTTTTTTCTCCAGGGGACACCAAATACATAGACGGCAATAATGTTTTTAATGTTTAACCAGCCAGAAACCTGGACCAAACACATTTACTTCAAAATCCATGTCTCCATGTGGATCCAAAGAACCAAGGGCCTACTCTAAATTTGGGCTTCAAAATCTGTTTTCAAGTATTAATTTTGAGTGGAAACAATTTTGGTTGAATTTGGGAATTGTAAATATCCCCAAAGAGTTTTATAGCTCTTGGCCGCCTGTCTCTCAATCTCACTACGGTTTCAACGTAGGGGGTTGTTAGATTAGAAGTAGACAGCTTTGGCATGTGGTTACTCCAAACACCTATAACCTCCTTTAAAACATGATCTAGAAATGTTGATATTATAAATGACTCCCCCCTCCAAAAAAAAACCCCAGGGTTTGCAGGAGTTGGAAGTGGAGTCCAATGCCAAAAAAGTCTTCAAATGAGGATTTCCATTCAGCAAGATCAGATTACCCATTTCATAACAAAGAAGAAAGGAAAATCTTCAAGCTGAAATCCATACACTTTTGGACCTGAAACAATGGGCCCAGTGGGGACACTGGATTTATAACTCCTAAGAAGAACTAATGCTGCCCACCCCCTGGCAGGAACCGGGGATAATTTTAGACAGGCACTTGAAAAATTCCAGTGATATTAAGGAAGCATAGAAAGTCTACATAGAGGGAGAGAGTATTGTATCTGGAATAAATAATATAGCAAGAGCAATCCTGCCTTCAAGATCCCATGGTAATACCAATCTGAGATAGGAAGACTGATTGAAGCAAGGTGGAATTACAAGAGGCAATGATAAAGAATACAATGGTGTTAGACCCAAAGCTTGAACTCTACATAACAAGATATATTTGTAACCATGACCAATGCCAGCTATGCCAATGACGTGATATTGTCATTAGACTCATGATTTTTTCACGTTTTCTAGTGGGATTGGAGGATCTTGGTATTTAGAATTAAAAGATAATAATCAAACGACATAATATTTGTAAAAGTACTTAGAACAGTGTCTGGCACATATCAGGTACTACATTAATGCTTGTTCCCTTCTTTACCCCTTCACTAGTTTATAGGTCACATAATCAACATGCCTCACTTTACAGGAGAGGAGACTAAGGACCAGTGAATGCCATTAAGTAAGCAGGACACATTCTGCAACTGAGAGCCTTAAACTCTGCCTCTTTCACCTGAATAACATGACAAAGACTTCCTTAATTAATCACCTACCACCTTTCTCATATCTTCTTCATGGCATATTAGCTACACATTCTAAATATTTGCACTAACTTAAATATTATTTAAAGTATTTTTAATGGAATTGTGATTTTAATGTGGGTCAAGAATTTTCTCCAAAACAGATCCACACTTTTCCTAAAACTAAGAAGAATTGCTTTGGGCATGGAGAAGTTAAGTGGCTTGGCCAGTCATATAGCAGAGGCAGAGCTTTTCCTGATTCTGGGACCAAATCTCTATCCACCAAATCACCTGGCTTCTTGCTGCCTGAATAATAACAATTTTCCTTACTACTCCTTCTCTTCCTCTTACTAACTACTATTACTCCTATTATTATTGTTTAGTAATTTCAATCATGATCCCATTTGGGGTTTTCTTAGCAAAGGTACTGAAGTGGTTTACCATTTCTTTCTCCAGTTCATTTTACAGGTGAGGAAACTGAGGCAAACAGGGTCAAGTGACTTGCCCAGGATCACACAACTAGTTCAGTTTCTAAGGCCGGATTTGAACTCAGGAAGATGAGTCTTACTTACTCCAGGCCTAGCACTCTATCCATTGTACATTTAGCTGCCCATTATTATCATTAATATTTTAATAAAAGGAAGAAATAATTATATTTCAAAGAGCACTAGACTAGAAATCAAAAGACACAGTTCTATCATTGAGTAGTCAAGTGACCTTTGACAAACCACTCCCCCTTTCTAGGTCTCTATGTCCTCATGTGTTAAAATATAGGAATTGGACTAGAAGATATTAAAATCTTTCTGAATTCAAAAGTTCTATGACATGAATAAGTAGCAAATAAATAGTTATTGAGCAACTACTATGTGAAATATGATGTATGAAGTTCTGAGGAGGAATTCCTTTAAGTGTAGTTCAAATAAATAAGAACTCACATTCATAGAACACTTCAAGATTTATAAAGTTCTTTCCTCACAACAGCCCTGCACCTGAATCTTCCCCGGAGCTGATGTTTCCCCACCCTACATGGAGCACTTATCCATAGTCCTACGGAGATAACCATCTGCATCCCAGTAAAGTCATGTATTAACTTGTGCAATAGACGTCTGAATTCTAGTCACTGACCAGATTTCTGTCAATCAGGTCAACCAGCAAATGTTTATTGAGTATCTAATGCGTGCAAGGCACAGTGTTAGGCCCTGCTGCCACTTAAGAACATCACACCTTATGGTCATAGGTCATAGATTTCCAGTGCTCAGAGAAGGCATTTAATCCAATCTGATCATTGTTTTAAGATGAGGAAAGTGTGGTCTTTGCTACTTTGCCTCTCAGGGCTTGAAGAACTTCCCCTCCAGGTCCTTTTCCTGCTCCCAACACACACACACACACACACACACACACACACACACACACACACACACACACACACACACACACACACTCTTTTCCTCCTGGTGATTATAACATATGAAATATTGTTAAAGATTTGAGGTTGAATGTTCTCTACCTTGATCCTCAAAAACCACAAGAATCACTATAGATGGCTTTTGGCCACATTTCAGAAAATGACTACAACTCCCTTCTTTCCTATCATGGAATGGGAAAAGATCCAGAAGAGGTTAAAATCATTTTATTTTTGCACCTTTATCCTACCTCTTTTGTAATCCAAGCATTTGGTCAAGATGCTTCCCATTCTGGGAATTCTGTTTCCATTCTTAACAGCACAAAGCCAATTCAGGGCCCGTACCAGAATTTCCACTGGGAAACCAGACATTCTAATAAGGACTATGTTGTATTAAATTACTTTAGAGATAGGATATTTCTCATACTAACTTTGGGATGTCCAAACCCTTACCTCCCCCAAAAACCGTGAGCTAAAATTCGTCTATTAAATTTAAGAGTACATTGAGCAAGACTAATGTTATCTAAGTTCTAGATAAAAATAGAATATAACTTAATGAGCAGAACACGGAAGAACTATTAGCAATTTCACGAATCAAGATTCTGTCTAAACCTCTATTACTTAGAAGTAATCACTTACCTTAAACAAGCCTCTAGGATATGATCATAGGGGTTAACATTAGAATGTAACAGTCGGGGACAGCTAGGCGGTGCAGTGAATAGAGCACCAGCCCTGGAATCAGGACATGAGTTCAAATCCAACCTCAGACACTTAACATTTGCTAGCTGTGTGACCTTGGACAAGTCACTTAACCCTAATTGTTGTGCCTTCCCCCCTCCAAAAAAAAAGAATGTAACAGTCAAATACAGGTTCCTAAAGTGGCATATGTAAACGTTCAAATATGCTTACGAAAATGCCAACACATTTTCACATACTCATGAGTACCAATGATCTTAGTCCATCAGAGCACAAAGACAACTAAATGATTAGTTTTCATAATAAAAGTATGAATTAATGGGGCAACTAGTAGCACAGCAAGTAGAGCACCGGCCCTGGAGTCAGAAGGACTTGAGTTCAAATCCAGCCTCAGACACTTAACACTTACTAGCTGTGTGGCCTTGGGCAAGTCACTTAACCCCAATTGCCCTGCCTTCCCCCTTCCAAAAAAAAAAAGTTTAAATTGAAACCTCATCCATAGACGTACTCAATGCTACAGGCATTATTAGCCAGTCACTTCAGCTGCACCATACAAAATCTCACTGATCTTGAAAGATTTAATCTCTCTGATGTGCTACAGATTATCTCCATGATAAAGGAGTATAGAAGACCAGTCCTGATGTCTCTATACCATAAAAAAGACCCTAAACAACTTAAATGAATCTAAAGGCAACTGGGAAGAAAAGCTGAGAGAGATCTGGATCTGGGGTCAAGAAGACCCGAGTTCAAATCCTACCTTAGGTACTTATTAGCTGTGGGCCCCTGGTCAAAACGCTTAACTTCTGTTTGCCTCAGCTTCCTCAACTATAAAATGAGGACAATAATAGTACCTATTTCCCAGGGTAGTTGTGAAGATAAATGAGATAATATTTCTGAACCCTATAGCATAGTGCCTAGCATATTCTAAGTGCTTAATAAATGCTTGTTTAAAAAAAAATATTGGCTCTGCCATTTACTTAACATCTTTGTGACCTTGGACTAGTCATTTAGACTTATTTGACCTCAGATTTCTCATTTGCAAAATGAAGATAGGAGAAGGGTATTAGACTACTTGACTTGGAGATCTCATCCAACTTTAAATTTTTGACCGCATGACCTTTCAGTTCCAAAAGGATTCATTTATTGGCATCCTAAGTAACTTCATAAAGATGCCAGTCTTAGAGTGTGTCCAATAGTAGAGCAGGAATAGCTATGTTGTGATAGAAAGGGAGGCGTGGTCAGCTCACGAGTCCTGGACCAGGAAGATTGATGTCTTCCATATGTGCTGTCTCCACAGGTTTCACACCATCCACTGTTACGACTACATCTCTGCTGTTCCTATTCAAAGCTACTAGATTTCCCTGCTCTAGTGAAGGAAATCCTATCAGGCAGGAGATATTTCTTTGATGCTCTGTGGGCTGTGGTCCAAAATTTTTACAGGACAGCCTGGTGACAACTCATATCCTCTTGTCAAATGTCTCCATTCCAGAAGTGTGGGGTTAGCTAAAACTCTATGCTGGGGTCTCCCTTAGTACCTAGCTCAGTGCTTTGCACATAGTAGGTGCTTCAAAATATTCCTCGGGATAATAGGCTGTAGATCTAGAAAGAACCTTAGAGATCATCTAGACCAGTGGTTCTCAACCTGTGGGTCATGACCCCTTTTGGGTGTCAAATGACCCTTTCACAGGAGTCACAGGGGTCACCTAAGACCACCGGAAAATGTGGAACCGAGACACCTCTCCTCTATCCATCTCCAGGCAGGTCCACCCACATGCAGATATGCCCACATACGAGTATTAAAGGGTTGCGGCATTAGGAAGGTTGAGAACCACTGATCTAGACTGTAATTTTACAGATGATATATCCACTATAATTCAGCTAATAAGAAACAGATCCAAGATTTGAACCCAAGACCTCTGAGTCTAATGTGCTTTGAGTGAGGTGAGGGGAAAAAGCACTTAGCAATTCCTATGACTGAGCAGTGAACAGGAGGAAGGACTGATTTCAAAAGGAGGATAAAAAGATGTGCTTCTAAGAAAAATAGTAAAAAGAAAAAGAAAAACAGTTGCCACTGGCTGTTTTTTATTCCAGTTGATGTTTCAAATCTACCCTGGCCTCAGTGATCAAGGTTCTCCATATTTAGACCAGTAGAACTCAATGACTAGCAACATTATGTTCACTTCTAGTTAGCAATTTTGTATATTCTTTTTAAAATTCAATTTATCATTTTTTCAATTAAAGAAGCATTTAATTTCCTTTTCCCTCTCATCTATTCTCAACTAAACAACACCTTTCCCCCCCCCCAAAAAAAAAGGAAAAGAAAATCTTCATAATAAATAATTCGTAGTCAAGAAAAGCAAATTCCATCATTGGCCACATCCAAAAATATATGTCTACATGTTAAGCCCATTACTTCTCTATTAATCTTGAATAGTCATTGAGTCGATCAGAACTCCAACGTCTTTCAAAGTTGCTTTTCTTCATAATGTTGTCATGTTTACCTGATTCTGCCCACTTTATTCTTCAAGGTGAGGTCTAAGAGGGCTTCCCAGTTTCTTCTAAAACTATCCATTTCATTATTTCTTAAGATGCCATAAAATTCCATTATATTTGTATACCACAATTGGCTTAGTCAATGGGCTTAGTGCCAGTGGGCAGGTGGGCACCCCTGTAGTTTCTAGGGCTTTTTTGCTACTATGAGAAGAGCTACTATAAATGTTTTTGTGCATGTGGCTCTTTTTCCTCTATCTCTGAACTCTTTGGGATAGAGATCTAGTAATGGTGTCACTAGGTCAAAAAGTATGTAAGGTTTCCAGAAAGCTATATTCACAAGAGTTAAAACTTCATGCATTCATTTAAACTAAGACAAATACTCATTCTTTTCCTTCTCAACCCTTGTAAACCTTTGAAAAAATAAATACTTTAAAGTGGCAGCAAATGTTGGCTTCAATACTGACAATTCCTAGTGTTTCAAAAGAAATCCAGTACAGTATTCCAAAATAAGGAAATGAATTTTTTTATTTTGAGGCAACATTTTAAATTCTCTTGGAAGCTGAGGAAAACTGGAGGAGACATTTTTTATGATACATTATGATTATTTATACAACACCAGAGGAAACTCAAAATTAGACTGAACTTCACATACACACATACATAGTTGCCAAATTGTCAATTATTCATAAAATCTCTCATATATATATTCCCTTCTCTTCTTTGGCATTGCTATCATCAAAAAGCAGGTTCTAATCACCTCACACAGATTATTGCAATAGCCAGCTTTTGGTCTCCCTGCCTTGTTTCTCCCCATCTCCAATCAATCCACCTCTTAGGTATGAAAATGATCTTAAGTGGGAAACTGGAACAGGCTTCATTTCTAAAATATACAGGGAATTATGTAAACTCCATAAGAATACAAGTCATTCTCCAATTGATAAATGGTCAAAAGATATGAACAGGCAATTCTCAGAGGTAGAAATTAAAGATTATCTATAAGCACATGAAAAAAATGCTCTAAATCACTCTTGATTCAAGAAATGCAAATCAAAACAACTTTGA
>CM053582.1:243356509-243404752 GCA_028627135.1 Pseudochirops cupreus
GTATTCTCTGAAGTTCAGGGTGCTGACTTTTCCCCTGGAACTAGGTAAATGGTATTTGAGTAAGATTGTTAACCCATTTTGAGTTGCTTTCCTTTAGAAAAGCAGATCTAAGAACCTGTGCTAGTAGCTGCCCTAGGTATGCTAGGGTGCTTGCCGATACAGAGAGCAAAAAAGTTAGTAGAAGCGAAAGAGGTATAAAATTAAGCATACTTGTGAAATGTAAATATGTCCTCATTGCATGGTAGACACTAATGATTCCAAAAACTTGAGGGGTTTTTTCAAACAGAAAAATGATTACTCTTGACAACAGAAGTATAAATGGAACCTAAATCAATTGCTAATTGCTCTTCCTGACATTGCCCCTGTTAGTCTTTTGGTTGTCAAACCCATATAAGAAGAGACATGAACATGTCTCCTACACATGGGTGCACCATGTTTACATCTTTCCACATGTGCAGAACCATAAGAAAGGGGAAATGATGCACTGTGTGTATTCTGCCTCATGACAGAGCTTTGCAATTTTACAAAGCACCAAGATTAAAATCTTAGAAATTTACCCTGGATTCCTCAGAAAACTTTCCAGAAGTCTCACTCCTAAAGTGTTGGTAACTTTGCCCATTCATATATTTGCCTCGCCAAAGGTTTCATCAAGTGATCATCACATAGTCTTGGAATAAATGACTATTCCATGCCAGTGATTAAAATCTTTTTTTCATTAAAAATAAAATACATGCACATACATATGCATATATAGAGATAAGCATAAATAATATCATCTACTTATGTATACATATTATATATGCACACATATAAATAAAAAGTGAAGAGGGTAGGTTAAAGCAATTTGCTCCTGGTGCTTATCACATATGGAGTTGTTGAAATAGAGAATGCAATAAAATTGAATTTACTGTCATCTTTATTGGTATGAAGGTTACATTCATAAGCTTTGTTTGTTTTAATAGGTTTATTGTACAGTTGCAGACATATGCTATTACACTAGGATGGCTATGCTTTGAATATTTTTATAATTGTGGGTAGTATAAAAGTCATTTTCTGTTAGATTGCACAAATCCATTACATTAGGAGAAGGCTACATTATTGTAATAGGATTAATGTGCAACACATAAACATGATCAGTAATATTCTGTTTGATAAATTATCTCATTTTAATCGGAATGTAAAGAGATTTCAGGATAGTTCTCACTATGATTTGCATAATTGTATCACAGACAGCCAAATTGCATTATATTCTTCATTAACAATAGATGGCTTGTATAACTATTGTATTTTGGAAGGCACTGCTTTTACGTTCATCCTGCAATTTGTCATTTGGTGACATTGCTGGGGAGTTTAGTTGGGAGAGAATAGAACCTGAAAAGATTACTTGATTTTCGCTGAGTCCAGTAATATCTTGGCATTCGATTGTACTGCAGTTACAATGGTGTTTGTTTTAACAAATTGCAACCCAGTGGCAGAAAACTACTTTTAAAAATCTTCTAATTTGTGGACAATTTGGCACTTATAGATTTTCATAGCAAAACACCAGCCCTCTGAATAAACTGTGTATAAAAACGTGAATTAAAATTAAATTAGAACCATATGATTGATTCTATGTTTTTTCTTATGGCAAATATTCACTTGGGAGAATTTTCCCTTTTTCCACCATCTCTCCCCCAATTTCCTAAATCTAACAAGTTGCCTGATGCTCTCAGGATTCTTGGGGATGTGCAGAGCTTCCAGTCACTCAGTAGTGATTACAGTAGGTCTCTCCCTAATACTCTTCTAATTATGGCTGTCAGCAGCCCTTGAGGAGGCTGGTAAAGTGCTTTTGCACAGAACTTCAATGGGTTCCTCAACCAAGAGTCATGGGGCTCTTAGAAAGAGATTTGCCATTTCTCATCCTTTTCTCTTAGAGGAGGAGACAAGGATTCTAGTCTACAAAACAGGGATGACATACCTGTTGGGACTACCTCAATCCAATTCAATTCAATAAGCCCTTATTAAATGACTACTGGATGCCAGGCATTTGGAATACAAAAACAACAGTGAAACAATCCCAATCTCAAAGAGATTACAACCCACTTGGGAGGTGAGTGGTGATACATATACAAGTAAATAAATGTAAAATACACAGAAAATAAATTTTAAAATACTTTCAAGGGGAGGAGAACACAAGCTAAGGGGAAGGGAATCATCTAAGAAGTAGAACTTGAGTTACATCTCAAAGAGAACTGGAGATGCCAAATGGTGAAGGTTAGGAGAGAGAGCATGCATTCTAGGCACAGTGGGAGATGGGATGTCATATGGGGGAATAGAAGTGAGGCCCATTTGGTCAGAGTGCAGGAGGGGAAGTCATGTGAAATGGTCAAGAAGAAGCTGAAATACATATCAGAGGACTCAATGGAAAGTCACCGAAACTGTCCGAGCAGGGCAGTGACATGGCAATACCTAGGCTCTAAGAACATCAGTTTGGCAGCTGGGTGGAAGATGAACTGAAAACGGGCAAGACTGGGTCTTCAAGCACCAGTGAGGGGGCTATTGAACTAGCCCAGGCAAGAAGTGAGAGCAGAGGAGTGTGGCCTCAAGTGAGATTATCTATATCAAATATTTTACAAATTGTGAAGTGCTATACAAATTTCAGTAATCATAATTAGATGTTATTATTTTATTGTTATCTCCTATGCTATGTAGAGGGAAACAATCACCGAGAAGAAACAATACCCTTGAGTTAGAGACTAATAATGTCTTCTGAACTTCCCACCTTATGGGGCAGAACGATGAGCAAAGTTTAAAAATTTACTCTAACTCATAGGAAATTTTGATTGAAAGATTTAGTTCCCTCCCTTCCAGCTGAAGATATAAAAGGATTCTATTTGAACACAGCCATGGTATTTCATTGCCTGTATTTGTGTAGCTTTTTTTTTTTAATATTTTGAAGCATTATCATATGCATTATCTGTCAAAGCACAACTATGTAGGGCGGATACTATTATCTCCATCTGTCCAATGAAGGAGTTTAGGCTAAGAGGTTAAGAGACAGTTGTATGGTCACATAGCAAGCCAATGGCAGAGCCAGGACTAAAACTCATACCTCCTGAGTCATAAGCCAGCTTTGTTCTGTCTCCAATTGTAGTGCCAATGCAATATTCATAGTGCTGACAATGACAGTAAATGTGTCAACATAGTTCTCAGTCACAAAATATAACAAACTCCATATAGAAGACAGAAGCAATACATTCATTCAGACACCAGAAAACCAAATCCCAAAACCAAAAAGCTGAATCCATCATAGTAGCAAAGAAGTTAATACACCATAACACCACTGAGAGCCACACCATCCTTTAGCCTTCCACAAACCAACACTCACAAGCCTTGCTGTCTGCTTACCTGCCATCCTCTCTCCTCCTTCTGTCTAGCTGCTCTGCCTCACAGCTTCCTGTGGAATCTGCTCCACCCTTCAGCAAACTCCTTCCACCACAGGTTCCATGTGATTATATTCAGCCTGTTAGGGGGCAGGGTATATCTTCAAAGAAGGAAAGGTCTTCAAATTCCCCTAGGCTTATTAAGGGGCAGGGAAGATCTTCAAATTCCTATTCCCATTACCTCAATTTACCTTTCCAGTTTAATTTTATGTTACTTGCCTTTGTTTACTACATATGTCTGCCAAACTGGCCTGCTTGTTCTGTTTTAATCCCAGCCTTCCATCTCTCACCTCTAAGCATTTGTATAGGCAGTCTGTGATTCTTGGGATGCACTGCTTTTTCCTCTTAGATTCCTTAGCTTCCTCTAAGACATATTTTAGATGTCTTTTTTCCTATGGGAAGACTTCCCTGATGCATCAAGTTGTTAGTGTTCTCTCTATCTCAAATTATATAGCATTTTCTTATTTGTGAACATGTAGTATCCCCCGGTAGAATGCAAACCCATTGAGGGTAAGGACATTTTTTTTTTTTACATTTTCTCTCTGTATGGGAAAAGAGAAGCCATCACAAAATTTCTACATCACTGGGGTAAATGAACTATGAAGTAAACGAATTGAGAAGGGGGAGGAATTGCCCTAAAACAAGCCCGGAGGTAGGACCACTCAGCAGAGGAAATGTGCTATTTGAGCCTTCTACATTTTCTACCCTGAAGCAAAGCCCCAGTAGTCCCACTCTAGTTTGGGCTCTGTAAATGCTTACTGAATTTAAGGTAATTTGTATAAATTATAGATCACATTGAGACCAAAAGATAACTCTATGAAACAAAACCTTTCAAGGTAACATCAATCTGGAAGATTGCTATAGTTCCAATGTGTGATTAAACTTTTCTGCAAAGTTGAGAATACAAATCCATTGGAAAATAATGAATTGAAAGCATTTTGACCATGTGATAAATCAAATGTGGTTTATCTAAGAGAATCATGGAATTCTAGAGCAGGTAGGGGCTTTAGTGATCCTCAAATTCAAGGCCCTAATTTTATACAGGAAGAAATCTTGACCTATCTAGAGAGGGAAGTGACTTAGCAAGGTCATACAATTGCTGTGTGACACCACAAAGCTAAGACTAGTGCCCAATTCTCTTTCACTACAACTCACTAAAAAATTAGAAAGTAGAAAATGAATCTTTTATCGCCATTCTCTGGGAAATAGTCTTCTACCTTTCAAGGTCAAAATCAGAAATAAGATGCAACATTATTTTCCAGGCTGCATGTGAACACACAACAACAAACAATAGTTGTTTCACCTTTGTCTACCAATTTTTTATTTATTTAGACTCTTGTATCACCTCACACCAAACTTACAAAAGAGCTCAAATTTATCTTTGGTGCCAAATAGACTTCCAGTTCTCAACCTTACCCACTCTATATACCCTGCTTGCTTACCCACACCTTTCTAGGACCTCTGTCTTGATACAGGCACAAGGTGCTTGCTGTCAGGAAGGAATGTGATCTGATTTGCTAATCCACCTCATGGCCTGAATGACAATATGCTACCTCTTTCTAAAATATATCATCAGGAAACAATGTTTCAGGGCAGTGTTCCATCCAAAGGGATACTGAAATTTCAGGTACCAAAGGAGCCAAACTATTGAGGAAGATGTTCTGGAGCAGGATTGGGAGATAAGGGGACCTTTTGGTGCCTCTAATATTTGGGTGATCACCTATCCCATCACTGGGCAAAGTCAATCCCACCTTTCTCTGGGCCTAGGGTTCAGCTATGTACACACAACATACATATTATATTCCTTTTGTTTAGCAAATTATAGTATATATAAAGAATTTTACAAACCATGAAAGCTAAGTAAATGTCAGCTATTACCAATTTTTGGTAGCTGCTGTGAAAAAACTCACAGAAGGCTTAACAGACCTGGAAGAGACCTCAAAGCCTCTAAGAGACCATCTAATTGAACCTCCTTATTGTCCTTCTGGAAAGTGGTAGAAGCAACAAACTCTAAATCCAACAATCACTCCACTCTGCCAGCTACCTTCCATTATTGTCCAAGTTATAAATAAGAGACTTGATTCCCTCCTGGAGTTAAAAGGGAGGATAAGACTAGCCTTTCTCATCCAGTCATCAACATGTCATTCCTTACCTTGAATTCAGTAATAATAATAATAACACTTAACCATAAATGTCAACACTTGAAGGATTTATAATTTTGTCACGTCTATCAACGCTAACTCTCACCTCTATGTAATTTTAGAGACACTCAAGAATCATCAGTGACTCCCTATTGCCTCTAGGATAAAATAGAAATTCAGGAGCCTGGCATTTAAGGTCTATTGCAGTACACCTCTAGCCTAACTCTGCATATTTATTTCATATTACTTTCCAAGACATCTTCTAGCCAAACCAGTCCTCTCATTGCTCCCTGAACTCAGAACTTTGTTCCCTAACTCTGCCTGGAATACCTTGTTTTACACAGAAATGCCTCCTACCTCCCACCACTTAAAATCACTGGCTTCCTTTAAAGATTAGCTCAGATTATTCCTCCTATAAGAAGTCAAATCCTTCTAGTTATTGGCATTCTTCTGCTGCTAAACTTGTTTTTAATTTATCTGTGTACAAATTCTAAACTATGCTAAACTGTAAACTCCTTGAGAATAGAAACTGTTTTTATTTTGTCATTATATCCTCAATGTTAGCATAATAAATACCTCACACATAATTAATTTAATAAGCATTTTTTTTAGTTTTTGTGAAAAAAATAAGAAGTTTTTGTGCATCCACTATGTGCTAGGAACCACACTTAAGTGCTGACTATCCAAAAAAAAAAGGGCAAAAAATGATCCCTGCCCTCAAGGAGTTCGCAGTCTAGTGGGGGTAGATAAGAAGCAAACAAATATGTAGAAATGAGATATTTACAGGATATTGCACTAATGGCAGAGGAAAGGCACCAGAATTAAGGAGAATTGAGAAAGACTTCCTATAAAAGGTGGAACTTCAGCTAAGACTTTATTGAAGCCAAGGGAGCCAGGAAGCAGAGATGAAGAGGGCTTCATAAATGTTTGCTATATTGAATTAATTTGAAGGGCCTTCAACAGTTCTCATAATCTGAAAACAATTCATCAGCTTGCAATCAATCTGGTGACAAGCTTCTTCAAACTTAATGAGGCTGATGCTTGAATATTCGACATTCAGTCCATTACCTGAATAGTACTCGAAGCCCATCCAGCTTTGTAAGACCTGCCAGAGCTTGTATTCTGTTTTGCGAACCAGGGGTAATGTCCATTAAAAAAAAACAGAAAACAACTAGAAGGTCATCCTAGTCAGGGAATAACAACAATAATATCAGTAATAGCCTGGATTCTCTCTGAAAATCTCTGGAGTTAGAGGACCCAGGTTCAAATACCTAGGACATTACCTACTCCTGTGACCTTTGGTGAGTCATTTAACTTTGATGGGCTCTTCAATTTCCTCATCTGTAAAATGAAGAGACTGAACCAGATGAGGGGCTTTTAATGCAGGGACACAGAGGCCCTCCCCACTCCCAACACATGAAAGGGTCCATGTAAAGATTTTAGAGATCTGTGAATCTGGGCAGGTAAAAATATACTTCTTAATTTCACCAGACTGCTAAAAGAGCCCATAACACAAAACAAGGCTAAGAACCCCTGAAACAGAGGGTCTATAAGGTCGCTTTCAGCTCTAGATCTGGAATCCTATAGCATATTTCTGCTAAGACTGGACCTTTAAGAGGACAGCCTTTCTCCTTCCATTAAAGGCAAGGATGAGTTCATAGCTTCCACAGAACACGAGAGTGTCTATTGTCACCCACTTCACACCTTGTCATCACAAAGCCCCAACCACACAGAGGAAGTCTGCTTTTCTAACAGAGAGTGAATCAGGCTAGTCTGTTTCTCATTAGCTGTGTTATACCATAGCTGCAAAAAGATCAACAGGGTATGTATCCTCAGAAACACTGCTTCTTGCCTTTGCTTTGTAAAGAAATGTGTGACTCCAGGAAATTTGTCCTCTAAGCCTAGCCTTTGATGGGTGTTGGTGCCCCATGCAAATGAGACTGAGATTAGCCAGCACCTTCCATAAATAATTTTCACTTTGTAAATGATGTGATCATATGCAGCTTCCAGAGCCAAGGACCCAGATGTAGGAAGTGAGTTTGATGCCAAAGACATTCCTCAAGCACATGGTGTGCAGAAGCACAATGTGCTGGCATTCTTTGGGAGATGAGTCTATCACACACTTCTTTATCTTTGCTTCTGTTCTATGGTCAGTCTAGAGCTGGGGTAGGAAACCTGCAATTTGAGGCCACGTGTAGCCCTCTAGGTCCTCAAGTGTGGCCCTTTGACTCAAAGGTTCCCCACTCCTAGTAGAGAGAAAGAAAAGCAGAAAGTCAAGACTAGCTCCATAGGATACCTTTAGACCATGAGCCTATATCCCATGGAACAGTGATGCTCATTATTATTGTTATTCCTTTATTCAAATTTCCCTCCTCTTATCTTTGCCTATTCAAGTAGAACCAATAGTGTAAATGCCATAAATTAATGTCATTCAATAAACATTTATTAAGCTACTACTAAAGTTCCAGACCTTGTGCTAAGTGACAGAGATACAAAGAATGGTT
This sequence comes from Pseudochirops cupreus, assembly GCA_028627135.1. NCBI lineage: Eukaryota > Metazoa > Chordata > Mammalia > Diprotodontia > Pseudocheiridae > Pseudochirops > Pseudochirops cupreus. Next base: position 243,364,577 of record CM053582.1, read on the forward strand.
GGAAAAAAAACAACCCATACTACCAGCTTTCAAGAAGTTCACAGTGTAATGGAGAGTCATGCAAACAACTGTATACAAACAAGATATATGCAAGATAAATTGGAAATGATCAACAGAGGGAAGACATTAGCTTCAAGGGGAATAGGGAAAGTTTTCTTGTAGATGGGAAGATCTTAGCTGGGACTTAACCAAGACAGAGGACGCAGGAGGCAGAGGCGAGGAGGGAGAGCACTCCAGGCATGAGGGCCTGGAGTCAGAAGATGGAGTACAAAGGAGGCCAGTGTCTCTGGACTGAAGTTTGTGGAAGGTGGAAGGTGTAAGAAAACTGGAAAGGGAGGGTGGGTTGATTATGGAGAGCTCTGAATGCTTGAGGATTTTTTATTTGAATCTAGAGGTAATAGGGAGCCACTAAAGGTTATAGAGTAATGGAGTGACATAGTCAGGCTTGTACTATCATCAGGAAAGGGACTGTTACTTATCTAAACTTTGCATTACCTCGAGTGCCCAGAATAGTCCTCTGTACCCAATAGGTGCTTCTGTTTGTTAAATGGAAAGCCAATTTAAATTTTACTACTCTTCCACACCTAAAAGCCTGAACTTGAAGGCAGGAAGAACTCTGTAAAAATCTCATCTCCAGTTACTTGTGTGACTGTGAGCAGGTCACTTAATGTCTCTGAGTCCGCATCTTCATCTGTAAAATGAAGATACTATGACCAGGTAGGACATGATAGAAACAGTTGCTTATGAGGCTCAAATGAAAAATGAGAAAAAAGCCCTTGGCACATCTTAAAGCATTCTGTAAATATTAGTTATTATTAGTATTCCCATTCTCTAAATAAATAAGATTTTTTAAAGCATTTTCTTCATAGCAAACTTGTATGGTACAAAGTATATGTACATATATATGTATGTGTATGTATATATATATATGTGTGTATATATGTGTGTATATATATATATATATAATATACATTTTACAGACGAGGAAACTGAGGCCCAGAGGCTAAGTAACTTGCTTACAATGTGATAGCGTATACTGTAAGAATCAGAGTTAGGATTTGAACCTGGTGTCTTAGTGTTCTTTTGAACCACACCATGGGCCACCTCTCTCTAATACAGTAATTGTATCAGTAAAATAATAAATTATTATGGAAGTGATTCTAATGGAAGTGTACAACATAATAGAATGCTTTATTATATGCTCTCTTTGTTCTCAGGTTGTCTCTCAGCTGTATAAATCTCATCTCAATTAGAGGAGGAGGAAGAAGAGGAAGAGGAGAAAAAGGAAAGAGGGAAAAGGAGAAAGAGATAGAAAAGAAGAAGAAGCATCTATATAGCTCAGCGGTTCTCAACCTTCCTAATGCAGCAACCCTTTAATACTTGTATGTGGGCGTATCTGCATGTGGGTGGGCCCGCCTGGAGACGGATAGAGGAGAGGTGTCTCGGTTCCTAAGACCATCGGAAATATGTGTTTTCCCATGGTCTTAGGCAACCCCTGTGAAAGGGTCGTTCAACCCCCAAAGGGGTCACAGCCCACAGGTTGAGAACTGCTGATATAGCTCTTTAAGTTTTACAAAGTACTTTACCAATTTTACTGTATCTTTTCCTGGACTATAAATTCCTTCAGACTAGATTGTGTAGTGAAAAGAGCACTGGATTTGGAGTCAAAAGATCTGTTTGAATTCAGTTTCACCACTTATTCTCTATGTCACTTTGATCAAATCACTTAACCTCATCTGTAAAATGAGTCAGTTTTACTAAGGAACCTCTAAGGACTCTCCTGGATCTAAATTTTATCAGCCTATGATCATTAGGTTCTTCTTTATCTACACAGTTCCATAGCACCAAATTTGACTATTTTGTAAACTGGTTCCCTCCTACTGGACTATCTGATTACTTGATAGACAGATGATAAAAGTGAATAAGAAAAGGTAAGCCATTTTTCTTTCCAGTAGATAGAACTCTGGACTCAGAGTCAGAAGTAGAATTCAAATCATGGTTCAATCAGTTGTTGGCTGTGATAGAGGACATCTTTAGATCTTCTGTCTGCTTTAGTTCTCTCATCTGTAAAAAGGGGATAATAATAGCACTTACCTCACAGCATTGTTGTATACACCATTGTATACAACTTGTGAGTGTGTGCGTGTGTGCATGTATCAGCTAGATAGCACAGTGGACAGAGTGCAGGAACTGGAATCAGAAAGTCACCTTTGCGAGTTCAAATCCAGCCTCAACTCTAGCTATGTGAACCTGGGCAAGTCACTTAACCCTATTTGACTCAGTTTCCTCATGTGTAAAGTGAACTGGAGAAAGAAATGACCAAGAAAACCCCAAAGGGGGTCACAAAAAGTTGAACATGACTGACAATTGCTAAACAACAAAGACAGATAGATATACAGATATAGATATATGCACACATATATATCATATACATACACATATATAAGTTTGACATAACATAAAGTGCCATATAAATGCTAGTTATTACTATTTTCATTGCTTAAAAAATAAATACTGATCCTCCTTCCTGCTAGAGAATTCTCAAAGAGTGAGAGGTGACAAGAGGTGATGTTGGATACTACTGGCCTCACTCTGGTCTATGAGTCACTTACATAACTGAAATAAGTCCCAAGGTTTCTTGCTTATCATGCAAAAGATCAATGAACCCTTCTCTCTTCTACTCCAGAAATTCCCATTAATTTATGTTGCTGATTTCCTACTGAAGTGTAACTCGGTCTCATTAATTTTTTTTTTTTAGGTGACTCCTTGTCTGCCCTCCCCCTCTCCATCCCAACCAAGTGCCTCCCCTTCTTCTTTATGTTATTTCTTTGCTTTGTTGGAATATAGCATTTTCACAGAAGGTATGAAAACCGTCTTTGTGGTTAAACAAACAAACAGAATCTGGCCTGATAGAGTCAAGAGAGAGGCAAAGGCTCAATGATCTCTAAAGATCCTTTCCAACTTTTCTCACTCCTATGAGTAATAAACTACCAGAGCGGACATCATCTCTAACATTTACTAGCTGTGTAATCTTGGGCAACTTCCTGTCTTTGGCCCTCAATTTCCTCACCTGCTAAATAAGAAAGGGTGGGTTGGATTAGAGAACCAGGATTTAGCACAAGTAAACGCAGCCTAAAAGCTATTTATTAGCCAGTCAACCACCCAGTTATTCAACTGTCAAACTGATACTCCTTAAGCACAAGCCTGATCATCACCCTTTACTCCAGGGGCTCCCTATGACCTCCAGGATCAAATATAAAATCCTGTTTGGCTTTTAAAGCCCTTCATCAGTGCTTTCCAGGCTTCTTACACCTTTTCTCTCTCCCATCCCTCACCCGTTCTTCAGTTCAGCAACACCGGCCCTCATGCTGCCTCCAGCTCCCAACAGTCTGTCTCTCATTTCTGAGTTTTCATTGGCTGTTGCCCTTGACTGAATTTCTCTCCCTCCACATCTATGATCTCTGGCTTTCCTGGCTTCCTTCCAGTCTCATCTGAAGTTCCACCTGCTAAAAGGTTCCTATTCTAGCCCTCCTTCATCTTAGTGCCTTCCCTATGAAATAACCTCTGATCTACCCCACATATTGTGTCTGTAAAGTAGCTAAGTGAAACAGCAAGAGACAGAGGATAAAAGTAGACAAAGTGCTGGAGTCAGAAGACCTGAATTCCAATCCTGCCTCAGGCACTTACTAGTTGTATGACCTTGGGCAAATCATTAATCTGTTTGCCTCAGTTTCCTCAACTGTAAAATGAGGGTAATAGTAGCACCTCCCTCCCAGGGTGGTTGTGAGGATCCAATGAGATCATATTTGTAAAGCATGTAGCATAGTGCCTGGCCCAATCAGCACTATATCAATGTATATTCCCTTCACTTTCCCTTTCTCTGTCTCTCCACCGGCATCTCTCCATTCCCCACCCTATCCCCATTAGACTATAAATTCCTTGAGAGTATGGACTATATTTTGCCTTTCTTTGTATTCCCATGACATGACATAATCCCTAGCACACAGTAGGCACTTAATAAATGTTTGTTGATTTACCAACTGACAACAGTAAGCATTTATCAAGCCCTTACTATGTGCCATGCCAAATGCTATCTTAAGTGCTAGAGACACAAAGATGGACAAAAACAGATCCTTGTCCTCAGGGATTCCCATTTTAATATGGGAGTGACAATGTATCTTCATACATACAAGTGTATACATACAAGACCTATACAGGGTCCTTTGCAGGTAATCTCAGAAGGAAGGCACTGAGTGGGACTAGGAAAGACTTCTTACAGAGTGTATGCTTTTAGCTGAGTCTGGAGGGAAGTCAGGGAAAGGAGGAGGCAGAGGTGAGAAGAATGTTCCAGGTATGAAGACTGCCAATGAAACAGTGCAGAGTTTGGCGATGGAGTGTCCTATCCTGCTCAGGGGAGGGGAATAAAGTGTCAGAAAACTGGTAAGGTAGCAAAGGGCCAGGTTGTGAAGGGGTTTAAGAGTCAAACAAAGAGTTTGGTTTTTGTTGTTTTTTTTTTTTTGATTTGACCAAGGAGAAGAAAGGTTTAAAAAAAAAAGATTAGGATTAAGAAAAAAAGTCATTCAATTTGGCAATTAGGAAGTTATTGGTAACTTTGAAGAAGGGAATTTCAGTTGAATGATGAGATTGAAGGCCAGACAAGCCATTTTTTAGATGATTACTATACTCTGGGCATTGTGCTAAGCCTGGGGGATTAAAAAAAGGCAAAATATTATCATTGTCTTCCAAGAACCTGACATTCAAACAGTGAAGACAGCACGCAAAAACTATGAGCGCCCAGGTTAAACATACTATAAACTGAAGGTAAATAGCCTTGGATTTGGAAGGCTTCTGGCCATTAAAGCTTGAGGGTTGGGGGTCATATCCAAAGGACCATATTTAAGGAGTTTTAGAAACTATGACTCTAACTTAAGTACAGGTATAATCTTTAAAATTTCATGTATTCATCCAGAATGACTTCACCCACTCTCTCACTGTATAAAAATATTAGTCCAGAGCAGTGTAAAGAGTGTTAGGTCATAAGACTTGAGTTCAAGTCCCAAGTCTGCAGTTTATTAACTATAGAAATTCAGACAAGTCACCTTCTGACTTCTATTCCTTCATCTATAAAATTAGGGATTGCAGGATTATATATTTAGAGCTGGAAGATACCCAAATCAACTCCTCCATTTTATAGACAAGAAAGTTAAGACCAATGGAGGTTTAATGATTGGCCAAGATCACAAAGACAGTGAGCATTAAGTTCTGCTCCAGCTCCAAAGCTTTGATCCCATGTCAAATCTATCTTCTCATGAGCCATGTCTAAGTAAAGAACCCGTTTAATTCATCATAGGGGAAAAAATTATATTTCATTCTTTTTAATAATCAATTTATTTTATACACAGTAAATGCTCTTCTAAGGAGAACTAGCCAAGATAATAGTTTTCTTTTAGAAATGGAGTTTCTACAGCAAGCCCTGCACAAAGTTTGTTAAGCTTTGTGAATTTTCTATCAGTTCTGGGAGTTAAACATTTTAACCTAAATAAAAATATCTGGCTCAATCTCAAATGAAAACCAAAATCATTTGTAAGCTTGCTTTTGGAAGGCAGGTGTAGGTAGGAGCAAATTAACTTTAAAACACACATATACAAACTTTCAATGCAATGCAAGACTCTGAACATATACAATTTGCGCATATTTAATTTTGAGAACAATCTTCTTCTATGCACTATCTGAAGGATGTCCAGCATCTTTCTAGAATCATTAAAGATAAGGATTTAGAGCAGGTGTCCTCACCAAGGGAAGTGAGATATTTCAGCAGCAATTTCCACTTTGCCTCTGTGGCCAGTTACTTCTCTGAGCAACTGCTCAGTTGTGAGGCTGTGAAGAGTGCAAGCTCACACCCCCAGTGTTCCAGAGAAGTGGTTTACTCTGGGTTTAGCCACTGCTACAAATGTACTCCTATGTCCAGCTCACCCCATTTCCCAAAACTATCTTTAGATAGGAAAACATGTATGGAGCAATCCAAATCCATCCCCACTGTTGGAGAAATAACTCAAAGTAAGTGTTTTCTGATGACAGAGGATGACTGTCAAGGCTACGTGGGAAGGACAGCCATACACACTCCCCCAGTTACTGCAGAAGCCTCCCCATTGAACTCTCCCTCTCTTTCCATACCTCCAATGCATCGTGCACATCACCTCCAGATCAGTCTTCCTAAAATGTCACTTTCATCCAGTCAACCTCTGCCTTCAAACTTTCAGTGGCTCATTTACTTGCAGGACAAAGTTCAAATTCCTTAGTCTACTCTTCACAATCTGTCTCAAATTCTTCAACGATGATGGTGATAACTTTCCATCTTTAGCTACCACTACTCTCCAATATAAATCCCTCTACCCAATCCAAATCATTCTCTTTCCTTTGGTTTCACCTTTCAACGCTCTGCTTCCATGCTCTTGTTCCTTTCTTTGGAATACTTCCCCCTCTTCTTATCATGTTTCCAAATCTTAGCCATACTTCCAGGCCAAAGTCTACCCAAACCCCTCTACGGAGTCTTCTGTAAGCTCTCCAGTCCACACAGAGCTCTGTCTTCTCCCACTCCAACCTCAAATCCATAGTCTTCATCTATTCTGCTAGCTAGATTTGTGTATGTATTTGTACATGTCCTAGCCACAAGCTAGGAGTAAGCTCTCAGTTGCAGGGTTTGTGGGTGACAAGCATATTATAAACTCCTTTTAGGCACAGATCATTTGTTTTTTTGTTTTATCATCCTATCCCCAGGGGGAAAAAATGTGCTTTGCATATAGTAGGCACTTAACGAATCCTTGTGAATTCAATTAAATTGGAAAAATGTGGCTTATCCACACTTAACTCCCAATTTGTACCAACTTCAAGTCAATGACTAGCTCCTGATGATCGTACTTGACAAAATACATTTTCCACAAAAGAAATTGCATGTGATCTGAAACATACACGACCTTTTTTGTATGGGCAAAATAGCTTGTAGAAACCAAGCTGAGGAAAAGAACCTTGAAAGTTCATCTAAACCAGTAACCGGTGAGCTCTAGCTGCAATCCTGCTTAGCCTACTTAAGACAAGGAAAAAGCTAAAGAAAGATGGGAAATTCAGGGATGCTTTCCTTTTCCTGATTTTTGTAGGACTTGGAAAGGAACAATGAAAGCTAAATTTAATCATTCATTTTATCATAAGATGAGCATAATTAGGAAGCAAGGGGGAATGACAGCTAATAATTATCTTCTTTTTTTCCTAATTAAAGTTTAATGACTGTATTTCCTCAGTTACTGCCCAAAGTGGCAGTCTGCTCTATTTGTTCGTTAACATTAAAATGCTGCCTAATTTCATATATGACTGAACACACCCTAGATCAGGTATGTGATTTATCAACAGAGATCTCTGCCATTCCAGCTTTGACCCCTGGTAGAGTAGCGATAAATAAATTTGGATTACAAGGATTTGAAGATCAGAGTGGTTCAGAGGAATGATTTCTATATCTATAATCAGAGGTTCTGAATTTAAATCACACTTCTGCAATTTATTATGCTGTGTGACCTTAGTCAAGTTACTCTGGGCCTAAGTATCCTCATCTGCCAAAAGAGGCTTTTGGACAAGATGGCACTTTTCAGCTTTAAATCTCTACAGAAAATGATAGAGTTACATCAATAATAAGTACTGCTGGCAACTTTGGATCCTCTGACTCGGGACAAAATTCTTTTCACTACAGAGCTCTGGCCCTGGAGTCAGGAAAGACCTAAGGTCAAATCCATCTTTAGACACTCAGTATCTGTGTGACCCTAGGCAAGTCACTTAACCTCATTTGCCTCAGTTTTCTTATGTGTTGAATGGAAATGATAATAGCACCCACTTCTTGAGGTTGCTATGAGGTTCAAATGAGATATTAATTGTAAAGCATTTAGCACAGTACCTGGTACATAATAAGCGTGACTTAAATGTTAGTTGTTGTTGCAATTGTTGTTATTAGGATTAGGATTGGATTATCAAATGATTTGATCAAAAAAGATTGGAAATGACCCAGTAGGGAACCAATTTAGGATCTTAAAGGGCGTAGCAGAATGAAAGCAGTGCTTTAGAAAGATTAGCCTGGAAGGAAGGTGTAGGCGAGGCTAAAAGGAAAAGAAACTAGGGCCCAGAGAGCATGGCGGAGGTTTTGTACTAATCCAGACAAGAAAGAGCGAGATACTGAGTAAGAATTGGAAAATACAAGAGGAAAATCAAATCCAAAAGATATTTCTAGAGAAAAAGAGGAGAAAAGTACAGATAGAATTGAGTGAATGGAAGAGAAAAGACAAAGTTAACTCCAAAGTTTCTAACTTGAGGACTGGAAGAACATTAGTATCCCTGACAAAATCTAGACAAGCTGGGAAGGTCAGGTAAAATGAGGAATTACGTTTTGGATGTGAAATGAAGAAGTAATAGGCTAATGTAATAGTAAGGGAATTTGAAGATCTTCCCTGCCCTTTAATAAGCCTAAGTGAATTTGAGGACCTCCCCTGATTTGAAAATATACTCTGTCCTCTAATAGGCTGAATGTGACCACATGGAGCATGTAGTGAGAGGAGTTTGCTGAAGGGTAGACCAGAGCCCACAGGAGAAGTTTGTTTTGGGGAGGATTGTTTTTCAGGAACTCCCACACCTTGTTACTTTGTAATCAGGCAGTGGATCAGGAGAGTTGTGATGTTCTCTGACCCTGGAAAAGGCTATATATACTCCCTGAGGTGAGGTTTTGCTTTGGGGCTCACTTCTAGGAAGATTTGTATGATTTGGCCAGTTGAGACTCTGGGCTGCCCCGGCTTTGAAAACCCATATGTTGGTGCTTCTTTCTCTGATAACTAACTATGCAGGTATGTGATGGTCAGAGAGCTGCAAGTCTGTTGGTTTGTTGAGTTGTATTTTCTCTGTCTATATTTTTTATCTTCCTGTAACTTCTGTCTGTATTTTCTCTGAAGTTCAGGGTACTGACTTTTTCCAGTGAACTAGGTAAATGACATATGTTTGATTAACATAAGATTTTTTGAGTTACTTTCCTTTAGAAAAGCAGATCAAAGGACCTGTGCTAGCAGCCATCCTGGGTATGCTAGGGTGCTTGCTACAGCTACCCAAACACAGAGTTCCTTTAGGGAATGACAACACAAGATTAAAGCATAAAGGAAAGAGCAGTCCCAGAAATGGATATAGATTTGGGTTTCTGCAGCATGCATGACAACCTTGCCACAAATTAAGCTTGTGTTAAAGTGTTGGTCAAAATATAGGCTACTTGTTAAATTTAGCCCACATCGTTTAAATGATTTTTTTTAAATGAAAAAAATATATAGGTATACACTGATAAATAATCATCCCAAAAAGCTGAGTAAAAATATTGACTGTGAAAGAACTAAAGTATTTCTAATTAAGAAAAGAGATATTATTAATTTTGATCAGCATTGCTTTCTTTAATTTTGTTACTGTCCTTGTCAATTTCTTACCTAAGATTTTTGACTGCAAATCATAATTGAATTTGGTACTGGTAAAATTTGGGACAAAAGTTAAACAACAACAGCTTTTTTACTTTGTCTAGAACAAAGTAGGTGTAGTAAGCACCCAAAACTACTTGTTGGTGGATTAATGTAGATGAAATAATTAGACTCATAAAAGACATTTTTGCAACACCAGCATCCAAAAATGTTATGTCCTAGACACTAATTCCCATGTGAATAAGATCAGAGATCAGTGCAGATGAAAAGAGTCTGTTCTCACAAAGAAGGTGGATGTTGAAAGGTGGAAAGGATTTGAATATGGGTTTTTAAGGATGGGTTTCAACCTCATCTTAGCATTCTAATGTATATTAAAAGTATTATTACGGATATCAAGAAAATACTATCCCTATGTCAGTCCTACCTAGTAAACAGCAGTCAGCAATGGATCATTGGGGTAGGGGCAGAGAAGGAAGAATTGAGGAATGGTGTTGGACTGCCTAGAAATCTATCTAATACTAAAAATTAGAAGCATGGTTGGAAGAAATTGTGTAGGTCAATCTCTTCATTCTACAAATGAAGAAACTAGGAAAGGAAGTTACCTGCCCAAGGTTCCAGAGGCATTAACAGAGCCAAAATTCAAATCCAAGTTCTCTGACTCTATCAGAACATCAAAAGAGGAATCCCTTCACTTGCTACCAAAAAGACAAATACAAAAGCCTCCATTCATAATTGACTGCCTTAGAACCTAAGAAATGGCTCCTTGAGGTCAGCCTTTTGGCCATCAAGCCCCACATTCGGTCATTAATATGGATATTAAAGCAATAGTTGGCTAGAAAGTTTAGGAGTTGCTTTCCATTGTCTCATCCTCAATGTTTAAGGATCACAGAATTAGAATAGGAAAATCACAGAATCTCAGTGTTGGAAGGAGTTTTAGAAGCCATATAGTTTAAACTAATCTGAACAAAAGGACCTATACAACATTTCCTGATGAGTACTATCTCCTTTGAACATGTATCTAAGATGTGGCAAAGGATGTTCTAAGCCTTAAAAAGACAGATGACTGCTACCCAATTCTGATGACTGGTGTGGACATAAAATGATACTTCCAGAAGGAGTCTAGAAAACATTGCCAAAGATTACAAAGTTTTAGACAATAAACTGAAGACCATAGGGATACAGGAGATGTTTTCATCACTGCAGTTTATCAAAGGCAAGGGGTAAAGAAGTAAGAAAACAGATTTTGGATTTGAACAATTGGCTAATAAAATGGTGTCTGGAAATGGGATTTGGATTTCTGGACCGGAGCTTTAAATGTGAAAGCTGTGTAATATTGGTCAGGGATAGAGTGGACCTGCAATAGACATTGCAAGTGTATGCTTGATGTTTTGCAAATCTCATCAGAAGGATTTTAAACTAAATAGGAAAGCAGAGGGAGAAAATTGCCTGTGTATAGGAACAGAATTAGAGAACATAAACTACAAGTTCTTAACCTTTTTGTGTCATGAACTTCTTCGGCAGTCTGGTGAAGCCTACAGATCCTTTCTCAAAATATTTTTTAAATCACAGTAGAAGAAAATGCTAAATTTCAGGTAGTCGCTAGTGAAAATAAAGATGTGTTTTTTTCCCATCTCAGATTCCCTGAAACATATCAGTGGACCAAGGACTCCTGGTCAAGTATCCCTGCCATACAGAATAGCTACAATATTGGAAGAAGAATAGAAGCTGAGATACATGGAGTTCATATGAGACAAAACCCAATAGAAGAAGCATGGTTTCGTATTTCTTTCTTTTTTTTCTTTTTGAAAGGGGAGAGGGCAGGGCAATTGGCGTTAAGTGACTTGCCCAAAGTCACACGGCTAGTAAGTATTAAGCGTCTGAGGCCGGATTTGAACTCAGGTCCTCCTGACTCCAGGGCCGGTATTCTATTCACTGTGCCACCTAGCCACCCCCATATGGTTTCATATTTCTATATACAAATATGTAAAATATAGAACAAATAATCTAGAGATCCTAATACAAGGAGAAAAATTGGATCAAGGATTCCATGGTTGTAATACTAGCAGCCTGATTAATAATCATAAGTATTGGCATTTTGTTGACAGAAGGGAGTCCTTCTGTCTGGGGAAAACAAGGGAAATACCTCCTACTGCTAATACCTGTCTGCATCCTATGATCTTAAAACAGCCCTGGAATATTGATAGGTTAAGTAACATTTCCAGGCTCTCAAAGATACTATGTGTCAGAGGCAGAAGTAAAAACCCAGTTATTTCTGGTTCTGAAGACAACATCATATTACACTGTCTCTCTAACATTTATAGATGGTATACAAACTGTGAGTCTTAGAAAACCCTCTTCCTTCTTTGATAACATTTTGGCATCATCACTATAGAAATAAAAAGGGATTCCATAAGGCTGAGGGCCATTTTAATTTTTCCTTTGATTTGTGGGTTGCTATGACCAAAGAACTAATCACCAATAGGCTATTCTACAAGTGATCCTTGGAATGCATGTTGAATCTGTTGCCAAAACAGTATCTGAAGATTTTCCAGCACCAAGGAACTTGGTGGAGTATGCCCTCCTCTAGCATACCCTTGCCAAATTCATACCACTACAGAGGCCTTTTCAAGCCTAAGTCTGACTATACAAGATTAACCCATAGCACCTACTTCAGCCCCCTCAAGCCAAACAGGACATACCCAATTCCTCTTCTATGTGACATCCTTTTGTGTACTTGGAGACTGGTAGTTTTTTTTTTTTCTGTAGGCTCAACTTGTTCTCAGTTCTTTCAAGCAATCTTCACATGGCATGATTTCTAAGCATTCCACCATTCAGGCTACTCTCCTCTTGGTGTCCTCAAGTGTGTCAATGACCAAAACATGAGGTCCAGAATGAAAGACAGTGCTACAGAGGGATTATTCTAGTTGCAAGCATTTTACTTCCATCTTGACAGGTGTGTAAAAAGACTAGTAAAACAATCAAACCTTTTACACATGAATTTTTGATTAGGTATACCTTCCCCATCTGATACTTGTGAAACATTTTTTAAACCCATATAGAATTTTACACTTATCCTTTATATATGCGTTAATCCAAGTTCTTGGAAAACAATGAAGGCTGTTGACTTCTGAGCACTTCAACTGAAAAGACTTAAGAGGAAATTGGAGGGTGGATCTGGCTAGTCATCCACAGCCCTGCTCACAGACTATGTGATGATGGAAAATTGTCCAGCTCCAATTATTTGTCCACTGCCAAATTAGTATAGACTGAACTCTTCATCTTTCATCAGACCCTTTCTATATCCTGCATTCCTGATTTTGGCCCTTTTTTTTACTTTAAACACCACCTGCCATCTCTGATTCTTTCAGCTCTATAGCTCATTTGCCTTATTATTCATGATCTTCATATTTTTCACTGCAGTACAGACTCCTACCTATGCAGGAATTTTTTAGTTGTAACAATTGGATAATGCATATTAACAATTAGGCAGCAGAAACAGAAACAAATAGTCTACTGATGGAAGCCTCAGGACATGGGGACATTTGACACTCTTGGTATCTCAAAGATATAAGTCTGGAACCTGACATGCAGTTTCAAATTGAGCAGTAAGTTGCATTCAGTATATCTATTGGGTAAACAAGTTATTAACAGTGATCCTGGGACAACTAGAGTTGGTTGGGCACAGGGATGTCAAGAAAATGAATTAATGAATAGAAAAGGTAGTGCAATGGTCAGAAGATGAGGTTATAGATCCACAAACTAATGGATTTTAGAGAATAATCAGCAGAACATGAAAAGAGAAGGAAGAGAAACACTGGAATGTTCCAATTTCTAACACAAGGAACCAACAGTTGTGAGTTAAATTGCATATCATGGTTTCAGACAAATAGATCAAGGAAGCTAAGAACAATCAATCAACCAACAGATGTTTATTAATCACCTATAATTGTGCCAGAACTGGATACATATACAAAGAGTGAAAATAATCCTTATTCTCAAGGAAGGGAGATCAATTTGGAGGCCACTGAAATACTCCAGGTGAGAAGTGATGAAGGTTTGAATTGTAGTGGTTACTGTGTGAGAAGAGAGAAGCAATTAAATGAGATGTTGTAAAAGCAGAGATAGCAAGATTTAGCAACTGATTATGTGTGTAGAGTGAGGCAGAAGAGGTAGTGAAAGAGGTTATGCGCCTGAGAGACAAAGAATGGTGGTACCTTTTGCAGATATAGGAAGTTTGGAAAGGAGGTGGAATTAGGAATGGATAATGAGTTCTGTTTGGGTTACATTAAGTTTAAGATTTCTTTAAGATATCCCTTTGGAAATGTCCAAAAGACAGTTGAATAATTCAGGATTTAAGTTCTGGGAGAGATTGAGGTTGGACATATAAATGTGTGAGTAATCTACATAGTGATGACAATCCCTTAGGAACTGATGAGGTCATGAAAAGAGAAAGTATAGAGAGAAAAAAGAAGAGCATCAAGGACAAAGCCTTGGGAAAAACCTACAGCTGGTGTCATGATATGAATGATGAACCAAAAAAAGAGATTGAGGAGTAGTAAAATGGGTAAGAGGTGAAAGTAGAAAGAGCAGTGTAACAAAAATTCAGAGAAGAGACAGTATCCATGATGAACAGGGGATCAACCATGTTAAATGGTACAGAGAGCTCAAGAAGGTTGAGGACTGAAAAAAAACCATCAGTTGGTCATTAAGAGGTCACAGGAAAATGGAGAGTTTCAGCTGAATGATGAGTTTGGAAACCACAATGCAAAGGGTTAAGGAGAATGAGAGGACAGGGAGTCAAGGCAATGAGTATAGATGGTTTCTAGGACTTTGAGAATGAGAGGAGAGATGTAGAATGATCATTTAAGGAGAAGAAAGGATCTGCTGGAGCTCCACTGGAAGCAGTAAGGAATGAACCAGTAGATAAAGAGAGGCTGAATCAAGGAGCAGAATGTAACTGAATGACAACTTGATATTCTTACACACTCTTGACAGTTTAGCCTTTTTACATTGGCCATTGACTATACACCCTCTCATTCCTTAAGAAGAAAATACTTGTTGACTAACTGATGCATATAATTTTGGATAACTTTGCCAAGAAATACTAATGAAATTGCCTGAGATTTGTCAAATACTATCCCATGACAGTGATTCTAATCATAGTGCTAGAAGGATCTTTAGGGATCGCTCTGTTTAGCCCTCTCCTTTTACAGATTCATTCATTTGATAAACAAATATTAAATACCAAATATGTATAAGATTCTTTTAGGGACTGTGAAGTCAAACAAACTGAAGAGATGTGTTTCCTGCCTTCAAGAAGACTACAGTCTAGTAGAAGAAATTCCTCATCTATGAAATGAGAGACTAGATTGGTTGACCTCTTAAGATATATTTTGGTTCTCAATCTGTCATCTTCTGATACTATCAGATATGTACAGAAATATCATAAAAGGTGGGTTTTATTAAGTGAACACAAGAGAAGAATGAACTAAGTACTATGGAAGTTAAGAGTGATGTCTTGCTTACTACCAAGTGGAAGGATGAAGGAAAGCATTTTGTAAGAGCTACATTTCATTCTGGGCCTTGAAGAAATGGAAAGATTTTAAGAGTTGGTGTTGGGGAGGAAATTGAGGTAAGTGATTTACCCAAGGTCACATTCACAGCTCTCCATAAAAATGACTCCAGTTTACCTATCTAACCTTATCTCATTCCCTTCCCTTTTGTGTATTGTACACTATGGCCAAACTGGGTTGTTCTCTGTCCCCTGCTATCATTTTGTTCTCACTTGTCTCCACTTGTGACCGGGAATAGACTCACTGAACTAGCCCATATCCATCTATTGAAGGTCTTTGAAGTCCAGCTCAGGTACCATACTCTCCATGAAGCGTTTTCTGATTTCTTATGATAAAAGTGTTCTCTTCCTCCACAAATGTCTCATCACACTTTATTTGAACCTCTTCTTTGCACTTATCTCACCATCCCTTGGAGCATAGCTAATTGTGAATGTATCCATGCCCCCCATTAATTTGCCCCTGAGACAAGGGCCTGTATCCTATCTTTATATCCATAGTGCTTAACACAATACTTTGCATATAACAGGTATCTATTTAATAAATGTTTGTTTAACTGAATTTCCTAAATGTATATGAATCTTAATGCTGGTTCCAATCAGTGCAATATGCATATGTTCTTGACCAACAAACATCTGGCTAGCCCTCCCATAACATAATGAAAAGCTTTGCATGAGTCCTAATGGAACTGTAAGAAGGGAAATAAAATTAAAAAGCCCAGACATCCTCCTCATGTTATAAATGTCATATCACTCTGGAGCTTCATCAACAAGGGGACACATTAGCATTGTTTTAATAATTCTCCTATTGGAGCACAAACATTGCATGTATAATTATACTGCTGTATTGTATTGTACAAATAACCATGTAATGACATCGCTGGAATTTCGTGGTTCTTCATGGTAACGCCAAGTATAATTACCATGTAATCTGCCGAGAGCAAACAAGGTTGTAATTATTCTGTAATCCAATCTAATTATGGGGCAACTAGATTGTTATTTGTGCTCAGGAAAAGATACATGCACAGAAAGGGAGTCAGAGCAGTACATTAAACCCATCTGTGGATATGGTGAAGTGGGGGCCTTGGTCACAAAGTACATTGACCAGTGTTACAGCTAGCTTTCAGAAACATTGATAGAGATGATTAGAATGCACATCCCACGAATTTGTACCATGAGCATATAAAAGGTTGGGATGCCATCCTCTGTGCTGACCTGGTTTTCTTGGGTGACTGATCACAAAAAAGCAAAGGGATGGTTAAGAAAACAGAAGCTAGAAAAGTGGCCTACTAAAGCAGAAATGTAGGGAGAAGTATATTGAGTAGATGGCTGTCTTTATGGTGTGTTTTGAGGGGTGGAAAAATGCCTGGTCTGCTAGAAAATACTTTCCCCACCATAAGGTGACTCTTTTGCATCACAATTTTTCTTTAGGCCTCCTAAGGTTTTATACCTATATATATATATATATATATATATATATATATATAGTTATCTTGTGAAAGATTCTTCTAGGCTATGCCAGAGGAAGGCAAGTTCTGGACCATCCCACTAAGGTAGAAAGGCTTCAGTTTGGGGCTTGGTAGACTATATATTTGTCATCTGAGAGCCAGCTTAGCTAAGTTTGAAGCAACTCATCACCAGGTTGGATATAGGCTACTGAATTCATTGAATTCATTCAAGTAAATTTCAAAGACTATACAGAGAGGTGATAATCAGCACTAGTAGAGGCAGTACCCACACCAATGAAATGTTGGATCCTTGAGGAATTGAAGAAAGCATTGTCTTTATATTGCTTCTATTAACAAGAAATAACTTTGATACAGTATGCCAGTTCACATGAATTAATTTATAAATTCTCTACCAAGAGTAGGGGCCTTATGAGATATGAAACAGAGCTCAAAAAGATTCTGTTATTTGGGAGCAGTAAGGTTCATTGATTTATTTGAGTCAGAGGTAAGTCACTTTCCAGTCTTGACCCTGAAATAGATTAAATCAAATATATACTACTCACTACCTTTCAAACCTTGCCATTTCTTCCTTGCCAGTCTTCAAATCTGGATCATTTCTACCAATTGCTTTATGTGCTTCTATGCCCATGTTGCATACTATCATAGCAGGAGGCACATCAAATGAGTCTACTGAAAATTCAAATTATATAATCTCAATTGAGCCCTTACTGCTGCATAGCAATCCTTTCATTCTTCCTTGAAATAGCATCTCCAAGATGTGGGAAAGTTGGAACACTAATCATTGTTGGTGGAGCTATGAGCTGATCCAACCATTCTGGAGAGCAATTTAGAACTATGCCTAAAGGGCTGTAAAATTATGTGCATACCCTTTGACCCATCAATACCACTTCAAGGGATATATCCCAAAGAGATCATAAAAATGGGAACAGGACCCACATGTACAAAAATATTTATAGCAATTCCTTTTGTGGTGGCCAAGAACTGGAAATTGAGGGGATGACCATCAATTAGGGAATGGGTGACTGATCACAAAAAAGCAAAGGGATGGTTAAGAAAACAGAAGCTAGAAAAGTGGCCTACTAAAGCAGAAATGTAGGGAGAAGTATATTGAGTAGATGGCTGTTGTGGGATATGAATGTAATAGAATACCATTGTGCTGTGTGAAATGATAAACAGGCAGACTTCAGAGAAACCTGGAAAGACTTACACGAACTGATGCTGAGTGAGAGGAGTAGAACCAAGAGAATATTGTGCACAGTAACAGCCACAGTGTCCAATGACTGATTTTGATAGACAGCCCTTCTCAACAACACAAGGACCTAAAATAATTCCAAAGGACACTTGATGGAAAATGCCAGTCACATCCAGAGAAAGAACTCTGGAGTTGGAATGAAGAACAAAGCAGACTATTTTCTTTTTTGTTTTGTTTTATTTTGTTTTTGTTTTCTTTCTCATGGTTTTTCCCAATCCTTATAATTCTTCTAAGCAACATGACTAATGTGAAATGTGTTTAATAGGAATACATGTGTAGAGCCCTTATCAGATTGCAAGCCATCTTGGGGAAGGAGAGAAGTTATAGAAGTGAAGTTGAAAACTAAAAATAAATAATTTAATTTAAATAAGAAATAGCTTCTCCAAAACTTTTCCTCTCTCCTCAAGCCAACCATGTCTTCCCTACTTCATACCACCCTTCCAATCTCAGCAGATGATATTAACTCCTACCGTGCTAAAAAAAAAAAAAAAGATCAAACTCACCTGTTATGAGTTTCCTCATCTCCTTTCCTCCACAGTTCAAAACCCATCTATGTTTTTACCTTTTCTTTTTTTCGATCTCATCTTCAAGGAAGAGACAGTTCTCCTTGCAAAAGTCTTTGATATCATCTTCCCCTAGCTCCTATCAGAGGTTATCCTAGCAATTATTACCTCTCCATTTAGGAACTATAATCTGGTCTAGACTGTAAGCTATCTGGTTCTGTTAACTTTTGCTTGAGTACACTATAGGAATCGATCCAGGAGTCATAGATTTAGAGCTAGAAGGGACCTTAAAAATCACCAAGTCCAAATTTCTCATTTAACAAATGAGGGAGTGTTGGGGCAACTAGGTGGCACAGTGAATGGAGCACCAGCCCTGGAGTCAGGAGGACCTGAGTTCAAATCCAGCCTCAGACATGTAACACTTACTAGCTGTGTGACCTTGGGCAAATCACTTAAACCCAATTGCCTTGCCTTCCCCCCTCAAAAAAAAAAAGCAATTGAGGGAGCAGACCCACAAAGGGTAAGGGACTAGCTCAGCTATTAAGCATCAGAGGTAAAGGTCAAACCTAGGTCTTCTTGACTTCAAGACCAGTGATCTACCCACTATATATGTCTCTCCTGGTTCTACTCCTGATTCTCATCCTAGAAATTCTTCTACCCCACGCACCCCTACACCAAATGAAAAACTCCTGCATAGGACAAAAAAAATTGAAATTAGTTTCTCTTTGTGTGCTTCATTTTCAACTCTAGATATGCGATGAAGGGAATAAGTTTCACGTTGAATTTTGATATAGATACGTATCATTTTCCCTTAGGAAAGAAGTCAAGGAAAAGAGAATTCTAATGGATTGTAAACAAAGAGGTAAATTGGCAGAATGGGAGGTATGAATAAAAAACAGAGAAAGCAAGAAGAAAATCTGAAATTTGATTTCGGTGGGGCAAAAGTATGGAAAAAAAGCATGAAAGACAAGATATAGATAAAGAGAGAGATAGAGTGGTAAAGTGAAGAATCTAGTGGTCTGACCCAGGTTTGACTCTTAGACTCTCACTGCAGCCATGAACTATACATGGGATCTTGTACTAGAGAGTTTATTTTTTTATAACACCATAAACATAACTTCATATTTAAAGTTAGAAGGGCTATCCAAAATCATCTTGTCTCAACCTTTAGATGAGAAAACTCAGACCCAAAGGAGCTAAGTGACTTGCCCAAGGTCATAAAGATTTTTTTAAATGGCAGAGTCTGGATTTGAAGGCAGGCCATTTGACTTCAAATCCCAGGCTTTTTCCATGCTTGTATTTGACCAAGTTATTTTTCTAGTCATTGATATCTCTGCTAAAGCATTTTATGTCACTTCTTACATATAAATCTTTGTTGGAAATAGTCTGCAGCCTACTTACATCTATTATGTATCTTTCCAATTTGGATAATAAGATCATAAATTTAGAACTGAAAGGGACTCTAGAGATCAACTAGTTCAACTCCCTTGTTTTACAGATAAGGAAACTAAGTCCTAAAAGGGGTAAGCTCACATAGATAATAAGGAATGGAGCTAGGATTTGAACCTAATTCTTTCAAGGTCATCATGTTCCATGATTTGCTATACAGTATCACGTTCAATGTAACTAAAGAGTATCATTTGGAAAATATGTGTGAGAAAGTTTCTAACAACATTAAAGTTGCTATAATATGTCTAAGTTGCAAAAGTATACAATTAATTTTTTAAACTGCCCAAATAGAACTGATTCAACCATTCTGCAGCGTAATTTGGAATTATGCCCAAAGGGCTATAAAAACAATGCATACAAATTCGCATATTAACACTACTACTGGGTCTATATCTCAAAGAGGCCTTTTTTTTTAAAGAAAGAAAGGAAAAAGGAAAGGAAAAGGATCTATACAGACAAAAGTATTTATAGAAGCTCTTTTTGTTGTGGCAAAGAATTGGAAATTAAGGTGATGCTCATCAAGTGAGCAATGGCTGGACAAGTTGTGGTATATAATTGTGATGGGATAGTACTGTGCTATAAGAAATGAAGAACGGGATAATTTTGGCAGAACCTGGAAAGACTTACATGTACTGATGCAAAATGAGGAGAATACTGTACACAGTAACAACAATATTTTACAAATGATCAACTAAATGACTTAGTTATTCTCAACAATACAAAGATCCAAGACAATTCTGAAAGACTAATGAAGAAAAATGTTATACACCTCCATAGAAAGAACTGATGGAGTCCGAATGAAGATACTCCATCTATCTATCTATCTATCTATCTATCTATCTATCTATCTACATATATTATATATATTATAACTGAAGTATACTTTTTTTTTACTTTTTTCATGTTTTTATTTTTTCTGGGTTTTCTTTTACAACATGACTAATATTGGAAATGTGTTTTCCATGACTGCCCATATATAACCTATATCAAGTTGCTTACCTTCTCAATAAGGAGGGGATGGAGGGAGGGATAAAGAGAATTTGGAACTCAATTATTTTTTTAATTAAAGTCAAAAATTGCTTTTAGGTGTAATCAGAAAAATAAAATATTTTTAGAAAATAAAATGCTGATCAAACAAATAAATAAAACTGCCCACTTAAATTCTGTGTTCTATGAACGCAGTGTTTGAAAACAATTAGAAGTGGATAACAGAGCAAATGGATGTCATGCAAAGAGATATTTCATTTGTCACCAAACAAGTGCACCAGAGTGGGAACAAGTTGTTTTGAATAAATACATCCCTCCTACTATGTTATTAGATGTCCTCAATCAAACTTAACCTTTTCAAAATGTTGTGTTAGTGATTAAATAAAAGTAAGAATCTGGGTTAAAAAAAAAAAAAACCAAACCCTGTGTCTTCACTTGGGTACATGGGCTTTGGAAAAACTTTTCTCTAGATGGGGGAAACCTTCACAGAAGAGGTGGGACTTAAAATAGACTTAAAAGACAGGAAGGATTTGAATTGATCAAAGTATCTCCATAATCCCCAGCTTTCTTTTTCCTGGTGACCTTGATGACTGGAAGTAGAGCATCAGCTTCCAAACTTCTGACAACTTCCAGATTTTCAAGTGAAATACTCCTATCTGACCTCTAGGCTAATGGTAAACGCAGGAGATGATAAGGTAAGGTGAATTGGATATAATGTAAAGAAACTTCACCAGTGTTGGATGAATTCTGCTTCACAATGATAGAAAGAACCAGTCTTCCTGTTTTAACAAGGGATAAGAAGGTGAGTTCAGGGTAGGGCTCAATGTTCTCCCTGACTGAAGGGAGATGACTTTGCACAAAGGGGCCTTAAAACTGTCTTGAAATCTCTGAGAGAAGTCTTGGTCTATCAGTTCAGGGGAGGGCACTTTTTTGGAACTGATGGAAGAATATCTGAGAAAAACATGGAGACAAAGACTTGTAGGCCACATATGAGAGTATTTCCTGGGACAAATTTATGCTCATGAATAAATAACAACACTCTCTTATTCCTTCAAAGTAAATTATAAACAACATTCCACTTCCTAACAAAAATGATAAAGAAATGATCCTATCAGAATTATGGATTTTTATAATTCTAGACCTAGAAAGGGTCTCTGAAATCCCCAAGTCTCAAGCCCAATGGATGAATCCTTTCTACAACAACCCCAATAAGAGGTAAAAATAGAATATCACCCCAACCATCCTCCTTACAAGCCAGATGGCTGGCCTTGTTTTAGATCCTTGCTCTCTTCCAGGTACTGAAAGATTTCAGTGGAAGTTACATTTACACATTTTGAAAACAGATTATAAATTCATTATTTGGGGTATAATCTTGTCAGGCTTGTCTGCCCTGGTGTTGACTACTTTTCTAACCTAACATTAGTTAATCTCCACTGCTCTGAAGTTAATCCCTTTGAGAACAAGATGAAAAGTGGTTTCATGAAGCAATATTTAAAGGCCAACAAACAATAACATGCCTACACCATTGCTTCTGCAATTTCTATTTCTGGAAAATGTTCAAAAACCTGTGCGAGAGAATGGATTGAAAAACTTTTTTATGGCTCATCTTGCTCCATGATACTTTTGATGAATAATGTAGAAGTGTTTAAACTTTTGGGTAGAAATATGTGCACGTATCAGATAAGGTGCTCCTGAAGATTACCCTGGACCTACAATCCACAACAAGGGAGGGTAACCAAGAAATTCACTGTTATCCCTGTTTACTTTTGGATTTATAAGCTTCATCCTTCAGGCTAATTATTGGTTTATTTAAGGAAGACACACTGCCTTGCCAAGAGAACATATCTTTGTATTAATGTATCTGAATTGCATGGCCAAGATAAGCCAACATCATCATATGCTCACAGGACGAAGCCAGGATGAGCCAACGCTTTCAGGTGTTCACAGGTCTCACTAAGGAGCATAAAGTTAAACTAGTAAAAGCTATTGTGATCATATACGCTTTCCTTTTGCTTTGATAGTAGGCTACTTATTTGATTACCTCTCTTCTTTCAATTTCCTCATAACACCTTTTTTTGCTTGCATACTTATATCACAGTTGTTTGTTTATTTATCCTTTCTTCCACTAGCTTATACATTCCTTGAGATGATGAGCCAGTGGACTATCTTTGGATCCCAAATACCTATTCGTGTGCTTCACACATAGCAAGCTCATAATGCATTTTGAAGTAAATTGGATAATTATACTTAACATCAATAGTTTAAATAGTATAATGTCACCATAACCAAGCAAAAAGGATAAATTAATTTTTGGTGTTTTTGCCAATAGTCCCAACATAAGCATCAGCTTCTTTTCCACTCTCAAGCTGCCTATAGACAGGCAGATGATAAACCTCTAGGCTAATGTTTAACATAGTCTATAATAGAAGAATTCTAAGTATTTAAAAAAAAAGGGAACACAAGAGATTCTTCTAAGATTTCTTGCTGGCAAATCAGCTGGATGGAGGGAGAGAGGACATTTTGTAAATAATGTTCTTATTTAACTCTTTTGGTAAATACTTTTTCTTGGAGCTAACTGTATCTACTGACTGATTATTGAACATGAAATTTCTCATCAGAGAAACAACAATAGATCACAGAGGGATAATTTAAGAATTATTAGACTATCTGAAAGCCATAATCAGAGAAAGAGCGCAGACATTGTATTTCAAGAAATTATCAGTGAAAACTGCCCTGACAACCTAGAAAAACAGGGTAAAATATAAATTGAAATAATCCAACAATTATCACCTGAAAGAGATCCAAAAGTGAAAACTTCCAGGATATTATAGCCAAATTCCAGAACTCCTAGGGGAAAAAAAATACTTCACATAGGTAGAAAGAAACCATTCATATACCATGAAGCCACAATCACAATCATACAATATTTAGCAGCTACCACATTAAAGGAATCAAGACCTTGGTATATGATATTTCAGAAGACAAAAGAGTTAGGATTACAACCAAGAATAACCTACCCAGCAAAACTGGAAAAAGGGGATATTTAATGAAATAGGGGAGCTTCAAGCATTCCTGATAAAAAGACTTGAGGTAAATAGAAAATGTGACTTTCAAACAGAAGACTCAAGAGTAGGATAAAAAGGTAAACATGAAAGAGAAATCATAATAGACTTAGTGAGGTTAAACTGTTTACCTTTCTACATGGAAAAGTAATACATATAACATCTATGAATTTTATCATTATTAGATCAGTTAGAAGGATTCTATATAGAAAGACAGTGTAGAAGTGAGTTGAATATTTTGTGACAATGTAAAAAATGGATAGGAGATAAAGAGGGCACTGTAGAAGAAGCGAGAGAGGAGAGGAAGAATGAGGAAAATTATCTCACATAAAATAAACAAGGAAGAGCTTTGCAGTGAAGAGGAAAATGCAGTAGGGCAGGAAGGCAATGCTTGAGCCTCACATCTAAATTGGTTTAAAGGGGGGGAGGAAATACACACACACACACACACACACACACACACACACACACACACACACACACACACTCACTCACTTACTCACTTGGTAATAGAAATCTATCTTACCTAACTGGGAAGTAAAAGGGGAAGGGGGAGAAAGGGGATAAAAAAGAGGGAGGATAAAAGAAAGCAGTAGTCAGAAGCAAAAGAGATACTAGAAGAAGGACGGGACTAAAAAATAGAAATAGAAATAGAAGTAGAGGAAAATAGAATGGAGGGAAATTCACAGTCAATAAGCATAACTGTGAAAGTGAATGAGGTGAATTCAGCCTGTAGATCACAGAACGAATTAGAAACCAGAATGCAACAATATGTTGTTTACAAGAAACATACTTGAAACAGAGGGACACACAAGAGTTAAAATGAGAGGCTTCAGCTGAATTAAAAGAAAGTGGGGTAGTATCATGATCTCAGACAAAACAAAAGCAAAAATAGACCTAATTAAAAAGGATAAGCGGGGAAACTACATCTTGCTAAAACGAACAATAGGTAATAAAATAATATCGATACTAAATATATATGTACCAAATGCCATAGCATTCAAAATCTTAAATGAAAATCTGAATGAATTACAGAAGGAAATAGAGGGGGACATCAACTTTCTGCTCTCAGAATTTAATAATTCTAACAATAAAATAAATAAGAAAGAAATTAAGGAGATAAATAAAATCTTTAAAAAGTCAAATATGATAGCCCTTTGGAAATAACTGAATGGAAACAGAAAGAGTATAATGCCCTAATATTCTAGAACCAGTAGGTAAAATAGAAATTGAAATAATCCACCGATCACTTCCTGAAAGAGATCCTAAAATGAAAACTTCTGGGAATTTTATAGCCAAATTCCAGAGCTCCCAGGCCAAGAAGAATATATTGCAAGTAGCCAGAAAGAAACAATTCAAGTATTGTGAAATCAGTCAAGAATACACAAGATTTAGTAGCTTCTACATTAAAGTATTGTAGGGATTGGAATATGATATTCCAGAGGACAAAGGAGCGAGGATTATAACCAAGAATCACCCACTCAGGGAAACTCAATATAATCCTTCAGGGAGATAAATGGACATTCAATGAAATAGAGGACTTTCAATCATTCTTGATGAAAAGACCAGAACTGAATAGGAAATTTGACTTTCAAATAAAAGACTCAAGAGAAATATAAAAAGGTAAACAAGAAAGGGAAATTATAAGGGACTTAATAGAGTTAAACTGTTTACATTCTTACATGGGAAGATGATACTTATAACTCAGAACTTTCTTATTATTTGATCAGAGTATATATAGACAGATGACACAGATGTTAGTTAAATATGAAGGGATCATATCTAAAAAAATAAACTTAAGGGGTGAGAGAGGAATGTACTAGAAGAAAGGGAAAGAGAGAGGTAGAAAGGGGTAAATTATCATGCAAAAAAAGGCAAGAAAAAGCTTTTACAGCAGAGCAGAAGAGGGAGGAAGTAAGGGGAGTGAGTGAACCTTACTCTCATCAAATTGGCTCACAGAGTGAATAACATACACACTTAATTGGCTGTAGAAATCTGTCTTACCCTACAGAACAGTAGGAGGGGAAGGGAATAAAAGATGGGGAGGGAGCAATAAAAAGGAGGGCAGATTGGGGGAGAGGGGTAGTCAGAAGCAAAACACTTTTGAGGAGAGACAGGGTGAAAGGAGAGAGAGAATAGAACAAACAGGGTGGAAGGAGTAGGATGGAGGGAAATACAGTTAGCAATAGTAACTGAAAAAAAAATCTGAAGCAAGTTTTTCTGATAAAGGTCTCATTTCTCAAACATATAGAAAACTTAGACAAATTTATAAAAATAAGAGCCATTCCCCAATTGATAAATGATCAAAAGGTATGAACAGTGTTCAGATGAAGTAATCAAAGCTATCTATAGACATATGAGAAAAAAGCTCTAACTCACTATTGGTTGGAGAAATGAAAATTCTGAAATGAATTGCTTGCCTTCTCAATGAGGAGCGTAGGGAGAAAGAGAATTTGGAATTCAAAATTTTAAAAATAAATGTTAAACATTGTTTTATGTGTAATTAGGAAGAAACAAAATACTAAATATTTTTTTAAAAGAATATCAAGTGAATCAATAAAGAAAATGTGAAAGTGACCTAGTAGATTCAGTTTTCAAACTATATTACAAAATGTTAATTATCAAAATAATCTGATAGTGACTTAGAAATAGAGTGATGGGTCCGTAGAATAGATTAGTTATACAATGCACAGTAGTAAGTGTCTACAGTAATTTTGTTTTTGACAAACCCAAAGATCTAAGCTTTGGGGGCAAGAACTCAATATTTGACAAAAAATGCTGGGAAAACTAGAAAGCAGTTTGGCAGAAACTAGGCAGAGACCAACAACTCACAATGTATACCAAGATAAGGACAAAATGGATAAATGATTTAAACATAAAGAGTGATATCATAAGTAAATTAGGGAAGCATAGAAAAATATACCTGTCAACATATTGGATAGGGGAAGAGTTTCTGACCAAAGAAATAGTTTTGATTACATGAAATTAAAAAAATCTTTTGAACAAAAAAAGCTAATGTAGCCAAAGTTAGGAGGAAAACAGGAAGCTAGGGAGAAAATTTTATAGGAATATTCTCTGATGAAGGCTTTATTTCTAAAATATATAGGGAACTGAACCAAATTTTTAAAAATAAGAGCCATTCCCCAGCTGAAAAAATGGTCAAAAGATATGAACAGCTTTCAGAAGAAATCAGAGCTATCAATAGTCACACAAAAAAATCACTACTAACTAGGGAAATGCAAATTAAAACAACTCTGAGCTACTACTTCACACCTAGCAGATTGGCTAACATGACAGAAAAGGAAAATTTTAAATGTTCAAGGGGATTTGTAAAAAATTGGGCCACTAATGCACTATTGGTGGAGTTGTAGACTCACACAACCATTCTGGAGAATAATTTAGAACTATGATCAAACAACTATAAAACTGCATAACGTTTGACCAGCAATATCACTGTTAGGTCTGTATCCCAAAAAGATTTAAAAAAAAAAAAAAAAAGGAAAAGGACCTCTTCGTACACAAATATCTATAGCAGCTTTTTTTATGGTAGCAAAGAACTGGAAATTGAGAAGGCCATCACCTGGGGAATGGCTGAATGAGTAGCACATGATTGTTATAGAACACTCGTGCTATAAGAAATGATGAGGAAGATGATTTCAGAAAAAACTGGAAAGACTTATGCAAACTAAAGTGAGTAGAACCAGGAGAACATTGTACACAGTAACAGCAATATTATAAGGATGATCAACTGTGACAGACAGATACTCTGGTCAAGACAGTAGTCCAAGACAATTCTAAAGGTCCCATGATGAAAAATACTATACACCACCAAAAACAGAACTGATGAACTCTAAATGTAGATCAAAGCATACTTTTTTTTTTACTTTATATATTTTTCTTGGTGGTTTTTGTCTGGGTTTTCTCTTGCAACACAGCTAATACGGAAACATGTTTTATATGACTTCACATGTATAACTGATGTCAAAGTGCTTGTCTTCTTAAGGAGGGGCTAGGTGTAAGAGGGAGAGAGAGAGTCTGGAACTCAAAATTTTTAAAAATGGTTGTTAAAAAATTTTACATGCAATTGGAAAATATTTAATAAAATAAATTTAGGTGGATCCGTGTGTTTGCGCGCGCGTGCGGCCGGTGTGTAATTTGCAGATGATCCCCGGCCGGCCAGGCCGGAGAGAACGTCCTTCGTGGCCGGCAAACGGCCGCCCGACCCCGGAGCACGCCATGCCGGACCCTGGCCAAGACACCCATCCCGAACTCTACCGCGACACGTGGGTGCGCTACCTGGGTTATGCCAGTGAAGTGGGAGAGGCCTTCAGAGCTATTGTGCCCACTTCTGTGGTGTGGCTGAGTTACGGTGTGGCCAGCTCCTATGTGGTGGCCGACGCAGTGGACAAGGGCAAGAAGGCAGGAGCCGCCCAGAGTGCAGAGTCGGGCAGGACCACCAAGATGGCGGTGGCTGTGGCGGACACATTCGTCTGGCAGGCGCTGGCTTCTGTGGCCGTCCCTGGCTTCACCATCAACCGTCTGTGCGCCGCATGTCTCTACGTCCTCAGCAGAGCCACCAGCTGGCCCCCGGCTGCCCGCAAGTGGACAACCACAGCCCTGGGGCTGATGGCCATCCCTGTCATCATTCACCCCATTGACCGGTCAGTTGATTTCCTGATGGACTCCAGCCTACGTAAAATCTACCCTTCTCAGGAGAAGCCTAGCTCTGCCTGATGCCTCCAGCTCTACCCGCATGCCGGCTGACCTCCCATCCTCCTGGAAATCCCCAAAGCTGGGACCCGTGTGCCTGAAAGCACTGGGGCTCAGTGGAGCCCAGAGATCATTTGGTAGAGGAAGAGACTGATGGCCAGAGTGGAAGGGAGCACATTCCCTAGGTTATACTGTGAAGTTAGTGGTGGAGCCAATTCCCGGGGATGGCTGGGTTGTGCTTTCTCTCACCTCCCACCCCTTCTCACCTCCGCACCAAACCAGCATTGTGTGGGACGCATCCGCCCCGCCTTTGCCCCTTCCCCACTTCTTCAGTATTTGTACTTTTACAAAGTGCATTTCCTTCCAACGCCTCTGAGGGGAACTTAGAGCCAGTGTTATTAGGCCCATTTGATGGATGAGGAAACAGGCTCAGAGAGGGAAAGTGACTTGCCCGAAGTTGCTCAGGGAGAATTCTGGGAGTGTGCAATACCCTTCGGAGTGGTGGGTGATCTCTGGAAGCAGGGAGGGGGACAGGCCCAGGATACTGTAACCTATTGTGGAGAGCCAGGAAGAGCCTTCCCACTTCCCCACCCCCCCATCTCTGTCCTGGGGAAGGCTGCCGGGAGGAGGGCCTGGGGAGTGGCCCTGCAGGACTCCAAGTGGCCGTCTTTTCGAGGTGCTCAATAAACACGAACCATGTCCTGCAAAAAATAAAATAAATGAAATAAAATAAATTTAAATTTTTTTTAAAATGCAAAAGAAAGTAAATCCAGGAGTGAGTACTCACAAGCTACAGTTTTAGGAGTGCATACCTTTTTGTACCCTTGAACTTAACATAGAGTTTAGTTCTACATTCCCCTCCCCAAGAACCCAGCCTACAAACCTATGTGTGCTGAGTTAGAGATAGCCCACAAAGGGGTCTACACATTTATTAGTAACTTGGGACCCTGAGACAATCATTTTACTTTCTTCCTCGTCTCTGAAATGAGGGGGTTGTACCTGATGACTACTAAAAAGCCTTTCTAATTCTAAATCTATAATCGTATTGGTGTTTTTACTGACTTTTTTCGAATGGGTAAGCATTAATTTTCCATTCCTCTTACCTCCTTCTACAGAAAAGGAAAGAACAGGAGAGAAAAGAAAAGAAAAAACCCTATAACAAATATAATTAAGCAAAACAAATCCCCCATATTGTCCATGTCCCCAAAATGTGTCACATTGAGCAAAATAATCTCTCTGTCAGGAGCTGGCTTCTGGAATCTACAATACTGTTACATGGGGTGGCCCTGTCTCACCTTGAGCCAATATGAAGTGGAGAGCACATGGAGAATGTAACAGGGGATTAGCCAAGGAGCTCAGTCCTTTTGAACATGCTCTGAGCCTCAGTGATGTAATCCACCATGTGGAAGAATTGGAGGAGTCCACTTCAGAGCAAGTCATCATGATATGTAATGGAAGCGCCTTGAAGAGATTTGGAGCAAGCACAGGCACTCTGTGACTGGTTCTGGCCTGCTAACCACATGGGAAAATAGCAAGGAGTCTCTTTGAATGTCTGTAGCTGTCTAGCCAGTGCTGGGGGGGATTCAAAAGTTGATCTCATCCTCTCCTCTCCTTTTGACATTTTCTTCGATGGTGGCATTTTTGTGAAAGATAATGCCATAAGAGAATTAGGACTTGGTGCTTGTTGCTTTGTTTTAAATGCAGTATATTGGAAACGACTATGACCTTTTGAGTTTAAAGGGGTCAGGATAGTGAGCTAACAGCGGATCAGAGAATGAAGTTCATGACAGGGTTTTCAGGCAGCTGGTCCAGCTTTGGGGCCCAGAGGAGCAAGGAATGACTTCCAAGTAGCTGTACTAAGCTAAAACAGGGATTACTCAGCATGAATACCACATTGGGATGGTGTTGAACTTAGTTGGGACCAATGCTATGTAGAAGTTGATTTAATTAATTTAATTAATGCTATGTAGAAGTTGAATACAATGTCCTCAGGAATCATTGTGATATAGGGGAGAATATGCCCCAAGATGTAGTGGAGAGCATTGTTCTATATCTTCAAAATAAGTATCTCTTCCTAAAAGCTGATTGATTAAATGAAATAAGGCAGCCAACAGAGGGGAGGAGAGTATACTAAAATTGAGAAGCAAGCTGATAGTATTATTAGAGAACAGATATCCCAACTCCTCAGGGGTACCCATAGATCTTGAAAAGGAGTTGTAGGTGGTCATACTCTAGGATAAAATTCATTAAACTATGATCTTAATTATGTATTCCATCAGTGTCTCAAATAAAAAAATCAGACACACTTCTATAACTTTAATGCTGGAATGTTATAATAACCATTCATTTCAGCAAAGAACTCAGTATAAAGCTGGTGTATGTTAAATACTTCCCACCCTCATCCCAGGAAGTTTTTTTTTTTAACTAATTATCAAAGGGATCCTATGATAATGTTGACTCACCAGATAAGGCAATCTGAGAGCACAGACAGTAAGGATTGCATTACAGTGAGAATCGAGCACATCAGTGTTTGAAAAATAGCAGGTTTTCTGCACATATCCCAAATCTGTGCTCCTTGATTCTATGCTGTAGTTACAATGGAATCTGGCCAAGAAATATCAAACATTCTATTTCCAATTTAATACACTTTTAGGAGGCTAAAAATCAGTAAAGAGAATTAGATTCACTCCTTCAATAGACCATTATTTAATAGCTCGTTATTTCCTGTCCTAGATCTCTTTATCTTCTCCCATTTCAAAAATATATTTATGTACATCTCACAATTTCATACTTAGACTGAAGAGAACCTCTCATCCCTTGTTTCCCATAGCCTGTTTTCTTTGAAGGAAAGGAAAAAAGTCCCCTTCCTCTTTTTTTCCTACATCCCAGGGTCCATTCCCTTCAAATATAGATCATGATATTATTTTATACCTGCATATTACTTTGTTTTTTTCAAAGCATTTTCACATGCAACATAATATTTCTGAAAAAAAGGCAGGGCAGATACTCTTATACTCATTTTACAGGTTAGGAAACTGAGCTCCAGTGAGGTTAATTGAGAAGTCAAAAAACTAGTTATATTCAGAGCTGAGGTCAGAGGCTTAACTAGGGCAAGGTGGTGATGGGTCTTTGATCCAGGGCCCTGACATACAGAAGATTTTGATAGTACTTATATTCCTTTAGTAGTATAGAAACAACTGAACTTAATATTCAATTAGCATGAACAGTGAATTAACATGAGAAGCTATCAGATGCTGCTACTTAGCCTTTTCTTATCTTACTCCCAAAATGCCCCTCCCCCCCCAAAAAATGACTGAACTAGTTGTGGTATATCATTGTAGTGGAATACTATTGTGTTATAAGAAATGACAAGCAGGATGATTTCTGAAAAACCTGGAAAGATTGAAATAGACTGATGCAAAGTTAAATGACTAGGACCAGGAGAACATGGTACACAGTAACAGCAATATAACAATACAACTGTAAGTGATTGATTCATTCTCAGCAATACAACAATCCAATTCCAAAGGACTCAGGAAGAAAAATGGCATCTGCCTCCAGAGAAAGAACTGATGAAGTCTGAATGCAGATTAAAGCCTATTATTTTTCACTTTTTATGGTTTTTGTGAGTGTTTTCTTTCACAACCTAATATGGGAATATTATTTTGCATGATTACATATGCATAACCTATATCATGTTGCTCACCATCATAGGGAGAATTTGGAACTCAAATTTAAAAAATTAATGTTGAATATGTTTTTTATAATTATAATTATATATATATAATAATCATAATTAATTGGTAAAATAATAAAATATTATTCAAAAAAGTCTGATGCCTCATAGGGAGAATTTGGAACTCAAATTTTAAAAATTAATGTTGAATATGTTTTTTATAATTATAATTATATATATAATAATCATAATTAATTGGTAAAATAATAAAATATTATTCAAAAAAGTCTGATCCCCCCCCCCCCAAAAAACCTCCCCAACAGTAGCCACATTGTCTCTGAGTCTCTGCCCCATAGTGGCTTTCTGTCCTGAGGTCTCTTCTTATTGGAATAGACTTATTCTTAAAACATTGATTTGAAGATATCTTTCATGTTTCCAGTGCTTTCCTGAAACTTGCTCCAAGTGCCAAAATTTTCTAGTTAAGACTCTGACCAGGGCAGGACTCAGAGATTTTTAACTTCCAGACCTAGGTTCTTTTCATTGTACCATGTTTCCATCTATGAAAGGTTGTTTTTTTTTAAGCAAATATTATAGCAGTGCTGTTTGTCTTAAATTTAACTTGAAAATATATTGCCATGAAAATTAATCATTGTTTACTACAACTTAACTTTGTGAATTTGTCAAGATTTTTTTTCTTTTCTTATTCTGTTTTTTACTCTCTTTTTTTCTCTCTTTTTCCTTTCCTTCCCTCCATCCTTCCTTTATTCCTTTCTTCATCCCTTTTTTTTTCTCAAACAAAAGACTGGATCTCTCTGTCTTGCCAGGGCTGGAAGTGCAGGGTTTACTCACAGGCCCAGTCTTCCTCTTTATCAGCACAAGGCGTTTGACCTGCTCTATTTCCAAACGAGACAACGTCAAATTTAATTCACACATCCAATTGTCTTAGCTTCCTCTACCTCAGAACTCGTGAACTCAAGAGATTCATCAGCTCTTGACTTCCTAGTAGCTGGGATTAACATTCACGTGCCACCATGGCCAACAACATTATAAAGATTTTTCAAGACTCTTTCTGGAAGTGTTTATTTTTGGCTAGGACATTTTTGTCATCAGAATATATGTTTGGGTTGATAAGGTCAAAGTCTGAAAGGCAGCTTATTTTCTCCAAAGTACTTTGTCCAAAACTAAGGTAACTACTATCAGTTAGTAGGTGGTGGCTGATTTATTGATCATTCAACCAATAAGCTTGTATCCCCCAGGCATCGTGCAAGGCACTGAGGATACAGATCGAGAGCAAATGCTAGCAATGGTTAAAAAAAAAAAAGGGGGTCCTCCCTCAAAGAACTTACCATATATCAGGAAACACAATGTACACATTTAAGTAAATACAAAATATACACATAATCCAAAGTCATGTGGGATAGGACACTAACAGAAAATACCTCATATAGGAAGTGGGAGCCAAGCCTTGAAGGAAGCTAGGAATTATTATAAGGAGGTGATGAGGATTCCCAATATTACAAATATTGAGACAGGCTATCCAAAAGCTCAAAAATGGGAAATGAGTTGTCATACATGAAGAGCAGCAAGTAAGCATGTTTAGATAGTATATAGAATGTGTGAAGGGAAATAACATGTAATAGTAGTCCAGTTCCTTGAAATTTAGCCAATGGTATGGTTAGCTGAGACAGTTATTTACCATGCTTTTCCATCAAACTATATTTAAAATAGTAATCATCCTAAAATCCCCCCAAAATGTATATGCAACTAAGTCTATGGCACACCTAGGCCAAGACTAGACCAGAGATATTTTTCATAGGGTTCCATGAGGTCCCGATTATCTAACAACAGATTTTGCTCTCTACAAGATAATTCATCCAGAAAAATCAGCCACTGTTTTCCCAAGAAGCTACTGCCAGAAATAGATTTTCTAGAGAAATTGAGGTCAAGGTGTTTGGACTGATAACAGGTATCACTGAGCCAGGTGAATATGGATTTCACAGCCACATCTTCAAGCTAAGAATTCTCACTGGCTATACCATCCCCCAGCCTAATTCACAGAAGGCAATCCCTGGCTTTGCTCCAATCCTCCTAAGAAGGTTCATAATGAAGATGGCAGCCATGATATGGGCTTTACTCCTGAGAATTGGAGGGGAAAAACACAGAAGTGAAAAGAGACCAAATGACAAAACTTCTCTCCAAATAGAATCATAAAAGACAGATACTTTCACTTGGTGAAAAAGTATTTATTAAGTTCCTACTATGTGTCAGCTCCTGTGCTAAGTGCTGGGGATACAAAAAAAGGCCAATTAAGTCCTGGTCCACAAGGAGCTCATTACCCTCTCTGAAGTCCCGCTCTGATTTGCTGCCTACCAGAGTCAATCTTGAGCAAAATTAAAGACAATAATACATCCTCCCTTTCTCCTTCCCTTCCTTCCCTCCTTCTTTCTTTCTTTCCTCCCTTCCTTCTATTCACTCTTCCCCTCTTAATCTCTTTCTTCCTTCTTTACTTCCTCCCTACTCCCTTCCTCTCTCCCTTCTTTCCTCACTCCCTCCTCTTCCTTCCTTCCTTCCTTCTACCTTTCTACTAGCAAAGGAGCTAATTATATATACAAATAACTTACACAAAGTAGGATGTGTTGTATGTACCACCCTCCTTCCTTCCCTATGTTCTCATGTGCAATGAAGTCACTAAGTATACATTGACTTAAGTTAACAAGTTCTTAATACAATTCTTCACCTTCTGCAAGAGATGTAGTGTAGACATTGCAATTACCTTCCCAGTAGTCTTTTTGCTCATGCTCATCATGAGCCTGCCAGTGCCAGTAACCAAGTATACCATGAAATGATCTTTCTTGTTACCTTTAGATATGCAAAAAAAAATCTCACCAATTCCTTTATTTTCCTCCCCAAGGAGAACCCATGAGTCATTTTGCCATTTAGCTGAATTTTCTTTTATCTCCCAGTTTCCTTTATGACAAGGCTGTTCATGTTAATGATTCAGTTTCTCTTATAGTTTATCATCTTTTTTGAATCAACCATTCAACCAACAAGTATTTATTAAGTTCATACCATGCAACTGAGTCACCAGACAAGGATCTCACACCAAGAAACGTGATTTTGAGGGAAGGAGTCTTAAGATATCTGAAAAGGGAGGGGGAGGATAATTAATTAATGGAAAAGATCATTTACTATAGTCATCATTTACTAGGAAGAGGTGATCCAGAAGTTATTAACTATCAACCCACAAATCTATTTTCTCATCTCTTCGAAACATTGATGAGAATAATTTCTACCAATTTCCATGGTTGATTTGATGAAACTATGGAGAAGACAGTCTTTCAAATGACATTCCATAGTAGTTACTCAATTAAATAAAAGGTTTGGAGTATATTTATTATTTGTTGAATATAAAAACTATTTAAATCAGTAGAGCAACATGCAGCCTTAAAGTTTCTCTTCTAACAAAATATTTCATTTCTACATTAGGAACATAAAAGTTTCTATGATAGATGCAACAAGAGAAATTATTTTTGGGAATCTACTCTAATTACTAATAACAAGTTAGTAATAAAGCAAGGTTATCTGTTTTATTATAAAGATAAAACAACCTCACCAAAACTATCTGCCACAGTCATGTGAAGAATTCCAATGAAAGAGGAATTTGATATGGATAGAGAAGTCCCCTAGAGTCTCCTGTTATCAGATGATGTTGTACAGATTGTATCAACATAGGAAACAACTGAGATCCTGATTAATAAGATCCATAATCACTAAAAAGGTTTTGCCTTAACTATTCACTTCTTTACTCAGTTGCAGGGGTTTCCTAATTGGCCTTCCTGATTGAGGGCCTTAACACTCCAGTACATCTTATACATTGCTGCCAAAGTTCTGACCATGTCACTCCTTATTCCTCACACATCAGTGAGACATCCTAATTGACTCTAGGATAAAATATTAACTTTTGAAATCTTTCGCAACCTGGCCCCAGTCTATCTTTCCAGCCTCATTGTGTATGACTCCCCATCTCACACTCCAAAGTACAGCCAAATTGGTCTTCTCTCTGTTCTTCATACATAGCACTCCATCTCTCATCTTTCTTCCTTT
This sequence comes from Pseudochirops cupreus, assembly GCA_028627135.1. Classification (NCBI taxonomy): domain Eukaryota; kingdom Metazoa; phylum Chordata; class Mammalia; order Diprotodontia; family Pseudocheiridae; genus Pseudochirops; species Pseudochirops cupreus. Next base: position 243,400,843 of record CM053582.1, read on the forward strand.
GTACTGGCTATCCCACATGCCTGGAATGTACTCCCTCTTTGCCTAGCACACAGTGCTGAACACATTGTAGGCACTTAAGAGGTGGTTGTTGATTGATTCACACAGGAAAAAAACAAAAAGATAATGATTGATTATTAGGCAGACTGTACAATGTAATTAGACTGACAGTTGGTATGTAAGTGTGTGTAGCTTGTCCACACATTGCATGTGGAAAATGAGCTGAGCCTAGAATTGAAGGTTGTATGCATTTGGAAAATTATGTAGTGTTTTCATTGACCTCAAGCTTCATCATGAAAGATCTAACTTATTAACAATCATATTCCTCTGATGATGCAATATGACAATGAATCTTATAATATCATAGTCTTTGAAGAAACAAAATTTCAGATCCATCAAAGAGCATTGGAGGCATCATCAAAGTGATATGATAGAAAGAAAGGTGGATGGATCATGTACAAAGTGAGGGACACCAAATGGACAACCTGTGTGTCACACTTGTGCCCACACAATGTAAACAGACCTAGATCAAGGTTTCTAGTATGTCGGATGGACCACCTATACACAGTTTATAGGAAGGAGGATTGGATAACACACAAAGGATGAATAAGTTGCAGTCTGTTCTTCTGGAGTAAATACATGTATTGATTTCGATCAAAGATCCAATGTGTGATGGACTAACTTTTCTCTAACAACTTCTTCCTCTCACTCACAACATGGAGAGTCTTCGCCTAAAAGAATACACGGCTGCCCCTGGGACTAATTAAACCCAGCTTCCCCAGTATAACTTCCTAGTCATCTAAGGGCATAAAAAATCCCAGCTACATGTAATCTGGGCAGCTAGGTGGTGCAGTGGATAGAGTTCCAGGCTTGAAGTCAAAGAGATCTCAGTTCAAATCCAGCCTCAGACACTTACTAGCTGTGTGATCCTGGGCAAGTCATTTAACCCTGCTCACCTCAGCTTCCTCATCTGTAAAATGAACTGGAGAAAGAAATGGCAAGCCACTCCAGTATCTTTGCTGAGAAAACCCCCAAAGGGGTCACAAGGAGTCAGACCCAACTCAAAGCTACTAAGCAACAACAAACACTTAGGTAATCTAGGTGGATTTGGTGAATTTCTGAAGCCTATTATAGTCAACTTGCCTTGCTTCCCAGAAGTGTTTTCATATGGAAAAGAGAGGGTCTACATGCAGAGAAGCTAAGTGTCACTGTATCCTTCTTGCATATTTTTACTGGGCTAGGGCAAAATAAACCCTTGTGTTAATTATTCAATAATTTGTGAATGTCTTATTTCATGACAACACCAAACCTGAACTGTAAGAGTGCTGGTGTTGGAGTTGTACTTCCAGTTGCACTGGAATATTGAAGAGGCTGCCTTGGTTGCTGAGTTAAGGGCCCAGGAACCCCAGTTTCATTGAATGTAGGAGGCATCAGGGTATAATGAAAAGAGCATGGAGCTCTTGTTGTCAAAAGGCCTGGGTTGAAATTCCAACTCTTCCACTTGCTGTCTTTGTGACCTCCAGGCCTTAATTTCCTCATCTGAAAAATGAGAGGGTTGGATTCAATGATCTCTAAGATCCCTTTTCTAAGTTTATGATCCTTTGAATTCAATTCAATTTAATTCCAAAGGTAGTGTGAGAGATGTTTTTAAAAGTTAGATCAGATGGGCTCCTTGCCTTCCTGGAACTCTCAATCCAAGAGAAACACAAATACACTACACCAACAGCTCTTTCCTGGCCTCTCCTTTCCTTCTGTCAGAGGCTATGCAAGCTCAGTAGCCTCCCTAACAGCTGCTGCTTATCTCTTCTTTGTCATGTCTCATCACCCAGCTTTTAAAAACACCTTGGAATCCCTCACCAATGTCATTACCTAAGCCCTTTTCTTCCCTTTCCTAAAGTCCCTGGGAATTGACTAAATCCTCATTTCCCTGCAGACAAACTTCACACCCACAAAATAGTTCCATTTGAGTCTGTGGTAGTAATTTTGAACTGGACCAAGCTGCAGGGCTGACCCTCATTTATGACACATTTCTCTCTATCATATTCACCTTGCTCTAACTGATTCACTGACTAGATTTTTTAAAGTTAGTTCTACCATTTGGAGGATCTTGGCTTCTTCTATTATTCTAGAAAACATGTGGACTAGGAGGCCATATCACCTTGATGGTGACACCGTATTTTTTCAGAATCTTGGTGCATTATATCAAGTCCCTTCAACAGAAGAAATGGTTCCCTTTTTTCCATTTTGAAAGTATGTACCTTCCCTCTAGCTTCCTACTTACTATGTATAAGATGCTCCTAATTCTTAGATGATTTGTTTTTCTGGCTGTAAACTGATTGAATAATGAAATTTCTCTATTTGGGTTATTAGATCTAACCACTTCTCTAGATTCTTTGTAATAAATCATCTGCCCACCCACCCCCAAAGAGTAATGGTCTTTCTGAATCTTCTTATCAAACATTTACCTTGCCCCAAGTGCCTTAAACACACAATAACAGTCTGAGAAAATAGCAGTTATTTCCTCACACCAATGTCATAGGATTTATCAGCTATGTACAATCAGATAAGCCACACTGCATCATTCTCTGGTTCATTCCATAAAGTAATCTTTTCCAAATAGGACATACTGAACCCTACGATAAATACAACTCAAGAGTTACCAAGGAACTTTTGGAGGGGCGAGGTCATAGTTGTCTTCTTTAGAATCAACTTCAAAGGTAAGAGACATGCATCTAAACATCCCCAATGCCTCTTAGCAATATTAGCAATCTGTAATCCATAGAAGTATCTTTGAAATTTGGCTAATAATTCATAGTGGATACAGAAAGAGAAATAGAAAAAAAAGTGAGATTTTGAATCAGGGAACTTGAATTCCAATCTTAGATCTGCCACTTGCTATCTGTGTGACTTTAGGTAACTGATTTCACACCCTTTTTACTCAGTTTCCATATCTGTCAAAGGAGGGGGGTTCATTTAAAAAATCTCTAAATCTATTTTCCCAAATAACCTATCGATTGGGCCCTATGTATCCACTAACAGTCACCTCCATTCATCTGGTGCCAATTATCATAAATGTGCACATAATGCTTCCATAAGGTGTGCTTTGCAACCCAAGACTGCTAAATGATGAGTAATATCATCTTAGCTCTTTCTTTTCATTTGTATTCTGACTAAGCAAGTCACTTCCCCTCTTTTGGTCTCAGTTTCATCATCCACAAAATACTGAAGTTAGACTAGATGATCTCAAAGTTTCCTTCCAAACCAACCTAATCCAAATGTATTTTTAAAAATTCTGAAAACTAATTGCGTTCAAGGCATTGTACTAGGCATTAGGGATCAAAGACAAAAAAGAAGAAAAAAGTAGCTCTCAAGGATATTAATTTTCCTGGGGGTGAGGGTTCAAAATGTAAACACGTGTAAGTATATACAGGATAATTGGATAAAAGAGAAAAAAGATAGAGAAAAACATCAACTAAGGAAATCAGCAAAGGCTTCCCATAGGAAGTAAAATATAAACTGATTCTTGAAAAAAATTAGGGATTCTAAGAGGCAAAAGTGAGGATGGAATGTGTTATGAATGGGGGAGAAGGCCAGTGCAAAGTTTCAGGGGTAGGAAAAAGAATGTCACATTTGGAAAACAGCAAGAAGAGTGATGAACAATAAGTCTGGAAAGGTAGGTTAAAGTGAGGCTGTGAGAGGCTTTCAATAGCCAGCTAAAGAGTCTGCATTTTTTCCCTGCTGCAACTGGGAGACATGGAGGTAGAGGAGTTTCCTGGTCAGGCTTGCTGTATTAGGAAGATCAGTTGGGCAGCTCTGTGGAGAATGGATTAGAGAGAAGGGAGATTGGGAGCCAGCAGACTAATTAGGAGGATTTTGTATTAGTCAAGTGAGAGGTTATGGTTGGGGGGGGGGG